>JAOXNO010000078.1:34046286-34162508 GCA_028565335.1 Limnodromus scolopaceus | reverse complement strand
CAGATTTTTTATCTAATTGGTTAATCTATTGTCTTGAAAAGTTCTACTGTTTCGGGCTGTGTTCTGTGAAACTGAATGTGAATTTATTAGTGTCACTCTGTATTAGCATTCGCGCAGCAGTCTTGTAAAAAACACTGGCTCAGCAGGTTGGCATGTAAAGTTGCCTATTAAAGCTGTGCTTCAGCAAAGCCTGTAAGTACTTTAAATCCTATTTTTAGGCGCATGTGAGTGACTCATCTGCTTAAAGTTAGGTGTGCTTGCTTAAGGACTGTGCAGAGTTGGGCCAGAGGGGCACAAGCAGAATGAACTTGCTTACGCTGGCAAACTGGTCTGCTTTCCTCTTGATAAAGTAAGTGTGTCTGGGCTCAGTAGAGGTCATGGAAGACCGAGCTTCCATTAGCGCTTATGGAGAAGAGTCCATTCTGCAATCTGCAGATGCTGTCTGTCACTATTACTTCCTGCTGAGATGGCTGACTAGTGCATTTGTAGTGTTAATTTTATTATGTGCCTGTGTACATGAGTTAGTTGTTGCTTAAACAAGACTCCACCTGTGTATTTTTGTGTTTTGTATTGTTGGTTGTTTTTGTTTAAAATCTAATGGAATTAGAATGATTTTTCTGAGGGTTATTTTTTTCTTTGAAAGCTTTAAATATGGCCTTTTTTACCTCATTTTTATTATTCTTTTTTACTTTCCTCCCTAAGGAAGAAATACCATGCACTCTTAAACTCTTTCATCTTTATGATTGTTTCTGGTTCCATCACTTCAAAAAAGTCTGGATCTTGTCCTGACACAAAACTTACTTCTTCTGAAATCCTTGTTTTTACTTTTGTCCTTGTTTCATTCCCATTTATTATTTTCCCTGCATTGTTTGGATAGCTAGTGGTTGATAGTATATAGTTTTATAGGAAATTTAAAAACAAAAGTCTGCTTCTATAGTAAGTCTTTTTGGAATAGGCTTTTAAACATACTATCTGCTTTACTACTTCTGACAAACTTGAGCTTTATTTCAGTAGTAATCGTGCGCTGGGAGTCATAGTGATGTGTATTATTGCTAACTAATGCTCCTGCTCCATGTAAGAGAATTTTACAGCTCCAGAAGGAGCGGTGCATTGCTGTGAGCGTATTTGCTCTCAAGCTTTTTTTGCTGACCAGAGTGAATTCTAAAAGCAGAGCTGCTCCTTTGACCTTTATACTCTTTTCCCATAGATAACCAAAATTGTGACCAGCATGTGTGGGTTTTGTGATTCCCCTCCAGGAATGTAAAGACAGGCTTTGCTCCTATAGGTATGTCAGTTGACCTGAGGGATGAAGAATTGATGAGCTGTGGGCCCTTAGTCACCCATGGGAGGGGACAAATTGTAGGTCCAGGCAATTAGGATCGACTAGTCTATAGTAGTGGCAGCTGTCAAAAAAAGGAGGCAATAGCCAGATTTCCTGAAGGCAGTTTTTAACCACTTTCAGCAGAGACCAGCTATAAAGAAGCGAGATCAGCAATCTATCCATGTAGTCACTTAACTAGGGATAATAAGAACAGTATAATGCTTAGGCATGTGCTAGAATTTATCTTTTGTCAATGAAGAACCTATGAAGAAAACTTTTTTTTTTAAGTCTGACTTGTTAAGGCTGACTTTTTGGTGGCCAGGCTAGATGGCTGGATTCTCAACAGTTAGCTACCTGGTTTACATTGGAGAATTGCATTTCTACCTAGCCTTTTTTTCATCAGCTCTTTTTCTGAGGTGTAATAGAGGAATTATAAAAATAGAGCGTAATAAATAAATAACAAGGAGTCACAGGTTTTGTGGTGCAGAAAGCATGCTTTATTTCAAATGAACAATTCTATCTCAAGGAGGTTCAACAGCTACCAAGCCTTATTACTACATTAGGAGAACTAAAGCAAATTGAAGTGCAGGGCGGTATTTGATGTTGTAACAACAGTTTGTTTTCAAACTGTGGTTCATTGCTTAGTTGCCCGGGAAGTGACTACTGGATGTCTAATGCTACCACACAAATTCAATCACTGCACCCTACGAACCTCCGAGAGGGGGTACTGCTGCTGCACTTGAGCACCTGAATAGCTTTGTTGATTAAGGGGATGGCCAGGTGATGTTACTTTTTTAAAGCTATTCAGGCAGTCAATATGTCAGGAACAGTACACAGTGGCTGAACAAAGTGCTGGCCGCTTGCACTTTGTCCAAAAATTGTCAGTCAGGTATGGAAATTATGACGTAATCAGATCCAATGTAAAACATTAAAGCAATGCTTACAGGAGGGTAATTGCAAACATCGCCAATGCCTTACATTTCTGATTCAACATAAACGTTCGTGCATGTATGAAATACTATGCACAGTATCATCTCTTAGGTGTAGGTAATCTTCAACAGGGAGCCTCTCTACCTGTTGAGGCATTCTTAGACATCAACAATGAGTTGAGGCGCAAAAATTAGTTAAATGTTGAGCAGGGTAGTCGTTTGCTGGGAAACTTTCTCCTACCAACTGTTAGTTCCAAAAATTACGTTTCAAAATGTCATAAAATAAATGGTACAAAACTTCATAACCGTTAACTTCGGCTATATACAGTATGTACATGTCAGTGAAAAAAGTGTTTAAAATTCTTAGGTCAATAATGACTATAAGTCATAATGTATAGCTCTGGACTTTGTCTCATTCAGGTAGGTACAAAAATATTATTTTTTTTTTTATATTTACAGATCAGATATTTCAGTCCATATATGAATCACTTGTAAAAAGACAAGTGTAAATAATAACAGATCAAGCTCTCTAAATTGATCGAATATTAATATTCACAGTGGCAGAATCGGTACCAAATTCATTTCCTAAATTCAGGGTATAAAGTCCACCGTCGTTCTTCTGGACATCCATGATGATCAGGGTGGTTAAATCTTCACTGGTTTCAATGTGGAATCTGCCTTGCTGGTCCTGACTGGTAATTTTCTTCCCTCTGCAGTACCATGTTATTTCAGGAGCAGGATCACCCGAAAAGGCACAAGATAGTGTGAGAACTTTTCCTTCGTCAATGCTGATATCAGATGGGAGAGCTTCAATTTTGGGTGGTACTCCTTTACAAAACAGGAGAAGAAATACCAAGTTAGTCTGTTTCCACTAAGCCATGCAGCAAGTTTACTCTGAGGACTACTTCAGGATATTTTAAGCACTAACTCTACCAGTAATTGTATTGCTCACCTCTCAGACCTGATTTAAGCATTTTACTAGTTGAACTCTCCAGTTGAGCCATGCTAGATTTCCCCATAACACTGCTGGAGCTCATCTCTACAAAGGATTCTTTCATGGAGGACATGCTTTTGGCAGACATGCTTGCAAATTTCATTTCAGTCATGCTGCTACTGCTGAAACTGCTGAATGAAGCCTCTTGTTTAGAAGAAGCCATTTGAAAGGACTGAGAAGAAAAACTTTCGTGCATGCTTGCGTCGCCACTTGTCTTCAATACTACCTCTTTTGGAGGTTCTTCAATTAGAGCTGGGGAGCATCGCAAACATAGAAGGAAAAACCAATAACGTCACGTTAACAAACAGTCATGCAGTTGTATATGGTTAATTTTACAGAAATGAAGAGACAGCATAGTTTGCTTTCAATGGAAAACTGCAGTGGAGTATAAAATTGTTTACAGTCATTTGATTCAAGATGTCCAAATCACAAACAGTAATTTATAAAGGAAACAAGTTGAAAATGGCACTGTTACTAATATGTACATACGTCTGTAAGAAGAAACAGGAAATGCTGTGTGACGACCTATTAGAACCATTACTAGAATTAGACACTGAGCAATTGTGTGTGTTCAGTTCATGTTTGTAGAAGCTGTAAAACATTTTCAAGTTCTTACAAGCACCATATAGGAAAGTGTATTTCACTGCATTGTTCTGTAGCTGTAAAAGGCAACAGAAAAGCTCAAGCGCTGTAGCTTTCCTTTAAACCCAAGCACAGTCATACAAGCAAATCATAGCAACCCCTTGATGCTAGGAACTGGGATATTGTACAGCCAATAAAATAATAAACCCAGTTCAATTATGGCTAAGTTACCATAGAAATTTTTAACTGTGGAATTACTTTGTTTTATTGGAACAGATTCTGTTAGTGAATGAGGAAAGAGTAATTGCCAGCACCAAGGTCTTAACACAGTCATCCTAGAAAGAATGCTCATAGCCTTCTGTTAACATGCACCTATTGATGTAATAGAGCATCTGTGTGGTCCTCTGTGAGTGTTACAAAGACTTCTAATACTGTTTTAGTTCTGTATATTTCATACAGAAAAGAAAAAGGAACTTGTTAAAATACCTAAATCAACATTACCTGTGGCTTTTATCGTAAGTCATTTTAGTAAACACACCACAGCAAGAAGTTGTGATTAGTCTGAACACAAGACTCAGAGAACAAACTTACGGAGTACAGTCAAAGACGCTGTAGCTGAACACTGCCCATGGTAATTTTTTGCTTTGACTGTGTATTTTCCAGTGTCACTCACTGCTGCATTTCGAATCTCAAGAGAATATATGTTTTTAGAGCGTGTTACTCTGATGTGCGATGAAACAGCAATCTGAGGAGGGGAAAAAAATATTTTCATTAAGATCAGTTTTATGAATGATTCCAATTTTTCAAGTAAATATATTAAATAAATACTTACAGGTTGATTATTCTTAAACCACTCAATTTCAGGAGAAGGATCCCCAGAAACTTCACAGGTCAACAATACATCTTGTCCTTCATTGACATTCTGAGACTTAGGCTGTGTGATAAATGCTGGTTCATTGGAAAGCTCTTTAGAAATGGTCAGAACATACTGGCATTTAATAATGCCTTCATCAGTTTTACCCTCACAGGTGAGTATACCTTCATCTTTATTACTAGCCTTTTTGATAGTTAGTGTGTGATCACTTCCAGAAACACCGTATCTGTAATCTTCTGAATTTCTTAGCTCCATTCCATTCAACACCCATTTTACTTCAGAGGCACCAGAAATGTTAGCTTTGAATGTCACTTTCTGCCCTTCGGATACTGTCATTTTAGTTGAAGAAGTTTTAATTTCTGCTTTCAGTTGTTTGACATCTTCAGTAACAATTGACTTTTTAATGACTTCTTCAACTGCTGCTTTTTCTTCAGTTGCTACTGCTGATTTCTTCTGCGTAGAAACTGTAAGCATCTCATCTTCTTTCTGAACTGATTTACGAGTTTCAGATACGTCTCTTAGCTGGGAATAGATATTTTTAAATACTTGGCCAGTAAACTGGAAGTTAGTTTTTGAAACTCCTCCTTCCCCAATAATTTCACAGGTGTATTCTCCTTTATCAGATTCCCTGAGCTCATGGATTTTGAGCTCATAGGTGCCATCTGCCGCATAATGAAATTTGAAATGATGGTCTTCTTTCAGTTTTTGGCCATCCTTATACCAAGCCACTTCTCTGACACTTAAAACACTGCTTTCAACTGCACAGGATAACTTTACTTTATCTCCAAGAGTTTCTGCTTTCAGATGCTCTTTTATCTTTGGTGGAGAAGCAGTTGGTAATTGTACTTTCTCTGCTGGTACTGTTTTGTCTCCAGGTGGTGACTTTGCTTTTGGAGGGCTGCTGATAGGTTCAGGAGATTTCACTCGTTTAGGAGACTTAACTGGCTCGGGAGACTTTACACGAGGCTCAGGAGATTTGATTCTTGGAGGTGATGTAATTGCTTTTTCAGGAATTTTTGTTCTTTGAATGGTCAAAGTAAAATGTGCTTCCTGTCTTCCTTCAGAGTTTTCCACCACAACGGTGTAACTTCCTTCATCTGACATCTGGACTGAAGAAATTTCAAAGGTAGACTTGTATTGTGTTCGTGTTACTTGGAAGCGCCTCGAAGAAACAATGGGTTGACCTGCACGGAACCATGTTATTGTTGGTGCTGGTTCACCATCAACGTCACAGGAAAATCTTGCAGTCTCCCCTTCAGAAACTGTGATTGACCGTGGTTTTGTAAGGATTGTTGCCGGTAGAGTGCTTTTAAATGCCTTGTGTACGGTCCGTTCTTCCAATGATTTTTCTTCAGCTGCAGTGATTTTTTCTTCAGAAGCAGCATAATGTTCATATGATAAAAGTGATTCTCTTGTTGCTGACATTTCTGATTTGACCTCTCTCACTGAGGAACTTGCTTCTGTAGCAGATGCTTTTTTAAATGAGGAGACTGCATATGCCTCTGTTTTCGTTAAGTCAGGTAAAACTGTCCTTGGTACTTCTTCATCTCTTCGCTGGGAAGAGTATGTAGTGTAATCTCCTCCAGTAACATCTAGTGTTGCATAATCAGAGCACTCCCCTTTGTAGTTTGTGCATACAGCCCGGTATGTTCCGCTGTCATCAATGTGGCAATCGAGGATCTCCAGAGTTAATACACCACTGGTATTAGTAAAATGTATCTTACTGCTCTCCTGGAGCTCAATACCGTTATGGTACCACTTCACTTCAGCAGTTGGTTTTGACTGGACATTTAGAATGAACCTGGTATTATGGCCACACGGTACCCGGTGTGAGCGCATTCTCAGTGTAATGCGCGGAGCGTGGTCAAGGGTAAAAGGCTGCTGAGTCAGAACTTCATATTTCCTTTCCATAGTTTTCTGAGTTTTCAAAGCAGATTTCATGGACTCATATCTAGAAAATATATCAAATCTTGCCATCCTCTCAAACCGAGAGAGTGATCTTTCACTAGAAACTGGGCTAGGTGAGCGTGGTCGAGTTCTCTCTGGTGTTGGGGATCTTCTCTCACTTTCTTCAGGAGGCCGTGAGCGGGGTCGAATTAATTCAGATACAGGACGCATCAGCTCAATGTAAGTTGGAGAAAGAGATCTTCTTCTCCTTAGTAATCTAGAAGGAGGTGAAAATTCCCTGTGAACGTGTGGCACCATTTCTATTTCTTCTTCTTCTTCTGATGTGATCTCAGTTATTTCTCTTTCCCTCCTTCTCCTGAGTCTTCTCTTTTCCTCCTCTGCCATGTATTCGAGCTCACTCCTGTATTCAGAGAGTCGTTGAGAAGTGCCAACAGGACGGAGCAATTCTTCATCCTCTCTTTCATCCATTATTCTTTGCTTTTGTTTAGGTGGTCTGTAGGCTGCCCTGTCATGGCGTTGACGAAGCTCTGCATAGCTTGCACTGGTCTCAGCTTTAGTTGGGATGTGATAGCTTGAATACCTCAGCTCTCTTTTTCTCTCTTCCTCTGAACTGACCTGTGCTCCTGCAGTAGAATACCGAAGAGCAGACAGTTCAAAGCGTGGGGGGCTTCTACTTGGTGGGGAAGCAGAGAAGCCTAACTCTAGCTCTTCTTCAAGGCGCAGTCTTTCCTCTTCAGTTCTCTTCATGGCTAAATAGTCATCAATAGGCAGGAGTAATTCCTCATCAGACAAGTCGCCAAGTGATCGCCGCCTTGGTCTGTAGTAATATTCATAGTCTGGAGATGGGGTACGGCGGCGTGCTGGTCTCACAGTTTCAAGATCGTCTTGTGTTAGCTTTGGTATGCGCCATTTAGGCTTATACTGATCAGTAATGCGTGGCAGTGGCATCACGTAGAATTGCTCCCACCTGGAAAGACGTATGCGTTTCTGGCGTTTCTGAACAGTTCTCTCAAGTTTTCCTGGCATTTCATACTGGTCTCGCAGCCTCTTGTACCACTTCATGTCTGACAGAGGCACAAAGTGTTTAATGGTCTGATCTTCCTCAAGAGTAGTTCGCACATGTTTGCGAGGCTCTGGGACCTCGTACGGCATACGAAGTCTTCTTTCTTCCTTCTTTTCTTCTTTCTTAATTTCATATTCACCTTTGACGGTCTTAGTGCTAACAGCTGGTTTGTATAAGATAGCAGCTTCTCTGAGAGCCTCTTGTGCTGTTTGTGTCAGTGGAACAGCTTCAACCCCTGAAAGGATTTCTGCCATTCGTAAGGTCTTGTCAATTTGTCTCTGTACATGTTTCTCCCGCTCTTCTTCAGTCTTGTACTCACGCTTGACATATTTCAAGCGTTCAACTTTTAGATAAGCCTGACAGCTTGTAGATCCAGCACTGTTTGTAGCAGTCACTCTGTAATAACCACTGTCTTCTGGTAAAGTATCTCTGATATGCAAAGCATAATAATCTAAACCTTCATGAATTATATCAAAGTTAGGACCAAAGGATAGAGGTTGACCATCTTTCTCCCATTTCAGTGTTGGTTTTGGTACACCAGATACCCTGATCTCAAAACTGATATTTTGGCCTTCTTGACATTCAGCATTTGCCAGCAGTCTTTTGAACATTGGCCTTAGTGTGGCATCTGCTGGAGGTGGATGTGGAATCACAGTCAGCTTAGCTTTGCAGCTGTCTTCGCCATATTTATTGCGTGCCACGATACTGTATTCAGCATCATCCTCTTCTGTGACATTATTGATGACGAGTTGATAAAGACCCTTGTCTGATTCAAAAGTATACTTCCTGTCATCATCACCAGGTTTGATTTTCTGGCCTGATTTGAACCACGTTAAGCGAGGTTCTGGGTGGACTGTTATAGTTACTCCGAACCTGACATTTTCTCCAACATATGCAGTGCGGTTATACAAAGGCAGAGTAAATTCTGGTGGACGCTCTAATAATCTCATAGTATCAACCCGTCTTTTCACTTTCCTTACGGTCCTGCATCTGTAGTGTTCAGAAATTTCTCTTACACCTTTAACAAAAAGTTCTGCATAAGAGCTGTCTTCACCATAGTCATTTACTACCTTGCATCTGTATGTGCCATCGTCGGCTTTAGAAACATCTTTGACATACATGGTTGCCTCACCTTCTTCGTATTTGATTTCATATTTCTCATTGTTTTCTAATTGCCTCATACCAAAGTACCATGTGACTTGTGTGGACTGATCATAGTTTTCAATCCTGCATACATATTTGGCATGCCCTCCTTCTTCTGTAACAGTATGCTTTATCTGCCCAGCAATGGGACCAATCTCTATTGGTGCAACTTTAACTTTAGCCACCGTTACACCTTTCTGAGATCTAATTGCACCTCCACAGGAAATGCGGGCTACTGACACAACTGTGTTCCACTCCTTCTTTACTAGAGTTTGGTAGTAACGCCTGTGCCTTAAGGTCTTGATGACTTTAGTGCTGGTTTTTTCTGTCTGCTGTTTCAGCCACACATGGTTAAGTGCTTCAGCAGCTGTCATCCGAGCTTTTCTTTCCTTTACTAGTAGGCGATCAATGAAGTCCATGGCCTCAATGCTTATGTCTTTGAATGCTTCATCCTCAAAGTTGTATTCAGCATTTAGAATATTTTCAATAACTTGTTGGTTTGTTTCAGCAATGAAAGGATTAATGCCACTGAGAAGTATATATGCTAGAGCACCAACTGACCACATGTCAGTAGCTGTGCTGACCAAATCATGATGATGTACTTCAGGCGCATAATATTCAGGAGAAGTGAACTGGAGTCTAAAGCTGTCTCCAGGCTTCAGTTGTCTAGCTTGACCAAATTCAACAATTTTAACTACAGAGCTTCTTCTTGTGAAGTAAATAATATTGTCTGGTTTAATATCAAAATGTCCGATGCTTTGGCGATGTAAAAATTCTAGTGCATCGCAGACCTGGCGTATGTAATTTACTATTTCTCTTTCATTCAGCTCAAATGAAGCTGTACTGATTCTTTCAAAGATGTCAACTCCAGAAATGAATTCAAAAATCATGACTAATTCTTCTAGGCTCTCAAATGATTCATGAAGATACAGGATATTTCGGTGCCTAGCAATGTTTAGAATGGAAATTTCTTTCTTTACCAAAACTTGGTCAGCACCCTTTACTTTGACAAACTTGGCCAGGTAAGTCTTTTTTGAAGCTGCCTCAACACAGCGGTGTGCAATGCCAAACTGTCCACGTCCAAGCTCTTCTGCAATCATATATTTGTCATAGAGTTCCTTTGTAGAATAGTGAGATGCTTTAGCTGTAGTGACTTCTCTGGTCTCATCAACTTCTTCATCATAGTTCATTACTCTGGTCTTATCTTCCTTTGTTATAATTGGATCGGTAGGTTCAGAAGGCTGGCTTTGGCCGAACTTGTTTTCTGCAATTACACGGAACTGGTAGGTGGTCTTGCCAAATAGATTCACCACTGTGTATCGTGTATCACGAGCTTGTGCTACACGAATCCATCGCTCTGCTGTTGTAGCACGTTTCTCAATAATGTAGTTTATGATTCTGCTTCCACCGTCAGTAGCTGGTTCATTCCAGGTTAAGTTGACTGAGTCCCTTGAAATGTCAGTTACCTTCAGACCTCTTGGTGGATCAGGCACATCAGCCACATCTAATTCAACTGTTTTTTGATCGATTCCAAATCTGTTTTTGGCACAAACGATGTAAAAACCTGCATCTTTTCTGTCAACGCCATTTGGGAAAACAAGAGATGTAAATGATCGTGTGACAATGACTTGGTAGTGTCCATTAGTATCGATGAGGTCTTGTCCTTTCTGCCATGTGATCACAGGCTGAGGCTTGCCGCTGAATGGAATCTTGATGCTCACAACTTCCCCTCGGAGAGCATGAACAGCTCCCATGCCTTCCAGGTTTTTGGGCAAGTGAATCTTTGCAGGAACTAGAATAGAAAGAAAAAACAACACATGAACAAATGCACATGAGAAGAGCACCAGTAGTCTATAAATACTCAAAGTTTAAAAGGAATCTGTCTTAGGAATCGAGACCCTTCATTCACCTTCAACGTCCAAAGAGGCAGTACCAGACACAGATCCTCCTTGGTTGGTAGCTCTAACTTGATATACAGTGGCATCATCATCTGTTACGTTTGTGATGACCAGCTGGTAATATCCACCCTTGAATTCCTGTATCTTGATCTTTTCACCATCTGGCATGATTTCTTTGCCCTGTCTGTACCACTTGACAATTGGTTTAGGATGACCAGTGACTTTGCAGACAAATGTGGCATTAGCTTGAAATTTCACATTCAGATTCCTTATTTCTTCCTTGAAATGTGGAGCTTGAATTGGAACATCAGATTTTGGTATGACTGGTTGTGATACCTCACTCCACTCACTTTCACCACCAAGATTTTCACATTTTACACGGAACTCATATTCAAGACCTTCAATAAGATCTTTCACAGAATAGACAGTTTCACGGATCTCATCTGTTGTTACAGAAATCCACTTGTTTTGTTTTTTCTCACGCTTTTCAAGATAATAAGTTCTAATCTTTGCACCGCCATCACTTGCAGGTGGCTTCCATGAGACAACACAAGAATCCTTTGTGACAGCACTTGCTACTGGCTGGCCAGGTTGTCCTGGTTTTTCTGTAAAGGATAAAAATGTTGAAAACAGAAGTCAGCTTGCCTTACTAATTACAGGGGCATACAGAAATTGATACTTTGGCGTCCACTTACCAAATGGAGGCTTCATAATAACAATTGATGAAACCTCCAGTGCTTCACTAATGCCATATGTATTTTGAGCAGAAACACGGAAATAATAGCCTGCATTTTCAGTTAGGTTAACAATTCTACAGGTTGTGCCTGAAATGCTTGAAGACACAAGTTGCCATTCTCCTCCTTCTTTGGCTTCACATTTCTCTATGATGTAATTGGTTATCATAGCACCTCCATCATCCTCTGGCGGTTGCCAGCTTATCACCACAGAATTCTTCAGTATAGACTCTATAACAATTGGCCCTACCGGTTTATCAGGCTTATCTGTAAAAGAAAAACCATGATATTTTTAATTCTTTTGCCAGTAAATATTTGAGAAAATATTCAGAAAAATACTGAAAATAAAACAAAATTACCTTGTATTTCCACATTAAGTACAGTGTCAACTGTTCCAAATGTGTTACTGAGTTGCACTTTATACTTCCCAGCATGAGTCTTGTGCTGGACATTCTTAATAGCAAGATGAGTGTAATGCTCTGTGTTCTCAATAGAAACTGTTTCTGATCCTCTCAAAGGTTTGTTGCCATGGAACCAAGTTATTGCTGGTACTGGTCGGCCAATATACACAACGTGAAGGCGGAGGGTGCCACCTGCACCTGCATAGTATTTCTCTTTCAATGGGAAGCCAGGGTGGAACTGGGGAGGAGCCTGCAATAATAGCTTGCCACTAGTTTCAATTTCTCCAACATCATTGGTAGCCATACAAGTGTAGAGACCTTCATCCTCCTGCTCATCTGTTATTACTGTCAGTGTATGGTTGCGTCCATCAGATGACATTTTGTATTTTCGGCTTTGTACCAGTTCTTTGCCAAAGCGGTACCACTTAATATCAGGCAAAGGTCTCCCAACAATTTGGCATGTCAACTGAGCTGCTTCACCCAGTTTAGTTGTAACATCCTGCATTTCTTTTTTTATGGCGGGTGCTTCTCCAGCTGTGACAAAGAAAATTAAATAATGAAGATTATTATGAAGTTTTCCCCTATTATTATATTACTGGAAATTAATTTTAATTTATACTTGTGCCTCTTGTACTTGAAAGACTTTGCTTTAGGACAGTCACGTTGGCAAAAAATATGTAAAACAAATAGGCAGCGTAAGTGCAGCACTGTGGCACAGCAAATCACAACAACATCACAGCAAATATGACAATACGTTTTTTGCTTACATGTTAATTTAGTTTTCACTGCCATAGCAGTCCTTCGAGGTCTGCTGAGGCCAGTCTGATTTTCTGCAAAAACACGGAACTCATATTCTGTAGCCTCTAGTAAACCTCCTACTGTAAACTGTCTGTCCTTGATGCGTTCTTTATTGCATTTTTTCCAGGTGCTTTCTCCAGACTGGCGATATTCAACCCAATAGCCAAGGATCTCTTTGCCACCATCACTTTCAGGTCGTTCCCATTCTAATGTAATGCTGTCCTTAAATATGGAAGTGATCTCAATTTCTCCAGGCTGGCTTGGTTTGTCTGAAAATTAGAATAGATACAGAAAATAAAATCCTCTCTGAATGTCACTAGTTGCTCTTCAGAAGGTCTGTTAATGCAAACATATCTTACCAAATGGATCTTTGCATACAACTGGCTCAGAAGCAGGACTTGCTTCACTTTCACCAATTTCATTTTGAGCAATGATACGGAATTGATATTCAGCATCTGGAACAAGTCCTGTGACTGTGAACATTGTAGTGGTAATCTGTGTCTTATTATGCCGGACCCATTTTTCTGTAGATGTCTCTTTACGTTCAATGTAGTAGCCAGTTACACGAGAACCACCATCATCTTTAGGCCTGGACCAGGACAAGTTGACAGAACTCTTTGTAACATCAAGCACTTCAGGTGGATTGATTGGAGGCTCTGGAGGATCTGTTAATAATTACAAAACCAGAAATAATAGTGACATAGCATTAAGAAATCCACATATACTATTGCACTTCTAGAACCATAATGTAGTAATTAAAAAATATTTTTTAAAAAATCTAAAAGGGGACTTACTTAGAGGTGTCTTTGGTACTGCTGGTTCTTCAGATTTGAGAGATTTGCTAATACCGAAATGGTTTTCAGCAGACACGCGGAAGTGATATTCCACATTTTCTTTGAGCCCTTTCACTACTAGCGATGTCCCTTTCACTCTAGAGTCAACAGTGTACCAGGCAGTCTTCGGTACTTCTCGTCTCTCAACAATATAACCTAGGATATCTGCACCACCGTCATCTGTAGGAGGTCTCCAGCTTACTCTGACAGAACGAGCTTGTATATCATCATACTCAAGTGGCCCTTCTGGTGGATTTGGAATGCCAATCACTCTGACTTTAATATACACAGCTTTTTTGCCACACTTGTTTTCAAGTGCCAAATCATAGGTGCCTGAATCTTCTCTTTCTGCATCTTTGATCACAAGTTCTGTATGAGTGTCAGAAGTTGCAATCATGGCCCTCTTGCTGATGTCATGGCCTTCTTTTGTCCATTTGCATATTGGAATGGGCTTACCCTTAATGGGTATTGTGAGCCTGATAACTCCACCTTGTCTCACCATGAGACCTTCCTGGTATTTTTCATCAAGTTCATAGTCAGGATATTCTGTAAACAAAATTAACATGTCATGCTGTGTCTGTTTTACAGATGATATCATACCTGCTTTAAGCAAGTACTTTTTTAGGACAACTTTCAACGAGAGTTAAGACTTTAAATATCTTACCAAGCATTTCTGTTATTTTGACTGTCCCTGGCACTTCAGCAGGTTCTCCTGGTCCACCAGCATTACAGGCTAACACACGGAATCTGTACTCTGCACCCTGGGGGAGATGTGTCAAGGTGTAGTCACGAATCTTGGTTGGCGTGGTATTGCATTTGGTCCATTCAAATTGATCAACCTTCTGCATCTCAATTAAGTAGCCAGTAACTTTAGAACCACCTTCATCTTCTGGTGGACTCCAAGCCAAGGAGACAGATGTTCTTGTAGTATCAGTGACTCTTGGATTCTGAGGTTTACCTGGAGGAGCTGGAAGAGAAGATCAAACAAGGGGGGAGAGGGGAATCATTTTAATGAGTATTTAAAAGATGTAACAAATGCTAACTTGCAACCTATGATCTGTATTAAGTCTATAGGATTTATACAGGACAACTTAGAATGAAAGATTTTCATTAATATTTTATTGTTTTTCTCCAGTCAGAATCTCATTTGTTAATACACCCAGACAATCAAATTAGAAAAACCTAAATTTTACTAGTATCATTCCCTTCTGCCATAATATCCTTAATTTATGTAGGAAATTATTTACCAATTGGATCTCTGGCGACAGCAGACTTGGAAGGACGGCTGGGTTTCCCAGTGCCTCTGGCATTGATTGCTGTGACTCGGTGTTCATATTCTAATCCTTCAACCAACCCAGTGGAACGGTAACGAGTCATAGTGACTGGAACTTTATTTACACGGATCCATCTATCAGCTCTAACTTCTTTGCGTTCCACAATATAACCGGTAATCTGTGAGTCACCATCATCTTCTGGAGGATACCAAGTTAATGTCATGCCATCTCGAGAGATATCAAACACTTCTGGAGTTCCAGGAGGACCAGGAATACCTGTAAAAACATAACACAGAATTAGTGAAGGAAGCGTCAAATGATTCTACACATTAGTAATATGCAACGTATTGTGAACAGCAATGTAATATTCATGTCCTATCAAACTCTTCTTAGCAGACGTGAAAGTACTTTACAAACTATGTCAGTGAAATACTCCTGTTTTTGTAATGGGGTAAAGCAATTTTTAAGGCTACCGTTAGACCTGTGCAGAAAATCCATGTTTACCATCCAGATTCTATGCAGTCCATCTATCATATTATGGATGGCATTTTTCTCCAGAAATATAACAAGACTACTGTGCATCACAATAAACCATTTTATTTGTCAAAAGGAAGTAGTAACATCTGGAAAAATCTTATCTATGTGTGGATATGTAAGCCCATTTAAATATATATTTTGACTCTTAAGGGTAGAGGATAAGGAAAAAATCAGACTTACGGATTCTGCTCTTGCATTCTATAATTTCAGATTGCAGGTAAGATCCGATTCCAAAGCGGTTTGTAGCAGCCACACGGAACACATATTCTGCACCTTCAACAAGCCTGGTGAACTTAAACATTGTCCTGGTTACTGACTCTGAAACTGGCAGCCACCCAGGACGGTGAGCATCGCGCTGTTCTACCACATAGCCGCTAAGGGTAGCTCCACCATCCAGCTCAGGTGGCTCCCAGGAGATGGTTACATAATTTGAATCAATTTCATCAATTCGGATAGGTCCAACAGGTGGTCCGGGTTTGTCTAGAAAAAAAAGAAAATTAAAAGACAAAAAAACCAAGTGGAATCATATTACTGATGTAAGAAAGTTCAGATGGAGAAAGATCATGGACAATTATTTTCATAAGTCCTTACCAAGGATTATAACCTTTATTGTATCAGTAACCGTTCCAGTTGTGTTCTTCAGTTCAAGCATATATTCTCCAGTGTCATGTATGGTGGTCTCACGCACAGTCAGTTTAGCCATTTTGGCAACAGTCTCCGTTTTGATGCGTTCTGATTCTTTTAGTTTAGAACCAGCAAAGAACCAAGATGCAGCTGGAGGTGGTCGTCCTTCAATTGGAATGGCTAACTCAATTGGCTTGCCAGCAGGTACATGAATTGTCTTCTGAGGTATTCCAGCCAAGTCAATTGTTGGCAGAACTAAGAAAAGCAAAACATTGATATTTTAAATATCCATTTCATAAATATCACATTCATTTGGTATAAGTTTCACCCCATTATTTTCAACAGTAGATTCCTACCTTTTTGGTCTTGTACTGTCACTGCTGTGACAATCTCTCGTGGTTCTGACACACCCTTCTGATTCTGTGCTCTGACCCTGAACAAGTACTGTTCACCTTCATTGAGAGAGATAATTGTATGTTCGTAGACAGTAGGTTTCAGTGTCACTACCTTCAACCATCTTTCTGTTCCAGCTTTGCTGGCCTCAATAACATAGCCAGTCAATCTACTGCCACCATCATGTAGTGGTTTCTCCCATGCAAGAGTAACAGTGGATTTAGTGGTGTCAATCACTTCAAGTTTTTGTGGTACCATGGGGACATCAGATACTAGTACTGCATCAGATGTTTCACAAGCTTCACCAATGCCATAAATATTTTCTGGTAGTACTCTGAAATAGTACAAAGCTCCTTCTAAAAGTCCAGTAACTCTATAAAATGTCTTGCTGCATTTGGTAGTGACAGTCTTGTAAGCTCTCATGGAAGCTTCACGTTTCTCAATTATGTAATTGTTGACTGGGGCTCCACCGTCAATGATTGGAATATCCCAAGTAAGTGTCACAGAGTCTTTTGAGACTTCCTTAATTCTCACTGCAGCTGGTGGACCAGGTGTATCTGAAACAAACAAACAAAAATATGGGTTTATTTTCCTTTTGTATCCTTTCCTTTTAGAGTTAATGACTGATTCTGAATAAAAAAACAATGCTGGGATTTGATTTATAAAATAGTACAGCTTTAGAAACTATGTATTTTCCTTTATATTAGCTTGTTTCTCTGACTTCTCAAACATTCTCATCTTATTTAAACTGCAAACTTCCTTTGGAAATGAATAACTGAGCAACATGCACTATGAGTGGTGTAATGCCCATATATAATTGTAGCACTACTTACCATACACTTTTACAGAAATAGTTGCAGATTTTTTTCCTGATTGATTTTCAGCCTCAATGATGTATTTTCCAGCGTCATACCGGTTAACTTTATCCACAATAAGCAGAGTGTAGCTGTCTGTAGTATCAATAATAGCTCGACTTACAAGGTCCACACCCTCCTTGCTCCACGTGATTACGGGAGCAGGTCTGCCAGATACAGAGACCATTAAGCGCAGGGAACCACCAGCTCTGACTGTAACTGTCTTCTTCAGATCATCAGCAAGCTCAAGCTCAGGTATTTCTGATGAAGGGTGTAAGAAACATGGAATTAATTAGTCTTTTAGTAGTTCTAAAGGAAAATATACTTATTCCTTAAAACATACATTAAGTCTTCAAATTACCTATTCTTTCCACGGGTTCTATTTCTGCTGATGATTCACTAAATTCACTCATACCATTCACATTTGTAGCAGCAACTCTGAATTGGTATTTCTGGGTTGCTTTAAGACCAGTCACAGTGAACTCGGCATTCCTAAGAGTGGCCGTTGTATGTGGTCGATACCACTGTTCTGTACCTTCTTCTTTCATTTCAAGAACATAGCCTAAGATGTCAGCACCACCATCATATGTGGGCTTTGACCATGCTAAACTTATGCTGTGTTTAGTAGTATCCACAACTCTCGGAGCTGAAGGTGGTGCAGGAGTATCTTTGAAAAAGAAAAAAATGCATATCACATTGGTGCAGGAAACATTTTACAGTTAAAATTTTTTTCTAAACAGCTTACACCGAGAAATGCGTTTAAAACGAACTATGACTGCTTTTATGTTTATTCTAATACCAGCTAGTTCAGTGAGATCATATGTGGTTTGGGGTATCTGAGTCAAAGAGAGTTTATGCTCCATTATTATAACTAAATATTAAAATAGGTTTTAAATGTGGTAACTTACATGATGGTTCTTTACATAACATGTATTGTGAAGCTTCACTAGGCTCACTGTTCCCAGCTGCATTCACTGCAGTGACACGGAACTGGTACTGGCTACCCTCCATGAGACCAGTGACTTTCAGTCTGGTATCATAAACAGTGTAATCTCTGTTCACTCGCGTCCAGCGCAGACTTTTCCTTTCACGTTTGTCCACAAGATAGTCCTTAATCTCACTGCCACCATCTGATTCTGGTTTTGTCCACTGAATAATGATATGTTCCTTGCCGACACTCACTTCTTCAGGAGCACCAGGCTGTGTTGGGATAGCTGTGGTTTTTTTTAAAAGGGAAAAAAAAAATTATCATTTAACAAATCATTTATCTATGAGAAATATTCCACAAATTCTGATGCAGAATGGAAGGTAGTAACACTCACTGAAAGCATTCCTGGCAATCACAGGTTCTGTTTCAAGTGGAACACCTGGTCCATATTTGTTGACAGCTTTCACACGGAAGATGTATTCATTATTTTTAATAAGTTTTGTTACCACGCATGACAGAGTCTGGCATTCGGCATCAACAATGACCCAGTGAAGTCTGCTGGTTTCACGCCTTTCTACAATATAGTGAGTGATCTGTGCACCTCCATCTTCCTCAGGAATGTTCCATGCCAGAGTACATTTCTCTTCTGTTACTCTGCTAACAGTGATTTTGCCTGCGCATGGACCTGGTGAATCTGGGTAGAGATGAAAATAAGTATTGCTATTAGCAGCTAATTAAAAGTGTCTCACTCTTATCTAAAACAATATGGATTTTTTAGTATACTAAGTTTGAGTATTAATCATGGGATACATACCAAGCACTTTAACAAGAACAGAAATTTGTTTCATTCCGCTGGCATTTTTAACTGTTAGAGTATATTTTCCACTATCACTTCTGTCACAGAACTTGATAATTGCAATGGCTCGTTTGCTGGTATATTGCAGAGATATCTTTTCACATAGATCCAATTCCCTGTCACCTTTGGACCAGAAGACTTTTGGTTCTGGTTTCCCACCAACAGCCGCATCAAGAACAAGATCTGATCCAGCTCTAATGGTCACAACTTCTCCCTGCAGTCTGGCATCGAGTTCAGCCTTTGGTGGTGCTGTCATAAGGAAAAAGAGATTTTAAAAAAAATACGTAACAGCACTAAAAATAGACTATTATGTTTTTAATTGTTCCAAGTGAATATTTCTTACAGTATTCATCTTTGCAAATGACAGCACCAGTTGATTCAGATCCTTTGCTAATCACACCAGCAGCATTCTTTGCTAGTACACGGAATTCATATGCTTCGTCTTCACTAAGAGCTGTCACAGTAAAAAAGTTTTCTGAGACAATGGTATAATTGCATTTCAGCCAACGTCCATCACCAGATTCATTATATGGTTTGCGTTCTATAATATATCCGATAATTTTGCTTCCACCATCATAAAGGGGTGCTGACCAGCTCAGTGACACTGTAGACCTGGTGACATCTGTTACTTCTGGTCTTCCTGGTGGATCTGGAGGAATAAAGCAGAAAAATGAGAAATGCAATTCTATTTTAGTTTAAATACCAACATAACTCTAAAAGTAATACTTACCAACTGGATTTTGAGCCACGACAGGTCTGGAAGCTTCACTAGCTTTACTAACACCTGCGGCATTTAGGGCATAGGTTCTGAATTGGTATTCTAGGCCTTCCACTAATCCTGTGACTTTGTAGTTGCATTCACAGCATGGTACTTTGTTTTCCTTCACCCAAAGGATGGTGTTGCGCTCCTTCTTTTCAACCCAATAACCAATGACTTTGCTGCCCCCATCATGATAGGGTTCCTCCCAACGAATGGCCATGGCAGTTGCAGACACAGAATAGACTTCTGGCCTGGAAGGTGGGCTTGGTGGGACTAAACACAAAAAAGATGGGGAGGAAAACGTTAGCAGTTACAAATGCCTCAGTTAGAGGAAAAGAACAAATTTTGGAAAGTGTTTCACTTACCAAATGGATGCTCAGCAACTATTGCTTTTGATTCAAGGGGTTTGCTGACACCAAATCTGTTTTCTGAGCTTACTCGGAAACTGTACTCCTGGTATTTTGTGAGATGAGTAACTTTGATCTGTGTACGTTTCACACTGGAATTTACCAGCTGCCATGCTGTTGTGCCAGATTCACGTTTCTCTACAATGTAGTTTGTAATGTCACTACCACCGTCATCTTCAGGTTCTTTCCAGGTCAATACACAGGATTCAGAAGAGACAGATGATATTTCAATTGGGCCAGTGACAGGACCTGGCCTTCCTATGACTACCACTGTGACAGTAAATGTTTTCACACCAGCAGTGTTTTCAAGTGTGAGGTAGTATTTACCAGAGTCACCTCTCATACTGTCCTTTACAGTCAGTGTGGTTCTGTCTTTTGTTGTCTTGATGGTCACCCTCTCAGTTTCCTTCAGCCTCATCTCCTCAAGTTTCCATGTCACTTTTGGAGCTGGGCGCCCACTGATTGGTATATCAATAGTAAAGGTGCTTCCAGCCTTGCATGTTATGAGCTGTCTGCTTATTTCACTGAGATCTGCTGTTGGTTCAATCTGTGGCTCCTTAATAATAACAGAAGAGAAAGCTTCTCTTGGCTCACTGTAGCCAGCATCATTCTTTGCCTTGACCCGGAACTCATATTCAGTGTTCTCCACAAGGCCTTCAACAGTGAAAGTAAGTTGTTTGGTTTGTCCAGCTTCAATCCAGGAGTCGGATCCTTTTTGTTTCATTTCAAGAAGATATCCAGTAACACGGCTACCACCATCATGATCAGGTTTAAGCCAAGCTAAAACTACAGAAGATTTGGTTGTGTCAACAATATCTAGTCTCTTAGGTGGAGCAGGTTCTTCCGTGGCTACCACTGGTTCTGGTAACTCACAGGGTTCACCTACACCATATTCATTTTCTGCCGACACTCGGTAGTAATATGGCACACCTTCTGCCAGATCAGTGACCTTAAAGATTTGTCGAGTGCATTTTGAACTCACCACTTGCCAGCTACGACGGCTTGCTTCCCGTTTTTCCACAATGTAGTGATGGATACGTGAACCTCCATCCAGTACAGGAGCATCCCACATTAAAGTAATAGAACCTCGAGTCACATCTTTAAATGTAATAGGACCTGGTGGACCAGGTGTGTCTAAAACCTTGACAGTAAATGTGATAGACTTACTTCCACTGTTGTTTTCCACAGTAAAGACATACTTGCCAGCATCATTTCTGTTGCATTCCTCCACAGTCAACGTGCTGAATGAATCGGTTGTTTGAATGTCAGCACGCAAGCTAAGATTAGCATCTGCTTTGGACCACACAGCAGTAGGAACAGGTCTTCCAGAGAATGCAATAAATAGACGAATGCTTGCACCTGCTCTTACAATATGTGTCTGCTTGAAGTTTGCATCGATATCAATCTCAGGTGCAGAAAGCCTGTCCACAGTTTGGACTGAAGCAGGAACTTCACAACTTTCTCCTTTGCCAGCACCATTAACAGCACTAACTCTGAATTTATAGTGTTCTCCTGCCTCCAAATCAACAACGGTATATTTAGTAGCAAGAACAGTCTCTGCGTTGACCTTCTGCCATGCTTCGAGATCAGCTTTGCACATCTCAATGATGTACCCAATTATTTCCATGCCTCCATCAAAAACTGGCTTGGTCCACTCTAAGCTTACACTAGTCTTTGATGTATCTATCACCTTTACAACATTAGGAGCACTTGGTGGGCTGACTGGTTCTCTACATTTAATCAGCTTTGAAACATCACTTGGAGGTCCAACTCCTGCAGCATTTTCAGCCATTACGTGGAATTCATACTCATTGCCTTCAATAAGGCCAGTTACTCTGTATCTGTTCTCAGTAATGGGCCTCTTACTGGATACTTTAACCCAGCGCATGCTCTTCTTCTCTCTCCTTTCTAGAATATATTCATTTATCTCGCTGCCGCCATCTGATTTTGGTCTTGCCCATGTGAGTGTGATACTGTCTCCTGTTACACTGGTAGGCTCTGGAGTTCCTGGTGCATCAGGGATAGCTAAAAAAAGAAAAAAAGTCATTAGAAAAACAAGATGGTAACTCCACAGTTATTTCTACAGAATGAGGTGGAAACTTACTGTAAGGTATTTGTGCAGTAACTGGATCAGACTCCAATGGTCTGCCAACTCCAAATTTGTTCACTGCAGAGACACGGAACTGGTACTCGTTGCCCTTAATTAATTTAAGTGCAGTGTAGCTGCAAGCTTCACATTTATCTTCAGCCAATGCCCAAGCAATCCTGCTGGTTTCACGTTTTTCAATTATATAGTGGGAAATAGAAGCACAACCATCATTAGCCGGAGGCTCCCACCATAATGTGACTTTTTCTCCAGTAATGTTTGTGAATCGTATTGGTCCACCAACTTTTCCTGGTGTGTCTGAAATTTTAAAGGTTCAGAATTATAATTTGCTGGCACTTATGATAAAATGGTATTTTAAAATAGCATTCTGAAAGTGTTTGTTGCAGTACCTTGTATTCTGAAGGTAATATCTTCTCGTTTAGAGCCTGATGCATTTTTGGCTTCTACTGTGTACACTCCACGATGATCCCGGGTAGCATCTCTAATGAAGATTGTACTATATCCAATAGCTGTAGTTATTTCTATATTCATTGTTTTCTCAATCTCCTTACCATCCTTAAACCATGTCACTTTAGGTACTGGACGTCCTTTGATTAGAGCTTTAAGTCTAATGCTCTCTCCAGCTTTAACAGTGAGGCCTTCAAAGTGCTCAGCACCAAATTCAATTGTAGGAGCGACTGAAAAAGGAAAACGTACTTCAATTCCCATATAGATAGGTATCTTTTCCTGATACTCTTTTTAATGTACTAATTATAAAAGATTGTTACATATAGAATTCTTTGACTTAGAAAATTACATTCTATAAAAAGCAGTTATTACATGAACTATAAACTTATTTTTCCTGTAAGAACACAGTGCATCATATTAACAATAGGAAACACACCATTAATATATGCTGTTACAGTATGCCAAGCTACCTGAGGCACATTTCATTTCTAAATTATTCAGTGTATCAGAATATTGCAGTTCATTATTTCTTTCCAACTTTGCTGCTGCTTATCCAACACAATTGCAGAGTGCCATGTCTTTCAGCACTTGATTATGTATGTCTGCCAGATTTGGGTCTTTAATTTAGACCCTCCCACCTTAAAGTACAAACAGAAATGTTCTGAGTTGACTGCAATGACCTCAGTCGTGTGTTCTTCCCACCTTGGCCTCCCAGTTCCAATCAGTACATCCACAAGCTCTAACTGTACTAAATACAAGCATATAAAGAAATAATTCTTACCGTTTTCATCTCTGGTCATAATATAGCCTGAAGACTGCGAAGGTGGGCTGATTGTACCAACAGCATTTCTTGCAAGCACTCTGAATTCGTATCGGTCACCTGAACTGAGTCCTGTAACTGTATATTGGCATTCACTGACATCAGTAAAGTTACATCTGAGCCAACGGTCTTCACTTCCTTGCCGTTTCTCAATGCTGTAGGCCACAATCTTACTGCCTCCATCACGCAGTGGGGGGGTCCATTTAAGGGTGACTGTTTCCCTGGTGACATCAATGTAATCAGGAGTACCAGGTGGGTCTGAAAGGAAAAGAATTAAAATTTATTTTTTATTACTGCTCACCATAGCCTGTAAGACTAGAATTTCCTTGGATAAGTGATTGATCATTCACTTACCCACTGGAGACACTGCCAAAGTAAATTTGCTGGGCTCACTAGCTCGGCTTAGACCTGCAGCGTTTTCAGCGTATACTTGGAACTGGTAATCCAGGCCCTCAAGTAGTCCGGTAATCCTGTATTCTCTGTTAGATATTAATGCAACATTAACCTTCTGCCACAAAATACTGTTTCTTTCCTTCTTTTCGACGTGATATCCAATAATCTCTGAACCACCATCATAAACAGGAGCATCCCAAGATATGGTCATTCCATCAGCAGTTACGTTGTATACAACAGGCTTGCCTGGGGAACCTGGTGGTCTAAACTGATGCTTTGCCACAACATCTGCTGAGACAAGAGGTGGGCTCACTCCATATCTGTTTTCTGCACGTACTCTAAACTGATATTCAGTGTCTTTAACAAGGTTTGGTACTTTGAAAGTTGTTCTTGCAGCACTCGAACACACCAGCTTCCAGTTCATTTGTGAAGTTTCTCTCTTTTCAATACTGTAGCCAGTAATTTCTCCTCCTCCATCATCTTCAGGAGCTTCCCATGACAAAACTACACTGTCTGCTTTGATTTCATCTAGCCTTAAAGGTCCTTTTGGCTTAGATGGAGGGCCAAGAGTGATGACAGTGATTGTGAATGTTTTTCTGCAGACAACATTATCAAGAATTAAACTATATTTGCCACCATGGTCCTTTTTCACATTCTTGATGCTTAAGCTTATCTTGTTTTCAGTCTTCTTGAAACGAAGATGTTCAGTTTCTTTAAGAGGGAGGTTGTCCTTCAGCCAGCTCATTGATGGCTTAGGTTTACCTTTATAGGGCAATTCAATATGCAGGTTATGTCCAATTCTTACTGCAATTTGACCTCCAGGAATATCAGAAAGGTCAGCTTCAGGTGTTATTATATGCTCTTTCACTGTAATGGGTCCAACAGTAACACCATCACTCATGCCTTTTTCATTTTTAGCAAAAACTCTGAATTCCATGACAGAAAGCTCTTTAAGTTTTTCAACTTCAAATTCACAGCTCTTGCTTGTGCCTGCGTACGTCCATTCTTTTTCTTCCTGCAGTTTCTTTTCAATAACATAGTCTGATATAATGCTACCACCATCATAGTCAGGTTTGCTCCACTGCAATTTAACAGAAGTCTTTGTAGAATCTTTCATGGCTAGGTCTTTTACAGGTCCAGGTATGTCTGCAGCTTTCACTGGTTCAGATGTCTCACAAGGTTCACCCAGCCCAATTTCATTTTCAGCGAGAACACGGAAGAAGTATGCCGTTTTCTCTGACAAGTTGGTTAGCTTAAATGTGGTATGAGAACACTTTGTTGTTACAGTTGACCAGGCCCTCTTTGTAGCATCTCTTTTTTCAACAACATAATTTGTTATTTCAGAACCGCCGTTAATGAGAGGTGGTTCCCATACCAGTGTAACTGTGCCACGAGAAACATGCTTAAGCTGCAGCTTCTGGCAGGCAGATGGTGTGTCAAGTACTTTTACATTCACAAATGATGATTTCGCTTCTCCAACTCCATTTTCAATTGTAAGAACATATTTTCCTGTATCATTTCGGGTAACTTGAGGAATAGTAAGTAGTGTAGATGATTCTGTGTTCTGGATTATATATCTTTCATCAATTCCAAGATTCTTGTCACCCTTTCTCCATGTGACTGTTGGAGGAGGTCTTCCTTTGAATGGAATCATTATTTGCACATCTTCACCTGCTTTAGCAACAACAGAGGTCCGGAGAGCAACATCTAGATCAATCTCTGGTGCCACTGTGGAAATAAGTAAAAATTAATAGTGCATACTTGGAATGTAAAATAAAAAATGCTTTGAAAAAAACCAAAACACAGAAAAATGATAAATCACTGAAATGTACAGTACCAAGAATATCTTTAGCTTGAACGGGTTCCGTCATTTCAATAGGTTCTCCTTGTCCAGCACAATTTATAGCAGACACACGGAAATAATAGTTAACGCTTGGCTGAAGGTGGGATACAACATATTCTGTTGTTCTCACTTCTCCCTTAGTACTGACTACAGCCCATTCTTGCTCTTCACCTTCCCTTTTCTCCACCAGGTAGCTGGTAATTGGACTTCCTCCATCATAAGCAGGTTTAATCCAGCCAAGGGTGACAGATGTCTTGGTTGTATCCACAACCTTCAGCTTTGTTGGTGAGCCTGGCTTATCTGTAAGTGATAGTTTACAGGGGGGAAAAAAAATATCAGAAGCCATATTTACACTTAATCATAAAGAGAAGTAAAATCTGCCCTCAGTTACATTGGTGCAATCCCATCCTAATTGCTCATTGTCCTTTGATTTCTAAACAATGAAAATACGTTGTATCTTACCAACAGGATCTGCGGCTTTGTAGAAGTCAGAAGCCTCAGAGAATGGACCTTGTCCAGCTGCATTGACAGCACAAACTCGGAAATGATATTCGCTGTTTTCAGTCAGACCTGTTACTTTCTCTCTGGTGTCCCGAATAGTTTCTTTAGTAACCTTGAACCAACTCAAACTCTTCTTGTCACGCTTCTCAAGAAAATATCCTGATATTTCACTACCCCCATCAACTGTGGGCCTATTCCAGACAACAGTCATAGAATTCTTTGTTATCATGGTGACTTCTGGTACACTAGGTGGTCCAGGTGTAACTGGGTAAAAAAAAAATATATGTCAGTATTTCTTACAAATAATACACAAGACGATTCAGTTGCATACGTTTTTTTATCTTTCTTACCAAATGAATTTTTGGCTATGACAGGTTCAGACTCCAGTGAATCACCAACTCCAAACTTGTTCACGCCACGGACACGGAACACATATTCATTTCCTTTGATGAGTTTTGTTGTAGTTATGATACACCCCTCCAGCTTTTCAGAAATTAAAGACCATACAACCCGACTTGTCTCTCGTTTTTCAACAACATAGTGTGTTACAGGTGCACCACCATCATCTGCTGGTGGGTCCCACATTATTGTAATCTTTTCAGCAGTGACTGTCTTAAACTGTATAGGTCCAGTTGGGGGTCCTGGCTTGTCTGTAGAAGGCAGAAGAAAGATGATGTTAAGTATTTATTACTATTGTAAGTAATAGTAATAAGTATTTATTGCTATTGTTTAATAGTATAACGTAGCTGTATCTCAAGACATACCAAGTATCTGTACTCTAACATGGGCTGACGCTGAACCCATGGCATTCTTCAATTTTAATTCATAGGTGCCACTGTTCAGTCGAGTTGCATCCTTGATGAGTATAGAAGCAAATTCTGTTGTGTTTTCAATAGACACTAGTGCACTGGTTTGAACCTCATTGCCATTTTTGAACCACTCAATTGTGGGTATAGGCTTGCCTGAGATGCCTAGTTTTAGCTTAACTGAAGTTCCTGCTTTATATTTCACCACTTCTGTATATTCTGGCGGCACATCGATTTCAGGTGCACCTTAAGAAAAAATAATAATAAGTTAAAAGCAAACTCACTTTAAACTTGTATTTAGTAAAACAAAAACATTTGTACTTTATTTAAGCTAATAGTCATAGGCATTTTATAATTACAGATCAAAGTAAATATTGCATATGTGAAAAATCATAGGCCTAGAACAAGTTAGAACTAATCCTACCAGGCACAAAAGGCAACCATATGTATAAATATAACCATTTTGGCTATGAGGCACAGGCAGATTTCTTTTGCTCAAATAATAAAGACACCATAAGACTTAAAAAATGCAGATACAGCCAAAGATGTTCATTGCAGTTACGCCCAAATAACTCACAGTCATTCAAGCTTATTGAATCAATCACTTTAAACTAGCCTTCCATATTTAAAAGACTATGGTCCTCCAAAACAGTGCTGCCATTAAGCTTCCTAGTACCACAAAATGGTACTGTTCTATCATTGCAAAACACTTACCGTATGTATCAACACATGTGATGGGACCCACAACATCTGAGGGATTACTAATGGAACCAACAGCATTCTTAGCAAAGACCCGGAATTCATAGCGGGAATTCTGTGTCAGACCAGATACTGTGAACTGAGTCTCTATAACATTGGTGAAGCTAGCTTTTGTCCACCTGCCGTCTGGAAGATCACGTTTTTCTACGATGTATCCAGTGATCTTGCTGCCACCATCAAATGCTGGCTTCTGCCAGGACAGAGTGATAGCAGTCTTGGAAATATCTGACACACGAACATTTCTTGGTGGTTCTGCAGTAGGAAACACAGGAGTATGCTAATGAATAACAGCTGTTTTGGATATTGGCTTACTGTACAGGACAGAATACCCCAGAAGCAGGGAGGGAAAAAAAAGTGCTACTTAAATGGTTGAGCTTTTTTTTTTTTTTTGTAGGGAATACATACCACAAGCATCAATTGCAAGGACTGGATCAGAAGGATGACTTGCTTTTCCAAGGCCAGCTGCATTTTCTGCATAAACTCTAAATTCATAGATAAGGCCAGCACTGATGGTGGTGACTTTGAAGTGAGTTGTGCGAATGAGGGTCTTGTTAGCCTTCTGCCATAATATGCTATTCCTGTCTTTCATTTCCAGGTGGTATCCAATGACTGCACTGCCGCCATTAGTGACTGGTTCATGCCATCCAACAGTGATAGTCTCTCGGGTGACATTCATGACCCATGGTGTGGAAGGAGGGCCAGGGGTAGCTGATGATATCAAAAGAAGTGATTAATTGTTAACAAAATTATATTTTCAATATCAGAGCATTAAGAAAATAACCTATAGCATGAGAAGCTTATTACTCACTGTAAGGAAGCTTGACAACTACACATTGTGAGTCTATGTGATCGCTGATGCCAAAGCGGTTCTCAGCTTTGATGCGGAATTGGTATTCTTCTCCTGTTGTGAGCTTCATAACTTTGATAACAGTTCTAGCAACCGTTGCAGATACTTCAGACCAAGCAGCAGTACTTGTTTCTCTTTTCAGTACAATATAGTTGGTAACTTGACTTCCACCATCATAAGCTGGCGGCTGCCATCTGAGTGTTACACTCTCTTCAGTGACATCACTAAGGACAACAGGACCAACAGGAGGACCTGGTCTATCCAGCACAACAATATTAACAAAAGATTTTGTAGTGCCACTTGAGTTGGCAGCAGTAATGTCATATCTGCCAGCATCAGCAGCCACACTTTCTTTAAGATTAATGATGAGACTTTCTGCAGTGGTTTCTGTGTGAAATCTCATGGTAGGTTTCAGTGGAACACCATCTCTAGACAATGTCACCTTTGGCACCGGTTTTCCAGAAACTGGAATTTCAACTTTCAGGTTTGATCCCGCTCGAATATATACAGTGTTATGAGGGAAGCCCTTCATGTCAACCTCGGGAGATTCTGAAAAAGAAAACATTTTAAAACCATGAACAAATTTTCTCTCTTTTAAAATATGAATCCACTTTAATATGTATGAACCTCTGTCTCATGTCAGGAAGCATACCTAATTGTTCTTTAACTGTAACAGGGAGCAGTAGTTCCTTAGGATCACTTAAACCAGCTTGGTTTTCTGCAGACACCCTGAAGAAATAGTCAACATTCTCCTTAAGACCATGGACAACATGATGAGTTGTTTTTACAACCGCACACTTAACCCATTTTTGCTGTCCTTTCTCAAGAGCTTCAATGAGGTAGCCCACAATTCTGCTTCCACCGTCATGCTCTGGTTTTAGCCATGAAAGAGAAACACTGTCCTTTGTGACATTTGTTACGCCGAGTTTTTCTGGTGGGCTGGGTTTTTCTGAGAAAAAAAGTGCAACAGGTTAAGCAATATAGCAAGTATTTACTTTTTATATTAGCGATTACATAGGGGTGCCATCTGGATTGAGAAAATATGTTTTTAAATGAATTTGTATATTAGAAACATTTTAAGTGAAATGCAAGCAAAATTTAAAATTCACACTGTTACTTAGCTCTTTTAATTTTTAAAACCACAGACACACCTACCATAAGACTGTCTTTTTTACTGTAAAGAGATTTAACACTTTTTATATTATTTTGAAGTAAGCATTTCAAAATATGTATTTTTAAAATATTAACAAATATTTGTTTTAGTAAAACATACCTGTTATTTTTGTTCCCTCCTTGGTCTCAGAAGGCACTCCAACACCATACTCATTTTCTCCAGAAACCCGGAAGTAGTAAATAGCACCTTCTTGCAAGCCAGTCACTTTGTAAGACAGACGATGACAATTGTTTGTCACAGTGACCCACGCTTTTTTGCTAGCTTCTCTTTTTTCAATAACATAGTTCTTTACAGGTGCTCCACCATCATTTTCAGGAACATCCCAAGATAACACAGCGGATTCTTTAGTTATGTCTTTTGCTGCGATATTAGACGGTGGGCCAGGAGTATCAAGAACTTTGACAATTAAAGTCAAGGTAGCAGTGTTCAGGATGTTTTGCAAAGTTAATGTATATTTTCCAGAATCGTTTCTTGTTGCTTTTTCAATAGTAAGAGATGTGCAATTATCTGAAGTATCAATGCTTGCTCGTGTACGAAGATCAGTGTCTGGTTTGTTCCATGTTACATTTGGGACTGGTTTGCCTCTGAAAGGAACAGTCATTGTGAATGATCCACCAGCCTTTACAATTAAAGTCTTCCGCATCTCACTGTCAATATCAAAGGCAGGTTCTTCTTCTCTTTCTTTTGCCACCTGTGGTTCTGAGACATCACTTGGCTCACTAACACCAATTTTGTTAATGGATTTCACTCTAAAGATGTACTCAGAGCCTGATACTAATCCAGTTATTGTGTATTCTGTGCCTCTTAAGTTCTGAATAGCAGTTGTCCAGTCAGTTTCATCAGTTTTCTTGTATTCAACTACGTATCCCGTTACTGGAGCACCTCCATCAAACAGTGGCTTTGTCCACCCAATTGTGATATTTGACCTTGTAGAATCCATAATTTTAGGTTTAGATGGGGGAGATGGTAAGAAGATTGGATCTTCTGCTCGAATCAATGGTGTGGTTTCACTTGGAAGACTGAGGCCAGCAGCATTTTCTGCATAAACCCGGAATTCATATTCACATCCTTCACGGAGACCAGATGATTTCACTCTTAAATCATAAACTGGCTTTTTATTTACACGAATCCACCTTAGGCTAGTTTTCTCACGCCTTTCAATTACATAGCCAGAGATCTCATTGCCTCCATCAGACTCAGGTCTTGCCCAGCAGAGAGTTATCGAATCTTTGCTCACACTGGTAATCTCTAAAGATGTAGGTGGACTTGGAACTGTAAATGGGTCTAGGGCTTTGACAGCAACACTTTCTAGAGGTTCACCAACACCATATTTGTTAACTCCCATCACTCTGAAAATATACTCATTACCCTTCAGTAGTTTTGTCACTTTACAGGATGTTGTTCTAAGTTCTCCTTCACAAAGTGTCCATGCAATTCTGCTGGTCTCACGTTTTTCTACAATATAATAATCAATATCTGCACCACCATTTTCTTGAGGGGGTCCCCATGATAAATGGCACTTTTCAGCAGTAAGGCCATTTATTTCTAATGGGCCTGCAGGTGGGCCAGGTCTGTCAAGTACTTTGCAATTAATTGCCAAAGATCTTGTTCCTGCAACATTTTGTAATGTTAGTACATACTGTCCTGAATCACCTCGAATACAATCCTTAATGGTTATTGCAGTAGCGTGATCTGTTGAGGCTATTTCAACTCTAGCTTTTCCTTCGAGTTCCTTGCCATCCTTTGTCCATGAAACCACTGGTATTGGCCGTCCTGCAATATCAGCATTGACTTTAAACACTTCTCCAGCTTTCACAACTACAACATCCCTGAATTTGGCATCAATCATAATTCTTGGAGCCTCTACATCATCTTTTACAGTCACAGGTCCAGTTGATTCAGATGGCTGACTGAAGAGTCCAGCAGCATTCTTTGCGATCACACGGAATTCATATCGCTGGTCTTCTGTAAGTCCACCTACGTCAAAATACGTTTCTTGCACATTAGTAAAATTACACTTTAGCCAACGACCATCTGGTATCTCTCTGCGTTCGATAATATATCCTGTTACTTTAGCTCCACCATCATATTCTGGTTTAGTCCATTTCAGTGAGACACATGTTCTTGTAATATTAGTAACTTCTGGTTGACCAGGAGGATCACAAGGATCTCTTGCAGCAACTGGTTCACATGATTTACTGCATTTGCCTATTCCAGCAATGTTTTCAGCATACACGCGATATTCATATAGCAGTCCTTCATCAAGACCTGTAACTTTCATTTGTGTATCAGGTATAAGGCTCTTGTTGACTTTTGTCCAAAGAATGCTGCTTCTTTCTTTACACTCCAAGTGATATCCTAGTACTCTACTACCTCCATCATTAACTGGTACCTGCCAAGTTACAATCATGAAAGCTTTAGTTGCGTGTGCCACATGAGGAGTTCCAGGTGGCCCTGGAGGCTTAAATGGATACTCTGCCACAACAGATGGAGAATTAGTGTAAGCGCTTTTCCCATAGCGGTTTTCTGCACAAATACGGAACTGATATTCAGAGCCAGTGGTGAGTCGAGATACTTTAATTGATGTTCTTGCAACTGATGCAGATACTACATCCCATGTTGTTGTGGTAGTTTCTCGCTTCTCCACAATGTAATTGCTAATGTGGCACCCACCATCATATGCTGGAGGTTTCCAAGACAGAGTTACACTATCAGCACTAACTTCATCAATATTCACATCAGTTGGTGGTCCTGGTCTGTCAAGGACAACTACAGTTAAAGAAGCTGTTGTTGACCCAGCAGTATTTGAAAGATGTAATTCATAATGTCCCAAATCTTCATTTGAAGCTTCCTTGATGGACAGTGAAGTTGAAGTCTTTGATGTCTGAACATTTACCCGGGTTGTCTCTTTTAAGGGATTCCCATCCTTCTTCCAGATAATGGTTGGAAGAGGTCGCCCTCTGAATGGTACATCAATCTTAAGATCATCTCCAGCTTTCACAGTGAATGTGTTGAAAAGGAGCTCAGCAGATGGCTGGATTTCAATATCCTTTGCAATGACCGGGACACCAAGTTCTCTTGGATCACTTTTTCCTTTTTCATTAACAGCCATAACTCTGAAACTGTACTCTTCTCCCATACTTAAGCCTGTTATTGTTGCTTCTAATGTTTTCACCTGTGTACATGCACTCCATTTTACACTTCCTTTAGTTTGCATTTCTACTACATAACCAGTAATTTTACTGCCACCATCGCTCTCTGGCTTTTCCCATTTAAGTGAAGCAGAGCTGCGAGTCACATCAACAAGAACGACCTTTGCAGGTGGAGAAGGTGGTTCAGAAACCTTAATTGGGTCAGGTGTTTCTGCTGGTAAGCCAACCCCATATTCATTTACAGCTAGGACACGGAAGTAATAACTACATCCTTCTTGTAGCTGAGTAATTTTGAAGGAATTCTTAGTGCAGTTGTTTGTAATTGTGGCATATGCCTTTCTTGTGGATTCTCGCTTCTCAACTACATAGTTGGTAATTTTAGCTCCACCATCAATAAGTGGCGGTTCCCAAGCTAATGTTACAAAATCTTTCTTCACTTCTCTGACGGTCAGGTTTATAGGTGCACTAGGTGTATCAAGCACTCTGACATTAACAAAAGCTGATTTTTTGCCACTATTGTTCTCCAAAGTAAGATTGTATCTACCACTATCAAACCTATTCACATTGTCAATGACCAACATTGTATAGGAACTGGTGACTTCAATCTGAGCTCGCTCACTAATTGTTCCTTCTGCTTTCTCCCATTTAACTTCAGGTTCTGGCCTTCCTTTGATGGTGACAAACAGGCGTAATGTGCCACTAGCACGCACAGTGACTACTTTTCTGAGATCTGCATCAAGTTCGATTTCAGGAGGTTCAACCTTGTCTGCTGCTATGACTGTACCAGGAACAGCAGCAGGTTCTCCTACTCCTTCTGAGTTAATGGCACAGATGCGGAAGTTATATTCCTGGTTCTCTTTAAGTTTTGTTACGGTGAACTCTTTTGCTTGCAGGCCTGTTGGAGGGGTGCAGGTAGTCCATTCATCAGCAGCAGCTTCTTTTACTTCTACTACATATCCCTTAACTGGAGCACCACCATCATAAATGGGCTTACTCCAGGCAAGGGAAACTGATGACCTGGAAGTGTCTGTAACCTTTGGATTGCTTGGCGGACCTGGTGGATATAATACATCACAGGCACGATAGAAAATAGATGGCTCACTGGGTTCCCCTACCCCTGCAGCATTTTCAGCAGAAACTCTGAATTCATAGAAATGTCCATCAGTAAGACCTGTTACTCTGAATCGCAAGTCCATTAGCGTTTTCTTATTGCATTTGGTCCATCGGATACCATCTTTGTCACGTTTTTCAAGTATGTAACCTTCAATTTCAGCTCCCCCGTTGTCTTCTGGGCGACCCCATGTTACCACCATAGAATCTTTTGTGATTGCTGAAACTTCAGGTGTTGAAGGAGGACCAGGGGGTTTGTATGGATTACGAGCCACAATTGGCTCAGATTCCAATGGTTCTCCAGTTCCATATTTGTTCACTGCCATTACACGGAAAATGTACTCATTGCCAGCAAGGAGCCTGGTTACTTTGTGGTTAAGAGCCTGCACGTCTGTTGCTACTTGTGTCCATGAAAGCCTGCTTGTCTCTCTCTTCTCAATGATATAATGTGAGATACTAGAACCACCATCATGTAAAGGCGGAGCCCATGCCAAGTAGCATTTCTCTGCAGTGACACCTGTAACCTTCAAAGGTCCTTCTGGAGGTCCTGGCCTGTCGAGTACTTTTACAGTGATTGGTATAGATTTTGTGCCACCAACATTTCTGAGGTTAAGACTATAGTGACCTCCATCTATTCTTATACAGTCTTTTACAGTAAGAGTTGTTTTCTGAATGGTAGATTTAATTTCCATTCTTGCAGTTGCTTCTTCAAGGTCTCTGCCATCTTTTGACCACGTAATGTCAGGAATAGGTTTGCCGTGGATATCAGCTTCAAGAACAAAGGTTTCTCCAGCATGAACAACAATGACATCTTTGTACTTAGGATCCAGTGAAGCCCCTGGTGCTTCAATTTCATCTCTGGCAGTAATGGGCCCTGTACTTTCAGATGGTTCACTCAAGCAACCTGCTGCATTTCTTGCAATTACTCTAAATTCATATCGTTGGTTTTCAACAAGACCACTTACTGTAAATTCTGTTTCCAACACATTTGTAAAGCTGGCTTTCATCCAGCGACCATCTGGTAGTTCTTTCTTTTCTACAATATAACCAGTTATTTTGCTTCCACCATCATATTCTGGTTTTTTCCACTTCAGTGTAATATTATTTCTTGTAACAACAATGGCTTCTGGGCGGCCAGGTGGGTCACAAGGATCTCGGGCAACATACAGTTCTGATACTTTGCTGACTTTGCCAATGCCAACAATGTTTTCAGCAGAAACTCTGAATTCATATTCAAGACCTTCTTCAAGGCCATCTGTTTTATATTTGGTGTCTGCAATGAGTGACTTGTTCTGTTTTGTCCAAAGAATGCTGTTCTTATCTTTGCGTTCAAGATGGTAGCCAAGAATTTTACTTCCTCCATCATTAACTGGTTCATGCCATTGTACGATCATATGGTCCTTGGAAGCTGCTGTTACAAATGGGGTTCCAGGTGGCCCAGGCACCTTGTAGGGGTATTGCACAACCACGGGTTTAGAATCCAAAGAAGAGCTCTTCCCATATCTATTTTCAGCGGAAATCCTGAACTGGTATTCAGAACCTGTTTTAAGCTTTGTTGCTTTGATAGTTGTTCTTGCAACAGTTGCTGACACAATGCTCCACGTGGTAGTACTCGTGTCACGTTTTTCTACTATATAGTTGCTTATCTGACAGCCACCAGTATAATCAGGTGGATCCCATGATAAAACAACAAAGTCTGCACTAACTTCATCAAAGCGGACAGGTCCTCGTGGTGGGCCAGGCTTTTCCAGTACAATTATGCTCAGGTGCTCTGTTGCTGTTCCTGCTGTGTTTGTTGCTGTTACTGTATATTTACCGAAGTCTTCCTTGTTGCTTTCTTTAATATTTAAGATAGTTGATGTTGATGTATCCTGAATATGTAATCTGGTTGTCTGTTTCAATGGCTGGTCATCTTTTGTCCAGGTAATAGTAGGTTTGGGTCTACCTATAAATGGTACTTCTACCTTCAGATCTTCTCCAGCCTGTACACTGTATGTATTAAACATCAGTTTGAAACCTGGTTCAATTGTCAAGTCTTTAGCTATCACAGGAATTCCAAGTGCTCTGGGATCACTTTTGCCTTTTTCATTGTAGGCAATCACATGAAATTGATATTCCTGTCCTGGACTCAAACCAGACACAACTGCATTGCATGTTTTGGTCTCACTAACAACGCTCCATTTTTCTGTTCCTTTAGGCAGCATTTCAACAATGTATCCCAAAATTCTGCTGCCTCCATCATGCTCAGGTTTTTCCCATGCAAGTGAGGCACTTCTCTGAGTCACATCGGTGAGTGTTACTTTCCCAGGAGGCAGAGGTGGCTCTGAGGCTTTGACAGCATCCGTGGTTTCAGCTGGAACACCAATTCCAAATTCATTTTCAGCCATAACTCTGAAGTAATAAATTGCTCCTTCTGTAAGATTTTCCACTTTAAAACTTGTCTTGCCACACTTAGCACTTACATTTGCAAATGCCTTCCTGGTTGACTCACGCTTATCTATTACATAGTTCTTTACCTTTGCACCACCATCAATAATGGGTGGTTCCCAAGATAATACAGCAGAATCCTTCTTTACATCCTTTACCACTAAGTTCTGTGGTGGTCCTGGTGTGTCCAAGACTTTTACTGTGACAAAGGCAGATTTAGAACCACTGCTGTTCTCCAACTTAAGAATGTATTTTCCAGCATCATTTCTATCACAGTTGTCTATTGAAAGTTGTGTGTAGTTTATGCCTTTATCAATCTGAACTTTTTCTGTGAATTCACCTTCTTCTCGAGACCACGTGATGTCAGGTGTTGGTCGTCCCCTGAATGGTATATGAATCCTAGCAGACCCACCAGCTCTAACCACTATCCCCTTCCTTAGCTCTGAATCAATATCAAGTTCTGGAGCTTCAAGTTTGTCTTCTGGTTTAATAGTACCAGGAATTGATGCAGCCTCTCCTACACCAATCTTGTTGAGGGCACACACTCGTAGTTTATATTCTTGATGTTCAGTAAGCTTTTTGATTTCAAATCGAGTGGCACGTACACCTGTCTGTGGAGTAACAAGTGACCATTCATCTTCATCTGCTTTACAGATTTCTACAATGTATCCCTGGATTTCACAACCACCGTCATAGATAGGTTTACTCCAACCAAGTGTAACTGAACTTTTGGTGGTATCCACAACATGGGTGTTTGTAGGTGGGCCAGGCTTGAACATGGGGTCACAAGCTTTAAAGTAAGGGGAAACTTGGCTTGGTTCACCCACTCCAGCAGCATTTTCAGCAGAAACTCTGAATTCATATTCATGATCCTCTGATAATCCTGTAACTCTTAATCGTAAATCTGTAATTCGGCGTTTATTGCATTTTATCCATCTGATGCCTGCTCGGTCTCTCTTTTCTACAATGTAACCTATGATTTCACTACCTCCATCACTATCTGGGCGGCTCCAGCAGACAGTCATAGAATCCTTTGTAATGTTGGTAATTTCCAAGGCCTTTGGTGGTCCAGGAACTACAAATGGATTTTTCATCATTACTGGCACAGATTCTAATGGCTCACCAACCCCATATTTGTTAACTGCCATAATACGGAAAACATATTCATTTCCTTCTAAGAGTTTTGTTACTTTCAGCATTGTAGGTAGAACCTCTGAGGCAACAACAGTCCATGCTAGGCGACTAGTTTCTCTCTTCTCTACAATGTAATGAGAAATATCACTGCCACCATCATGAAGAGGAGGACCCCATGCCAATGAACATTTTTCAGCTGTAACTCCTGTCACTTGGACTGGGCCCTCTGGAGGTCCTGGCCTGTCCAGGACTTTTACATTTACTGGTACTGTCTTTGTTCCTGCAACATTAGAGGCTTCTAAAATGTACTGTCCACCATCAACTCTAATAGCATCTTTTACAATTATTAATGCACTGAAATCTGTGTTCTTTATCTCATATCTAGCAGTTTCCTCAAGCTCTCTATCTCCTTTGTACCACTTAATGGTTGGTAGTGGCTTTCCATGAACATCAGCCTCAAGTCTGAATGTTTCACCAGCATTAACCACGATCGTGTCTTTGTACTTTGGATCCATTGAAATTCGTGGAAGTTCAACTTCATCCCTTGCTGTTATTGGTCCTGTACTATCAGAAGGTTTACTTATTGCACCTGCAGCATTCTTTGCAATTACTCTAAATTCATATCTTTGGTCTTCAGTAAGCCCTGTTACAGTGAACTGAGTTTCAATTATATTTGTGAAGCTAGCTTTCATCCAGCGACCATCTGGTAAATCACGTTTTTCTACAATATAACCAGTAATCTTACTTCCACCATCATATTCTGGTTTGGCCCACTGTAGAGTAATTGAGCTTCTTTTTATTATTACGGCTTCTGGGCGACCTGGAGGATCACATGGGTCACGAGCTACATAGCACTCAGATACTTTACTTGTTTTGCCTACACCAACAATATTTTCTGCAGAAACTCGAAACTCATATTCAATTCCTTCTTCAAGGTTAGTTGTCTTAAAACTTGTGTCCTGAATAATAGTCTTGTTCACTTTAGCCCATAAAATGCTGTTCTTCTCCTTTCTCTCAAGATGGTAGCCCAACACTTTACTGCCACCATCATTTATTGGTTCATGCCATTGAACAACCATGGAGTCTTTTGTAACCGTTGTCACAAATGGTGTGCCAGGAGGTCCCGGTTCCTTGTAGGGATATTGTGCTACAACTGGTGCAGAGTCCAATCCAAAGCTCTGCCCGTACCTGTTCTCAGCAAATATTCTGAACTGGTATTCTGAACCAGTTTTCAGTTTAGTCACCTTCAGTGTAGTTCTTGCAACAGTAGCTGAAACTGTTTCCCATACAGTGGTTGTTGTATCTCTCTTGTGAACAACATAGTTGGTGATTTGGCAGCCGCCTGTGTACGCTGGTGGATTCCATGATAGGGTAATACTTTCTGCACTTATTTCATCAAACTTCACAGGTCCTACAGGAGGGTCAGGTTTGTCCAGAGTTATAATTTCAACAGAGGCAGACTTTTGTCCAACAACATTAGCCACAGTGATTTCATAAGTGCCACTATCCTCTTTGCTAGTTTCTTTAATATTCAGTATAGTGAGATCAGTCAGATCACTGACATTGACTCTTGTTGTCTGCCTTAATGGCTGCCCATCTTTTACCCAGGTAACAGTTGGTTTAGGTCGACCTGCAATTGGTACTTCTACTTTCAGGTCTTGTCCCACTTGGATACTGTAACTGTGAAAAGCAGGTCTTACATCAGGTTCAATCACAAGGTCTTTGGCAACTATTGGAACTGCAAGTGCTCGCGGATCACTCTTACCCTTTTCATTTACAGCCATTACTCTAAAAAGATATTCTTCCCCTTGAGTTAGGTTCGTAATAACTGCTTCAAGTGTTTTCACACGAGCACACTCTGACCACTTCTCACTACCCTTTGCTTGCATTTCAACAATATATTGTATGATTTTGCTGCCACCATCATGTTCAGGTTTTGCCCAGCTTAGCGAGACACTGTTTCTTGTGACATCATCCACTGTTATTTTTCCAGGAGGCTGTGGAACTTCAGCCACTTTAACTGGGTCACTGGTTTCAGCAGGGAGGCCAATTCCATATTCATTCTCAGCAGAGATTCTAAAGAAGTAATAGCAGCCCTCCTGAAGTTGATCTATTTTCCATGAAGTCTTGTGGCAGTTTGTTACAACAGCTGCATACGCCTTTCTCGTTGCTTCACGCTTTTCAATAATGTAATTCTTTATTTTTGCTCCACCATCCAAGAGAGGAGGCTCCCATGAAAGTGAAACAGAGTCCTTAGTGATCTCTCTGATTTTTAAATTAACAGGTGCACTTGGGGTATCCAGTACTCTTACACTGACAAAGGCAGACTTTGTTCCACTGCTGTTTTCTAAAGTCAGAGTGTACTTTCCAGTATCAAATCTGTTAACATTGTCTAGAACAAGGGAAGTAAAGCTGCTAGTGGTATCAATAACAGCTGCCTCTCTGATCTCACCATCCACTTTACCCCATTTTACTTCAGGTGTTGGACGACCTCTGATGGGAACAAACAGTCTTAAGGAACCTCCTGCCCTCACATTTACAATCTTCCTTAATTCCATGTCAAGGTCAAGGTCTGGTGCCTCCATCTTTTCTTCCACAATAACAGAACCAGGAACATCTGCATGCTCTCCAACTCCTGCTTTATTAACTGCACATATGCGGAATTTATATTCGTGTTTTTCCACTAATTTTTCTACTTCCATGTGAGTGTTCTTAATTCCAGTTGGAGGGGTACAAATTGCCCACTCACCGTCACTTACATCACATTTTTCCACAATGTATCCCTGAATTTCAGAGCCACCATCATAGATAGGTTTACCCCAGGAAAGAAAAACTGAAGATCTTGTAACATCCACAACTTTAGGATTATTGGGTGGACCTGGCTTGTAAATAGGATCACACGCTTTGTAGTAAGCTGAAGGTGGGCTTGGCTGACTAAGACCAGCAGCATTTTCGGCTGAAACTCTGTATTCATAATCATGATTTTCTATAAGCCCAGTCACTCTGTATCGCAGTTCACTTATTAGGCGTTTGTTACATCTTGTCCAGCGAATACCTTCCTTATCTCGTTTTTCAAGGACATAGCCTAGGATTTCACTACCACCATCTGAGGCTGGCCTTTCCCATACAACTATCATAGAATCCTTGGTAATGGCTGTGACTTCTGGTGCCTTCGGTGGAAGTGGTACTCCAAATGGATTCTTTGCGATTACTGGTTCAGACTCAAGAGGTTCACCAACGCCGTATTTATTTACTGCCATGATGCGGAAAACATATTCATTTCCTTCTAAAAGCTTTGTAACTTTGCAATTTAGGGTTTGCACATTTGAATCAACGACTGTCCACACCAAGCGACTGGTTTCCCTTTTTTCTACAATGTAGTGTGAAATATCGCTACCACCATCTTGCAGCGGAGGTTTCCATGACAACATGCATTTTTCAGCAGTAACACCTGTAATCTCAACAGGTCCTTCTGGTGGTCCAGGTCTATCAAGAACTTTGACATTAACAGGAACTTTCTTTTCACCTGCAACGTTCTTTGCCAGTAGTATATACTGACCACTGTCAACTCTAGTGGCTTCCTTCACACTAAGGCTTGTTGCAAAATCGGTACTTTTTATTTCCATACGAGCAGTGTTTGTCAGCTCATGATCGCCTTTTAACCACTGAATGGAAGGTATTGGTTTGCCATGAACATCAGCGTCAAGCTTGAATGACTCACCAGCATGCACTACAATTGTGTCTTTGTATTTTGGATCCATACTTATATGAGGTGGTTCTACTTCATCTCTTGCTGTAATTGCCCCTGAGCTCTCAGATGGTTCACTGAAAACACCTGCAGCGTTTCGTGCTATAACACGGAACTCATACCTCTGGTTTTCAACTAGACCAGTTACTTCAAATTGAGTATCAATGACATTTGTAAAGCTTGCTTTCATCCAACGACCATCAGGTAGCTCCTTCTTTTCAACAACATAGCCTGTGATCTTACTTCCACCATCATATACAGGTTTCTTCCACTGAAGTGTTACTGAGTTTCTTGTGACAATTATAGGTTCTGGACGACCTGGAGGGTCACACTGGTCACGTGCAGTATAGCATTCAGATCCTCTACTTGCCTTTCCAATGCCCACTATGTTTTCTGCATAAACTCTAAACTCATATTCAAGACCTTCTTCAAGGCCAGTAGTCTTAAATTTCGTATCTGGAATAGGTGTTTTATTCAGTTTAGCCCATAGAATGCTGTTTCTTTCTTTGCGCTCCAAGTGATATCCAATGATCTTACTACCCCCATCATTGACTGGTTCATTCCATTGTACCAGCATGCTGTCTTTTGAGACATTTGTTACAAAAGGTGTTCCAGGTGGACCGGGAACTTTAAATGGGTATTGGGCTATAATTGGCTCTGAAGTAAGATAGGTACTCTTTCCATATCTGTTCTCAGCTGCAATTCTGAACTGATATTCACAGCCAGTCCTTAACCGACATGCTTTTATAGTTGTTCTTGCAACAGTAGCAGACACAATCTGCCAAGTGGTGGTAGAAGTGTCTCTTTTTTCTACAATGTAATTATTTATAGAGCTTCCACCATCATATTTGGGTGGTTCCCAGGAAATGGTAATACTGTCTGCTGTTACTTCATCTACTTTTACTGGTCCAGTTGGAGGTCCTGGTTTGTCAAGGACAACAATATTTAGGGTCTCAGTTGCTTCACCTGCAGAGTTTGTAAGTTTAACTAAATATGTTCCCACATCTTCTCTGCATGCTTCTTTTATTGTTAACACCGTGTTATTTTCCGAACTTTCTGCATTTACTCTTGTAGTCTGCTTCAGTGCCACATTATCTTTATGCCAAAACACTGCTGGTTTGGGTCGACCAACAAAAGGAACATCAACCTTTAAGTCCTCTCCTGCTAGAACACTGAAAGTGGTAAACAGCAGTTTGAAAGCTGGTGGAATCACAAGATCTTTTGCAACAACTGGTATACCCAGTTGGCGAGGATCACTGATACCTTTCTCATTCTGAGCTGAAACACGGAAGGTGTATTCTTCACCTTGGATCAATCCTGTGATAGTGGCTTCAGTAACTTTTACTGTAGCACAAGTTGACCACTTTTCACTGCCTTTGCTTTGCATTTCTACAATGTAGCCTAGAATTCTGCTACCACCATCATGTTCAGGTTTTTCCCAAGATAAGGTTACACTATTTCTTGTCACATCCAACAACGTTATTTTCCCTGGTGGAAGTGGTCTTTCTGATACTTTTACAGATTCTGAAGTTTCAACTGGAAGGCCTATTCCATACTCATTTTCAGCTAGGACTCTGAAGTAGTAGTTGCAGCCTTCTTGCAGCGAATCCACTTTCCAGCTGGTCTTGTGGCAATTGGCATTAACAGTTGCATAAGCCTTTCTTGTGGATTCACGCTTTTCAACAATGTAATTTTTTATTTTAGAGCCACCATCTATGAGAGGAGGCTCCCATGTGAGCGTAACTGATGATTTTGTAACTTCTTTTATTTTCAAATCTTGAGGTGCTCCTGGGGTATCAAGAACTCTGACATTCACAAATGCTGATTTACTACCTGAGCTGTTTTCAACTGTCAGTATGTATTTGCCACTATCAAATCTATTTACATTTTCAACAATAAGTAGAGTATAAGAGCTTGTTGATTCAATGCTTGCTCTATCCAAAGATTCCCCATGTTCTCTTGTCCATTTTACTTCAGGTGCTGGTCTTCCTTTAATTGGGACAAAGAGCCTTAGAGTACAGCAGGCTCTAATAGTGACAACTTTACGTAGTTCTGCATCAAGTTCAATTTCTGGAGGTAGCATTCTTTCTTCAGCTTTTGGAGTCCCAGGAACAAGAGCAGGTTCTCCAAGACCTTCGGAGTTCATAGCATATATCCGTATTTTATACTCTTGATTTTCTTTCAGGTCAGTGATGGTAAAAGAAGTGGCCTTTAGACCTACTGGTGGAGTTACAATCTTCCACTCATCTTCTTCAGGTAGTGCGATCTCAACCATGTAACCTGTGATCTCTGAACCACCATCGTATATTGGTTTGTTCCATGCTATTGTAATTGAGGACTTGCTGCTATCCAAAACACGAGGATTACCTGGGGGACCAGGCTTAAATACAGTATCACAAGCTTTATAGAACGGACTGGTTGGGCTTGGCTCACTGACTCCAGCAGCATTTTCAGCCATGACTCTGTATTCATATTCATGGCCTTCTGTCAGTCCAGACACTTTATAACGTAAGTCAGTAACAACCCGTTTGTTACATTTCACCCACCGTAGACCAGCCCTGTCTCGACGTTCCACAATATAGTTAGTTATTGGGCTCCCACCATCAGAATCAGGATGGCCCCAGCAGACAACCATAGAATCTTTTGTAATTGCTGTAACTTCAGGTGTTTTAGGTGGATCAGGTGGCACATATGGATTTACTGCAAGAACAGGCTCTGATTCCAGAGGCTCACCAACTCCATATTTGTTGACAGCCATAACACGGAACACGTACTCATTGCCCTTCAACAGCTTAGTAACCTTCAGTTTTGTTAATGGAACTTCTGTGGCTACAACTGTCCATGCCAATCTACTGGTTTCACGTTTTTCAACCACATAATGGTCAATCTTTGCTCCTCCATCATCCAGTGGAGGTAGCCATGACAGCACACATTTTTCTGCAGTGACTTCAGACACAGCCAATGGCCCTTCTGGGGGACCAGGTCTATCAAGAACTTTAACATTGAAGATATGCTTGGCAAAGCCACCAGGATTTGTTGCAGTAAGTGTATAGGCACCGCCATCTCTTCTTGAAGAATCTTTATTAACAAGAACAGTAGAGAAATCTGCTATCTTTATTTCCAATTTTGCTGTGCCTTCAAGTTCTTTTTCTCCTTTTGTCCATGTCATAGTTGGTGGAGGACGACCTGAAACATCAGCCTCAAGTCTGAAAACTTCACCAGCTTTCAGCACTAACGTGTCTTTGTATTTAACATCCACCCTTATCTTTGGAGCTTCAATGTCATCTCTACAAGTTATTGCATCTGATGGCTCAGAGGGCTGACTAACAGCCCCACCAGCATTCCTAGCAATCACTCGGAATTCATAGGCAGCATCTTCTGTCAAACCACTTACAGTGAATTCAGTCTCTAGTATATTGCTGAAATTAGCCTTCAGCCAACGGCCATTAGGAAGATCTCTTTTTTCAACAGTGTAGCCAGTTATCTTAAAACCTCCATTATATTCTGGTTTAGTCCACTTCAGTGTAACTGCATGTCTTGTAATGTTCAGAGGTATTGGCTTACCAGGTGGATCGATTGGGTCTAGAGCAAACACAGGCTCAGATGGCTTGCTTGGCTTACTCTTCCCAGCCAGATTTTCTGCTATAACACGGAATTCATAGGCAATGCCATCGGTAAGTCCAGTTGATTTAAAGATATTGCCTGATACCAGCATTTTACTTACAGTCTGCCAAAGGATGCTATTTCTTTCTTTTCTTTCAACATGATAGCCCAGAATTGGGCTTCCACCATCAGTAACTGGCTCATTCCAGCTAATGGTCATGGTTTCTTTGGTGACTGCAATCACCTGAGGAGTGCCAGGAGGCCCAGGTACCTTAAAGGGGTAGTTGGCAACTATAGACTCTGAAGTAATGGCTGGACCAATTCCATACCTGTTCTGAGCTTTAACACGGAACTGATACTCAACTCCAGTAGTAAGACGAGTAGCTTTAAATGTAGTACGTATCACTGTGGTTGCCAATTCAGTCCATGTGGTACTGTCAGTTTGACGCATTTCTACAACATAGTTACTTATTGGTACACCACCATCATTCAAAGGAGGCTCCCATGAGAATGTTAGAAAGTCAGATGAAATTTCATCAAATTTGATTGGTCCAGTAGGAGGTCCAGGTATGTCATGGACCTGAACTGTGATAACTTCACTAACTTCTCCAACAATATTTTTAGCTGACAGTGGATATTGACCACTATCACTTCGTTTACATTCATTGATGGTTAGTATGGTTGCAGTTGCAGTATTTTCATAATTTACCCTTTGTGTTTGCTTAAGTATCTGGTCTTCTTTCTTCCAAGTCACTGTAGGCCTTGGACGACCAAGCACAGGGATTTCAATCTTGATATTGTCACCAGCTTTGGCAATGACTGTTTTCTGGTGAATACCACGGAGGTCAAACTCTGGTAGCATTGTTTGCTCCTTGATAATAACTGGTCTGCTTTCTCTTGGTGCACTTCTTCCAGCACTGTTAACTGCCATAACCTGGAAAGTATACTCCTCGTTCTCAGTTAAATTCTTTACTACACAGTCCAGTGTTTTTACAGTGGTGATATGTGCCCACTGGTTGGTTCCTTTTCTCTGTGCTTCGATTACATACCCAGTGATCTTGCTGCCACCGTCATGTTCTGGTTTTGGCCAAGCCAAGCTAACTGAGTTCCGTGTTACATCCATAATATTAAGGCTCTCAGGTGGGGATGGTGCCTCAGAAGCTCTTACTGGTTCTGCAGTTTCAGCTGGTTCACCAATACCGTACTCATTTTCAGCCAGCACTCTGAAATAGTATTCACACCCCTCAGCCAAATTAGGAATCCTGAAGGAACACTTCTGGCAGTTGGTTGTGACTGTTGAGTATGCTTTCCGAGTCGATTCGCGTTTCTCAACAATATAGTTTGTTATACGTGAACCGCCATCAATCAGAGGCATATCCCATTGGAGGGTGATGCTATCTTTGGTTATTTCTCTAGGCTTAAGGTTTATTGGTGGACCTGGTGTATCCAAGACTTTTACATTTACAAACCCAGTCTTCTTACCAGCAGCATTTTCAAGAGTCATTACATATTTTCCTGCATCGTATCTGGTGCAATCTGTGACAATTAAGAGTGTAAAAGAGTCTGTATTTTCAATACTGGCACGTCCTTTGAGTGAAACATCATCTTTTGTCCATGTAACTTCTGGAGTTGGACGTCCTTTAATTGGCACAAATATCCGAATAGTTAATCCAGCTCTAACAACAAGCGTTCTTCTTAGCTCAGCATCTAATTCGAAGTCAGGAATCTCTTCCCGGTCTTTGATTTCCACGCTTGGAATTATTGCTGGTTCACCGACACCTGCAGCATTCATGGCAGAGATTCTGAAATTGTATTTGGCTCCTGTCTGCAGATGAGCAACAACAAACTGAGTGATTCTTAAAGCAGTCCCTGTCGTGTCTTTTACCCATTCTTCTTCTCCTTCCTTTTGATGTTCTACTATATAGCCAGTGATGTCAAGACCACCGTCATAGTGAGGCTTGCCCCAGGCTAAAGATGCACTTGTCTTTGTAGTATCAGTCACTCTTGGATTTGCAGGTGGACCTGGTGGGTCTGGAAAATGGAGGAAAAGATAAAACATTACATTACGGAGGAAATCACTCTTTCACTGCCTGAATGCTCTCCCTGGCCATCCCACCACCCTCAAAAAACAAAAGGCATGATACTAACATGCAACATCCTTGCATATGACTGAGTTTGAAGCATCACTTGGTGGTCCGACTCCTGCTCTGTTTTCTGCACTGACACGGAATTCATATTCATTTCCTTCCAGGAGACCAGTTACTTTGCATCTAAGATCTGAAACTGGTTTCTTTGTTGCTCTGACCCATCTTAAACCTTTCTTTTCTCTTCGTTCCACATAATAACCTGTGATTTCACTTCCACCATCATCTACCGGCCTTTTCCAGGTAACTGTGACAGTATTTTTTGTCACATTTGTTACTTCTGGTTTTCCAGGAGGGCCTGGGGGACCTGATAAGGAAGAAAAAAAGTACAGTTAAAACAAAAACTAAGTCTTCAGAGATTAATGAAAACACACTGGAACTTCTTAGTTTGGTCTACATACCAAATCTATCCACCATTTTAACTGGTTCTGATTGTACTGGTTCACCCTTGCCATATTGATTTACTGCTGAGACACGGAAAACATATTCATTTCCTTGAATAAGCTTGCTAACAACATGCCTACAGCTTTCAATATTTTCAGCAACCAGTGTCCAGAGCAGTCGGCTAGTTTCTCTCTTTTCAAGAACGTAAGATTTGACTGGTGATCCACCATCTTCTGCAGGAGGTGACCATGTAAGAGTCGCTTTTTCTGCTGAAACATTGCTGATCTCAATAGGTCCTGGAGGTCCTGGAACATCTAAAACTTTCACATGTACGCTCTCCTGCTTAGTGCCAAAAGGATTGGTTGCAGTGATTGTGTATTCTCCAGAATCTTTTCTGGCTGCATATTTGACAGTTAGAGTAGAAGTTGTTGGTGTGGTTTCAATGCGCACAAGCTCTGAAGGTCTAAAATCTTTTCCAGCTTTTGACCATGCTGAAGTTGGAGGCGGTTTGCCACGGATACTAATAGCAGACACTGTAATGGTGTCTCCTGCTTTTACTGTTAAACCTTCCTTCAAAGTAGGATCGATAACAATGCTTGGTGCCTCTGTCAAAACAAAAAAACAAAGAAAAAAACCCTCAGATTGTTATAACAGAAACATAAGAAAAAAAAACCCAACAAACAGGATTTGGTATTAATTATTCAAATAAAATTCTCCATTTTTAAAGACATCTACATACCGTACTCATCCTTGCATATTATGGTTCCTGTGGATTCAGATGGAGGACTGATAGCTCCAGCAGTGTTCTTTGCTCTAATTCTGAATTCATATTTGGAGCCTTCAGAGAGGTCAGTTACGGTAAATGCACAGTCTGGAACATTCACATGATTAGCTTTTGTCCAAGTCTTTGAGGGTAAATCACGCTTTTCAACAATATAGCCAGTTAACTTATGTCCACCATCATATTTTGGTTCTGTCCAAATGAGTGTTACTGAGTTCCTAGTTACATTGATAACTTCAGGTTTCCCAGGGGGATCTAGAAGAAAAAATAATAAATAGTGGTCAAAAAAAAAGTTATTTCAAATTTCAGAATTTTCCTTTTTATTCTCCTGATGCCTTACCAATAGGATCAAGTGCCACAACTGGTTCAGATGGCAGACTTGGTTTACCTACTCCAGCCATATTGATTGCCATTACTCTGAATTCATATTCCAGACCTTCAGTTAACCCTGTTACTCTGAAATCTTTCATTCTTATTGGTGTTTTATTTGCTCTCTTCCACAGAAGACTATTTCTTTCTTTGACTTCAATGTGATAACCTAGAAGATAAACCGTAAGATGAAAATTTGAGGGATTTACTAGAAATCTTCATTTCTCATAGCATTGTGAAATATCATACTGCCTGTATGGCACGTCACAGGCATTGTGCAAGAGGAACAAGGAAAACCTGATTAAGAAATGGATGTGGACATACATTACAGATGTATATAATTGCAATGAGATGTTTGTAAATGCAAATTGCTAATTTTATGGATCCAAGTAACGTAACATAAAGGTGAGTTTGTTTTTCTTTCTTTAGGTATTTTGGCTCTGTGCAAAAATATTGTTTCTCAGTTAGCCTTTTCCTAACTTTTAAGTAAAAGTTTTTAAAAAATTCATCATAGAGAAAGAGTAGGACATAAAACAGTGAAATCAATCAATCAATCATTCAATCAATTTGAAGCATAAACACTTGATAGTTTTACCTTACCTTTTGACAGGGAGAAAGAACTATTAAGAACTGAAATACTAGGAAGGCTTTTGGGGATGTACCTGTGATTGGTGAGCCTCCAGTTCTTCTGGGATCAGTCCAAGTTAAAGCTACAGATTCATGCCGAACATCAACAATATTGGGAGGTGGAGGAGCATCCGGCACATCTAAACAATATTAAAAAAATACAGTAACATTAAAAATAAATATCACCCCTAAACCATTTTTTTTTAAAATTCTGAAACTTATAATAGATACTTACCAAATGGATGTTTTGCAATGACAGGGTCAGATTTAAGACCTTCACCTACTCCATATTTATTTTCAGCCCTGATCCTGAATGTATATTCATTTCCTTCATGAAGTCTTGTAACTTTAAATGCAGTTTTCTGGACTGCAGAGGCACAAGTCACCCACTTATTGTTTACATTGTCTCTCTTCTCTAGGACATAGTTAGTGATTTCTGAACCACCATCATCTTTTGGAGGGCCCCACTTTAAGGTCATGGCATCGGCTGTGACCTCTTCAAATTTCACCGGACCTGTTGGTATGCCAGGTTTGCCAACAACTTTCACAGAAATAGTGCCTTCCTTGCTGCCAACAACATTCTTCAAAGTTATTGTGTACTTTCCAGCATCAGCTTTCTGGCAGTCATGTACTACAAGTGTGGTGTTAACTGCTGTAGATTCAAATGCTACTCTTCCACTCTCAGTAAGTGCCTGGTCTTCATCCTTCTTCCAAGTTACAGCTGGGACAGGCTTGCCTTTAATTGGGATTTTAAGACGGAAATTGCTACCCTCTTTAGCTATATAGCACAAATCAGGTAGATCTCTTAAATCAAGATCAGGTGCCACTGTAAAAATAAAAGAAACCAACAACTCAACTATGCATAAACATTGTTATAAAATTAAGATGCTGCTTTAAAGGCATCTGATTTGTATGTATGCATAGTAGTGACAGTAAGCATAAAATAAATGTAATTTGGGTAAGTGAAACATGGAATTAATGATCTTAAATTGCTTCTTACCAACATCATCTCTTGCCACAATTGTGAGCTCTCTTGGAGTTCCATATCCAGCATCATTTTGGGCTCTCACTCTGAAAGTGTATTCTTGACCTTCTTTTAGGTCTCTCATCTGAAAATGGAGGTTCTTTGCCCGCATGACTTCTTGCCATTTATCTTCATCAATCAGGACCTCAACAACATATGCAAAAATACGGCTTCCACCATCGCTGATTGGTTTTTTCCATACTAAATTGCAGGATGATTTTGTTACAGCTGAAGCTTTTAGGTCCACAACTGGCCCAGGTGTTTCTAGAAGGAACGAAAGCATAATAAGTTTCTAGAAGGAACGAAAGCATAAAAGCATCCATTCAAGCCAAAAATAATAATTATTTGAATACCAAAATAGGTGAAATGGATTAATTTTTCTTACCAGAAGCTTTAACAGCATCACGGGTTTCACAGGGGTCACCAATACCATATTCATTTTCAGCAAAAACCCTGAAGAAGTAAGATTTGCCTTCTTCTAAGTTAGTTATCCTGCAGCTTGTCTTTGGACATTCTGTTGTTACTGTAGACCATGACTTTCTTTCTGCATCGCGTTTTTCAACGACGTAATTTGTGATTGGACTGCCACCATCTATTAGAGGAGGTTCCCATGTAATGAAGGCAGAATCCTTGGATGCTTCCTTTACAATCAGGTTGATTGGAGGGCCTGGAGTATCTAGATAAACACAACAACCCCTCATTTGATTTAGTAACCAAAACACAAAAAATTATCAGTTAAAAAGTTAACAAATATGTTATAATGGGAAACCCCTGACACTTACCAAGTACTTTTACAACAATTGTATATGCTTTTTTGCCACAGCTGTTCTCCAGACTGAGGACGTATTTTCCAGCATCATATTTGTTTACATTTTCACAACGCAGGAAGGTATCAAAATCAGTTGACTTGATGTCTAATCCTTGTCTATCTCTTAGGTTGGCACCCACTTTAGACCATGAAATCTTCGGAGGTGGACGTCCTCTTACTGGCACATAAAGTCTCATTGTGACTCCAGCACGCAACACAAGGACTTTCCTTAGTTCTGCATCAAGTTCTCCTTCAGGAGGAACTGTGTGTTTAACAAAAAACTTGTAATTAAAACATAACCTTTAAAACTATCACTAAAGTTACTGTGAGAAAAAGTCCCTCTTAACTGGCATTTCACTAGATTAACCAATTTATTCTCTTGCCTGTGATGACATTACTGAGTTAGTGTCCTGACTCCCATTTCAAGATCACTTGCAAACTTAGCATATTTTTGCATGATTTCACTTTCTTTTTTTCTGCCTTTTCCACCATTTACATTACTTATCATATGAGGCAGTCTCCTAGTTCCTGTAGAACTCAAAGGAGTCTCAAAGCCTCCTGCACTGTATCGCTTATCTTGAACCAAGACAGTCATGTGAAGCAATGCACACATATACATATATACGTACACATGGCAAAATGCATACAGAAGCCAGCATGGCTCTTAAGGAATAAGTGTCTTACAATTAAATAAATTGTCACACAGATGCTTAGAACACTAATCTTGGCTTCAAATTATTTAGAAGACATGAAGAAGACCAAAAATTTTAAGAACAGAAGAGAGATCTGAAAAGTCTATTTTTAGGATTAGAGGAAGAATAAATTCCTGAAGCCCCAAAAACAGGAGGCAGAAGAGTATCTAGCATACAAATGAAAAAAGCAGATACCAGTCAGGTTCTCCTCAGTTCCTAACTGCCATATTCTCTTCCAAATTACCCGCTTTTAGCCTACATTTTTTGAGAAATGACACATTCCAAATTACTCTGCTTCTGTGATCTGTGACAAACCCTATCTTGGAACCTATCCCATGAATTAAAGCAAAAGTCAACAAGGTAATTTGTTTTAAGTGAACATACTTAAAATGTCTTTGGCAGTGTGTTTATCAGGAACATCACTTGGATCACTGTATCCAATCTTATTAACAGCATAAACGCGGAACTGGTACTCTGTATCTTCTATTAGCCCTGTTACCACAAATTGTGTAGCCTGTAAGTTCTTGGGTAGATTGCATCTGACCCAGTTGTCAGTGTCTGCTCTTTTTGCTTCCACTAGATAACCAATAATAGGGCTTCCACCATCATATGCTGGTTTACTCCATGACAGGCTTATTGAATTACGTGTAGTATCAACCACTTTCGGGAAAGCAGGTGGACCAGGAGGATCTGAGAATTAAAATAACATAAAGTTATCAAACCAAATGTTGTAAAAAAGTATTTGGAAATAACCATGGAAAAGATCTTAGACTTTTAGCTTACATTGAGGATCACGAGCATATACTGCTTTAGATGGTGCGCTAGGCTTGCCAGGTCCGGCCTTATTCAACGCTATCACCCGGAACTCATATTCTGTTCCTTCTTGGAGTCCAGTGGCCTTAACAGTTCTCTCAATGACAGGCTTTCTGGTTACCTTTGTCCAGTTAAGAGCCTTAGTTTCACGCTTCTCAAGTATATAACCAGTTATTGGGGATCCACCATCACTAGCTGGCGGCTTCCAGCTAACAGTCATAAAGTCTTTCGTTACATTGCTAATTATCGGTGGTTCACAAGGTCCAGGTACATCTGTGAAGATTTATTTGAAAGTTATGTTCACATTTATAAGTGTACACAAAAACCCCAATGACTAATGAAGGTATCTCACAATGCACTTACCATATGGATTCTTAGCAACTGCTGGTTCAGTTAAGATAGGATCTCCGACACCGTATTTGTTTTCAGCACATATGCGGAACTGATACTCATGTCCTTCTATTAGTTTCTCCACTGTGCAGCTTGTAATGGGTACATTGGCACTGACTTGAGCCCAGTTTGGTCTGCTTGTTTCACGCTTGTCAACAATGTAGTTAGTAATTTCTGAACCTCCATCTTCCAGAGGAGGCTCCCAAGAAAGCATTGCACGATCTGCATACATATGTTTGATTTTAACAGAGGCTGGTGGACCAGGCTTATCTAGAAGAATTAACATCACATCGTTATAGGTCTGTCTCTCGCTATATCATTTAACTACAAATGTATTTATTAACAGACAGTCTTTAGCTCACCAAGTACTTTAAGCCTAATGGTTGCTGACTTTGATCCACTTGCATTTTCAGCAGTAATAGTATAGTCTCCTGTTTGCTTCCTGTTAACACTGAACAACTCAACTGTAGCAAGATTTCTCTTAGTGGTGATCTTAACACCTTCAGATGGTTTTAAAACTTCTCCTTCTTTCTTCCAGGTGATTGTTGGCATTGGCTTGCCATATACATTTGCCTCCAGACGCACATTAGTTCCAGCTTTTACTGTAAGCTGTGACTGCATAGACAGATCCAACTCTATTCTGGGGGGAACTGAAAGGAAAGAGCCCAAGAGTTAATCAATCTAGTAAGAGATAAACATTTCATTCTTCACATGAGTTAGTTCATTATGCACAGATACTTATTAGAGTTCTCAAATGCTTTTACATTTCTTACCATTTTCTGGGTGAATGGTCACTGGATCAGAAGGTTCAGAAGGTCGGCTAATGTTAACTGCTGTCTTGGCAATTGCTCTAAACTGATATTGAGCATTTTCTTCCAAATCAGTAGCAGTGTACTCTTCTAGGGGTATTTGATGTGGAGTTGTATTGCACCGAACCCACTTATCACCAGGTAATTTGCAAGCTTCAACAAAGTAGCCAATAAGTTTGCTACCACCATCGTGCTTTGGTCTTGTCCATACCAGTGATACTGTGCTCTTAGTGACATCAATAACTTCAGGTTTTCCAGGGGGATCTAAGGCAAATAAGATCATGTTATAGTCTATTTTGCCAAAGAACCTAACATTAAAAAATGGCTTTAAGAAGCTAGATCCTATTTACAGCATACCCACACAGTGCACTCACAGTGCAGTTGCAGTAAACATGAAAATACAAACATATGGGCAAACTGAAGATCAGAAAGAACTGAAAATATACTGAAAATGACCATAAAAACAGTAGTCTGTTGCAAATTAATGGTGTGTTTGGCTTACCTACTGGTGTTCTTGCTGTGACAAACTCAGTTGGTTTACTAGGTTTACTGGCTCCAGCTCTGTTCAACGCATAAATTCTGAAAGTATACTCAAGACCTTCGATGAGCCCCACACAAGGGTATTCTGTGGAGCGCACAGCGGTGTCATTAGCTTTCACCCACAGTAAACTGTTCCTTTCTTTGCGCTCAATGAGATAACCAGTGATTGGACTGCCTCCATCACTATCTGGTCTATCCCAGGCAACAAAAATGCAGTCCTTGTTGACCTTGGTGATACGTGCATTCTTTGGCTCACTAGGAACATCTAGAAATAAATACAAAGGTGGATATCAATCAATCAATCACATGCTTTCTTACTAGGAGGACTAAAAAGAGAAATGCTGCCATCAAAAACTGACATACCAAATGGGAACCTTGCAATCATCTTGCCAGAATTAAGTGGCTCAGAAATCCCAAAACGATTTTCAGCACGAACACGGAACATATACTCTTCTCCAGGAATTAGTTTTCCAATTCTGCAGCTTGTCTTCGTGACAGAAGCTAAAGCTGTTACCCAGTCTCCTCTGCTTACATCACACTTCTCAACTACATAATTTGTAATGTTGCTGCCACCATCTTCGAGAGGTATATGCCATGCAAGAGTGCAAGCATCAGCGTCTATTTCAGAAATATCAAATGGAGGCTGTGGTGGACCCGGTTTATCTGCACAAAAACACATATTAAGAAAAAGGGATGAAAGAAAATGGTAACCACTGGAACACACTAAAACTAGTTTTGTATAAAGCTGGGTTTAAAAATAATCACATGGAACATACCCATAACTATCACTCTGATTTTCTGACTGTCAGTACCAGAGCTATTTTCTGCAGTAAGAGTGTAAAAATCAGAGTCTTTTCTAGTTACATCCTTAATGATCAGAACAGAAGACTTTTCTGCTTTATGCACCGCAAGGCGACTGGATGTAAGTACATCTTCATCTCCTTTCAACCATTTACAGACTGGCTGAGGCTTGCCATATACATGAGCTTCAATTCTCAGTTTCTTTCCAGCTTTAATGTGAACATGATCAGGCATCAGGATCTTAGGTGGGACTGAAAAAGAATCACACACAGACATATAAATTCAATTTCTGTGAAATATTAATTTACCTTTTCATCTGTTTTTATTTGAAAGTTCTCTGCTTCTCTTTCAAGTGGAATCACCAGTAAGAATGACTTGACAATTTTTAATTTAGATTCCACATATGGACAACTAGAAATTCTGCAGTGGGCAATATCTATTCCAGTTTTATTTTCACATGCTTGTACAGTTTTTAAGAGAATATTTTTGAGTTTGGATTCCCTTCTCACATGTTAATGTAGAGACTCATCCACTATTACTGCATGACACATAATTCCTCTTTATATCTTGTCATTGCTCACTTATTGCTGACTTTCTACAAGACAGACATGAAGGAGGGGAAAGGAAAGACTGATGTTATCACTGAATTAAACCCATTTCCACAGTCACTCTTTTTAAACTGTTGAATTAATTCAAGTACAGCCTCTTGTATCTTACTTCTTGAATGAAATCTTACTTCTTTCGCACAAAATCTTTCTGATTTCTTCCAAAAGAAACCTGGCAGAATGTTTGGTGTACTTTTCTTCCTGTTATTGGCTAGTTTTTATTCTCTTTTGCTCCTATGACACTGTCTTCCTCTTTCCATGTCACAAATCACAGAATCACAGAATGATATGAGCTTGGAAGGGACCTCTGGAGATCATCCAGTCCAACCCCCCACACAGAGCAGGTCCACCTAGAGCAAGATGCACAGGCACGTGTCCTGGCTGGTTTTGAATGTCTCCAGAGATGGAGAATCCATCACCTCTCTGGGAGGTCCGTTCCAGTGCCCTGGCACCCTCAAAGTAAAGAAGTTCCTCCCTGTGTTTAGATGGAACTTTTTATGTTCAAGTTTGTACCTGTTACCTCTTGTCCTGTTACTGCTAGGTCTTCCTGTGCCTCAGGGACCCTAGCACCTTGATGAGGCCAACCTGTCCTCCCTGCCTTTTGCTTTACATACTCAACCAACTCTACAATATAAACAACTTGCTTTATCTTAAAGAAACTCCCACTTTTGGCCCCATTTATCTCTCAAACTACCACTCTGACTCTTTTTCTCTTTCCTTTTAAGTTCATCGAAGGTATTTATTATTCCTCCTTAGTTTCTATCTTCTGGTTCCAACTGAAAACATACCTGCAAAATTCTTAATAATTCTGAATTAGTGGTCAACTCTCATCTTTTCTGACCTGTCAAAATATTCAGTACAGTTAATCATAATACTCCACTTGACTTCATAAAGCATGTGTCTTTCTGGGACTCACTCGAAGAACTCGAATTCTTGCTCATTTCATTATTAAAGCAGAATATTGCAACATAGGCAGTATTTAAATTGTTACTTACTGAGTTGTTCTTTAATTTCAAATACCCCTTCAGCTTCTCTTGGCAAACTTACTCCTACAGCATTTCTAGCTGCCACTCTAAACTTGTACTTCTTTCCCTCTTTCAGACCAGCTACAACAATGGAGAGATCTTTAACAACTGAATATTCTGTCCAGCGGTCTTCTGGTTGGTCTTCTTCTTTGTAGCTAACAATATACCCATCAACTTTAGAGCCTCCATCACGCAATGGTGGCAGCCAGCCTAAAGTAGCACTATTCTTTGTTATTTCAGTAACTTCAAGTTTTCTTGGTGGATCAGGTTCACCTTTCAGGGAAAAAAAAAAGAAACACAGTAAACATTGAATTTCCAAAATTTTCTGACTGCTGAATACTTGTTGAATTATTGAATGTTATTCATGCTAACTCAACAAGGACAATACGGGAAAGAGCAAAATTCTTAATAATTGCAAAGGTATTACATTCAGATTTTTTATTATTTGAAAGAAACTGACACAGAAATATTTTTCGTCTATAATCAGTAGTTAGTAAGATTGTTCAATATAGAAATACCAAATTTCAAAAAATGCAAAATCTCATTAAAGTTAGAGAAAAAAACCATAAAATATGCATAAAGGTATACTTACTTAGGGGATCTGTTGCTAGCACTGGTTTTGGTATATCACTTGGAACACCTGATCCATATTCATTTACTGCTGTTACTCTAAAGAAATATTCATTTCCAGGTACAAGGTTAGCTATTTGGAAACTGGTTTTCTTTAGTTCTGCAGTGACTGTTCCCCAGGTCTTCCTGTCAGCCTCACGTTTCTGCAGGATGTAATGAGTCACGGGGCTACCACCATCATTCTCTGGAGGTCCCCAAGAAAGATGGCACGACATCTTGGTGACATCTGAAACCTTGAAGTCCGACACAGGTCCAGGAGTATCTATAAAGAGATTTCAATTTATGCTAGTCTTTTCTTCTTTAACAAGCTAAAATTAAAGGGGTCTAACAGCTTCCTATACAAGGAGAATTAGTCTTAGCTGATACAGTTGTGCTCAAAAACTGCAGCACTCAGGGGTCATAAAAATTCCTGCAATGAACATTCAAAATGTTAAAAAAATGTCATGAGGTATTTCTGTCATTACTTACCAAGGACTCTGACGTTCACAAATACAGCCTTTTCTCCAGCTGCATTAACAAGTGTCAATGAGTATTTGCCCGAGTCATCACGTGTTGAATCAGGGATGACACAGAAGGCCATAGTGTCAACCAGATCAACTTGTCCTTTTCTGATAACATTGTCAACACCCATTCTCCTCCAGGTGACTTTTGGCGCTGGGCGACCCCTAACAATGGCAAAAAGTCTAATAGGGCATCCTGCTCTTACTGTGACTAACTTTCTCATACTTGCATCCAACTCAATCTCGGGAGGTTCTGAAAGAAAAAATTAAGAAAGAAAATGCAAAGTTTAGCACATGAAATAAAATAAAACCAGAGCAAATAACGACTGTGTGTAAATACTCATAAAAAGGATGAAAAAACTCACCAAGTATTTCTTTGGGAGACACAGCTTCTTTCAGTTCAGCTGGTCGGCCAAGGCCAACCTGGTTTTGAGCAGAAACTCTGAACTCATATAATTGGTTCTCATCCAGGCTGGTGGCTGTATATTCTGTATGAATAACTTGGGCAGCAACATTGCATCGTTTCCATCCTGCTTCAGGATCAGCACCCTCAACTTTTGGTCTAATTTCTACAACATATCCAATAATGGGAGCACCACCATCATAAACTGGTTTTCCCCAGCCAAGGGTTATGGAACTCTTTGTGCTGTCAACCACTCTCAAGTTTGTGGGAGGACCAGGTGGTTCTGAAAGACAATAAAAAATACAGATAAGAAGACAGTTGTGCAATTTAGCAATCTGTTAACATTAAAATAAAATACAGTAGAATACAGTAGTACAATACCTATTGGGTCTTTTGCTACTACAGGTCTTGATGGCAAGCTTGGTTCTCCAAGTCCGACTTCATTTTCGGCACTGACACGGAACTGATATTCATGACCGGGGATGAGATTAGTAACCTTCTTGCGCCTCTCTGGGATTGCAGTTTTAGTAACGGGAACCCATCTTAGGGACCGTTTCTCTTTCTTCTCTAAAATGTATCCTGTAATTGATTTGCCACCATCATATTCTGGTGGATTCCAAACTACAGTCATCTCTTCTTTGCTAACTCTTGTGACATCTGGAGGGTCAGGGCGTCCAGGCCTATCATATTTCGTTTTTGCAATAATTGGGTGTGTTTCTGTTGGTGGACCAGTGCCCATTTTATTCTCTGCACGAACTCTGAATATATATTCATTACCTTCAATGAGGCGTGTCACATTTGCATAGTTTGTCAGGACAGAGGAAGAGTATGTAGACCAAACCATACGCTTGCTTTCACATTTTTCCAGGATGTAGTTCTGTATTTCACAACCACCATCATCTTCTGGGGGGTCCCAAGTAACAGTACATCTATCACTTGAAATATCAGTGACTTTCAGGTTTCTCACAGGACCTGGTTTATCCAAGACAATAACACTAGCGTATGCTACAAAACTGCCAGCTGTGTTAGTTGCAGTAATCACATATTTCCCACCATCACTACGCCTTGACTTTGTGAGAACAAATTTAGATGTGTCAGAAGTTGTTTCAATACTGATTCTTGGTGATCTGGTTAAATCTGTGGCATCTTTGTCTTTTGTCCACACAACTTCAGGTTGTGGTTTTCCTCTGACTCCAGCTTCAATTCTAATTGGGTCACCTGCTTTCACAGTTAGCACTCCACTTAACTTCAAGTCTAACACTGGTTTCTGCAGATCTTCCTTCACAACAACTTCAGCTGTTCTTACCCAGTCACTTTCACCTGCCTCATTCTTGGTTTGAACTCGGAATTGGTAAATCTTATTTTCAACACATTTATCTACCATGTAGTGCGTTTCCTTAATGCTGCCTTTGTGAACCCTTTCCCATTCATCTGAATCTTTCAGTTTTCTCTCAACATGATAACTTAAATTGGGACTTCCACCATCATAATCTGGCCTTCTCCATTTCAGATATACAAATGTCTTTCCTTTCTCTGCAATATGAAGGTTTTCTGGCTCTCCAGGCTTGTCAATAGGATTGATGGCAAGGATGGGAGTCTTGGTCTCAATGCAAGGACCTGGACCTATTTTGTTTTCTGCACAAACCCTGAAGAAGTATTCACGGTTCTCTATAAGATTTGCCTTTACTAATCGCTTAGTGACATCAGAGGAGACAATTGACCATCCCCTCTGGTTTGGTTGACGGCACTCTACTATGTAGTTTGTAATTTCAGAGCCACCGTTATCCACTGGACTCTCCCAAGCAATCATACAAGAATCTTTTGTGACATAGCTTATTTTCAGGTTCTGACATGGTCCAGGTCTGTCAAGTACATTAACAACAGCAAAAGCTTGAGCATGTCCACAGCTGTTCTTAGCTGCTATTATGTATTTGCCATGATCAGACCTTTTGGCTTCTTTCACTTGTAGTTCAACACTAGGTAGATCATGGATTATTTCAACATGCTTTTCTTGGACTAGTACTTTGCCATCTTTAGACCATGTTATGTCAGGATCTGGCCTGCCTCTTACTTTACCAGTAATACGGATTGTTTGGCCTACTCGGACAGTAATTAAGTCTCGACAGGTCACATCTAGGCTTACTTCTGGAGGAGAAAGAATATCCTTGGCCAGTACAGTTTCCGCCAGTTCTCTTGGTTCTCCCTCTCCCACGATGTTAACAGCTTTTATTCGGAATTTATATTCATTTCCTTCTATTAACCCAGGTACTCTGTAGGCACACTGTCTAATGAGTTCATCCTTATTAATCCTATTCCACTCCTTAGTTCCAGTTTTCTGACATTCCACAATGTATCCCAGAATGGGGCTGCCACCATCTTTGAGGGGCTTTGTCCACACAAGATCAGCTGTTTCTTTGGTTTTGTCTTTTAATTTTGGATTTATAGGTGGTCCAGGAGGAGTGATAGGACGTGACGCTTTTATTGGATCAGAGCTTGGAGACGGTTTGCTTAAGCCCACCATGTTTTCTGCAAAAACTCTGAATTCATATGTGTTTCCTTCAAAAAGACCAGTGACTCTGTATTTCATATCAAGTATTGGTGTCTTATTAACACGCACCCATTTACCAGATGCTTCCCGACGTTCAAGTATATAACCAGTTATTGGAGTGCCACCATCAGATTTTGGTAGGGTCCAAGACACTGTTGCAGCACTTTCTGTAATATCATAAACAGTTGGTTTACCAGGTGGGGATGGTGGATCAAACATATGTTTAGCAACTGTTGGTTCTGAATCAAGGGGTGCACCAATGCCTATCTTATTTTCTGCCCGAACACGGAAAATATATTCACAGCCTTTCTGCAGTCGTGGAATCTTAATTTTTGTGTGACTTGTTCCAGAGCTAACCACTCCCCAAGTTTCTTTCTTTGTTTGACGCTTCTCAACAATATAATTTATTATAGGACTCCCACCATCATCTTTAGGAGGGCGCCAAGAAATAACCATATGTTCTGGTGTTACTTCAAGAATATTAATAGGACCGGTTGGTGGTCCAGGAACATCCAAAACGGTAAGATGTAGAGCAACAGTTTTACTGCCAGCTGCATTAGATACTGTGAGTAGATATTCTCCTGTATCTTTTCTTATACAGTCTTTGATGGTAAGTACAGTTGAATAATCATCAGTCTCAATCTTGTGTCTGCCATCACTTTTAATTTCAATGTCATCAGTAACCCATTTTGCAGTGGGAACCGGCACACCTCTCATAATGGCAGGAAGTCTCACTGTGGTGCCAGCTTTAACAACAAGACCTTCGATTAACTTCACATCTAGTTCCACAGATGGAGGTACTGAAATTAGAGAAAAATAGAAGTTACCTTTTCAGGGGAAATGCTCAAAGAGAGAAAGATTCACTGAAACAATATGAAAACTAAAATTACCTAGTTTTTCTTGACACTCTATTGGTATAGTTGTATCTGGAAGACTAAGACCAACAATATTCTGAGCTTTCACGCGGAATTTGTATATTTTTCCTTTTTGTAGACCTGTAACAACACAGTCAAGCATAGGGACTGTCTGGAACTTTGTCCACTCATCTGCACCATCTTCTTGATATTCCACCAAATATCCAGTTATCTCAGCACCACCATCACGATCCGGTCGATCCCAAACAAGGGAAACTTCAGTCTTGTCAACATCTACATGATGCAGATTCTTTGGTGGCCCAGGAGGATCTTTTAAAATACAAAACCAAAATGGTTACTAGGACAGCCAATCTATGGTAGCAGCATGCCATGTTAACATTAGTACCAACAAGATAATCTTAAAAATTACTGAAAACAATATGAAGAAAACAAATCATATAACTGAAAAACACTTACGTAGTGGATCTATAGCCTTAATAGGCTTGGAAGTTTCCACATATGGACCTCTACCAAACTGATTCTCAGCTGCAACTCGGAAGAGATACTGAGTGCCTTCCATCAGATATTTAGCCATGTGACTGCGTTTCTTGGAGGATGATGAGATGGCTACCCACTGTGCAGAAGCTACATCTTTCCTTTCCACCACGTAGTTGGTAATGACAGAGCCACCATCATCTTCTGGTTCCATCCAAGTGAGATAGCAAGAATCACTTCTAACTTCACTGACTTGCAGATTTCTGGGTGGACCAGGCTTATCTAATATTGAGAAAAATGTAATCTGTTATTTATTTTATAATCAAAGCATTTTTTACAAAACTTAGTAAATTTCAAGAGAAATTAATATATTTCATGTATTTTTAGGGCTTTTTCTACTGTGTATTTCTTGTAACTCAGTTTATTGATATTTTCCAGACATTCCTTTATTTCTTAATCTCTAATTATAGGATAAAAATATGTCATATAAAAGGAACATAAAGTTTACCTAAGACAACAACTTTTACTGAAACAGTCTTCGAACCAGCTGGATTTTCAACTGTCAAGGAGTAAGTTCCACCATCTTCATGGACAGTGTTACGAATTTCAAGCTTACTGCCAACTCCTGTAACCTCAATATCAGCTTTGGGTGAGACCTCATGATCTTCTTTCTTCCAAGAAACTTTTGGGAATGGAACACCTTTAATAACAGCACTAAGTCTCAGGGTATCTCCAGCTTTTACATGCTGTTCTCGGGCCATATTAGCATCAAGTATCAGCTCAGGAGGTTCTGGAATCAAAATGATATGTTTTGTAGAAAACATGGGAAAAAAATCTCTTTTAGGTAAAACTTATCTGATTTCGTTAAACTCACCAAGTCTGTCCTTTACTTCTACTGGATCAGGAACATAGGCTGGTTCTGATTCACCTGCTGCATTGACTGCCTTGACCCTGAATTTATAGGTCAAACCTTCAGTAAGGCCAGTGACTTTGTATTTTGTTTCAGGACAAGAATCTGCCGTAAGATTGGCCTTTTTCCATTCTTCATCTCCAACTTTCTGATACTCAACAAGGTAGCCAATTATCTTGCCATTACCATCATGGCGTGGTGGTTGCCAAGATAAATCAACTGAATTTTTAGTTTTATCTACAGCTTCTGGATTAACAGGTGGACTTGGTTTTGCTGTTAAAAGAAAGAAATGGGTAAAAAGGAAACAAGTAAAATGTTTTGCTAACTGAAATGAAGATTGCATTAAAAATTAAATGAGAAATTAAATTTAATACTTTACCAATTGGATCTCTAGCGAAAATTGGCTTTGATGGTGGACTAGGATCACCAACACCAATTTCATTTTCTGCTGAAACACGGAATTCATATTGACATCCTTCAAGGAGGTCTGGTACTTTGAACTGAGTACTGGGGAAAATAGGGTCTTTGGTAACTCTGACCCATCTTGTAGCCATTGTCTCCTTCTTTTCTACAATGTAGTTTGTTATTGGCTTGCCTCCATCATATGGTTTGTTCCAAACCACTACAGCAGAATCTTTGGTAACATCCTTAATGATTGGTTGCTCAGGTGCATCAGGAACACCTGGGAGAAAAAAAAAAAAAGTTTGAGCACTACAAACAGAGTAAAGATTAAAGTACTGAAGTAAAATAGCAAATAATAACATACGGAAACGGTCCTTGGCTTTCATCTCATCAGAGATCAAAGGATCACTTATGCCATAAAGGTTTTCAGCATAAATTCGAATTTGATATTCTCTTCCTTCAAGCAGTTTAGGAATTTTGCATGTTGTCTTAACCGTGGCAGATGTAACTGGCATCCACAAGTCTCTGTGTGCATCCTTTTTCTCAATAATGTAATTTGTAATTTCACTGCCTCCATCATCTAATGGAGGTTTCCAGGAAACTACCATATGATCTTTATGAACTTCATCAAATATAACTGGGCCTACTGGTGGTGATGGACGATCTGTTTAAGAAAAAATAAAGCATTTCCATGCTTTTATATGAACTTCACATAATGACGTAGGTTAAACAGTATCAATACAGTAAATATATTATGAAATTAGAAACTTGGCATCACAGTTTTAATAAGGAATCAAGACCTCAAGACTATTCCTCTTTAATAAATGTTTGGTTCACTGGACTTAATTCCTTAATGCTTATAAAGTATTTGGTGACTGACATTTTCTAAAGTGTTGACATTGTCTCTATGCATGTAGAGACATTAAATTACTCATGCTGAATAAACTAAGTCAGAGTTAACTATGTACTCAAAATTAATAAATAGTATTTCAGTATAAAAGAGAATGCAGTAAATCAAATTATTGTAATAAGGAACACACTTTAATATTTACATTTTATATAATTCAATGAATTCTAATCACTACTAAAAATCACATATAATACCGCTTTTCAGTAAAACCTACCAACAACGTTAACTTGACAAAATCCTTTTCTTGATCCTGTGCTGTTCTCTACAGTAACACAGTATTTGCCTGAGTCTTCACGGACAGATTTGAGTACCCCCAAACAAAGAGTTGTAGGAGTTGTCTTGATCTTTGTACGATCATTTTCTTTCACAACAATATCATCCTTTAGCCAAGTAACCTTTGGTGCAGGTTTGCCTGAGTAACGTCCAGTCAGGCTGAAAGCTTCACCAACTCGAACAATAAGCTTGTCTCTAAAGTCAAGGTCAAGTGTTGGAGGAGCTGAAAGACAATATTAAAAAACACAATGGTCACAAATGCCAGCAATATTAATAAGAAAAAATAAGGAATCAGTAAATGTAATCAATGTTTTCAAAAGAAATATGAAAAAGATACATACCAATTTCATCCTTGCATGTGATTGGTTTTGTGCAAAAAGATGGCTTGCCTTGCCCCACAATATTGCAAGCACTCACACGATATTCATAGGTGTCACCCTCTTTCAAGCCTTCTATAGTGTACTTCCTATCAAGCATTTTTTCCTTTGTAACTTTGTGGAATTTCTCTTTTCCAATGAGACGGCTCTCTAGAACGTACATGGTGATATCTGAGCCTCCATTATATTTTGGCGGGTTCCAAGTTAACGTAACAGAGTTCTTAGTAACTGCTTTTACTTCCAGGTCTTCTGGACGGTCAGGAACAGCTGTGAATAAACAAAAAAATACGGTAAGTGCATTTTGCTGCATAATCATCTCACATGACAGTAATCCAAACCCAAAAATATACTTACTTATTGGATCTCTAATGACAATCTCTTTTGTTGTCTCTGTGAATGGGCCCATGCCAATTATATTCTCAGCTGCAATCCGGAAAAAGTAGGCTTTCCCTTCAGTGAGTCCCTGAACAGTGGCATTCTGTCTTGTAACTGTGTAACTCACTGGAGTCCAAGCTCTATGGTCAGATTCACGTTTTTCAATTATATAGTTGGTAATAGGAGAACCACCATCATCTTCTGGAGTAAACCATGTCAATTTACAAGAGTCACTGGTTAGGTTCTCAGTAAGGAATGGCATTCCAACTGGACCTGGCACATCTGAAAGCAAAGAAGAAATGGAGTATTTAAGTACACACGTTGAATGTTATGAAATTTTACTTGTTCACAAGGACTGAAGTTGTTATTTACCTAGCACATCGACAATAATAGTCTTCTTCCGCTCACCACCGGCATTTTTAGCAAGAAGAGTGTATATACCCTGATGGCTCCTTTTGCAATTCTTGATGACCAAAGAAGAACTAATAGCTGTTTCTTCAATTTTGGCTTCTTCTGGTAAAGCTTGGTCATCCCTGCTCCAAGTCACTGTTGGAGCTGGTTTTCCCGAGACATATGCTATGATACGAATTACTCCTCCAGCATGAACAACAATTCTGTCCCTGACGCTTGCATCCAAATTAATATCAGGAGCCACTGTGGGAGGTGAACAAAAATATTAAATGAAATTTTTTTTCTCACTTTGACTTAGAGGTACTAAAAATGCAAATGTAAATAATAAATACCAATTCTGTCCTTCATTTCAATAATGTCTGTAACTTCTCCAGGCTCTCCAATACCCGCAGCATTCACTGCTCTAACTCTAAATTTGTAAAAACATCCTTCTTTTAATCCTGCCACAACAAACTTGGTTCCTCTAACTTCTTTATCTTTTACCTGGAAAAAATATTATAACATTAGTTAACACCAAGGTATCATCAATTTCTTTGTTATATTTGAAGCAAATCTTAAATCAGTTGTTTCAGATTTACAAGCACAAGACAGTCTGAAGTGTACATGGATCTAGCTCACATGGAATTCTTTAGAATCTCTGCAAAGAAATACAGGATACGGATATAGAAGCTATTCTGAAGATTCACCTTTTTGATAATTCTAGCAGACAAGGATGTTACAGCAGTTAAAACAGTCTTTGGTCTCAGAAGAATTACATGTGCTATTGAACAAATATATAAGTGAGAGTGGTAAAAAAATGAGAATTCTTTGTTCTTTTAAAATCCCAATGTGAAGTCTGTTTACTTGGAAACTGCAGGAAATTTAGGTACTGCTTAAAATACACCAAAATTTTTATGGAGATACAAAAAACAGCCAAGGTATGCATCAGTTAAATTTTCAGTAATGCATTATTGAAAAAAAAAATTGTCAGTAATGCAAAAAAAACCACACTTCAGTGATGCATTACTGAAAACAGTAGGAAAATGTAGGGACACAGTAGTTGCAAATGATTTGCCACAATCTGATACCAGAGAGACTTACTTTTGTGACAGTTCTACCTTTATCTTGTCTTTCGTTCTTCTATCACAAATTATCTACATATTTTCTTATTTTTTTAAACAGAAATTTAAAGATTCTAAGTTTAGGAAACTGCAAAGTTAACTTGATGTTGTGGGGGGGCAATTACTGACTTTTAAATTTGGTCTTATATTTTAAACATATGAAGATAATTATAAGCAAAGTATGAACTTTTAGAAAATAACTTGCAGAGTGAAAATTTTTTAAAAATGTATTTTTTGGAGGGATTTCATTTGATAGACGCACAGAGAGAAGAAACACAGATTCTGTAATAGTTTTCCACCTACCCGTTCCCATTCTTCCTTTCCTTCCTCTTTATACTCAACAATGTAGCCAGTGACCCTAGAACCCCCATCCTTTAGTGGTGGACTCCACTCCAAGTCTACAGAAGACTTTGTCCAATCAGTGACTTTTGGAATAGGAGGGCCAGGTGGGGCTGAAAAATATCATACCATTACAGCATAACAATACACTTTATGTTCTTATCTGAATCTTTTCAAATTCAAAACCAGGAATCTAAAATATTTACCAATAGGATCTCTAGCAACTGCTGGATCAGATGGCATGCTTGGTGGGCCAACACCAGCTGCATTGATAGCTGAAACACGGAACTGATATTCAGAGCCTTCAATAAGACCTGTAACTTTGTATGAAACCCCCAGTGTCATAGGTTTGATGGGATCACGGTTAACCCGGGTCCATCTCTTTCCGGTAGTCTCTTTGCGCTCCAACCAGTAACCAGTAATAGGAGAGCCACCATCATGTTCTGGTTCTTCCCAGTTTACAGTCATTGAGTCACGTGTTATACTGCTAACTGTTGGCTTGTCACAAGGTCCAGGAACAGCTGTGGGAAAAAATTCACATTTAGCTTTTAAAAAAGTAATGCTAAAGTAAGATGGAGATAGCTAGAGAGCAAAACAGAGCTATGCACTCGCACGGTAACAGTTGCATTAGGTAGTTTCCTATCTGCATGAAACTCCTTCCCTCCTTCACCTTCCCATCCCTATTCAGGTACATATACTTCTGTGAAACATGAAGTATCTTTCCTTCAAATAACAATTGTCAAAAATGAGTTTTTCTCATCTTCCTGGATCAGTACCTCATTTCAGTGCCAGCCTAACCTTGGAAGTTTTATGAATGATTTTCTCTTGCCAGCCTAACATTCCTTCTACATCTTTGCTATTCTGCCTAATTTATCTTTGAAAACTGAAGGCAGGAAATTGACTCTTCCTGATCTATAAGGTCAATAACGTCTCAAATACAACAGAGTGACCCAAATCTTTTCAGATAAATCCTTACTTGTATATTAAACCTTAAAAAAAGCTTGAAATTGTATTTTAATACATAAGAAGGAGGGAGAAAAGTATTTTTAAGTACTACATGTGCTTATAAGAACTAACTACAAACGCTAAAACTCTTGAAGCTGTTGTAGAAAATATACTTATGTGAAGAGAGAAAAGTAGTAATGATATTTAACAGATGCTGTACACATACCAGCATATGAAAACAACTGACATAATCTGAAAGCACATTCCTACTTACTGAAAAGGTTTCGTGCTGTTTCTGGTTCACTGTCCAAAGGTTCTCCAATACCATATTTGTTTTGTGCCATAATGCGGAACACATATTCATGGCCTTCCATCAACTTCGGAACAGTAAATAAGCATTCCTTAGGCTCATTAGTAACAGGAACCCATGTCTTCCTATTTGCTTCTTTTTTCTCTATAACATAGTTCGTAATCTTAGAACCACCATCATCTAGTGGAGGAAGCCATGATAACGTCATTTTATCAGCCAAAATGGATTCAAATTTAATGGGTCCAACTGGAGGTCCAGGACGACCTAAAAGACACAGTTTATAAAGAAGAATTAATTCAAATGCTATTAAAATACAGTATCACATAAATGCTATCAATTTATGCAATGTGTAAGAGTTCTTGATATCTACCCAGAACATTTAGTCTCATCTCCTTTGAAGCAGTTCCCAGATTATTTACAGCTGTTATAGTATATAAGCCTGTATCACTTCTGCGAGACTGTTGAATCAATAAAGTGCAAGTATCTTCACCAACGATCTTGTTGACATGTTGATCATACAGCACTGGTGTTTTGTCATCTGGTTTCTTTGGAGAAGCTTTTAGCCATGTTAATGTGGGGAAAGGTACACCCTTTATCTTGGCCACAATGTTAACATCTGTTCCTTCTTCAACCTCCATAAATTCTTTGAGTTCAATAGATGGTGGGCCTACAATGAAAAGTTGAAAAAATTAACATACAAAAATACTTCATAATTTTAAAACAGAATTTGTATTTACTGGTATTAGTCAGTACTTACATGTCTGGTCTTTGACAACAAGTGGACCAACAGTGGCTGAAGGCCTACTAGGACCTGCTATATTTACAGCTTTGACTCTGAATTCATATTCTCCACCTTCCACAAGATCCTCAACAGTAAACTTTGTTTCTTCCACATCACGTCTGTTGCATTGCTTCCAAGTCTCTTTCACTTCTCCAGTACGATCCCAGCGGAGACATTCAACATTATAATGTGTAACAGGAGCTCCACCATCGTTCTTTGGTGGTTTCCATGTCAAGCTCACTGTGTTCTTGGTTACCAGGCCAATCTTTAGTTTAATAGGTGGATCAGGGGGATCTTCACAAAAAAACCACAAATGTGAATAAATTCACTGTACAGTTTTAAAACTACCTGGTTTTAAATAATTTGTTTGACTTTGACTGTACTTACGGATTGGATCCCTGGCTGTGGTTCGTTGGATGGTTTCTGCAGGAGGGCCAACACCAAAACGGTTTTCTGCACGTACCCGGAAGAAATACTCTTGGCCAGATATGAGATCAGGTACAACAAAGGAAGTACTTCCACAGTTTGCATTGACTTTAGTCCAGGCCTTCCCATCAATAGTTCTTTTCTCTATAACATAGCCTCTGATTCTATCTCCACCATCATCATCTGGCATCTTCCATGAAAGTTTACAGCTACCTCTTGTGATATCACTTACTTTTAGGTCTTTTGGTGGACCTGGGACATCTGTTAAGGTAAAAGCACAACAGAAACCATTTCACATAGGTAAGTCGAAAAATAAGACTAAAACCTAGTATTTGAACACTTCAATATGTGTAAACCATACCAAGCACATTGACTCTGATATGCACAGTTTTTTGTCCTGCTTTGTTCTTTGCTGTAATACTGTATCGTCCAGAATGACTTCTGTTGCACTCAGGGATGATAATCACTGAACGTGTATCAGTTGCTTCCACCTGTATATTATAAAAATGAAAAAGAAGTTATAGATCAACTTTAAATATTTATGTTTGAAAAATGCAACAATACTAAAGTTACAAAAATTGTTTGCTTTACCTGAGCTTCTTCAGGTACATTATGACCTCCCTCCTACAAACGAAGGGAAATAATGTAAATATAAAAGGCAATAGGCTCAAATGTCTAGAAACACATGTAGAAAAAAGCTTTTTATTTTACCAACCTTTGCTGTTGTCTTTGCTTTTCCTTCAAACTCCCAAAATGTTTTTGGAATTGGACGACCCTTGATAACAGCTGGGATTTTAATTGTTGTGCCAGCACGACAAGAGAGCAAATCTTGTGCTCCAATATCAAGGAAGATTTCTGGTTCCTCTGCAAAAATATTTTAATATGTAAATTTTAAGGGCTATGGAATGCAAATTTCTGTCAGCACTGAGCTAAAACCCCTCACAAGCATGCAGAATGCCTGTTTATGTGAGAGAGGCTAGGTGTGCAAAAATGAAGCTGAGAAGTATCCAAATAGAAAATATTGTTATAGTCATTTCTTCATAAAATACACATTATTTCCTTAGCATGACTGTAGGTACTCATCAGGTTTCTGATGGATCCTGCCCTGGAAATGGTCATCATGACACTTTCAAAAATGTGTGTCAATCTTTTGTTACGTTTTTTCCATAATTGTTTGTTCTCTTTTGACTTTGGCTCACTTGACATCCTTCTTGAACACTCACAGCAGTAGGTGGCATTTAGATATAAATATCTAAATTAATTCCAAGAATACTTACCTAGAATATCTTGGACAGGTATTTCTGATGTTGCAGGACTTGGTTCTGATTCTCCAGCAGCGTTTACGGCTTTCACCCTAAATCGGTATTTTCTGAGTTCTTTCAAGTCAGGAATAACACATTCACAAGTAGGAAAGAGTTTGTCTCCTTCATTCACCTTCTTCCAGTCAGTACTACCTTCATCTTGCATTTCAACAATATATCCTTTTATAGGACTGCCACCATCCTTTTGTGGAGGCTTCCACGCAAGAGCTACAGATGATTTGGTTTTGTCTTTGACCTCTGGGCAAGATGGTGGACCAGGCACAACTTGTAAAACAAGAGCAAGTAAAAATTACCTGAGAGTTAGTGTCTACCTATATTTTCTGAATAGTTTCTAGAAGAATGCAAGTATTTTCATTTTCTTGTCATACATAGAGTACATAATCCTAGAACATGCATACTAATTACATATATTACATATATCATTAAGGGATACTTCAGGTACAAGGCATAAAGATTGAACTTGAACTTTAAAGAAAAACAATAATATAAAAATCTGTCTGAACTCAAGTTTATTTGGCAATGTTTGCATTTGTGTAATCACAGTTTAAGGTTCATAAAAGAGATAAAGTAAATTAATGCCGATTATTTTTAAAATGTTGACAAACAGAGGAAACTACTTTGTGTCAATATATTCCTTTTGGTTTAATGAATTGGATTAATTGCACTAAATTCAATATAAATAATAGTAGCACATTTTGCTTCTGGTGTGATACAGTCCTTAAAAATAGTAATATAAATTATATACTTACATATGGGATCAGCTGCTAAAGCAGGATCTGATGGTTCACTGGGAGGGCCAATTCCAGCAAGATTTTCAGCCATAACTCTAAACTGGTATTCGACACCTTCAGCCAAACGAAGCACGTTGTACTCTAGACCTTTTACTGCTGGTTTTGTTACTGGAGCCCTGTTAACACGTGACCAGTAGACACCTCCCACCTCTCTCTTCTCCAGCCAATAGCCAGTTATTGGGCTGCCACCATTGTCCAAAGGAGGCTCCCAAGTTACCAGCATTGATGATCTGGTGCGATCTAGAATTTTTGGTTTTCCAGGAGGCCCAGGAAGTCCGTAGGGATCCTTAATAACAACTTTTTCTGAGAGGCACTCATCACTTATTCCATATTTGTTTACAGCCCGGACTCTAAATTGATATTTTTCATTTGTTGCAAGATTCCATACCTGAAAAATAAGATTTAAATCAATACTTGGCTACTTTCACAATAAATTTATTTGAAGTTTTCAGCAGTTTTCACTTTAAATCCTGTCTTGTAATCTCATTAACATACCTATGTTTATACATACTACACAGCTGTTCGCAATGACTTAGGGATATTCTTATTTCATGTTCATAGGACCAAACATAAATAAAAATGTCATCATATTTGTTTTTGCAGTTGGTAAAACTATGAATAAATGTTGGGAAAGGGAAAGGAAGATGTCTTCTAAACTCAGCTAAGATTAAGCAGCAAAAGACAACCATTTCTTTCGTTTTGTCCCATGAAGAAAACACGAGTACATAGATGGGCAACATTCATCCAATAATTCGGGAGTCCAAGTGGAGCACGAGCACAGGTGTCTATTTAAGTAGCAGTTTTCATTAGATATGTACTATCATTATTTTTCATGCATATTAAAGTATGTAATAAAGATATTTTATTAATTACCCCAAATCTTCTCTCAACAGCACTTTTGGAGACTTCTTCCCACTCAGATTTCTTCCTACTAGCATCACGTTTCTCAATAATGTAATGGGTAATTTCACTACCACCATTATCAAGAGGTGCATCCCATGTTAAGTAACATGATTCTGCTTTAATATCAGAAACAGCAAGATTTCTTGGTGGAGAAGGACGATCTGTATGAAAGCAACAGAGCATAGAATTACATTAAGAAAAAGGCTAAAGCATTTTATTAGCTGTCATTTTATTAAAATGTCACATCCTTACCATAAACTTCAACATGCACATTGCGAAATGCAGTGCCAAGACGATTGGAAGCTCTCACAGTGTAAGTGCCTTTATCATCCCTCACTGTTGCAGGCAGGATAAGTTCAGTTTTTGCCTCACTTCTAGATACTTCTTCCTTGGTTATCTTAAGTGCACTGGATGTTTGGTCAATTAAAACTTCATTCTTGTCCCATTCAATCTTTGGCATTGGCAGACCTGTCACATCAGCAGGAATATTAACTGGTTCTCCTGCCTTCACTTTGATAGTATCTCCCCTCACAGCCAAGCGTAATGTAACAGTTGGAGGTACTGAAAACAGGAAGAAAAATGAGAGTGAAGATGGAGGTGAAACAGAGAAATTGCCTTGCAGTGTTCTGGAAATATTTGGATTTCTTTAAAGCAGATATACCTTCATCATCTTGTATAACTACATTGAGGGGCAATGATGGTTCACTTTCTCCAATAGCATTGACAGCTTTGACACGGAATTCATACATATGAAGTTCATCAAGCTTTTCAACAAGAAGAGATGTTTTTGGACAGAGCCTTGCATTAACTCTTTCATAGTCTTTTGAATCATGTCTCCTCTTCTCAACAATATATCCCAAGACAGGACTGCCACCATCACTACGTGGAGGCTTCCAATCAAGTGTAATGGTTGACTTCGTCCTCTCTGTGTACATGAACCTCTCAGGTGCTGTTGGAGGACCTATTAACATAGATAAATAATAATGAAAAAAATCACTAAAAAAATAGAGAATTTTTAGTCACATGAATACAGTAGCTCTGGATTTCTAAAGCCATAGCTTTTGTATGCAAAACATCTGAATATGGATAGTACAAGTTTTCTCATGTATGTAGATGAAAAGGTAACAAGCAGTGTCTCAGCTGACATCAGTATTTTGTTACATAAAGAACCATAGTAGTTTTACAGAACTGATTCAGAGATCTGACTGAAGTAATTAATCGAAGGCAGATGCCTTATCCATGTAGCAGAAAAATATATACACTTTCTGTATAGAAAGCAATCCACATAGCAATACTGGTTTATTAACCTACAATTACAAATTGTTTAAAAAGTCCCATAAAAATAATCATCTTACCTAATGGATCAACTGCAAGAATGGGTCCTATTTCAACAGGTGGACCAGTACCAAACTTGTTCTTGGCACTAACACGGAATTTATATTCCTGCCCTTCAACTAGACCTGTAATATCGCATTTAGATCTCTCTGTGTCTACAGCTAGTCTCCATGTATGCATTTTGGCATCCTTTCGTTCAACAATGAAGCCTGTGATATCACTGCCACCGTCATCTTCAGGATCAGACCAGTTAAGCAAACACATCTTTCTGTTTGTGACCACTGGCTTTAGGTCAAGGACTGGCCCAGGAACATCTGAAAAACAAAATAAAGCAAATAGGATAAAGCCCAAAGATTAGCTTACCGAGAGCTTACCAAAAATGCTTAGTTGATTTCAGGGAATATTTCTTCTTACCAAATACTTCTACTCTGGTTCCTGCAGATTTGGAACCACTGCTATTAGTAGCAGTAATTACGTATCTTCCATGGTCTTTTCTCAATGCATTCTTAATGGTTAACTCGGATTTTGTGCCAATGTTTTCAATAACAACTCGATCTTTGTCTAATTCACCCTCCTCCACAGCCCATGCAATGGTGGGAGTAGGACGGCCTGTCACAGTAGCGGGAATTTTAATAGTTTGCCCAGCCATGATTTGAATGCCTGCTTTGACAGAAACATCCAGCTCAACAGTGGGAGGCTCTGCAGAAGAGAGAGAAACAGTTTGTTAGTTCAAGGGAGAGATCCAAAACCACCTTTTATGCAGCTGGACATTTCTTGAAAGTAATACAATTGCAATACCTTGGGGTTCTGCAACCGTTACTGGTTCGGTTTCACCAGGTGGTCCTTCACCAGCTGCATTAAGTGCAGTAACACGGAGTTTATAGTCTGCACCTTCTCTGACTTCTTTAACAGTATATTGTCGAACCTTAACGGGTTTCTCTGTGCAACGTGACCATTCGTTTACTCCCATCAGTTGTTTGTATATATGGTATCCAATGATATCTCCACCACCATTATACACAGGAGGTTCCCATTCTAACTCAATAGAAGTTGAGCTTGTATCAGCAACCCTTGGAATTGGTGGACCAGGTGGCACTATAAATAAATAAATAGGTGTATATAAATAAATAGGTGTAAATAAAAGTTAAAGGCTATGAATACTATTCCGTCACCCGTCTACTATTAGCTTTTTCTAAGCTACTTACTTATTGGGTCCTGTGCAGTTTTTGGATCTGATGGTGGACTAAATTTACCAGGGCCAGCTGCATTTTCAGCACATACTCTAAAGATGTAGGTTAATCCTTCCAAAAGTCCTTCAACTTTCATTTCCAAGGCATTCACAAGGTTCCTGTTGACGCGAGCCCAATGAGTACTATTAATTTCACGTTTTTCAATCCAATATCCTGTGATCGGGCTGCCATTGTCTTTTGGTTCATTCCATTTAACCAACATACTGTTGCTGGTAACGTCTTGCACATCAGGCTTATTAGGTGGATCTGGTGGAGCTGAAAAAAAGAATTATAATTTTGTCATCATTGCTGTCTTCTTCAGAGGTTACTCAAAGCTAGAGTAGTAGCTTAGATCTCTCAAAGAGAGATCTAAGAAATTACTAATTTTAAGTCAGTCATAGTTCTAGTCTCTTTCTCAGAAAATTTGATTCCTAACTGCAACCAGTAATCAAACTTGCAGGGGTTCTCTCTTTTGGTAAGAATATTAGTCTATTGAACACAGAGAACATCACTATTCAGATATTAAGTGTTTTAAGTGTAAAGTTTTATGATTGTGATTGTTATTCTTATTTTTTTTAGTACTGAAATTATGTTTTCAATATTTCCCTTTATTTCTATGGTTTAAAATGTGCAATAAATAATAATTACATTGGTCAAGTTTCTTCTGGTAAACATTCGCATAGGTGAAGCTGAGTGTTCTAACAGTCTGTGCAGTTTTACACAGGTTTTCTGAAAATGTTGCATTTCAAAATTAAAACTTACAGAAAGGATCTTTTGCTGTCATTGGTTTTGAAACACACGGTGGCCCTGGTCCAACTCTATTTTCAGCAAATACACGGAAGAGATATTCTTTTCCTTCAATCAGTTTTGTTACATGGAATTTGCAATGCCTGAGTGTTGAACTGACAGTGACCCAGCCCATTTCAGCTTTTGTATTATCTTTCTTTTCCAGTACATAGTTTAGGATTTCACTTCCACCATCATCAAGAGGAGGCTCCCACTTGCAAATGACAGAATTTTTCCTCACATCTTCAAATACAAAGTTGACCGGAGGTCCCGGTGTATCTGTTAGTAAATTAAGAAAAAATATGAGTACTCATCTTGTGCACTTCTTATCCAATACTCTGAACAACTAGGGGGCTTTGAGGACATTCATTACGAACCTAACACATTGACTTCACATGAGGCTTTTGCAACACCATGATCATTTTCCACTTTAATTGTAAATGTGCCATGGTCAGCTCTGATGGAGTCACGAATTGATAGTACTGACTCTCCTTCTTTATGGTTGTCAATGCTCATACGTTCTGGCAATGACAGCTGGAAAGGTTCCTCTTCTTCAGCTTCACCTTTCTTCTTCCTCGTATATGTTGTTACTCTCTTCTTGATTTCCTCTGGTCTGACAATTTCATCATTCCTCAGCCAAGTGATCGATGGATAAGGTGATCCTGAAATATGTGCCTCAAGTACGATCTCATCACCTCTCTTCACCTCAAGGCCAGACTGCAGGTTTGCAGCAAGGAAGACTTTTGGAGCCTCTGTAATAACACAGAAGGGTATATGGAGAGTAGAATCTTCCACTATGTTTGAGGATATATGGCAATTACTACAAACAATCAAATGAGGGATTCATACCAATAGGATCCACAGCTTTCACAAAAGGAGTAATCCGAGAAGGCTCACTGATGCCAGCAGCATTCTCAGCACGAACACGAAACTGATATTCCTTTCCTTCCTCAAGACCTTTCACTGGGTAGGTTAATAGAGGTACCAGATAGTCATTGCATCTCTCCCATCTCTCCTTGCCCTTGGCAAGCTTTTCTATTATGTAGCCCATAATCTTGCTTCCACCATCAAACAGGGGTGGTTTCCATGTAAGTGTTACTGATTTTGATGTTGGATTATGGACCTCAAGGTCAACAGGAGGATCTGGAGGCTCTGTGGAAGAGTAGAAAAAGAGGGATCATATGAGAAAGGAAAGTACAAAGATTTTAGTTAAAATTAAATTTTCTAGATTATTTCATAGAGAAAAAAAACTTACGCTTTGGGTCTTCTGCAATGATTGGGTTTCTTAGTTCAAGATATTCACCTCCTCCAATCTTATTTACAGCTTTAACACGGAAGTAATATTCACTGTTTGGAATAAGATCTTTGACTTGCCATGAAAGCTTATTTTCACCAGACATGACTGGGATATATGTTCTACGACCAGCTTCTCTGCGTTCCAGAACATAATGCAGAATAGGAGTACCACCATCAAAGTCTGGAGGTTCCCAGGACACTTTGCAAGAATTCTTAGTTACTTCGCTTGCCTTAATGTCTTTACACTGTCCAGGTGGACCTGTTTTAAATAAGAAAAATAAAATTAGCTAACTAAATAGATGGCAAACTGTATTACAAATATGAAATTATATTGCATTTCTTTGCTTTGCAGAATGCAGATCAAAATCACAAATGTTGTCTATACAGCATATATACGAATCTGTGTTCCTAAAGGTGAAAAATATAGAGAATTCTTATAGGCTTTTTTATATTTATGTGACGACTATTCAGAACAATTGGGCTTTGAGCAGCCACTGACTAGTTAGACCAACTTAGGGTAAAGTGCTTTTTTGGTGGAATTTTGTAACATTAATGCCTTTATGGCATCCTACATACGTCTGAGTTGAAGTGATTCCTCCACATGGCAGAAAAGGGATTTTCCTAGCCCTTTCTTTTCTCAGCACAGGGCTCAGTGAGGATAGTATCTTTCTCAGAATGGAGGAAGCCTAGTTACCTATGACTTTGACGTTGACTGAGCCAGTTGTTGATGCCAGCTTGTTCTCCAATGTGATAGTATAAACACCAGCATCAGCATGAACACTGTCTATGACTTCAAGCAATGCAGAGGTGTAGTCACTCTTCATTGTTGTTCTGTCACCAGCTTTCAACTCTTTACCATCTTTGTGCCATGTTATAGTGGGGGACGGAACAGCTCTGAAGGGTATAGGGATACTTAATTTCTGTCCTTTAACAACAACGATGTCACGAGTTTTTAGATCAATGGTTGGATTACCTGTAAAAGTAATTACAGTATTACTAGAAAGTTGCTGAACACCATTCTTTTTTTCAGTTACGCGGATGTAAAAAAAAAAAAAAAAAAAAAAGGAATCTATTCTTACAGTCTGGATCCTTGGCAACAACTTTTTCTGAGACATCTGATGGCTCACTAGCTCCAACAGCATTGACAGCTCTGACTCTGAGCACATATTCCTTGTCTGGAACAACACCTTCCTCCACTTTACATTTCAGATCTTTTATTGGACGAGAATTGATTCGCATCCATTTTTCTGTTCCTGCTTCGCACATCTCAACATTATACCCAATAATAGGGCTTCCACCATTCTTCTCAGGTGGTTTCCATGCAATGCAAATATGCTTTCGACCTGCATCTGTGACATGTAAATCTTGAGGAGGTGAAGGAGGGCCTGTAGAAATGGAAAAGAATTGTGTCATCTTTCTCCCAGAATATCTGTTCTACACAGTACACTGGTTCCATAATCCATGCACTGTATATTATACTATTACTTACTTGTAGGATCTTCAATATGAATGAGGTCGGTTGGTTCACTGGGATGACCACAGCCAGCTTCGTTTTCTGCACGAACCTGGAACTGTACATCTGTACCTTCAATGACATCAGTCACTCTGAAATTGCAATCTGGACCAGCTGTCTTGCCAGCTTTTACCCAACGAGTGGCTAGTTTTTCTTTCTTTTCAATAACATATCTGAATAAATTGGGGAAAATACTATCAGTGTTGAAATATGAATACTTCAGATTTCTTACTTGATTAAATAGATACAGAATGATCAAAATAGTTTGGCCAATGGAAAAGTAGAGAGAGTAATAGGTAACATGTTCAATTAAATTTATTTCACATATCTGCCACTTACTCCTAGCAGTCCTGGTAGGTCTTGGACATAATGGGGCTGACACTACTGAGAGACCCAATTCTAAAAGCCAGTTCTTGAACTTTTGTTGTGTTCTCGGGTTCTTGAGTGTTGCAGAGGGAAAAAAACCCCAAGCTATACTTGCATATTTTCTAGTTTTGATCTCAGTGGTTAGTCCACTGAGAAAATTTGTACATATTATCTGTGAGTTACTCAGCTGTCAAAATTCTCCCTATGATAGGTGATGGGAAAGTAATACGAATTAAACAACTTATGTTGCTTCAGGCAGATCTCCGTAGTTGTCAGTTTAGGATATGTTTACTGTGATTGGGAAAGAGAGGAATTGGGAAAATATAAAGCAGATAAAAATCTAACTGGCATTCATGGTGAATTTCAGGGGACAGATACTTCAGAAACCAAAGAAAAGGATGTCAGAAACAACCCAAACAGTCTCTTTGAAAAATGTAACAATGAAGAGAATTCACAGAAGAGAGATGAGGCTTCACCTTAGCTGAGTGTATACAGTTTGAATGTGAAACTACAGCAGAAGGAAAATATAGTAATATTAATTGGTAGATGGGTCTAGGTGGCTACAGCTCTGGAGGAACTGGAGATATGGTTGCAATTTTTTTTTAAATTTTATACACAGTTCAATTTAATCTGATTTTAGATCCTTATATCCATCTACCTCTTTTTCATATAAAATGTGTTCATTTAAAATTTAAACATTTTGAGAGAAATGTCCTCATTCATGAAAAGATCTTAATCTACAGGAAACACTAAACAAACTTAAAATGACCTTACCTTTGAATAGGTCTGCCACCATCATTCTTAGGTGGTTCCCATTTCAAATCAACATGGCCTTTTGTCACTTCAACTATTGTAAGAGCATATGGAGGCCCAGGGGTTGCTAAAGAAAAAAATACACACATTATAAGAATAAGGATCCATTACACTTGAGCTGTTTCTACTGATCACTCAGTAAGCAAATCTGAAACTTACTGAAAGTATCTTTAGCCAGCACTGAATCTTCAATTTCACAATAGTCACTCTGCCCAATGGCGTTTTCAGCAGCCACACGGAACACATACAATGAGCCTTCAGTCAGTGGGCTCACTGTGTACTTGGTATCCTTCACTGTTGTGTCAACTGTCTGCCAGCCTTTTCGTCTTACATCTCTCTTTTCTACAATGTAGTTGGTAATTGGGGAACCCCCATCTTTTTCTGGTACTGTCCATTTAAGATCTGCTGTGTTTTTAGTAATATTGATAACCTCAAGCCACCGAGGTGGTGAAGGAGGATCTGTAAAACAGAAAAAGAAGGTAAAACAAATTAGCGTATTTCCCATCAAAGATCTTGGAAGATAGGGAATACATGAAAACTATTAAAACTTTGTATTTTCTTAGCTGAAGCAGGGGAAATTCTAATATTTAATAAGCCTTCCAAGAGTTCACTTGGTACCTATAGAGACAGGCAGATGCAGAGCTTTTAAAGACAAAGAACATGTATTTGCAGTAGCAGCACGTTCTGGAAAAATACTCACAGAGCCTCTCCTTGCACAGCACAGGGTCACTGGGTTCACTGGGCTCACTCTCACCAGCCTTGTTCACAGCTCTTACACGGAATGAATATTCTTGTTTCTCCATAAGCCCTTTGAGGAAGTGTTCAGTTGTGGGAACTCCTTCAGCCACTCTCACCCACTCATCTGTTCCGGTCTTCAGCAATTCAATGACGTAAGATTCAATCTTTGCCCCTCCGTCATGTTCTGGCTTTGTCCAATTCAGGAATAATGACGTCTTGCCAACATCCTTCACAGTTGGCTTTCCAGGAGGCCATGGTGGATCTAGAGACGAGCCCAGTATTAATTACATGATTGAAAACAAAGAGATTTTTTGTTGTTCTTAAATTAAACCATTAAAAATGTGTTTATTATACCAATTGGGTCTTTCACTAAGATTGGCTCTGTTTCCTTGCTTGGTTTTCCAGGTCCTGCAAGATTCTCTGCCAAGACACGGAACTTATATTTCTTCTTATTTGTAAGACCTTTAACTCTGGAAATAAAAATGATGTTTGATTAAACCAAATCTGCACGTTAACTCATGCCTAAAACATTATTCCTTCTACTATTCAGTACTTGGTAAAATCTGAAAATACCCAAATTACTTCTAATGATGTTTTATGAAATGGCAAACATTCAAAGTAGGTAATTTGTCAACAATAAAATGGTGCACTCTGACACAGAAACCAACGTTTTGAGAGCTGTCTTACATTTTTGCATGTTCCATGGTTGTTAGTCAATATGAGTATCAGGAGAAAAAAATATACAGGGTTTTGGCAAACTGATATTTGAGATGGCTATGTCTGCTATTTTAGAATGTCCTATGAAGAGTCACACAGCACTGAAATTATTAAACATAATGTTCTACTCCACTCTGGTGAGACCCCACGTCAAAACTGTTTAACAGGGCCTGTTGCAATAGGACAAGGGGTAATGGCTTTCAATTAAAAGGGAAAATTTAGACTTGTTATAAGGAAGAAATTTTTTACAATAAGGGTGGTGAAACAATAGAACAGGTTGCCCAGAGAGGTGGTAGATGCCCCATCTGTGGAAACATTCAAGATCAGGTTGGGCTGGGCTCTGACCTACTGGATTTAGTTGAAGATGTCCCAGCTCATTGCATGGGAAATTGGAAGAGATGACCTTCAAAGGTTCCTTCCAACCCAAACTATTCTATGATTCTATTTAAAAAAAAAAAGAGATGGTTCACTCTTCTGTAAAGATGCTCTTTAGAACTACTTATCGAAAAAGTATGGCACCAGATGTTAGTTGAATCTAAACTTACAGAAACAAGGAAAACCAGTAAGAACAATGCTCGTTTAAAAGCCTGCTGTTACGTTTTTATGTCTCTGTGACCTACTTCAGACTAAACTGACTACAGTCTTACTTGAATGTGGTATCTTTCACTGGCATTTTATTGCATTTTATCCATTTATCTTGCTCAGGATCATATCTTTCAACCCAGTATCCAGTTATGGGGCTGCCACCATCTTCATCTGGTTCATTCCATGTTAAGGTGACTGAATCTTTAGTGACCTCTGTAGGCTTGAGACCTGTTGGAGGGCCTGGTGGATCTGTATAAATTAATAAATTTTAAAAAAAGAAAACAATCACACTTATGTTTGGGGTTTTTTCCCTGTTAAAATATTGTAAAAATTTAACATTAATTTAATTAACTAACCAAATGAATATTTTGCAATGATGGGTTCACACTGTGCTGGCTCCCCAATACCATACATGTTCTCGGCACTGACTCGGAACACATATTCTTTATGAGGAGTTAAATTGGTAGCTCTGAATTTTGTATCCTTAATAGTTGATGACAACTTGTGCCATATTTCACTGTCTGTAGCTCTTTTCTCAAGGACATAGTTTGTAATTTTAGAACCCCCATCATCCCGTGGAGGATTCCATGTCAGAAGGCAGGATTCATTTGTGATTTCTGATACATCAAATGCAGCTGGTGGACCAGGTTTATCTGTAGAAGACAAGATGTGAATGTTAATCTTCTCCTTGCATACACCAGTACATTACTAATGATTTTTATAAACAACATAAAATACACGCATACCAAGAACATTAACTTCAACAACAGCAGTAGCACGTCCACTGGAATTTACAGCTTCTATAATATAGGTTCCACTGTCACTCCTCTTGCTGTCTGTAATAGTGACTGTAGAATGATTAGGTTTGGTTTCGATGGTGATTCTGTTGTCAGGTCTCAAAATTTTGTCAGCCTTGGTCCAAGTAATCTGGGGCTCAGGCTTTCCAGTTACTTTAGCTGGTAGCTCAATTTTAGTTCCAGCTTTCACAGTAAGTCCAGCAAGAAGCTTCACATCTAAGAAAATTTCTGGAGCCTCTGATTCAGGAGAGAATGAAAACAATGTTATAGAAACAGTATTTCAGAGACTGGTAAAAATAAAGTAGCTATTGTAATTCAGTGATTGAAGTAATTACCTTTTGCATCAATGGCCTGAATATCATCTGTTGGCTTACTTGGCTTGCTAGCTCCTATTCTGTTCAAAGCCTTAACCCGATATGCATACCACTCCCCTTCCTTGAGCTTTGTTACTTCCATTCTGTTTGTTAAAAAAATAATCCATATATTTAAGGTGGTGAGGATGGTTCTGTTAGTTGAAAGGATATACTTCCTGATTTTAATTTACTTACTTTGTTTCAACAACAGGCTCCCCGCATATCTCCCACTTGTCTGTGCCACGTTGGCATTTTTCTACCAGATAACCCTTAATGCGGGCACCACCATCATATTTGGGAGGCTCCCATGTTAGGAAGATTCCTTTTGATGTTGGATTTCTCCATTTAACATTCTCTGGTGGATCGGGCACCGCTATTAAAAATTAAAAATATACGGGGTCTTAGAAACTAGCTTAAGGAAGATTTTTTTTTTACATGTTATTTTGAAAAAAATCAGCAAGATTTCAGAAACAGGAAATCAGCCTCAATGTGAAACAGTTGACTCACTTGCTGGTGCTGACATATCTACAGGTTCATCAATATATGCAGGTTCTCCTGGGCCACATTTATTGCATGCAGAAACTCTAAATAGATATTCTTTTCCTTGGATGAGGTCAGGTACAGTGAATTCTTGGTCAACAACATGGTCCATAACCTAAAGAGAAGGAAAGCTCTGATGTGTTTCTAAAATTTATTTCCACAGAGCAATTACCAAAACTAGACACAAAATTCTTTAGCACATGTGGAAACAATAGAGCAAATAGAAATTGAAACGAGAAATAATGAACTTACTTTGTTCCATGTTTTCCGGCTGACTTCACGTTTTTCAATTATATAGCCAGTAACTGGACTTCCACCGTCATCTTCTGGAGGTTCCCATGACAGCTGTACTGTGTTCTTAATTATGTCTAAAACTTTAAGTTCTCTTGGTGCACTTGGACAAGCTAGAAATCACAGAAATTGTATTAATTATTTCGTGATCAGAGTTTGACAGATGATCTCTATGCAATCTATCTGCCAGAAGACTTACTCTTCTTAGTCATTCTTCCTTAAGCAGCAAAGTTGAATAATTAACGCCAGAAAATAGGGGTTTTTTTGATGATGAATTTCTAATTTTTAGTTATATTTCAATATACTTGGTTTACTGAAAGTTGTATGATTTCACATTATTAACCTAATCAGATCTTAGCAAGACAAACATGGTATGTTATTGCTAGAATATATACACAAATATATTGGTGCACTTACCAATGACATTAACATCAATTTCTCCTGAAACAGATGACACAGGGTTTTCTAATGTTAAGGAATAAATTCCCTTGTCTGGACGTTCACTTGGAGTGATTACAAGTTCTGCAAATGAGGCCGTGGTCTTCATTGTTACACGATCTCCCTCTTCTAAGACTTGATCACCAAAAGACCATGTGGCAGTTGGCACTGGGTAGCCAGTGATAGGAACACGGATCTTGATTGGCTCTGGAACAATAACCTCCAGCCCATCTTTAAATGCACTTAGGTCCATTGTAGGTCCAACTGGAAAAAAAGAAAAACGGATTTGATGAAATATTTTCAGATGTTCTAAATATGGCTAATGATAGCTCTGTTGAGAGGCTGATTCTGGCTGTATCTCAGTCTGAAGGTTGGAGCTGTCTAGGCCTAGCTGTGGCTTATCACTCCCTATCTCTCCTGGCTAAACATTTTTTAGAAATATGTGAGATGATAAGGCAGCTTAGCATTATCAAGTAGGAGATCTAATTTGCCGATTAATATAAAAACTTTGTATCTTCTCTGCCTTTCTCTCCTTCTGCTACCTCTCACCTTCCACAAAGCCAGGTCAGGAGACAAAAGCTCATGCCTTGCTTTTCAGGCAGCCTAATAGGTCTCTACCTAATAGTATAGCTTATTATCTGCAGAATTCGTAATGGAGGAGAAATAGCTCAGAATCTCAAAGGTCTAAAGCTCTTTATACTAGTTGGCATCACAGTTATCTGGTGAAAAATATACTTATTACCCACAAGATGCATTTTAATTCTGTGTCTTACCTGATTAATTATCTTTAATAAATAGTATATGGCTTACCAAAAGTATCGTCTGCAGTTAATGGCCCAATAGCCTCCGCTGGGTCAGACACACCAGCTGCATTTTCTGCTGAGACTCTGTAGTAATAACTGGATCCTGGTTTCAATCCAGTTACCTAAAAAGCACAAGTAATCATATTTTTACTCATATTAAAGATTATCTACACATTTTGAGTACTTTGTTGGTGAACAGAACATCTTACCTTAAAAGTAAGAGCAGGTACCAGTTTTGGGTTACAGCGAATCCATTTGTCTGTTCCTTCCTCTTGCTTTTCAACAATATAGCCCAAGACTGGACTGCCTCCATCTTCGAGAGGAGGTTCCCATGTCAGCTGCACTGATGACTTAGTTTGATCTGAATGATCAAGGTTAATGGGAGGACTTGGTCTCTCTGAAAATAATTTGAGAGAAATACATTTTTGCAACTGATAAAGGAGTATGGTTCTGCTTATCAGCTGTCTATACCTTAAAGTACTCTTTTTACAGCCTGTGCAGTTTTTTCTAAACCCTTTTTTAGAAATTGAGGTAGAATCCTAATTTCAAAGCGAAAGTATTTGGAGTTCTTACTCGAAATGGTAGCAAGGTACTTCTGATACGTTTGAAGGACAGAAGTAGGAAAAATCTAACTGTATGTGGTATTTGCAGCACACATGTTTCTCAATTGAACTTTCCTGCACACATAATATATAAACAGCCAAAATGTCCCTGTGTCGTAATGTAACCACAATCAGGGCTTGCACACTTACCAATTGGGTCCATAATTTTTACTGCACGTGTAGCAGGACTTGGTTTGCCAACTCCAACCATGTTTTGAGCTCTTACTCTGAAGAAATATTCTTCGTTTTCCACAACATCAGTCAGGACAGCTGACAGTTCATCAGCTCCAGTAGTCATAGTTGGCTCCCATTTGATGGAAGCTCTGTTACGCAGTTCAATAACGTAGCCAGTAATTGGAGATCCTCCATCATACTCAGGTGGTTCCCAGGTAAGGGTAGCTCCAAACCTGTTCACATCAGTAACTTCTACGTTTTGAGGAGGACCAGGAACTTCTGCATTTTATTTCGGGGAGAAAAAGGAAAAACAAGGTATGTGGTTTTTACCTATTCTTAGAGTTTGTACTGCTTTTTTTACACTGTCATCAAACACTGACTTTTTCATAACTTCTGCTCACCAAATTTGCTCTTAGCTTCCACTGGTCTCTCTGTTTCCACTGGCTCACCAGTGCCCACTCTGTTCCGTGCACTAACACGGAAGAGGTACTCAACTCCTCCTTTTTGAAGTCCAGTAACAGTGTATTCACAATTTTCAGCACGATCAGTGACCATAATCCAGGTCTTACGCTTGATATCACGTCTTTCAATAACATAGCCTAATATTTTACTTCCACCATCACTTTCTGGTTCTTGCCAGGCGAGGCCAACTTCACCATCATAAGTTTCAGTGACTTCCAAGTTTCTAACTGGACCCGGAACATCTAACAAAGATAGGACAATATTTTCAGGGATTGCATCTTTTTCTCCACCCCCACCTCCCCCCGCCCCATGGCTTAAATAAATGTAAGCAAGGTTTTAAGGTTTTAACGATAGGAGTACTTACCAATGACCTCTACATTGATGAATGCTTCTGCCTGGCCATGTTTGTTTCGAAGGATAACCTTGTATCTTCCCTTATCTGATTTCTTTGCTTCATAAATTTTGAAGGTACTGCAGTCAGCTGTTGTATCAACAGTTGTTGTGGGCAGACTTTCCTCCTCTTTCAACCACTCAGCTTCTGCTCTTGGGTACGCATCATATGGAACAGTCATCGTTAAAGGCTTCCCAACATCAACCACAAGGTTTTGATCACCAGTCTTGATTCTGGGTGCAGCTAAGGAATATCAATGTGACAAGTAAGTACTTACATATTAAAAAAATATCATACATTTGTGTAGTCAGCAAAAAAGCTAACATAGAAAAGTAAAAGGAGCTGTTGTGTGAATTCTAAGCAAATCCTTCATATATTCATTGGATTGCTCTAGAGAAAGAAACTCAGGCTAGTTGGTATGTAGTGTGTCCTCCTATAAAACTAAGGAAGAAGGAGTTGCTTTTTGAGCATCAATTTAATGCATTTTATTGGTCTGATCCTGTAAAATAGACAATTAGGAATTAAATGTCTTATATGACTGAAATGAGTAGGCGAAATATTTTTCATGTTTCAGATCTGCAGTGACCCAATGAAAAGGTTTTGTATCCTTTAAGCTCAATTCATGCTTTTTGGTATAGGCACTGGAAAGTGACCTATATTTTCCTCAACCGTTGAATCAGCATGATATAATTTAAAAAAACGTTTGTTGCCTGAGTTATAATTCAGGCAGTTTAACAGATGCACCTTCCTCAGCCTGACTATGTATTCATTTTAATTCAACTCTTTGAAAGAACAAAAATGAATTGAGTTAAATAGTTAATTCACTAATCGAAGATTTTATAAAAGAAACACAAAGCAAGCAACTTACCAGCTAATTCAAGCTTAGCTCTAGCTTCCTTATCTTTGGCAATAAATCTGTACTCCCCTTGGTCACGGGGCTTTATCTCGCACACCTGCAACCTGTGGACTTTTCCTTCGCTCATCATCTGATGTTTGTCACCCTGGACAATAATCATGTTGTTCCTCAACCATTTGACCTCTACACCATCTTTGTTCAACTCAGCCATGAAGATGACATCTGCACCAGGAGCTTCATAAATATCTTGTGGTGGTCGGATGATCTCAACAGGTATTTCTGAAATAAATGTCCATTCATTTGGTGTTACTTCTGTATTGCTTTTGTTATTACTAAATAATGAAGAAATAAATCCCATTCAATTTTACTCATACCTTCGACAAAAAGTCGTGCCCTTGATTTCCTGTCATCCACTCCACAGGAATATTCACACTCATCATCTAGTCTACAGTCTTTTATGATTAATCTGTGCAGATTTCCATCCTTTTCGAACTGATACCTTTATGGGGGAGAAAAGCAAGCAGTATTTTAGTTTCTGGACAATGCAGTGAAGTAAAGCAAGCATGTTTAGTATACTAACAAGCATAATAAAACATACATACTTTTTGCCTTCTTTGATTTCTCTTCCATTTCTGTACCATCTTACACTGGCTTTCTCTTTGGAAAGCTGACACGTAAAGACAGCGTCATCAAATTCAGTGACGGTCTGGTCCCGGAGATGTTCAATGAAGTCTGCCGGTGCTTCTGTGATGAGAAGCTCCGCAACAGATTTGTCTTGTCCAGCAGTAACAGTGTATTCACCTTCATCTATAAACCCACAGTCTTTAATGATGAGTGAGTGTTTGTATTTATCAATTTTGTACAAAATGCGCTTGTTGAATGTGATCTCTTCACCATTCTTTGTCCATTTGAGGGTTGCATTAAGGCGATTTACTTTGCACCAGAATGTGACAGTTTTCTTTTCCATAGTCTCAATGTCTTCAAGGGGCTCAACAATTCTGAGATCCTCCTCTGTTAAGACAAAAAAACTCAAACTGCTTAATTCACATCCTTATGATCCTGATGTGAAATTGAATGTAAAATGATGAACTAATTTTAATACAGTGCAAGTTACTTACCTAATACTGTCAAGGCACCAGAACTTTTGACGTGTTCGCCTCTTTGGTTTGACAGTGAGATGGTATAGGTAGCTTGATCTTTCAACTGTGCATCTCTGATTCTGAGAGTGTAAACTAAATCCTTCTGGACAATAATGTATTTTGCACTATCAAATATTGCCTCATCATTTTTGTACCACTTCTCTTTGGCACCTTCTTTATTGACTTCACAGTTGAAGATAATTTCTTGACCTTCGTTAACTTCTTGGTCCTTAAGGGGAGTTATAATCCTGAGTTTTTCTGAAATTGAGAAAACAGAAGAAATAGGACATCATGTGGTATAAGAAATGTGCAAGAACAAAATGTGCACCTGCACGTTAATAAAATAAAACTTACCAATCACTGTTAAGCGTGCTGCAGCTTTAGCTTCGCCAACCATGACAGTATACTTTCCTGCATCTCCTAGAACAGAGTCTTTAACCACAAGTGTTCTCTTTTTGCCATCTGAAATGATGTCGTACTTATCACCAGGCTCCAGGACTGTGTCACCCCTCAGCCACTGTACTGTAATTGCCTCTTTTGATACCGAACAGGCAAATTCAGCTTTGTCTCCTTCAAGCACCTCAAGATTTTGTGGTCTGGTAAGAAATTCTGCTGCAAGTTCTGAAAGAAAACATTTTTGTAGATATATACATTTTTATTTTATTTTACTTATGAAGAGAATAGACCAAGTTGTGTATTCTTATTGATTTTTTAATTTTTTTTTTCCAGAAAACAAGGCCACCAAAATAACTCTCTTACCATGTACAGTAAGTTTTCCTGTTGTAGTAGAGCTTCGGAGCTTGCAAGTATATTTGCTAGCATCTTCAGGATGAGCATTACGTATGAGAAGAATTCTCTTCCGGCCCTCAGAAATGTGTTCAAATCTACCACCATCAGGCACCTCTTCATCTCCTTTAAACCAAGTAACTTCGGCATTAGGCTTTGAAACTTCACAGCTCAATTTTACAGTGTCATTTTCATTTACTTCAAGATCAGGAAGATTTTTTGTGAAAACAGCCTCTTCCTCTGCAACAAGAATTTAGAAAGATGATTAAAGCCTTTCAGCAAAAAAACATTTTTTCTTGTTACAGATTAGATTCTAAAAAAATGTGTTTACCTAACACTGTAAGTAGGCCTGAAGTTCGAGCTGTTTTTGCTTCACAGGCATATTCAGCTTCATCGTCGAAGACACATTTACTGACAACAAGAATGTGTTCTGCACCTTTGGAAATGATGTCATATTTTTTGCCTTTTCTAATTTCAATGCCATCCTTAAACCATTTCACCTGTTTTAGAACAAATCAATATGGTTATTAACACACTCATCATAGATTTCAGTTTTGTGTTCTTTTGTAACTACACAATAAAGTTGTCAATTTAAAAAAAGCACTAGTTGAAGGAGTTACTCAGATTAAAAAGTATTATTATTGACCTTTACACCTGGACGAGAAATTTCACATTCAAATCGAGCAGATTCTTTCTCTTTAACTTCAAGGTCAGTTAGGGGTTTCAGGAACTCAACACGAATGGCTATAAGAGAAAAGAAAAGATTCAGTAGAGGAAAGTCTCTGGTAGAGAAGAATAAACTGCTGACATTGATAATATTGCCAGTTATAGACACTAGTACAAATCATTTATAGCACTTAGACATTTTGCAGAAATTTGTAAATGACTCACGCTCTACATTGAGAAAACATGATGTCTTGAAGTCCTTAGCATCACAAGTATATGTTTTAGCATCATCCAGTGTGCAGCCATGGATAATGAGTTTTCTGACCCTGCCATCAGAAATGATATCATACTTCTTTGTTTTGTGAATTTCTTCTCCATTTTTGAACCATTTAACTTTTGCATTTTCCCTGGAAACTTCACATTCCAGTATTGCAGTGGCCTCCTCTTCAACAGTCTGGTCCTCAAGTGGTTTAGTAAATTCAACTGGGGGTTCTAAAAGAAATAGATAGATTTTTGATAGAAAAGATCTAAATTATAGCCGTGCCTATGCTAGTGTAGAACTACCTGTCTCATACCGTTTACTAATTTTCCTTGATTGACTAATCAAAAAGGCTCTTAGATGTCTGTGATGAAGTGGGTTTTTTAAAATTTTTATTTTTAATGCCCAGACATGTTCAGTCAATGCAGCTAATTTCCTCATTTTCAGCCTACTGTAAAATTGAACTGAATGATATTCTTATCCATGGGGTTTTTACATCACAAAACATCACAAAGCCTTGCAACTCAGTTTCTTTAGCTGAACTATACCGTCGTGATCTTAGTGACTCTGAAGTTATACTCTGAACTTCAGGAATGATTTTTTTAAAATTATTTTTCCTTGAATTACTAAATTAGTTAGAAGTGTGTGCAGTTTTTTACTTCTTAGCCATATACAACTTGCAAGCAGTACAAATGAGTATACAGTCAACGTTATGTCACTTGACTGATGGTGTAGTTGTGCTCTCACAGGTTTCCTGATACTCCAAAGAACAGAAAAAAGCCTTTGGGAGGCATAAAGGCCAGTATTTGTGGGTCAGGCCAAATGAATGTTCAACTCTGCAATGAAGTACTGGAAATCCTAATGAACTGATTCATCTCCCAAGTATGACACATTTCCAGTATTTCCCCACTTTCCTCATCTCTTCTGTGAAGCATAAAGTTCAATACTGTAAATTAACTTCCTAATCCAGGAGGAATCATGAATGGACCATTAACACTGATTACGAATATAATTAAAATGACTGACTTACCTTTCACAAAAAGATTTGCTTGGGTTCTGAAATCTTTTGCTGTCAGTGATACCTCTCCCGCATCTGTTAACTTGACATCTCTAAGAATAAGTGTGTGAACTCTCCCTTCAGCACGTATCATGACCTTAAAAAGTACATAAAAAAACCCCTTTGTAAGTATGTACAAAAAATATTTTAAAAATATGTAATGAAATAGCATTGTTATTTGTTGTTATCTGTGAAGTTCAGATGTTTATTTTTATATGAAATTTCTGTAATTTCCTTTTGTATATACTAGATAAAGCTCAAGATGCAAATGCTTTGAGGATTTTGAGAATAATTTCTGTTTTTTCCTTTCACTTGCAAGAAATTGTAATTTTAAGTTTCCCCATGCTTTAAGTATTTGTGCCCTTATATAGAAAACATGAGTCTACTATCAAAGTTCAAAATGAGGCTGACTTGAAATCATCTTTATTTTGAACAAGTACTAATAAATAGTAAAGTAAGTAAATTTATGGGAAAAATTTGGTATTAATCGTGGATATATCTGAAGTAAAAACTTTTAGAGAGATATAAAAATGTTTGGCACCCCCCTCATACATTCTTTTGTAAATGTCAGTTTGACTTTCTATTATTAAATTTTGGTAAAATGTTTTGCCTAAAAAAATCATTTCCATGTTCATCTATTGCTGAAACTACTTTGCAATCATGAGTTTAGATTGGGGTACTCCTACACAAACATGCCTTTTCTCTCGGAGCAGACCTGGGGGATTCAACGATGCATTCTCCATTGCAGCCATTAGGAGGGCTGATACTCATGCATGCCATACATTTTAACACAGATTTTGAAGAATTCTATTTATTTATTTTCAAAGAAGTACGTGACCAAGTAGTAGACACTGGTTTAGAAAAATAAAGGGGAAAAGCGAGCTTCTAATTAAAATGATAGATCAGACAGATAAGAACAAAATAATGTTCTATCATACAGAATATTGAACATACATTTTTCTTGCCAGGCAGTAATAACTATCAAGCCTCTGCACTTATAACTAGCTTTTCACATTTTTATTCCTAGACTCAGAAGCAATTACTTTGATTTATTACATGTCTCATCTACTGAGTTTCAATTTTGTTTATCTGTCCTAAAATACTGTAATAGGGTCACCTATTGTCGTAATTGGTTTTCCGTTTCATATTTCTATATTTATTTATTTTTTTATGAAACACTTTTGATTTAGGCAAATTTGGTGAAGCTCAGAAAGATCTAGTAAAACCTGAAAATAATACGTTAAAAATTCTATTTGAAAGTAAAAGACCTGTACCGAAGTATTATTAGCAGGATTATCACAGATTCTGAAGCTTTGCTAGGAAATGTAATGCCTTGAAAGTTTGCTTAGCCTGAGGTTTCCAATTTGTATTTCCATTTGCATTATTTCCCTAATGCCAAATATGTGAAAAAGAAGTCTTAAAACCAGTGATATCCATTTATATTTTATGTTTCTTAATGTATTTCTTTATGTTTCTTTGTGTATTTCCCCTCCCATTAACTTTAAAAATTAAACTGACTGCATTCCAGGCTGCTCAGATCTCAGAGTTAAGAGCCAGCACTTGATGAAGGGTTAAAAATAGCTAGTGAGAAGTGCTTGACAAGCAAATCTGCCCAGAAAGTTATCTGGAGAGCCAGAACAAATGCCTGAAATGGAATTTGAATCCTCTTAATCCCCTTATATGCAGAATTGGACTGCAACTCAGCATTCAGGAGAAAAAAAAAGGCATTTCCTGACAGCACCTTTCAAAACCCTCTCACTGTAACTACAATTAACCTGAGCAAAAATCATTCAGTACCCCTGTGGCTGAGTCTCCAACAGAACCAGGCACAAAATCACTGTTGTAATCATTGATATTTTGGAACCTTAGTTTTTCTTTGTATGACAAATACTTGTAGTATTCCAGAATACTGGAATTTCTGGGGAAAAAAAAACATGCTGTATCTGATTTAGTGAGGATTTACCATTTGGCACAGCAACACTACTGCATTGCTGTGCCTTAGTGCTTCTACTGGCAGAAAGTAAATGAGAAATAAAGAAAGGGAAGAAAGTTGAAAGAGAAGAGGGAGGAGGAAGCATGAGGAAAAATAAAGCTTAGTTTCTTTACCTTTTCACTGGGTTCCAGCTTCTTTCCTTGCAGGAACCACTCTACTGGGATTCCCTCATAAGACAGTTCGCAATCGAAGGTTGCCGATTCCCCAGCTGTCACTGTTACATCCTTGAGGGGTCTCAGCAAGCCAATTACTCGAGCTTGGTAAGGAGAAGACATCATTTTCAGATTAGTCACTTCTACCCAAGAGAGAACTGCTGCCCTTATGTACTAATCTCCATGGTGGCTTCCCTCAAGAGAGACAGACATCGCATTGCTGCTCTTTAAATTCCCGAAATAGAAGAGGCCACCCTGGGACTTTAGGGGGAGGGTTGGTCACCTAAATTTTCCTATTTGCAGACCGTGTTTCTTTAAATTGAACAAGGTCAGCAGGAAAGTTGCCGTGCATCTGTCTCCCTGCCAGGCCTGGCATTCCTCTTGCTAGATAAGGCATGTGTCTTCCAAAATAGCAAAGGCTAGGATTGGAGTGGGAAACAAGTGGTCTTCAACTGTGTGGTCTGTCCCTGTCCATCAAGCTCTTAACCCTATCCCCAGATATTACTGCGATCCCATCCTCTCAGGTTAACCTGATACTTTAATGCAGTAAAGCCTTTGCTTGTAATACTTTGATTTCATAACAACATATGATGCCAGACCATGAAGCAGTCTTCAAGGCCCTCTCCTTATTTTCAGTTATCCTGAATGAATAAATGCTATACAAGGTTAAAAATCATATAGGACATTCCTCAACTAAAAAATTAAGATGGCTTGAGTAACTAATCCTTGAGTTGCTGTTCTGGAAAGAATTGCTGTGTGTTCAATACAGTCTAAAGATTTTTCCACCTTGTTTTCACTTAATTAATTACTTTTAGTTTAAAAGATGCTTACGTTTCACTCGAAGGTGAGCACCGGATTTGGCATTTGCTGCTTGGAAATCTACTCCACCAGCTTGATCTAAGCGTACATTGTACAGTGTAAGAAAGTGCTTTTTGCCTTCCTCCTTGATTTCACATTCCTGCAAAAAGAGAATTGAAACAATTTTTTCAGCATCTTTTTTGTGTCCCTCACCTCTAGAGTCATAGAACCATAGAATTGCCTAGGTTGGAAGGTACCTTTCAGATCATCTAGTCCAACCATCAGCCTAACTTTGACTAAAAACATGACTAAACCATATTGCTAAGCACTATGTCTATTTGTCTTTTAAATACCACCAGGGATGGTGACTCAAACACTTCCCTGGGCAGCCTGTTCCAATGCTTAATAACCCTTTCAGTGAAGAAATTTTTCCTAATATCCAATCTAAACCTCCCCTGGCACAACTTGAGGCCATTTCCTCTTGTCCTATCACCTGTAACCTGGGAGAAGAGACCGATCCCCACCTCTCTATAACATGCTTTCAGGTGGTTGTAGAGAGCTATGAGGTCTCCCTTCAGCTTCCTTTTCTCTAGGCTAAACAATCCAAACTCTCTCAGCTGCTCCTCTTAAGACTTGTTCTCCAGATCCCTCACCAGCTTCGTTGCCCTCCTCTGGACCCGCTCCAGCACCTCAATGTCGTTCTTGTAGTGATGGGCCCAAAACTGGACACAGTACTCAAGGTGGGGCCTCACCAGTGCTGAATACAGGGGGACAATTTCTTCCCTAGTCCTACTCACCGCACTGTTACTGATACAGGCCAGGATGGCTGTTGGCCTTCTTGGCCACCTGAGCACACTGCTGGCTCATATTCAGGCAGCTGACAATCAACACCCCCAGGTCCTTTTCTGCCAGGTAGCTCTCCAGCCACTCTTCCCCAAGCCTGTAATGCTGCATGGGGTTGTGGTGACCCAAGTGCAGGGCCTGCCACTTGGCCTTGTTGAATGTTATACCGCTGGCCTCAGCCCATCAATCCATCCTGTCCAGAAGCCTCTGTAGAGCCTTTCTACCCTCAAGGACATCAACACTCCCACCTAACTTGGTGTTGTCTGCAAACTTACTGAGGATGCACTCAATTCCCTCATCCAGATCATTGATAAAGATATTAAAGAGAACAGGCCCCAGCACTGAGCCCTGGGGGACACCACTCGTGACTGGCTGCCAACTGGATTTACCCCATTCACCATCACTCTTTGGGCCTGGCCCTCCAGCCAGTTTTTTTACCCAGCAGAGTACTCCTGTCCAAGTCACAGGCAGCCAGCTTCTCCACTTTCCCACTGCTATGGGAAACTGTGTCAAAAGCCTTACTAAAGTCCAGGTAAACAACATCCACAGCCTTTCCCTCATCCACCAAGCAGGTCACTGTCATAGAAGAAGATCAGGTTTGTCAAGCAGGACCTGCCTTTCATGAATCCATACTGACTGGGCCTGATTGCCTGGTTGTCCTTCATGTGCCACATAATGGCACTCAGGATGATCTGTTCCATGACCTTTCCAGGCACTGAGATCAAACTGACAGGCCTGTAAGTTCCCCAGATTCTCCTTCTGGCCCTTCTTGTGAAAGGGCATCACATTTGCTGGATGCCAGTCAGCTGGGACCTCCCTGGTTTGCCAGGACTTCTGGTAAATGATGGAAGAGGCTTGATAAGAACTTCTGCCAGCTCCCTCAGTACCCTCGAGTGGATCCCATCTGGCCCCATAGACTTGTGTATGTCTAGGTGCTGGAGCAGGTCCTTCACCATCACCCTTTGGATTACGGGGGCTTCATTCTGCTCCCCACCCCCATCCACTAGCTCAGGGGTCTGGGTACTTGTGGAACAACCAATTTTACTACTAAAGACTGAGGAAAGAAGGCATTAAGTACCTCAGCCTTTTCCTCATCCTTTGTCACCATGTTACCGCCCTCATCTAATAAGGGATGGAGGTTCTCCTTAGTCCTCCTTTTGTTACTAATGTGTTTATAGAATTTTTTTTTATTGCTCTTAACACCCAAAGACAGGTTAAGGTCTAGCTGGGCTTTGGCCCCTCTAATTTTCTCCCTACAGAGTCTTACAACATCTTTGTAGTTTTCCCAAGCGGCTTGCCCCTTCTTCCAAAGGCCATAAACTCTCCTTTTTTCACTGAGTTTTAATGAAATTTCTCTGTTCAGCCAGGCTGGTCTTTTTCCCTGACAGCTCATTTTTTGGCACTTGTGGACAGCCTGCTACTGCACCTTTAAGACTTCCTACTTGAAAAACGTCAAGCTTTCTTCTCATTGACTAGCCAATATATACATGTGTAGACCAGTCAGAAGCTCAATGGAACTAGGAATTACTAAGCTTGTGCTGTGAGCTTTCTTTGAGAAGCGTCCTTTTCTCTTATCCAGACACTAGTTTTCATGGAACTTCTGATGTTTGTGTACTATTCACATTGGTATTGCTTCATCAAAGAGTTGCCAAATTATTGCCAGTCATGATTGTATTGTTTCTTAATTTTACAGATCCTTCCAGCAAGGAATTAAGAATATTTGATTAAGCTTTATACCAATTTAAACCAATTTTAGCTCTCCTAGTAAAGGAAAAGATTTTGAAAATGTGATCTACATCTATTTAAACCAAGCATAACTCAAAACCCAAAGGTAAATGCAGACAATCCAAAGTTTGTAGTTTTAAATGCCATTATGTTTAAATGAGTTCCACAAGGTCTTTGCACATTGGATACAGGGTTGTTAGGGACTAGCCATACAGAATGTACTTATTTATGTAATATCATATATTATTTATATAATATTTTGGATTAAGTTTATACAGGACAGGTAGCCTGGGAGGAATACAGAGAAGCTGTGTGAGCAGTCAGGGATCTGTTTAGGAAAGCTAAAGCCCAGATAGAATTATATCTAGCTAGGGATGTCAAGGGCAACAAGAAAAGCTTCTACAGGTAAGTCAGTCAGTGAGAAAAGGAAGACTTACAAAAATAAGGGTCCTCTCCAGAAGGAAATAGGAGATCTGGTTACTCAGAATATGGAGAAGGCTGAGGTACTTAACAACTTTTTTTCCTCAGTCTTCACCGACAAGTGCTCTAACCACACTGCACAAGTCGCAGAAGGCAAAGGCAGGGACTGGGAGAAAAAAGAACCACCTACTGTAGAAGACGAGGTTTGAGACCATTTAAAGAACCTGAAGGTGTACAAATCCATGGGATCTGATGATATGGATATGTGGGTCCTGACGAAACTGGTGGATGAAGTTCTTAAGCCGCTACCTATCATATTTGAGAAGTTGTGGAAGTCTGGTGAAGTTCCCACTGCCTGGAAAAGGGGAAGCATAGCCCCAATTTTTAAAAAGGGAAAAAAGGAAGACCTGGGGAACTACAGGCCAGTCAGTATCACCTCTGTGCCTGGCCAGATCACGGAACTCAAGATCCTCCTGGAAACTATGCTAAGGTGCACAGAAAATAAGGAGGTGGTTGGTGGCAGCCAACATGGCTTCACCAAGGGCACATCATGTTTGACAAATTTGGTGGCCTTTTACAATGAGGTTATAGCATTGGTTGACATCATCTACCTGGACTTGTGCAAAGTATTTGACACTGTCTCACATGACATCCTTGTCTCTAAATTGGAGAGATGGGGATTAGACAGATGGACCACCAGCCATGGTTGCCATGTGGGCAACATGGACAGTGGGATTGAGTGAACTCCCAGCAGATTTGTCAATGACAACAAGACTCTGTGGTGAGGTTGATACGCTGGAGGGGACAACATCCAGAGGGATCTGGACAGGCTTGAGAGGTGGGCCCATGTGAAACTCATGAAGTTCAACATGCCCAAGTGCAAGGTTCTGCTTGTGGGTCAGGGCAATCCCAAGTGACGGTTGGAGAATGGATTGAGAACAGTCCAGAGGAGAAAGACTGGGACCCGGCAATGTGCGCTTGCTGCCCAGAAAGCCAACCATACTCTGGGCTGCAGGTCAAGAGAGGTGATTCTCCCTGTCTACTTTGCTCTCATGAGACCCCACCTCGAGTACTGAGTACAGCTCTGGAGTCCCCAGCAGAAGATGGACCTGGATCTGTTGGAGTAAGTCCAGGGGAGGGCCCCAAAAATGATCAGAGGGCAGAAGCACCTCTCCTATGAAGACAGGCTGAGAGAGCTGGGGTTGTTCAGCCTGGAAAAGAGAAGACTTTGGGGAGACCTTATAGCAGCCTTCCAGTACTTAAAGGGGGCCTACAGGAAAGATGGGGAAGGACTCTGTATCAGGGAGTGTAGTGATAGGATGAGGGGTGACAATTTTAAACTGAAAGAGGGTAGATTTAGATTAGATATTAGGAAGAAATTCTTTACTCTGAGGGTGGTGAGACACTGAAACAGGTTGCCCAGAGAAGTTGTGGATGCCCCATCCCTGGAAGTGTTCAATGCCAGCCTGGACGGGGCTTTGAGCAATCTGGTCTAGTGGAAGGTGTCCCTGCCCATGGCAGGTGGGGTGGAATTACTTTAAGGCCACTTTCAACCCAAACTATTCAATGATTCTATGATTATATATTTTAGAAGTTTTTAATGTAAAACCCCAGCATTTTTTTTAGAGTAACCCTATTGAAAGCAGAAAGAGATTTCACTTAATTTCTGCAGCCACCTCCTTCTACCTCACACTCTACCTCCTCACCCATTGTTGAGACACACATAAAAAACATCCTGAAATATTTGCTTACAGCTGATTCAGTCAGGGGTTCTCCTTTTAGCTTCCAATTGCCATGGACACCTTCCTCAGAGATTTCAATATCAAAACGGGCAGTCTCTGTCTCAATCACTTCCACACTGTATAGTGGACGTATAATCTCAATATCCCGATCTGCAGGGAAAAAAAAAACCAAGTGATTGATTCCCTCAAACTTGGACAGACCCCAAAAGATCTCTACTATAGAGCACCTCAGTAAAATAACCATACCTTCAATATTGATTTTAGCAGAGGTTTGATCAGTACCACAGTCACAAGTGTACTGTCCAATGTCTTTCTTCAAAGCTTTCTTGAGGATAAGGATTCTCTTTTTACCATCAGCCTTAATAACAACATTCTTTGATGGAGTAATTGGTTGGCCATCCTTCATCCATTTCACTGGGGCATCTGCTTTGCTGATTTCACACTGTAAGATTACTTCATCTTTCTCTACAGCAGTATAATCCTGCAGCTTCCCAGTGAAGTAAGGGTCTCCCTCTACAAGCAGAAGTTAAAGACATGTTTCAGTCTGAAGTTTTAGTCTTTCAGAAAGAACAATTAGATCTTACCATAAAATACATTTCTTGTTTAAGCTCTGCAAGAAGCATTACATATAGTCCTTATAAATATTACAAAGTTTTGTTGCAAAAAGAGAAAACAACAAATATGTAAGAAACAATTCAGCTTATTACTAATATTACTGATGACATTGTTTTGGTGCACTAGGAGTTTCAGAGCACCATTTAAGTATCTAATATTTAATTTTGCAACAGTTGCATGACATTTTAAAGTTATTTTAGTTATTCTTTGTGAATGGGGAAATGTAGACAAAAGACAAAAGAAGACAAACAAATTGTAAATTTGTCAAAAATTGCAATGTAAATTTAGATCAAAAAAAAAAAAACACTGAGAAATCAAACTCCAACCAACCCCAAGACTTTCTGATTATCATTTTTCATTAATAACCCTCTTCTGATAATATACATCATGTAAATCTTTCTGGGCATTCTTACCAAGAACAGTGAGTTTAGCTTCTGAGGATTTTCCCATAGCTTCCACTCTAATCTGAGAAGTATCATCAATAGTAAGATCTTTGATAGTGAGTGTATGGAATTTGCCATCATCTGTCATTGAAACCAGTTTGCTGGTATGTAATCGCTGGTCATTCTTGAACCAGATAACAGGGATATTTTCATGGGAGAGTTCCACAGTGAACACTGCAGTTTCTCGCTCCTTTTTTGTTACATCCTTGAGAGGAGTAATGAATTTCAGGCGGATACCTATAACAACATAACATTTCATTAATAAGAATCCTATCAATAAAAACTATTCAAGGACCACAGCGCAAATCTTTCCTAGAAAGCAAAGTCAGACAAACCTTCAATAATTAGCTTGGCACTTGTTGTCTTATCCTCAGCTTCAAACATGTATTTAGCTTCATCCTCGAATGCAACAGATTTAATTATCAGAGCATGCTTTGTTCCATCTGAAATAATTTCAAATCTTTCATCAGGGGTAATCTCTTGTGTTCCTTTCAACCAGCGGAAAGTCTTGGGTTCTCTGGACACTTCACACTCAAACTTGGCTTCATCTTTCTCAAAGACTTTCACATCACTTAGTGGAGTGATAAAGATGAGAGGCAATTCTGAAATCAAAGAGCATTTCTAGTTCAGTGATAGGTTCATATAGACCTTTCTGCTGTTAGATTTGTTCTAATGCCCTGAGATACACATGTAAATGTTGGCAAAGTGCAGACTGTACCTTTCACTTTCAGATTAGCAGCACTTTTAGCATTAGCAGCTTGGAAAGACACTTCTCCAGTCATATCAAGGTTGCAGTTATGAAGGACAAGAGTATGCTTCTTCCCATCTTGAATGATTTCACAGTCCTGGTGATAAAGAAACACAGCACCACCCCGCAAATATGAATATTCTAAGAATGACTCAGAAGACATTATTATTAAATATTTTTTTTCTAGTATAAGATGTGGTCTAAAAGTAAAGAAGAGGCCTTACAGGTGAAGGTGTTAGGGTTTCTCCCTTTAGCTTCCATATAGGATGGACATCAGGCTCAGAAATTTCGATTTCAAAACGTGCTGTTTCACCAACAAATACTTCCACTCCATACAGCGGGCGCTCCACTTTAATTAAGCGAGCTAAAATAAAAAAACACAAAAGTTCACATCTGTTTATTCACTCATTCTGTACCATACAAATATAGTCCTGGAAAGGACCTCAACTCTCCCCCTATGCCTTCTTTAGGGCATTCAAATGTTATTACTGATAAATATTCATCTAACATTTTTTTTTCATCTTCTTTTAAAAAGCTGCAAGTTCGGGCAGTCTACAGCCCCTTTTTATAATATGTTTGAAAGTTTATTTTTAGCAAGTATATTTTTCTCATAATTAACCCAGATATCTGTTACAGTGAATTAAACTAACTGCTTTTTTTCCTGACTGTAAATGGACATAGAGAATAATTGATCATCACTGTCTTTACAACAGCCATTTACATATCTTAAGATATACTGTCTCTTGTGAATACTCTTAATAGTTGTAAATCTAGATATTCCAGCTATTCATCATAAAAGCCTGTTTTCTAAAGGTTTTGTACACTAAAGAGTGTCTGTCTATCTTCAGATTTTACAAAGGTTTCAGTACTTTTCCTTAGCCGAGGTATGATAACTTACGCTCAACGCTGATATTAGCACTTGTCTTGTCGGTTCCACAGTCACACTCATAAAGACCCTTATCACTCTCTGCAGATTTCTTGATTTTCAGGATACGGCGCAAGCCATCCGTTTTTATGGAAATTCTGTTGGAAGCTACTAGTTCTTCACCATCTTTGTACCATTTTACTGGCACATCTTTGCTAAGTTCACACTCCAGAGTAATATCATCTTTCTCCACAGCACTGTAGTCTTGTAATTTCACAGTGAAATATGGATCAGCCTCTACCAAAGGCACAGTGGATATGAAATGGTAAATTAGTAATATAAATTTACTAAAACATCACTATTTTGTCACTTTATGCTTATAAAAATTGTTTATACATATTATATAGCATGTTTTAAATTATGTAATTACCTAAGACTTTGAGGTTTGCTTGTGTGTTCAAGTCCTTAACTACGGCCTTTATTTCAGAGATATCATCAAGTGTTACTTCTCTCATTTCTAGTTTATGAACTTTGCCTTCTGAAGTCATAAAAACTGTTCTGCTTGTATGGAGTCTCTTGTCATTTTTGTACCATTTCACTGGCATGTCTTCATGAGAAAGCTCAAACTGAAAGTGAGCTGTTTCTCCTTCTTTCACTGTTTGATCCTGCAGAGGTGAGATGAACTTCAGCCTCACACCTGTAATGTAGACACATAAACACCATCAGTAAAAGGTTAATGTGGTTCTAAAAGATAAATTATTTATCCGTTTTTAATGTTTTGTTCATAAGAAGATACTTGCCTTCCACAAACAGTCTCGCTGTGCTCTTCTTGCCATCAACTTCAGCAGTGTATTCTCCCTCATCATCAAACTGAGAATCATTGATTACAAGAATATGCTTCTTTCCATCTGCAATGATGTCAAATTTTTCTCCAATCTTGAGTATATCAGTGCCCTTAGACCATATAACATTGGCTTCTCTTGTAAGGACACATTCAAACCTTGCTTGGCGCCTCTCAGGGACAGTAACATCTTTCAGGGGCACAGCAAAGTCCAGTTCAATTTCTGGAAACAAAGCAGAACACATCATTTGTAATGTGCTCCATGAGAACTCTGTTTAAGTTGACACCATACTCCATGGTGCATCATACCTTTCACTGTCAGGATAGCTGTAGTAACTGCATTAAGTGCCTGGTAAAGGACTTCACCAGCTTGGTCTAGCTTGACTTTGTGTAAGGTTAGGAAGCGTTTTCCTCCTTCAGCTTTGATTTCACATGTCTGGAGAGATGACAGACTTTGGTAAACAAAATGCCAATGCCTTACCGCTAGGTATTTTTAATAAAGGGATTCTATCAACATTTTATATACAGTAAAGAGACAGCTATAAAGATTTGAACTGCTTTTCAAGGAAAGTTAACACTTTTACCCAACAATAAAACAATGAAGTACCCTTCTTCAGCATTCCACGCTTCTTTTAAATGTCAGCATCATTCCTAGCAATGTCTGTAGGATATTTTTATTATTGTCTGAATAAAGTGCTGCAATTCTCTGAGAAAATGAAGCCCTTCAGCATTTACCTTTCATAGTATATAATTCTTACTTAGAGAAGCAGTGGTTTTTTAATCACCGTAATGCTCAGCCTTTCTACATTCTGGACTGAGTAGCAATGACAGAACTGCAAAGATATTACCATAAAGATTCAAGGTAACCTGTTTAAAGTGTTTAAATTTAAATAAATTGCATTGTAAAATTCAAGGATGCTTACAGGTGAGGGTCTCAGGACTTCTCCTTTCAGCTTCCATTCACCAGGAATATCATCCTCGGATATTTCTGTATCAAAGTTTGCTGTTTCTTTCTCGTAAACTGTAACATCCTCTAATGGCTTCAGAAGTTCAACTTCACGTTCTAGAATGCACAAATGAACACATATATAATTAGGTCGAGTTTTGATAGAGCTTTATAATAATTCAGGTTACCTTTTTTGTTTGTTTGTTTGTTTAGAGGTTTTTGAATATTGGCCTATGAGCTGATTAAACATAATACAAATAAAAGCTTCCTTACCACCAAGGGTCAGTTTAGCTGGGTATCTGCGACCTTCAACTTCCACTGAATATTCCCCAATATCAGCAGGGCCAGCATTCTTAATTTTCAGGAAAATTTTATTTCCTTCTTTCAAGATTTCTGTCTTGTCAGTTGGTTCAGCAGGGATTTCCTCATCTCCTTTAAACCATTTAATGTTTGGTGTATCCTTGACAATGTCACAGGTGAAAGTAGCTGTTCCTTTCGGTTTCACATGCTGGTCTCTTATGGGTTTTACTAACCAGTCTCTTATCACTTCTGCATGATAGAAAGTTACACAAAAATATAGCTTAGCAGACGTTTACTACAAAGACATGGGTCATAAATAGAAGAAATAAAACTAACAGATTTTGTATTACAACAAGCTCTTAATAGCTGTTCAAATCTTACCTGTCCACACAGATAAGATTAACAGATAAGACACACATAAGATAAAACACCTCAAATATCCTACAGAGAAAGGAGAACATGGTTTTGTTCGCTTACCTACTACCTTAACACAAGATGAGCATGATAGCTCAGAGTCTTCCACAGTAACAGTGTAAGTGCCAGCATCAGCATCATCTGAATCTGTGATCGTGAGGGAATGTGACAAACCAATAATTCCCAGAGCAAATTTCCCAGGCTTGTCTTTGATGATCTTCCCATCCTTCCTCCAGACCACATTTCTTTCTTTGTTAAGCTCACAGGTCAAGTACAGTGGCTGGCCCTTAATCACAGTGACTTCTTCTTCTAGAGTTTTCACAAACTTCACTGGGAGTTCTGTGGAAAACATGAAATTTTTATTTGTCTCATTTATATACAGAAGGTGTGATACAGAAATGCCTTACATATTAAAGCAATATGTGTAGTGGTTGATGGAAACCAAAGGCTGCATCTACCAACCACTGTAAATTCACAAAGTACCAGGACTTCTAGCTTGAGAAGTAGCTAGCCTTTAAATTATTGATAGATATGAAACAGGGACTACCTTCAACAATGAGTTTGGCTGTAGAGGTCTTCTCTTTGTTCCCCAGTCGTAATACACAAGTATATTCACCAGCATCTGACAGCTGGACATCAATAATGTGTAGCTTCCTATCTTTGCCATCAGCAATAAACTTGTGTTTTGGGCTCTCTCGGATGTTACTTCCGTCTTTCATCCAGCTGGTAATTGCAGTGGATGGTGAAATAAGGACTTCAAAGATTGCAGAAGACCCAACAGATTCAGCTTCTGTTAGCACTATATCTTTCATCTCCTTCACAAACTTCAGTGGTACAGCCTTGAGTTGGTAAGTGAATGGAGGCTCTTCAGGAGGTTTTTCACCACCACTGCCTGGCCTGAGTTTCCTTCTTTCTGCATCTGCTGGTGAAGGTGTCTTCTTGGCTGTAATTCAGATTGAAATGAATAAACTAATCCTTATTTATTGCTTTTGCTTGTAAGTATTCACTTGTTGTATCCTACCTTTGACTGGACTGATACCCTTCGGAGTTTCTTCTTTTGGTGTCTTGGCCTCTGAAGTAGAACAGCAATATTATTAGGAATGTAGTTAAACAAACATACATACTAAAATTTAGGCAAACATTTATTTTACAAATCAGATTTTCTCTTCCTTTAGCTATATATACACACAAGGGGAGGAAGGCATAAATGTATGTATACATGTATACAACTTATACTGTCTATATCTCAATGATAAGTTCAATATCTTGAAGCATGGGAAGAACAGATAGTCAGTAGTGCGGACTCAAAGGCAACTTAGGAGCTCCTAGTGCCTCAGTTTATTTATTGTCCTGCCCCTTATTCTGTAAAATTCTGCCATTCCCTGACACTTAACTCATAATTAGGCCCTTGATCAATACCCACCTATCAACCAAAATAGCTGTAGTACCTGTTACAAATTATATGGGTTTTTCTTAGAAAAAGCACACACTTTTACTAATGAAGACAACAAAACTATAAGTTGTATAAATTAAATATATATTTCAGGGCAATGTGATACTCTTACAAGCGAGGAATGTTCTGTTAGTTGCCCAACTTGTGATGAATCATCTCAGACTTTTGAAAATATTTTCCATGCTATGCTGCTTCTCATCATCATTTTGTGAAAGGAAATATGAAAGATATTTTCAAAGGGAGAATGAAATGAATGAAATGTAGGACAAATTTTAGAGAAGTGGATGGAAAAATGAATACTAGAAAAATGTGTGAGTTTTTCTGGAAAGATAATGGTACACAACATGATTTATCCAGTCTTATAAAAGTGCAAGACTAAGACAACAAACATTGATCACGCAGATGTATGTACAGACAGGTAAGACAAACGTGTCAAGAGTGGCTGAATGCCAGTACAGCCAGCTGACAGACCAGATGGAAGTATGAACCAGGTTAAAGAATGAAAAACACCATCACAATGGCAAATTGTATTCTCCTGAAGCAAATAGTACAAGCACTTTGTAGAAGAAATTGGCAGTGGTCTTCCTCACCTCGTTTTGCATGAGATTTTGCAGGAACATCCAGAACTTCACGTGAATCTCCAGGTGCATCCAAATTCCTGTTATCACTCAAAAGTCTGCTGGCCTGCTCAATCACGTGAGCAGGTTCTGATTTCCGATATTCTTTCTCTCCTTCGGCTTTCTTGGGAGTTATTATCTTACCTATGCTTGAGGAGTAAGTCACTTCTCCATTTGCAGGGACTCCTTTGCTTGATGGTATTTTGTCTGAATGCTTTCCCTTCTCTTTTTTCATGAAAACAGAGGTGCTTTTTCCAATGCCATGTTTAGCTGATTGTTTTTCATCTGATGTACCTTCTGTCACTGGAAGTTCCTTTCCCAAAGGCTTCACTTCTTCCACAGTTGAAGATTTCTTTTCTTCAGTTTTATCTTTGCTGCTTTTGAGACCTGGAGTTTCTTTATGTTTGTCCTGAATTGTATGAACTTGAAATTGTTTTTTACCTTGAATCGCTGGTGGCTGAACAGGAACTTCCTTTACTGAGTCAGTTCTGTCAACCTTTTCATCTTGGACTTCCTTTTCATGCTCTCCTATAGATACTTCACCTTCCATTCCTTCTCCTGTAATCACTGTGCCAAATTCTTCTTTTTCCACAGGCAGCTTTTCAGGGGCTTTTGTATCCCTGCTTTTGTCTTTTTTTAAGTGGGTGCTGAAGGCACTTTTCTCATCCTTCTCTGGTATAATCTTTTTGCCTGTTTTTTTATCACTTAGGAGTGCTTTCTCAGCCAACAATTGTCCTGAACCCTCCTCATAAGGAACTTCTCCTTCTTCTGCAGAGTATTTTTCTCTTGCTTTCCTTTCCACTGCTTCTGGCTTAAGAGCAGATGGTTTAAAGATTATGTAAGTTTTTTCTGTGGGAACCTTGTCTTCAGTGGGGTGTTCTAGGACAACATCTTTTCTTAACGTTGGTTCAGTCTCCTCAGACAGGTCTAAGGAATGGAGTTCTGCTGATGTGAAGTCCAGATTCTCATCTTTCTCATCACCTTCAATAATTTCCAGTTTCTTTTCTTCTTTATTAAGAATCTCATCTATAGGAATTTCAGCTACTGTAGTACCAGATTTCTTCATCCATTGTGTTTTATTTTGTATGTCATGCTCCTTCATGGATTCTCCATGAGGAACTTCAGATTTCTCTAGAGTAAAACCTCCACTCTTTTCCGCACTCCTAAGCAGAGAAGTTTCAGCTGGTCCTGCCTCTGTGATATCCTTTACAAATGAAGTTGCATCCTTAATGGCAAATTCTTCAGGTTGCAAACTGATTTTTGATTTTGTCTCTTTTCCCAGAAGTTTTTTCTGGTCCCTGGGCTTATATGGCTCTCTGGGTATATGTTTAGGTATATAAGCGGGCTCAATTTCCTCTTCTTTTTCATGCACAGGAATCTTTCCTTCATGAAGAACACTAAGCTTGTCAGAGACTTTCTCTACAGCACTTTCCCTATGAACAACTGATTTAATTTCATCCCCCTTTTCTTCTCCAGAATCTCCTTCTGCATGTTCAGATGCTATAGAAACCAATTTCAATTCCTCATCAGATAGCTGTGGTTCATCCTTTGCATAAGTAATGCGATCTATTGTAACTTCTGTTTTCTCACCTGTAAGGGTAGTCTTTCTTGAAACTATAGGTGTCATTTCTGGCTCCTCTTCTTCAGGAGCGAAGACAAAATATTTAAGAGCTACTTTCTCCTGCTCATCTTCCTGTGGCTTCAGTATTCCATCAGCTGTTTCCAGTGAGATTTTAAACTCAAGTGGCTCTACTGTCTGAATGTCCAGAACTGTCTGCTTAGGACTTACTCTCTCTTTTACAGGCAAGAGTTTCTCAACTGAAATCTTCTTTAACACAATTGACTCAGGCTTTTCTTCTTCCATTGGGGGCATTTTATCTCTATGCTTTAGTACAGATGGCGCATCAGGCTTTTCTGCAGCTACAAAGGTTTCACAGGTAATTTAGAGAGTTAAAATCCATGAGAATAAGCATCAGGAACAATATATTTTAAGACAAAATTTCCAATCCAGCTATACCTGAAATAAAATGAACTTAGAACACCTTTTCTCCACACAACAGAAAACATACAATACAATCACAAAACAAAAGAAAGATATGAATGGCACACACAAACTGTACAGGTAAACCACTGTAATGGTACAGAGCATTATGCCACTAGTTTGCCAACTTAAATCCAATCCAGGTTAAAAGTAGCAGAATATGACAACTTTCTAAGGCCTATCTGGCCATCTATATAAAATGGGTTAGTTATGGCACTGCAGACTTCACTACATCACCAAATCAATGGCCAAGAGACATTCATGATTAAATTTCTCCAGTGCCCAAGATTTGAGCTCTACTGTAACATGAGGTCCTTTGAACAATGGGCGAGCAGCAAGTACATCCGCTCTACCAACAGACCTCAGGCTCAGAGTGCTTCAGAGGAACTGGATTCTTCACAGTTCTTTTTTCACAGCAGGGTATGATCCAGGGTCAAATGAAAGTAGCAATGCTCTAGTTCTCCAACACCACTGTCAATTTTCCTCAGGACTTCAATACCAAATAAAAAGCAGAAAACTAAACACCAGAAGAATAATTTAGAAACGTGTAACTTTTCTTTTGCTATACAGAAAATACAAGAAGCAGTTCACAAGACATACATCAGGACATAACCAACACCAAGGAACCAACAGAATACACAAATTTCATAGCAGGGCAACAAATAAAGATGCACATATCACCACCCAGAAACAAGAGCACAGATTCATCTCAATGGTATATCAGAGACACTTGTCTTTTAGCTGATAGTATTTACAACAACAAGATCCTTGAATAGGACCTCAAATCTTTCTCTAATTAATGAGTAATATGATTGTACAGCTCTTCATTCTCTTTATTCTGAAGGTATTTAGGTATCTCAGAGAGAAAAAACCCTAAAAAGCAGTGAATAAACATAAATACCTGTTTTCTTTCCAACCACTGGAACTGTCACTGGAGTAGTAACAGCTGTTGCTGGTTCTGCTGCTGGTTTTGGAGATTTTAGAGCTGTAAAAAAAAATAAAAATAGAGTTCCCATATTTGTTTTAATAGATAATTTTATTTTAAGTTTGATGTTCTTTAAAATGTTCTGTAGATTGTATGACAGTTCCAGTCTTAGTAATACTAAAGGCATTTGTTTAATGTCCTGTAGCCAGAAATTTCTGAATGGAAAATACTATACACACAAGAAAGGCTGCACACCAGTATTCATCTACTAAAGAATTCTTACCCACTGCAGGTTTAGGTTCAGGCCCAGGAACTGGGATGGCTGCTTGCTTCGGTTCTGGCATTTCAAACACAACAATTACAAACAGGTTAATCTACATGTTTTGTAATCCCACTGAACATTAAAGTTAGAAGCAGTAACACAGAGACAGTTAATCAAAGACAGAATTTATTGTTTTATATTTTATTCAGCCAGAAAGCAAGAAATTAACTTGAGATGAACTCTTGTAAAGCAAGATACAATGAAAAAAAAGATGAAATTTTCAAGCACTGAAGAATTAAAGATGGCAAGAAATCCAGAAGAATGCAAAGTGGTTAATCATGACACAATAGGCATGGACAGACTGGATGATAGTAATGCTTCAAGTTAATATAGCACGATATTCAGCAATGAATATAATTCAGATGCTGCAGTAAGGAAAAAGAACACCACATGCCTATACCTTTTGGCAGTTCAGGCACATGTTTCTCCTCTTTTTTTATGACAGGTATCTCAGTTTTCTTCTTAGGAACTTCTGGGACTTTAAAACATTTTTATTTTGTAAGATATATTGAAACACCTTGAGTCCTCAAATACAATTCTATCAAATACATTTAAAATTTTTAATTCTTTTTAGTCATAAACAGTTCAGATGTTCATAAGGTTTAGGAATATGTATTTTTAGGAGTGAGGTTTGAATAAATTAGAAACACTAAATGGACAAAAGGACAAATATTTGCAAAACGGTAGCTAAAAGAATGCTTGGATTAACTGTTTCATTGTAGGTATATTTTTATCAGTATTCTAAAATATTTGTAAAGTTCTTTTCTATAAGTAGTGAAGATTGAGAAACAATTCCAAAATGCAAAATTAAGACCCAAATGTGGATGTCAAATTTAATTGTGCTTTGAGCAAAGCTTTAACTTACACGATTAGGTTAACGCAAGTCATCTTTTAAATCTCACAATCCTTCCTGAATTTCAGAGAGTAGTACTCTCTGGGTGGGATTATTTTTTTTTTAAACTTATATTTTACCAGATAGACTTGAACGCAATCTAGTACCTTCAGGTTTCTTAATTTTTTCTACTGGTGTAGGTACTGGTTTAACTTCTGGTTTAGGTTCTTTTTCTGGTTTAGGTTCTTCCTCTTCTGATTTCTTTTTAAGAACTTTAAAAGAAAAAGAATTTCATTTTTTAAAAACACAAGTAAGCAAAAGAACAAGACACTGAACAAGATAAAAGATTGAAAAGATACCAACAATCCTGAAGAAACAGGAATGTAGAATATATAGTTAAATATAAACAGAAGATTTGGTGTAACTATTCAAGATACTATTCTGAAAGTCTTTTAAAATTCAAAGTCATCTAGAGCAAAAAGATGCTTTTATTAAGAGCAGTGCATCTGAGAGGACAGATGTCAATGCTAACTGTTTATGATAGCATAAAATATATTATAATATCTTATAATAAATTTCTTATATCTAAAAGATGACTTACTTTACATAACTATGCATTAATAACTGCAGTTACTGATGATTTTCAGGGGAAAAAATGCAGGATTAAACTCCCATTGACTTTAGTGAGAGAACAAGACTGAATCTTCAAGTGTTATATTTGGAGAGCTTAAATTTATATAATGTCTGTTTTCCATTTTAGTTATTTCCCTTATTTTTGTCTGACCAGATATTAGTCTTGGATATTTAATGAGGTTGTCATCTGAAAAACTCAACATTTATATTTTATTAAGTTTGAAATTTGAAGGTTGGCTGCAAGGTACATGGCCATGAATCATCCCTCTATGGTATTTCAAAGAGAATTGAAATTAGTGGTATCATTTTCTAATCGATAATTGAGCATGAATTGATTCAGAATGCTACAGACTGGAAACTGATGTCCAATAGTACCACGGGATACCACACCTGTGCAGTACTTCTGAGTAAACCATAGAAGAAAATACAGATGCTACATATGTGAGTTTACTAGCATTTATACTGTCACTGGAAAATATTTAGGGGTCCAGAAACTGAAGGCAGTGGAAAACTGTCAACTCTAGTATAGACTTTAAAGAGATTAAGAAAACAGAAGAGAGTTACAGGGAACCAGACTTTCAGTGTTCACAGATCCTTTGGATGGATTTTCAGGATATCTCCACTTCATTCCTGCAACTATAAAACCTTTCCCTAAGAAACAGACATTGAGTAGTACTTGGTTCATATAATTTTCCATACCACACACATAAAACAATGTTACTTAGGGGAATATACTGAACAATGTTGATATGCTGTTTTTTTTAAAAACAGAGCCAAGTTACTATACCTCTTTTCAGAACAACTTCTTCTTTTGGTGGAGGAGTAACCTCAGGAATTACTTTGCGAGGTTTCTTTACAAGTCCAGGCACTTAAAAGAATATTATTGCAGATTTTATTATGGGATCATAACAGTAGTAAGAGCTAACCATCACCTAACCATTCCAAACACACAAATCAAATGCTGGTCCACTACTGAATATTAAAAGCAAAAGTAAAACTACCGAGATTGAATTCAATAGTTTTAATACTTTTTCAATATTATTTGCATACAGTCTTACTCTAGGCTTATGCATAAGAGGAAATTTTCATACAAATCAACAAAAGAGAAGTATGGTCTGACAAAAATACAAAGGTTATGTATTCAAAGAGAGTTATCATAGTAACATTTTATCTCCTTTTACTTCTTCATTACAGGCTTGTATTACATATCTATTCATCTGAACTGTCTATCTATGATATTCATAAGTTTAATTTCTAAACTTGGAACAGAATTAAGAAGCGATATTCAGTGCTTAGCTGCTTAGTTTCATAGTATATATGAAAAATATAAGAGAGTACTTCTAAAGTGGCTTGCTCAATTCATTATTATTCTCCACCTCTGGAAAGTGTTCTCTCACAAAAATGAGTTACATTTCAGACAAATAATAAACTAAGTATGTTTGAACAATGCTATATATATTCAAACTGCATATCATTTTTTATTTCTCCCTAAGCAGAGAACCAAAGTGATCATGTACCCAAGTGACAGAACTCAAAAACTCTCTCACTGTTCTGTGATTCTGTCTCTTGCATCTCATGAATTGCACAACAGGACATTAAAGTGGACATAAATATAGCATGAACATATACGTCCAAAACTGGAGTCCACTGTTGAGCATAATCTAACATAGACAGCTTTTCAATATTCCTGAGCAAATTAAAGAAGAAGAAGATACTGAGAACCACAACTTAAGGCTTATGAGAGGCTTAATTTAAGTAAGGTTCTTATATTAGCTAGGTACCTTTAGCAGGTGGTGGTTCCAGTTTTGGAGGCTCACCAGGTTTTGCAGTCACAACTTTCTTCCTTGATTCAGGAGCTTTAAAGAAAATTATTTGAATTTTACCATATACATCATTAGATTCAAAAAGGAAAATAACTTTTTTAAAAATCCAAACAACCGATTAAAGCTATTGACATAATAGAAAGACAAGAGCTACAAAGCTAAAATTCTGGCTGATTAACTGTTTAGAAGTCAGAAGATCTGTAGGAAGCACAGTTGATCTGAAACCTACTTTCATATAATAACACCAGCAAGTTACTGCTGGAGATTCTTTTCATTTGTAAGAACATGTTAAAGATAGAAGAATGACGCGAAGGATAAAAGAATGTGTTAACTTGGTTAAGATTTTTTTTTTAATAAATTGGGTTTTTTTCGTAACTGTTGAAAAAAACTCATGTAAAATGACTTGGCATAAACTGGTCAAAATTCCTGAGGGGTTGAGTGTTAGTAAGGTGCACAATTACAGCAATAGTAAATTAGAAAAGAAAAAAATAGATCCCAAGTGACATGTTTTAAAGCATGCTTTTCAAGATTCACCAGTATAATTTAAATGGATTATAAGTTTGAGTTCCCACTGTTAATTGTGGCTTCAGATGTTTATACCTTTAAGCAGTTCTTTTGCCATTTTAATATCTTCTGTTGGTGGAGTAGGTGGTCGTGGTTTTCGCTTTTCAGGGATCTTCTTTTCAGGTTCCGGCGCTTTAAATAACATTAGGCAGATTTACTATAAATTTACTATCACAGTAGCAATGCGAAGAGTAATGTACAAATGTAAAGACGGTCATTTTCCATTTCCAGTGAAGCCAGTGAAAAGGTCTCAGTTAATTAAATGGGAGCATGAAAAAGCCTTAGGCTATTGCTTTGTAGCATGCACACAGTACAAATATCCAAGATGACTTTAAAAAGAATGTTAATAACACAAGAACAAAGGTGGGAAACTAAAAGACAGGAAAACTCTTGTTGACAAGAAACAACATGAAAGCATTTAAAATAATCTGTATGTTGTTCTTAGAATTAAGAGATCAGAACTCATTTCCAAAACATAACAACAGTGGAAGAATTATGCAGAGACCTACAACATACAGGCACATGTTCACAGAACAACACAGCAAGAAAAAAAATGCACAGTAATGAAAGAAAGATGTCTGGCAGCCTCTGAGTGGGTACTTTGTATACCTTCAACTGGTAGAGCCTCCTCTACTTCTGCAACTGGAATTTCTTCTTCTTCTTCATGCTTAATCTCCTTTACGATTTCGTATTCTTTAAAGAATATTGATAACTGCTGTAAGTTTCCAATTATAAGATTGTTTCACATGAACAATTATGTAGATCTCACTAAAAGGAAAGCTACTCCAATAGACGCAGACAAATACATGCTAGGATAAGTAACCACTCAGTATCTATTACCTTTGCAGTTAATACATGCTTTTGAAAAACTGCTCTCTTTCTATGTGAGAATGAATCAGGGTTGTCTGAAGGATAGTACTTTTTATTTGTGCAATATTAACTAAACATTAAATTTGTGGGTAAGTCATAACTGGAAAGAATAAAAACGTCAGTGCTCTCAACTCATTTAAGATTATGACAGCAATATAATCACTAGGTTTTTAGAGACTCAAATTTAGTAGGAATTGATTATCTTAAAAAGAGACAGATTTTGTTAGGAATATCCTCCGTAGGAGCATATATGACTTGAAAATATTTATTTCTGAAAGTGGTATTTTATTTCCAAATATGAAATTATAATAGTAGATAGGAGAAACATAGACTGGTATCGACTAAAATGTAAAGGGAATAATTTACAAACATTACAATGGGAAAAAAAGGACAACATATCTTAGTGCTTATGTTTGGAAGATAGGACAAAGGATTGTCCTTACAGTAACAGCTATGATGGCATATACCTTCACTTGGGAGTGGTTCAGGTATTTTAGGAACAGCAACAGGTACTTTCTCTTCTGGGACAGGTTTCTTGGGCACCTCGGGCACTTAAAAAAACATTAGTTCCTTTTAGTTTTATGTATATAAATTTACATATGAAATATAAAAACCACAAAGACATCTAGCACACAGAACATCACAGTGAGTAACAGTATCCATAAGCATAAAAGACTGTTTGTGCTCCGAACAGTCTTTCCCAAGGTAGTCTGCATACAACTGACACATTTTATAGACTCAGTTATGAATAAAGAGAGAAGAATAGAGAACATTCCTTCTCAGGAGATGCTTCCTGGCAATATATACCTTTGGCTGGAGGAGGCTCTGGCTTTTTAAATTCTGGCTTTTTAGGTGTTGTAAGAGACACTTTCTCTTCTGGGGCAGTTCTCTCTGGCATTTCAGGTGCTTTAAAGATATTAGTAAATTTTCATTTTTGTGAACATTAAGATACATACATACAATGGCATGATTAAAAAGAGTAATGCATTCAAAACACAAAGAATAACATAAGTGACAGATTGTTCACTCAGATACCTAAGCACTGGGTACATCAGTGGAACAAGGGAAAAAGTATTCAGACAGTAGGGATGAGGAAATATTCAGTCACTGTCATATGTACCTTTAACTGAAGGAATTTTATGTTTTTTAAGGACAGGTGCAGGCTCTGGTTTCTTGGGCACAGCCACAGGCTCTGGTTTCTTGGGCACAGCCACAGGCTTCTTTGGTACTGCCACAGGTTTCTCAGGCACAGCCACAGGCTTTGGGGGAATGACCACTGGCACCTCCTCTTCTGGCTCTTCCTCCTCAGCCACCTCAGGCACTTTAAAGATATTAGTTCCTTTTATTTGACCAAGCTAAAGGTCAGGTACATACAGACAGAAGGCAACCAAATGCTGGTTTCACCCCTCCCCACAGAACACAGGGGGATAAAATGCACTCAGTATTGCAGAAACCCAGAGGGCACAGGAGGCTCTTTCAGAACACCATCGTGTACCTTCAGGCGGA
>JAOXNO010000078.1:34013026-34040663 GCA_028565335.1 Limnodromus scolopaceus | reverse complement strand
GTAACCACAAATGGACAGCATAACAAGATGTCAGAAGTAACATGTAAGACAGTAAAAAGCAGTCTCATTCTGGCTGACAGAATACAGGGTACAGGGTGACATGTACCTCGAACTGGTGCAAGTTCTGGCTTTTTTGGCACAGTTACGGGTGTGGGCTCTTCCAGAACACCTTTCTTGGGCACCTTGGGCACTTCAAAGATATTAGTATATTTTAGGTTTGTATATGAAACAACAAGACAATCAATAATACACACATGCAGTCTTCATTGAGAAAGTGCTGTGGTTACAGTTACTCATGAGTTACGCTTTGCTTCAAACGTGGAATGACCAAAGGTGTCAAATACATCACAGAGGAGATGGGAATTCTGTGTTTAGTTTCTGAGTCAAGATGGAAATGTAGAAAGCATATGCTCTCTTTGTAACAGCTAATCAAGACATGTTTATGAAATCCTACTCTATTTAAATATTAGTCATGTATCATTCATGACTGTGTGTTCTGTGCTGGTTTTGGCAGTCATCTTTTTACTTGTCACTTGGACATTATCACTAGTTTTGTATTTCAAGTTGAGTTCACCTTTCTTTTCCTGCCTTTGTATGGTTCCTTTTTTTTTTTTTTTTTTTTTTGTGCTTTGCACATTCTTTATTCTTTCATGTAACAACTCTGGCTTCCTTTCTAATCACTAGATGTTGCTTATAAGTGTTTCCTGTTATATTCATTTAAATTATTTAAATTCTGAAGTATCATCACTGTGAGGTGGTACTTCACTTGAGGAATGTCATTTTATTTCAGATGGAGATAATCTGGTAGCAGACGGAATGTTTACTTCTCTGGCCAGTACTTGGGATTTTGTAAACGAAATTAAATGATGCAGCACTGCATCAATCTATGGTGTATACAGTTTTAGAGTATTTTATATAATTTTTTAATGTTTTAATTAAAAAATCTTTCATCCTTATTAGCATGAGAAAATAAATGCCTCTTATAAGGCTCAGTGAATTAGGTGTTCACAGGAGCTTTACAAGTCTTTGGTTCTATTTGTACAATGTAATAACTTCTCAAAATCACAGAGTGGCAAATGTTGACATATGACCAAAATACAGGGGAATAACAGTTTAAAGGAAAGATTCTGCTCCATGGTACTACCCATGGCAAGATAGGTACATATAGATAGTTGCAATTATTTTGCTGTATGTACAGAAACTGCTACTCTCTACTGAAACCTTTAGTTTCTAATTATTTTGTCCTTTCTCATAGAATCATAGAATCATTTCAATTGGAAAAGACCTTTAAGATCATCGAGTCCAAGCGTAAACCTAACACTTCCAAGTGCCACTAAGCCATGTGCTAAACCATCCCTACCAATAATGTGAACAACAGTTTACACATTCATTCTCTTATCAGAATCCATAAAGTTTAGGCATTTATTTGTAGACAGGAGTTCATCCTATCTGCTTTATTTATTGCTATAGCTCTTGAAATCAAATCTTACCTCCTCAACTTTTAAAAAACAGTACAAGAAAAGTTTGGATGGTTTTAGTTGAGGAAACATTATACACCCCTGCACAGCAATTAATATTTTGTATGTCTCTCTCACATTTTTGATATCAGAGTATACAGTGAAAGATAAATTTAGAATGAGATTATTTTTAAAAAAACCAGGACCCTTCCTTATGATGATAATCATCGTAGCATGTACCTTTAGCAAGTGGAGCTCCCATTTTTTTAGGTAGAGCAATGGGTACTTTCTCCTCTGGGACAGTCCTCTCGGGCATCTCAGGGGCTTCAAAGATATTAGTGCATTTCGTTTTACAATTACAATACAAATGAGCATAAGCACAGAGGACAACAGAAATGTTCTGAAGTAACAATTTGGCACACACTCATACTCAATTTGTTTAGCAAGCATCATTTGAAACCTCAGATTCGAAATGACAGACAGGACACAAGAGGTTAAGATAATACTTAAGAGAAGATTATATGCATTTATCATGTATTCACGATAATATGTACCTCTGACTGATGGACGTTCTGATTTTTCAGGAACAGTGACAGGAATTTTCTCTTCTGGGACAGCCTTTTTGGGCATTGCAGGCTCTTTAAAGATATTAGTACCATTTAGTTATGCGCATTAAGCTTTAAAATGAGCAGTGAAACATAATATACTCAAAAGAAGGAAAAGAGATCCTTTTTGTAAGAGGTACCTTTAGACTGTAGAGCTGCTCTCTTTTTAGGTATAGCAACACTTTCTTGCTTTTCGGCCAGCTTGGCTGGTGGTGGTTCCTCAGGTGCCAGAACAGGCTCTGGTTCTTTGGATGCCACTTCAGGCTTTGGTTTTCGAAGTGTCATAGAAGGCTCTAGTTTTTGGGGTGATAAAATTGGTTCTGGTTCCTCAGGCACCATGACAGGTTCTGGCTTGAATGGTGACACAACAGGCTTCGATTTTCTAGACACTGCAATCGTCATTGATTTTTGGAAATCTGCAACAAACTCTGTTTCTTCAGGTGCTACAATGAGCTCTGGTTTTTGGGGTGGAACAAAAGGTTTTCTTTTGGGGAGCACCACAACATGTTCTGATTTTTGAGTTGATGCAACTGTCTCTGACTCGTCAGGCATCACAGTGAGCTCAGGTTCCTCAAGGGCCATGAATGGCTCTGGTTTTTGGGGTTCCACAACAGGCTTTAGTTTTGTGGGCTTCACACCATGCTTTAGTTTTTGGGGTGCCACATCAGTCTTGGGTTCCTCAGGTACTACTACAAACTCTAGTTTCTCAAGTACCACAACACGCTCTGGTTTTTGGGATGCCACAACAGATTCTGATTTTTGGGATGCCAAAATGGTCTCGGACTCCTCAGATGCCACAAAACGCTCTATTTTTTGGGTTACAACAACGAGCTTTTGTTTTTGGGCCACTTTAGCAGATTCCAGTTCTTGAGGTTCTGCCTCTTGAGGCTTTGGTTTTGGCGGTCCTGCAATGGGCTTTGGTTTTCGGGAAACTGGAACAGATACTTTCTTTTCTGGGAAAGTTGTCTTGGCCACTTTATGTACATAAAAGATATTAGTTCTAAATTAAACAACTGCACAATCATACCAAATGTAAGTGAATCATCAAACATAAAACCACAATTACAATGAAAACATTAAAAACATATCAGGTATCAGTCATTTATGTTGGTCTTTTAAAGGATGAATATACCACATTTTGGCTTTTCTCTCTTTTCTCTCAACTGCCCCCCAAATCTTTATGTCCCCATATGCAAGTGCACACATGCACTGATAGCATAACAAGCTACATAAGTACAACCCATTATAATTATAAACAGGATGGACAGGATAGAAGATATTAATAACATTGCAGGTAATAAGCTGAAGACTCTTTCAAGAATTAGCAGTGATGGCATCTGGTTTTTCTTGGTGGAGCTTCTGGCATTTTAATTGCATTGATATCTTCTGCTCTTTGCTACTAGAATGGGTACTTTCTTTGCTTTTACTGTATCCCTTTAAAGATATTAGTTGTGGCTGTTTTCATGAACACAAGTGGGTAGAATAGTAAGAATAATCCAAAATAGTACGAAGAATTGAAGTATAAAATAGAGACAATTCAGACATCCAAGATTTGTCACTACTTTTCAAAAAGATCCATGTATATCCGTTTCACACACATATGCAGATACATAGAACAAGTATACTTTAGAATCTCAGAAAACAGAAGGCCTGTAAAATCACAGTGTTAAAGACTAGAGGAAAAATGTTATTTCTGTTATTTTATTAGTGTTGAGATTTACCTTGCTCTGGTAGAGGTTCTGGTTCTTCAGGTGCAGCCTCTGGTTCTGGGACAACCACAGGTTCTGGTTCTTTAGGCACAACCTCCGGTTCTGGTAATTTAGGCACAGGTATTTTCTTTTCTGGAACAACTTTCTTCGGCACCTCAGGTTCTTTAAAGATATTTATTTGTTTTATTTTCAGGAATTTTAAGAATAGGAATTTAAAAGGCAACAATAGCTCCAAGGTGAAAATTATCAAACAGCATCAGAAAAAAAATACCCCTTATAAATACTCTGTAGGTTTTTCTGTCTTGCTTGATGCACTGTTACTTACTGGGAGCTATTCATAAGTGAAGAAGACAACACAATCTGTACCATTTATAAATATCAGAATATATAAAAAAAGATGATAACATAAACTTCAAAAAGATAGCATTTAGGGAAACAGACTAAAATTTCTGTCCAATTTTATCAGCATTGAACATGTACCTTTAGGTGGTGAAGGCTCTGGTTTTTTAGGAGCTTCAATGTGCACTTTTTCTTCTGAAACTACTTTCTTGGGCACTTCAGGCACTTTAAAGGAAGTAATTAATTTTATTTTTATGAAATTCAAACATGTGTCTGCAGTGTTAAGACACTAAGAAGAGGTAAAACTCAGGAAATCAAAAGCATTATTTGGTTTGGATGTGAATATCAATTTTTCTTTGCCTACAGAAAATTCTCGCTGATTTCTCTCTGAGAAACCTCTGATGTTTCTCTGAGGTACAGATGCCAAAACAATTTAAACAACAAAAACATCTTCTAGAACATTTATGGTAAAAATAAATTACCAATATGTTAAAATAGTACCCCAGACAATGAAGGGCTTTTATTTCATTAATTGCGTACAGCAGTTACCTTTAGTTGGTGGAGGTTCTGGTTTCTTTGGTACTTTGACTGAAACCTCTTCTGGGACCACTTTCTTTGGTACCTCAGGCACTTGAAAAATAGTAATAAATTTTACTACAAGAATTTCATTAACATTAAAGCATAACAACAGAACAGTATTAGTGAGAACACTAATTAACAAAATTTATTTTTTTCACAAAACACATTTGTTCACTTGAAAAACCTTTGACAACAGAAGAAAATTCTAACAGGGGTCTTGAGTACTGTCTTTTATAGTGTTAAAACAATAAAAAAGTGATGGTTTGATTCTGCTAATTTTTTCATAATGACAAATACCTTGAGTTGGTGGAACTGCCGGTTTTTTAGGCTCCGCTACTGGTATTTTCTCCTCTGGGACTTTCTTGGGAACTTCTGGTACTTTAAAATTAATAATTGTGTTAATACTAAAGAATTAATAATTATGTTAATAGTAAGAATTTAGAGAAATTTAAATAACATTAAAGTGGAAAAAGAAACAGACAAAATGACACCAGATAACATCAATTAAACATAATACCCTTTACCAAAAATGCTTTTTGCTCTCAATCTAGATCAAGAGTCATTTGAGAGAAGTAAAAAGGCTACTCCCAAAAATTAAATACAAAGATGTCATTGTTTATAAGACAGAAAGATGAGGAAATAGTATCAAAAAGGTCTTATCAGTGAAAGTAATACAAATTATTGCCGTAGTTTTATTAATGACAAGTGCCTTTAGCTGATGGTACTTCTGGCTTTTTAGGACCAGCAACTTTGATTTTCTCTTCTACAACTACTTCCTTGGGTGCTTCAGGCACTTTAAGGAAAGAGAATATTTTCAGGTATTATATGGAATTTTACAGATACATACAAAACTTTTCCATGGAAATTGCAAAGTATGGAGATTCTTAATGGAGCTGTTGATTAGACATGTTTATTGACTTAAGGTTTTTTTGTGTCCCTGTTAAGTCTGAGGAAAGAACTCAAAGTTTTTTTGAGTTTCTTCATCTCCTATGTTACATTATTTTTCCGTTTTATTCAACCATCTCTGGAATCTCTGTTTGACTAAGGCTGCCATTGTCCATTCTGTATTCCTTGACACATTCTCCTATGCACGGTGACTTCTTGGTATCAATTTTTCATCTATACACAGAGCTTTTTCTCCTGTGTTAGACATTTGTATCACTGATTTGAAATTATTAAACTTTCTTTGGGGGCTAATTTTTCACTGTCAGTCAGCAGTATTTCAGATCACAGAAGCCCTGTTTTCTCTTTAAGATTTCTGCTGTGGTTCTTAAGTATCAGTCTCATCCCTGCTGAGCTGTCGTCAGTATTTCTAATACACTGGTACACTGATTATAGCTATGATTCAAAAAGAACAATTTTCAAAACAGTAGTATAAATAGAACTGTGGGCACAGAGAATAAAGGTAATAGGACAACACAAACTATCAAAAAACTAATTTGCACAATCAAGGCAGAGGGTTTTTTTCTCTTCCAAATTTTACTTATCTGTGGTGCAACATACCTTTGGCTGCTGGTGGTTCTGCTTTTCTAGGCACAGCACTGGGTACTTTCTCTTCTGGAATTTTCTTGGGAACCTCTGGCACTTTAAAGAAAACAGCATTCATTTTTGTTATATTTAAGGCATTTAAAAATGTGAAAATTATTAAGAAGAAAGAGTCTCCCAAGAAGCACGTTGGAAAGAAACACAAGATCAGATATAAAAAGAGGTACAACTTGTAAAAAATGTTGTATGCTATTACATACTACTGGGGTCTTTTTTATAAATGAGAAATAAAGGATAGTTTTTTTCTTTTAGTATAAACCCTATTGTCCAAGAGAAAGAGAAATCCTGTCCTCAGAGAGTCACCATTATTGACATATAATCTTTAGATGGTGCTACTCTTGGCTTTTTACGCAGCACAACATTTACTTTCTCTTCTGAGATAGATTTCCTATTGGACACTTTAAAGATATTAGTGTACTTTTAAGAATTACAAAAATAAAACATGCAATACGTAGAATTAAGACAAAACAAGCAGGCGTATATTGATAGTATGACAACAGTTACATGTTCTGGAAAGTCTCCGTGGTTCTAGTCCTCAGGCAAATAACAGTTTGAAGCAACTTTGCTGAGGATCTTTTGTAATGCAGTGCTGACATGCCACACAAACTGCTAGTTCAGTCAGACTTCTAAAATATCTGAATGAATTGTAACAACTGTTTTCTGTAACTAATGCTATTTACATTCAAACTTAAATCAATTGATGTCTAAGTTTAGCATGAGCAATGTGAAAGAGGAAGTGTATATACTTCTTGCTTGAGTACTGATAGAATTTCTGAAGCTGTTTATGGTACCTATAAACACCCATGAGGTGAAAATATTTGTTCTGTAAATCTCACTGCATGTTGACTCAGCTAGCCTTTTCCTTATTTTTAGTCCTTTTGACTAATTTCTGATACAATTTCTGTGCCATCACAATGGATTACTCTTGGGTAGAAGAAATAGACAAACTCAACTAATTTTTAATGATTAAGAACAGCAAAACAAGGGACAGAAGAAATGGGAAGAAAAAGGAGAAGGAAAGGATATGTTGACCTATACCTTTGGCAGGTGGAGCTTCTGGCTTTTTAAGCAGAGGGACAGGTTTCTCTTCAGGAATACTTATCTTGGGCATTTCAGGCACTTGAAAGATATTTACCGATTTTAGTTTTAATGTTATGACTTAAAGACAAGTTGAGAAACAGGAAAAGGGACATACACAACGTAAATGCCACAAATCTGACATAAGTGGACCATGAACTATTACATCAGAAACAATGTAAGAAACAGAACAGACATTATTATAAAAGACCTCTGTTCTGTTAAGCTATCAAAGTACCTTCAGGTGGTGGAGATTCTGGTCTTTTAGGCACAGGAGTTGGTTCCGGTTTTTTAGGCACAGCAATAGGCACTTTTTCTTCTGGTACTTCTTTCTTAATGACTGAGGGCACTTTAAAGATATTAGTTCATGTTAAGAATTTATGTGGAATGGAAAGACAAGAAATAAAAAATACAGCTTGTAAGGTAAGTAAGGTACTAAAAGAATTAACACAAATGTTAGTCACATTGAACAAGAACTAAATCATGAACATGAATAATTTAATTTTCCCGGAGATCACGACTTTACAAATTGCAGGAAGAGATGATGAAGAAGATATATACCTCTAGGTGCTGGAGCCTCTTCTTTTCTATGAACTGTAGAAATTTCTTCTTTTATGTGCATCTCCTCATAAACTTCATGTACTTGAAAGATATTAGTTTAAATACTTAAGTTAACTTAGAAATCTTCAGAGCATAGACAATGTGACAATGTGAAAGATAAAAACCAAATACAATCAAATATTCAAGCTCATCTTAAGATACACAGGTCTATTTTATATTTAACCTCAAAATTAGGATTCTTTTAAATGAGGGTAGAAAAAAATCTCATATTCTACCCTGATCTGACCTCTACAGCTTGCCAGAAGAAAGATGTGGTATAGTCCTAAACTGAGCTGCTTCCTTGAGTACAAAGAATTAGGCCCTGTCTATCTAGGTTCTATTAATTTTTCGACTATTTTTTCCTCCTCAGACTGATCCAAGTGACAGGGTCCCTTGAAACTGTCTCTTTTTTTCTTTTGCACACAGCAAATTTACCCCTTAAGAACAACTATGGGTGAGATAATTATTTTTTTTTTAAATTAATTTCATACTATTGCAGCTAACTGAAGCTGCAAACTAGACTCGAGTTTATGGTAGACTGAATGTTCTCAAAAAATTTAAAGATTTATATATGAAAACATTTTTTTTATCCTTCAAATCCTACTCAAAATTTCTTGTACCTTTAAGGGGTGAAGCTTCTTCTTTAGGTAGAGCAGGAGGTATTTTTTCTTTGCGGACAGCTTTCTTTTGTACTTCAGGAACTTAAAAATATTGGTTCATTTTAGAAATTTGCATTAGGAAATAAGCAGTACATTTTTGTAAAACAATAAAAAATTCTACTAGCACAACATGAAAATACATGGTGTTAACCTTTGAATACAACTTAACAACTTCACTCTCTAGAATTCACTGCTTTTCTAACTCCTAGCATTTACAGGTCTGATTCTGCCCTTCTGTGAAAAGATAGTAGTTAGGCTGGTTTTTTTCTTATCAAAAATTCTTTAGGAATTTTGGCAATTTAAAGGTTTGGTTTTTGGTTTTGTTTTTGTTTTTTTTTTTTAATTTAAAAATTACCTAGAAAAGCAAGGCAAAACTCCAATGCAATTAACTAAAACTTATGTTTCAAACATCTATTGAGTTCTCCAGCACTGGAGTTTTATTACAAAACTATGTTTCTATGAAAATAATTTTGTAGCTTTATATTTTGTCCTGATTTGAAGTCTTACTTTGATCTTAACTTTATTAACCCTGACAAAAAGCTTCTACCACAACCTGTTGTATTTTTTTTTAAAATATATTGTCAGAGAAAGTATTTTAGGAAATAGAAAATGAGACAAGAAGTCAAAAAAATATAAGGCTAATCCTTAGCCCTGCTATGGATTTCCTGTCTACTAAATATCTTTATATTTGCCTAATTTTTTCTTTTTAAATTTTAAATTCTTGATGCAGAATGTATCAATCTGAGCAACTGCTAACACAAGACAAAAATAAGAACTTATAGAAAATGTTCCTTGATTTTTTTTCTGCACGATGAATTAATAATTTTCTTAATAATTGTTTATTAGTTTAACTATGAAGAAAGAGGCTGACATATTTTTGGAATTCTTTGTAAATGGTTGCAAAATGGTTATGTTTTTAATTTCTGATCTCCCTGTACGTATATTCTCTTTCTAAGATAAAAACAAACAGACAAAATTTACTTTTACAACAAGAGATCAAATGGAATAAAACTGTATATAACACCTGGTCATGTTCAAGAAAAACAAGCATGTTGTGTTTCTCACTTGGTACCTCACTTTTGAAAGAAGCTAGAGAAAATACTTTTGGAGGTCATGTACCTTTAGCAGGAGGAGCTATTTCTGTAGGTACAGAAGCAGGTATTTTCTTCGGTGGGACAGTTTTCTTTGACACTGCAGGTACTTCAAAGACATTACATTAGTTTAAGAACATTATAATACACAAAATGTAAGTAACACAGAAGCAATGACAGATGCATAACATCTAAGGAAACATTAGAATGAACACATTAGATAATGGATTACCACACAGATGGAATGATGAAGAAGAATAACTAATTTGTAGGGAACATATTGCTTTATAGATTGCTTGAATAGTTGGAGTACCTTTAGCTGCTGGAGCTTCTGGTTCACTAGGAATAATAACAGGGACTTTTTCTTCTGTTGGAACTTCTCTGTAAACTTCAGGCTCTTTAAAGATATTAGTTTATTTTACATATTTTAATATTATTTACAGGACAAGATTAGAAAGACAACTTATAATGCAAAAATACAGACACGTATACGGACAAAGGGCTGTTTGACTATAAATTATTTCAATATCTCATTTCAGCCTGATCATTAACCTACTATCTCTAGAAGCGACCATTCCCAATTAATAAAATACAAGTTCACAGAATATTTCATTTTGTTTTCTAGTTACTTAGTTTCTGTGTATTAGATAGAAATTGTAATTGAATTTCTCATGTCCTCATCTGGTATTAACTGTACGCCAGTTCAAAAATTAATTCTTACTCAGGATGGCTCTTATACCAGTGTCTACTTAAGTTTATTTCTTTGGTCTGATGTGGCTGAAATGCATTCCTGGATCAGAAGCTTAGTTTCTCTCTTATTTATTTTTGTTTCTCCCATTAATAGATGGGAAAAAAACATTTTAAAATTGCTAAGGTGTAACTAAATCTGAGGGAAGAGAGGGTCTCAAAGTCATGGATGGGAGTTACTTTTAAATAATGTAAAAAAAATTAATTGAAAATGTCTTATATTTTACAGAACAATCTAGAGTATGAATTGGTATGTTCTCTGCAATTTACTGGTTGGTAAAGGTGTCATTCATGTACCTTCATACAAAGGAGGCTCCTCTTCTCTAGGAATAATGGTGGGTACTTTCTCTTCAAGGGCAGGTCTCTTATGAAACTCGGGAACTTCAAAGATATTAGCTTTCTTTTAGTAATCTCAAAATAATTTTCAATTTTTAAAATCCCAAACAGAAATAACCCCAGAAAATTAGGTTCTTTTGAAGTCCCAAATACAGTGCCTTTTCAAGAATAAAATATTATACAGTTGTAGAACTGTCTTGCTGAAACAATTAATTATGTGAAGAAATTTATAGTTTCTGCTCTCAAAGAGCATAATCCATTTGTTTTTCTCACTGTCTCATCCTGCTTTTCCTTCTGATATGTGTAACAGCCTTGAGGGTTTTAACTTACTAACTCTTGCCCTATTACTTCACCTGTATCATGACCAATGCATTGGCTTCAAAACCCCAGTTTAAGCTGAATTCACAATTATATAAAAGCACTGAAGGTTTATGTACCGGTAGTGTAAGTAATGATACCTCCCCTCACCATGTTTTAATTCATAAATAAATGTATTTATTGTTTAGCACACACATAGCACAGTATCTGAAGTGTTTTTCTCAGAGATTTCAATATATCAATTTCACTGAGAGCTGAATCTGCACTGGGAGACTAGATACCGTTGCCATGGTTTAATGAGCATGAGGATCATTTTAGAAGGTGTTAGTTGGGAAAAACAACACAAGTATTTCCTTTCCATAAAATCTCATATCAAAGGTTCCTTTACCTTTCGTTGGTGGAACTGCTATTGCAGATGTATGTGTAGGTTTCTTTTCTTCAGGGACAGTTCTTTTGACAACAGCTGGCCCTTTAAGATATAATTTACTTTTAGGGCTTTCAAAGTTATTTGAAGAAGTTAGAAAGAAGAAGAGCAAATCTAAGAAGGAAGATTCATGAAACAACAAAGAATTAAATGCTCCCTGAAAGAGCATCTATATTATGAAGATTAGACAGAAGAATGACATATTAAAAAAATGTTCTTGACAGATGGTCATATATTTGGATGGTGGAATATCCTCCTTTTTAGAAGAAACAAAAACATTCTTTCTTTCTGAACTACTTTCATATGTAGCTGAATGACAGAACACATAGTTTTTTAGAGACTCACATATTTTCAACAAATAACTTGAAACCAACAGGCAAAAAAAGACTCAATCACGAACAGTTGAAAAAAAGCACTGTGGGGACATAGAACGTATGCATATCTTTTTCAACAAATAATGAAGACAAAAGACTAAAATCAGACTTCATGATTCATGATGACAATGCAGACTAAGTATACCTTTAGCTGGCGGAGTAATTTCCTTTTTAGGAACAGCAGGTAGTCCTTTTTCTTTTGGAACAGATTTCTTCGGCGCCACTGGCACTTTAAAGACATTGGTGTTTTTTTTAAGATATTTTGCAGTATGAATATGATTTAAGAATATAAGTTAAACAAGAAGCAAACAATACAAAGAGTCAGAAAATTTAGAAAAATACAAAATACAGTATCCTCAATTGCTACTGAGTGGTGACCTTGCAGGTCACCCATCTGGACTATTTTGCTTGGATTCACACAGCTAGAGCCTTCGGTATTCACTGAAATAAAAACATTGCTCTTGTTGGGTGAATTTTTGACTGGGATAAGTCTTAACAATTAGGTTTCATGAACTATCAGCTCTAATTAATGCCAGCTGAGAATGTGGTTAGGTTTTAAGTTCCTATTAACTATCTCCAAGTCTATCTGCAAAAAAACCCAACCCTTTCCCACTGGTTTTGTTCTGATAGTTCATATGAGAAACAACTATAAAAGTTAGCACAAGATTAATTTCTGGCAAATTAAGTGCTCTGCACAGAATATTACAGAGCTCCAGACCAGTACAGAAACTCTACTAGCATCCACTGACAATCGCTATTCATGACACTTATCTTTCATAGAGCCTGATACAAAGAATATCTATTAAGAGTATATGCACTCCAGCACATCATTAGGTTGAAGAAGGTCCTAATATTTTAGGATTCTGTAGGAAACTAGAGTTTCACTCATATGGCACTATAGCTCAACAGACTTAATCAGAATAGGCAAATTACTGGATTTAGGGATTCAGAAGGGTGTGTTTTTAAATTTATCTAGTAGTTGATGTACCTTTAGCTGGTGGAGCTTCTTTTTTAGGAACAGGAACAGGTACTTTTTCTTCTGGCAGAGGTCTTTTAGGCACCTCAGGCACTTTAAAAATATTTTATTATGGATTTTAAGTTATTTATGAGCAATTACAACAAATACAAAGACAAGCAGACATCAGATACAAGCAAGCAGAGCAATCACACGTTTGTAGAAGAACCTTCTCATCATTTATGCAGAGACAACTGAACAGCCACTTATATCAGAGTTCTTGAGCAATGAAAGCTAAGGAATATCAGTGTACATCTTTCTGGTATGATATAGTTGCACTTTATGTTTGGCATAAGGGATCCCAAGTTGATAAATTTAAATGATGAGAAAGAAGGTACTACATGAGTTTTAACATCACTGTAAATCACAGGAGCTAACCTGGGCAGAATAAACAAATATTGACACATAAAAATATTTAATTCAGGCTGAAGCTGAAGTGCATCAGAAAATCTTCATTTATGTTACTTGTGTCATATCTACACTAGCACAGTCTTGGGCAGGCAGAGAGGGAATCTTCCCATTCCACTCTGAAGGGAAAAATTTCTTAGGAAGGAGTAGTAGAGAAACAATCTTTGAATGGTTTTATCATTACCAGCAAAAGACACACTTAGGACTACCAATGGGGAAAAATATAAATAAACACCCAAAGGAGGCTTAAGCAGCAGCTGGGAACTTAACAAACTGTAACAATAAAGAAATCATGACTTGTACCTATAGCTGGTTGTATTTCGTAAGCCTCCTCGTATACCTCCTCATATTTCTCATAGATCTCTTCCTTCTCCTTAAACTCATACTTTTCATAGACATCTTCTTTCTCCTCAGCTTCCTCTTTATATTCCTGTTCCTGAAGCTCCTTATATTTCTCAGGTTCTTCAGGTTCCTCATACGCCTCAATTTCTTCAGTTTCCTGAACCTCTTCAAATTCTTCAATACTTTCATATGTCTCATACTTCTCATACTCTTCATACGCATACTCATACTTCTCCACCACAGGAGCAGGGACTTTTTCTTTCCGGACAAGTTTCTTGGATACTTCAGACACTTCAGAAACGGTATTAATTTGTAAAAACACTATTATTATTATTTTTTAAAAAATAATTCTTTTTTTTTTTTACAGTTAGTCAAGATGGTCCACACAGAACAGAAAATATAAATGATAACCACAAGCATAAGTCGCATTAAAATATAAGAACATGCTCCTGAAACAGTGTATAAAATATAAAAGATTTTAGGAATAAGGAGGAAAACCAAATCTTTGGGAGGAATAAGAAGAAATGCGTACCTTTAGTCGGTGTTGGTTCTTTGGGTTTGGGCGCAACAGCTGGCACTTTCGCTTCTGCAACAGCTCTTTTATGCACCTCAGGGACTTTAAGGATATGAATTTCTTTTAGGAATTTTGAAAAACACTTTAAAGCAGTATAAGTAAAAAAGCACAAGAAACAGAGCTCTATGACTCTACAATGCGAACATTGTAATGAAGAGTTGTAACATAAATACAAGCAGAAATCTCATACAACAAAGACAAAAGTTAGAAGAAGGCCAAGAGTATTTTTTAGCATGTGTTAATTATAGTCAGGAGTGCATATACCTTTTGCAGCTGGAACCTCCACTTTTTCAGGGGGGGCAACAGGTACCTTCTCTTCAGGAACAACCTTCTTGGGCATCTTGGGTACTTTAAAGATAGGACCCAACTTCAGTGATCTTTCACACATTTTTTAAACAGACACAAACCCAGAAGCTTACAAACAGCAGAACAGAAAGTTACAGACAAACAAATAGTATAGTGACAAATATAATACAACACAGACATACTAAAATGTCCCTTGCTAAACTACAATTGGATGAAGAATGTCATCTATTAATGACAACAGCATTTACAAACTGCAATACCTTTGGCTGGTGGAGCAGGCACCTTTTTAGGAACAGGTTCTTTCTCTTCAGGAATGGGTTTCTTGGGTATCTCAGGCACTTTAAAGACATTATTTTTTTTAAGAATGTCATCCGCCAGTAGTGTGAGAAAGACAACAGAAAGCATATACAAACAGACATAATAAAATAAGAACTGATCTGCAGAAGATATTTTAAATGTTTTAAAGATTAAACAGAAATAAAACCAAGACACTTTATATTGATAGTCAGACTTCTTGAACAAGTCCAATAATTTTAGAGCTTATTTTTGGTAGGAATTTGACAGGCACTTTGAGACAACAATACAGAAAAACAACAGGGACACAAAACTAACAAAAATAATAAACAAAATAATAATAATATATAGAGACACTGAATGAGAATAACAACATATTGTTCTCCTCGGTATTAATTTATGTACCTTTTGCTGGAAGAGGCTCCTGTTTCTCAGGAGTGGATACAGGTGGTTTTTCTTTTGGGACAGGTTTCTTAGGAATCTCTGGCTCTTTAAAGATATTATTGATATTATTTTGCAAACATATTTTAAAATTACTTTCATAAAAAACATGAACATCACAAAACAACACAAGCTTCCCCAAAAGATCATTAAGATTTACGTAGAACTTACAACAGGAAATAAAGATAAATTTTAATGAACCTAAAAGATCTCATGAGTAACTTGCAAGAAAAGTTTGTGTACCTTTTGCTGGTATAGTTTCCTCTGGAATAGTTTCTTCTTCTTCTTCCTCAGGAACAAAAATGGGAACCTTTTCTTCAGGGGCAACTTTCTTTGCCACCTCAGGCACTTTAAAGATATTATTTTAAGAATTTTACTTTCACAACATCACAAAGAAAAATTCAGAACATAAAACACAAGAACACCAACTGTAAAGTAACAACAGTAATAAAAATAAGGGAAACTCTATTTGTTATTTTTCACTCCCTGAAAACAGCAAAGTGCAATTGGGTTATAAGAATTATATGAGGATTATCTCTTCTGCCTAATTGTTAAAATTACACAGTATCATTGCCAATGGAAAATATTAGCAAGATATGCTACAAATGAGAGGTTGTAGAAGATAACTAGCATCTAATTTTTTACATAAAAATCTTCCAGTGTCTGCTTTTCAATTTTTTTCTAGAAATCTCAGCTGCTGAGGCAGAATTTACTCAGCATCAAACGGTGGCCTCTGCAGCAGTCTGCTTCCACTTTGAATTTGGCATTTAGGGTATATCTTTGAGTTATTTGTATGGTCAGTTTTTATTTGATTTCATTTTTATAAACGTTTAGCTAAAAGACTTGAGATTTTAGCATACTCTTGAGGTACACACCAGAATGATCTCCCTGAATCAACCAAACACTGCTTGCTACAGGGGAGCAGCAGGGTGCTAGAACCAAGCATCTGACTTTACGTGAGTGTGCATTGATTTTTAAAATGAGGTTCCACTGAGATATGAGAACGTAAGGGAAAGGAATTTTCTGCATACTCCACAATGTGATATACCTTTAGCTGGTGGAATTTTCTTTGCTTTAGGGACTGCAACAGGTACTTTTTCTTCTGGGACAGCTCTCTTGGGCACCTCTGGCACTTTAAAGATATTGTTTTGATAAGTAAATTTCTATTATTTTTAGAGCATCAAAACTACTAAAATCACAGAACAAAGTCACAAAGACAAATAAGATTAAGAAAACCCCTCAGAAAGATGTTTAAGGTTTACATCCAACTTAAAATAATCAATAGAGATGAAAATCTTTTAATGAATTGAACAAAGCTCGCTGATAGTTTTCAAGAAGGAATGGTGTACCTTTTGCTGGTATCTCTGGAATATGTTCCTCTTCCTCCTCCTCTTCTTCAGGAACAAAAATAGGTACCTCTTCAGGGGGAGGTCTTGGTATTTCTGGCACTTTAAAGATAGCATGTAATTGTAGAAAACTTAGACACAACATCAGAAACTGAGAGACAAGTTACGCAGAAACAAGTATGTTTGTCACAAACTGCTACAATACTTCAGTTGAATTCTAACAATGAACATACAAACACAATAAGAATCATCATCCACATGTTCAGTTGAGATAAGAAGAGATACCTTTGACTGGTGGAGGTTCTGGCTTTTTATGTACAGGGACAGGTACTTTCTTTTCTGGAACTTTCTTGGGCACTTCCGGCACTTTAAAGACATTTTTATTTAAGAAATTCATTTTCAATGTAACATAAAACATAGTAAATTGATAACTGTGTAACTGATATTAAGAAAACTACACAAATATGGTAAAATGTAATTATATGTGAAAGATAACACTGATTTTATCCACAGATTTATGGATGGATATAAACTTACAAACATACAGACTGCGGCATTAGAAATTGGTGTAATAAGGATAAGGGGGAAGTCTAGCTTTTCAGGTACATTATTTATCTTTTGGAGCATTTGTTTTTGAAACAGCAAGTAATTTTAAATAATTTAGATATATAAGATCCAAAAGACAGAGATGATACAAGACACATAGAACTTTTCAAAGTGAGAATAAACATAGCACCCATGAGTAACAGAAATGGCCACAATACAGTGTCCTGATCAAACACAGGTCCGTTAGTGGTTTAGTATCACACTAGGATAAGGAATGGGACTGTTGCTTGCAGTCTTCTGAAGCTGAAGAAACAAAACTAGAAATATGCAGTTGAAATAGAAACTGGTATACCTTTGACTGCTGGAGGTTCTTCCACTTTTTTAGGCACTGGGACAAGTACCTTCTCTTCTGGCACAGGTTTCTTTGGTACTTCAGGCACTTAAAGATATTATTGTAGTTTAAGAATTTCATTTTTGAACCACAATGTAAAGAACACGAATCAATGATATGAATCAATAAAGTGGAATGACAAAGAAGAATTGTCAAGAACAGAAAATACTCTTCACTCTGCATTAAAGAGGAAAGGTAAACAAAGACCAATTTTTAAAATATTTTTTAACGCATTCAGTCAAGAGCTGATATACCTTTGGCTAGTGGAACTTCCTTCTTTTTTGGTACAGGAACAGGAACCTTCTCTTCTGGCACAGGTTTCTTTGGCACTTCTGGAACTTAGTAAGATATTATTGTAAATTGAACTTGGCATAAGGATCTAAAACACCAAGACTTACAAGCCAGTGATGCTAAACAATTTAACACAAACAAGCAGAACAAGAATCCTTAAGAGCAACAATCATTTTACTATCCTAGTGTTTGACATAAGCGAGAAGATAAATGAAATCTAGAACATCTTTCTGATGACAACAAATTACAAGTTCATATACCTTTAGCTGGAGGAGCTTCCTTCTTGGGCACTTGGACTTTCTTTTCAGGTACAGGTTTCTTTGGCATCTCAGGCACTTGAAAAACATTATTTTGGTTAAAAAATAAGCAACAAGCTAGTCAAAACAGAAATGAAACAAAAAAGACAGCAACATAAACACCTCATATGAAGAGCCCCCTCCAAAAAGAACAGAAAAAAAATAATGATCGGGTAAGGCATCTGAAAAATGCTGTGGATTGATTGTAAGCTGTGAAATTGCTGTAGAGGATGTCTGCTAACATAAAGAGATGATATATACCTTTTGCTGGAGGAGCTTCTTTTTTCTTCAGAATAGGTATTTTTTCCTCTGGAACAGGCTTCTTGGGAACCTCGGGCACTTGAAAGATACCATTAATGGTTTATGTATTTACTTCTAAAACACCAGGAACATAAATTGCAAACAAACATCACAAGTACATACCCAAAACACATGGCCATAATTTAACATGTTTTAGACATTAAGACAAAATAAAAATAGCAGTTAATATAATCTGTTTGCTATATGTCCATTCTCCATGCACAGACATTAAGGCCATCAATAAAAATGTTTTTAATGTCAAGGGCTTATTTGCTGATCGAAAGATTGAGTTAAGACAGAGTTTGACTGTTTACATCCGGCTATTAAAGAAGATTAAGAAGTGCCATGATGAGGAAACTTGCAAAAATACAATATTTTTTCTTCCTCCAATTTTTTGATATTTATTACAAATGTAATAAAAAACTATTTTAATTGCTGCATTAGAATTTTAGTGGTTTTACTCTTTCTTTACTCCTTATTTTCTCCTAGAGCTATGATCCTAATGCTTCTCAGGCATGTAATAGATTGCATCTGATTGTGTTGAATAAGCCAATTTTGTACATTTATTGAATAAATATTGCTGACTACATTTTCTTCCTTAGAAATTTCCAAGTGCTTTCTACACGTAAAAAGCAAGCAAATCGGGTTGATGAATTGATTTACTTCAAACATAGAACTGTGGACACATTATAGGTAGCCAGCAGTTTACACCACATTTTGTTGGGTAATGGCAATGTTTATGAGTGGTTTACTTAGATGAAAAAAATAAAATCTGAAGAAAGTTTGGAGCACCTGTGAATTAAATGTAATTACTATGGTAGGGTCAAAGGAGATTTTAGCTGACTCTAATCTTCCTGTTCAGGATTAACTTGGCTTTTGCAGTGTACAGACTGGCCTTTTCTTTACTAGGAAAAATGTGCTAATAAATATGTCAAAATTCTAGTGCAAATAGTGTTAAGTATAGTTTTGGCATTGATTAGTTAGTCAAAATAAATTCTGAACTTCTTTTTGGGAAGAGACACTATGAAGTGATTTGAATCAGGACTGGAAAATATACATTTTTAAGGACTCTTAGATGATTATGTAATTTTTGAAAAATGGATATAGTTAGTTTATATCTTTATATTACAATGTAGAAAGGCTTTATTATCAAGATCTTGGTGTGACTTAGTTGTCCTCTCTAAATAGTGAATGGTATGTTCATCCTGTACCGACAATGTTGAAAATTTGCACCAGTAACATAAAAATTATTCCCAAGGAAAACACCTTAACCTAAAAGTATTTACATGTGGTAATTTAACAGTACCCTATTTTCTAGATAAGTATTTTTATTGTCTGTGATTGCAAAATTCTTATAAATATTTTTAAGTATTTCAAGCGCAATCTGACCGCAACATTTCATCCAGATGAGGATGAAATAAAGTTCAGTTAAATTTTCTTAATGGGTTATACAGACTTCATTTGAAAGAGAAATGAACAAGTATGACAGGGAACATTTAAAGAGGCAGTAGTAAAGAATAGACATACAGCCATTGCACGTTTTTTATACTATATACTAATCATTAAACATCTTGAAAAAAGGCACACTGTAAAGCACACTGGAACATATTAAAACAAAGCATTGGTACATTAACAGAATGAAAATATACAACTTTTTCTCACACAGATCCTAAAATTAAAGTATACCTCTAACTGGTGGAGGAGCCTTCTCTTCATACTGGGGAACTTCTGATTCCTCCTCCTCGTATTCAGGAACTTCCTCTTCATAGTAAGCAGCTTCTTCTTCATAATGGGTGACTTCTTCCTCTTCGTATTGAGGAACTTCTTCATACTGAGAAACTTCCTCCTCGTAGTGACTAACTTCTTCATAACGGTGGACTTCCTCCTTGTAATGGATTACTTCCTTCTCATATCTGGTGGGTTCTTCCTCTTCATATTTTGGAATCTCTTCTTCCTCTTCATACTGAGGCACTTCAACATACACTTTTTCTTTTCGGACAACTGTCTTGCGTACTTCAGGCACTTAAAAAGATATCAATTAAAAGAATCTTAAAATTTAGTACATATATTTACTACTAATAAGGATCACAAGGTATTGTCAAATAAGAATTTAATCAAATGAAGAACATTCCATAGAAAACATCAATATTCACTATACATGGAACACACAAGACACAAAAAACATCTATACCATGTTTTAATACTCTGTCCAATATACCTTTGGCTGGTGATCTTGCCATTTTTTTGGGAGGATAAATTGGTACTCTTTCTTCAATGACAGCCCTCTCTGGTACATCAGGCACTTAAAAGATACAGTACATTTACATTTAAGTAATCTTGAAGCTGTTGTTTAAAAGCAAAAATATTCTTGGCAAGAAACACAAAAAGATATCTTACAAATACATGGCTGATATGTAAAAGACAAGTGTGCTTATTGATGCTGGACATACAATTATGGAAGCCATTAGGCTACTATTGAATTAAGTAACAACATTTCAAGATTCCAGTAGAAACAATTGATATGATTCCTTCTTTATCCCCGGCTGTCAGCAGTGAAGTTAGTCTTGATAGTCAGTGGAACTCAAAATCCAAATTCAACCAATTACAAAATCACTAAATCCTGCTATCCTCTGGCAGCTCCTCTCTACAGAAGTGACACTTTGCACTACCTAAGTAATAGATCAAGAGTCCTTAATCACTGGTAACAAAAGATTTGCATAGGAAACACTAGATGAAGATGAGGAAGCACATAAAGAAAAACTTCATGAGGGACTGACAATTGATAAGAGCTCTGGTCTAATTAAAGACAAGACAATTAATTGCTCAGTGAGGAAGGTATTTTTCCTCTTCTGTTGATTGCTTTACAAAGTGGCTTGTTAGTTCAAGGACGGCAAGGAGCCTTTCCCTATAGGAGTAGGAAAATTTCCAAAAGATTAAGGTGTGAATATGTTAAGTTTTTAAGATTTTTTCAGGAAAGAATGCATGTTATGTTTAAGCAGTATATTCTCTTTTTCAGAACCGCAATGCACGGGTTTTGTCTTCTGAGGGAGATATCTTGGGAAATTTTTGACCAATTTGGACCAAATGGAAACTACACAGAAACTTACCCTAGTATTTTAGTGTCTGGGAGACTACTAGACTTGCCAAGTAAGATAATAACAACTTTGGCATTTTCTTAACAGATTTGAGATCCTTTCTGATCTTCTTAAGAGATGGAATCCATTCTGCAGTGACAGATTCGAGAATTTCTACATGCTTCCTTCCTAACAAGCTACAGTATGCATAGATGAGTGGCTGCAACAAGTCTTGATGCTTGCTAAGTGGGTGTTACTTTTAGGGCAATGTGAAGACTGACAAGCTCATTAAATATTTTCTGGCAGAGCCCTGATTGATATTTGTTTGTAAGTGCTGGGTACATATGCATTTGAAATCTTAAACTAAAACTGGAACTGGTAACTTTTGTTGATTTGATAACAAAATCAGCATTATGCATGAGCATCCTTGCCAGGAAGCTCAGGTTCCTTTGGATTCTTTTGTCTTAGCTTCAACAACTCTATTTGGTATCCCATGGGAGAACTGTTGCATTTAATGTCCTTCTGCTTTGACCCTTTTTTTTCAGACCAGCTGGTATGTTTCTCCTGCCTTACAGAAAGCCGGTCAAAGATCCTCCGCCATCCTCCTCTTAGTACTCATGATCTACCTGTCCCCGCATCATTCTCCAACAGAGAGACTAAATAGATTATTTAACTTCACTCTGATGTGATTGTATTAATCTTTCATGATATGACTATGATAATGCTGTTTATCAAAAGCAGATCTGAAAGTAGTAAGTATGAGGCAACTTGTGTCTCATTTTTTCACAAATCAATAGATTGCCTCCAAAAGTGATAGATCAATGAATTTTCTTTCAAAGTTATGGAGACTTTATTCAAAGCCCTTGAACTGGCAGGCCCAATATCTGGGATTGTGCTAAGTATCTCAGCTAGGAAGGTAACAGCAGAGGTAAAGATTTTTCCTTTGATCTTCAGATTTATGTTGGGAATTGCTGTCACTGACCAGGAAAGCACAGGCTTTCTTTTCATAAGAGGAAAGCATGTTAATATAAATGAAGGAAAAGGCTGCCTTGTTTCCCCATGACAAGATTTGCAAAGGAGGATCTAGTGAAATGGTTGGGCTTCCACTATGAAAACAGCAGTAAGCCAGGAGGAAAGATTTAAGCCTTTTGGGAGAATGGAATGTTGTCCTGTGGTATTCTACGAGTGTCACTTTCAGGATAAACTGGCAAATTGCACAGGACATGAAATTGTGTTTTGTTGAGCTTTTTGTTTGTTTGTTTGTTTGGGATTTTTTGAAGTAGATGTTAAAATGTAAATTTGGACATAGAATATTTTGGTCCATTCATACCTGTGTATGAAATCTCCTTTTCTGTGTGAAGAGAAATGGATACTTCTTCTGACATAGCCCAGTGTTCTTCTGTTGGTACTTCAAAGACAGAGTCTAATATTAATATTTTTCTCTGGTGCAATATCATGTACAATAACAAATATCCCATTTGGGGTTTCCTAGACAACTAGTTATTATTTTTTCCCGCACCCAGAGTAATTGGGATAAATATATCTCTAGTGTTTCTCAAAGACCCAAGGCTCCTTTGGGACTATGGTGGATCACAGTGGTGGACTTGGTAGTGTTAGGTTAATGGTTGGAATCGATGATCTTAGGGGTCTTTTCCAACCTAAATGATTCTATGATTCTAACATTAGAACTTCAAGAAAGGTGCCAGGCCAGTAGGCTTGAAGCTCTGGTGGCATTGCATGAGGAGAATCTGTTCATAGATTAATCCATGGGCTGGAGTACCTTCTGGTGGTGGTGATACTTTTCTTTTTGGAACAGCAATGGATAGTCTTTCTTCTCTGGCAATTTTCTTTGGCGCTTCTGGTTCTTTAAAGATAGTAATTGTAAGAATACTAAATTCTGAAAGAAATCACACACTTTCTGACGATCATAAGAAAGAATTATGGACAAACCATTTTGGGGAAATAGCACACATTTACATAGCAAAGGTGCTTCTGATAAACACAACAATCACACCAGACATACAAACCTAAAGACATTTAAATTAACAGAGAAAATGACCAACTTAAGCTTTAATGCATAGTGCCTAGATATGCATTAAGTGTTTTGAAGACTACAAGTTTGGGGGGTTCCAGGAATAAATTCCCCAGGTAAATTAGACACTTTGAAACTCAGAAACAGCAGAAATAGTTAAATATTAAAATATCAACTAAAATAATTCATATAATATTAGGATAATAGATATATAGACCAAAACACATCAAAAAGCAAACACCGTATTCACACATCACGAAGGAAGATGGAATCATTGAGATGAAAGTAAGACCTAAATAGTTTTCCTCTAGGCTCTTCAGAAATGTAATTAAACCACAAAATACCACACATACAGGATACATAAAAGAATCACTTTTCAAACATAAGAAAATCACAGAAACATAGGACATACTTGTAAAGTTTGAAACCCTTGACTGAACAATGACAATGTTATAAAGAAATGTTAGTTTTTTTCTAAATGATTCATATTTATTTAACTTCTTCATTGCATAAATGTCTTCACTTAACTTTCCAAAGCTCTTAAGCAGCTAGAGTAACCAATGAGGTTAACTAGTGACTAGAAAACGAGAGGAATGTGTGTGACTGCTCTCTGTCACCTTCTGCATTCTTTTACACAGGAGAAGAGAAAGGTTCTTTTCATTTATAATCAGGAGAGAATGGGATTTGATTAATGAGGCAGATGGTGAGTATGATGCACACAGACATCAGATATTTACAAGCCTTCCCTACTTTCAGAAGAACTTGTATACCTTTAGCTGGTGGAGCTGCCACTTTCCGTGAAATTGGAACAGGTACTTTCTCTTCTGGCACAGGCTTCTTGGGAACTGCTGGCATATTAGGTTTTTTTTAGAAAGAGTTTATTTTAAAAGATTTTGAATTAGTCACAGTTTACGAACATAATCAGATGACGGAGCACAAATGCAGACATTTCTTCAAGACAAATGAAAAAAGGACAGCAAACACTGAATGTTACAGCTTGTGTTAGACAACTAGACATAATAAATATAAATCAGTATTCTGAAATAAGACTTCTCTTGTGTAGCTCTGAAAAATTATATACCTCTTTTTGGTGGAGCCTCCTCTTTTTTAGCAACTGCAACTTTTTCTTCTGTAATAATTTTCCTGTGCACTGCAGTCACTTAAAAAGAATAAGTGTAGGAATATTTAATTGCAATATTTGAAATGCAGACATACGTTAAGTTTTTTCTACTTAATCTGATTGTTTTAAAAAGAAAATGCTAAGCAAACTTCAACAGCAACAAAAATGAGACACTGCGGAAGAACGTACTTTACAGCTTTAACACAAAGATGAGTAACTAGTCAAAAGAAGAGGAGATCCAGACAGAAGTTACAGATAGTAATAAACAAAAAATTATGTAAGCAAAATGCCTCAACGTGAAAACTGCAAGGCCAAACAAAAAATCTCCATGATAATAACATTTTAATTTTTTTTTACCTTTGGTTGATGGAGGTTCTTCAACTTCTATCTCAAGAGCGGGCACCCGTTCTTCTGCAGGTTCTTAAAATAAGATTACGCAACTTTAGAAAATTCGATTGATTTCACCAACAGGCATAAGATAAAAGATGAAACAACACATAAATCTCAACAAGATGACACAGACCACAGGTCACATTGTAAACAAATGGACATAAGTACATGTTTAATATTGAAGAAATTTGATATATGAGATACATTTGTTTTATCAACATGCATATGTGTCAAAGATGGAATGCAGCAAAAAAAGCATTTTTTTGCAACAGGAACAAATCACTGATATACCTCTTGCTGGCGGAGCCTCCATTTTTTTAGGCACAGGGACAAGTGCTTTCTCTTTAGGAACTGCTTTCTTATGAACTTCAGGAACTTTAGAAAAATTAGTAAGATGAGAAGAAAGATGAGAAAAAATATTAAGGTGTAATATTTGTAATTGTCTACTATATGACAATGTGTTTTACTGAGTTAACACAAACAATAGTTTTCATAGTACAAGATGGAATGTGAGACAACCATTCATCACTGGAAGCAGACACTACCCATGTCAACACTTAGAGATGACACAGTAAGACAAACATTATCCTCTTGAAGATACATCACCCAGATGAAAACTTGGATTATACCTTTAACTCCTGGAGCTTCCTTAGGGGCAGCTGTAACTTTTTGTTCAGGGACAACTCTCCTATGCTTCTCAGGCACTTTAAAAGATTACAATATATAGTTTTACAAAGAGGAGTGGTATAACTATAACATACACACATTTCCTCAATACAAAGAAAACCAAACCAAACCAAACGACAAATGGACATAAACATATAGTGGCAACGTAACACTCAGGAAACAACAAATATTTTGTAATGAACAGACTGTATACCTTTAGTGGGTGGGGCTTCCTCTCTTTTAGGGACAGTTACCCTCTCCTCTATGTAGTAAGATTGTTCTTCAGTCACTTGAAAAGAGTAAAATGAAAAAATACTTGAGTTTAAGTATTTGATGTCTATTATGATGCTTATATGGCCCTGGTAAGCCACAAAACATTTGTAAGACAAGAATAAGCAGTGTGCTTTATTAACAGACACTTCTGGTATTACAAAATCATAGAATCATAGAATGGTTTATGTTGGAAGGGACCCGGAAGATTACCGAGTTCCAACCCCCCTGCCATGGGCAGGGACACCTCCCACCAGACCAGGTTGCTCAAAGCCCCATCCAGCCTGGTCTTGAACACTTCAGGGGGGATGGAGCATCCACAACTTCTCTGGGCAACCTATTCCAGTGTCTCACCACCCTCACAGTAAAGAATTTCTTCTTAATATCTAACCTTAATTTCCCTTCTTTCAGTTTAAAACCATTAGCCCTCATCCTGTGGCTCCACTCCCTGATAAAAGTCTCTCCCCATCTCTCCTGTAGGCCCCCTTCAGATACTGGAAGGCTGCTATAAGGTCTCCCTGGAGCTTTCTCTTCTCCAGGCTGAACAACCCCAACTCTCAGCCTGCTCCCTCTGAAACCGATGGAAAAGGTCCAAGCAACTTAAACGGAACCCGAGACTGAGCTTTCATCTTATATTTCTGTGGAATTTGAAAATGCTTAGCATTTGAAGTACTTGATCAGCACTTTCCATTCCTCTGTCCAGTACTTCACTAATGTTGGAATTCATTCACTTTGAGAAAGCCTCTTCACGTTGAGAAAGTTAAGTACCAAGAAAATTCCTTGACTAAAAGCATGCCTTGAAAATACTTTTTACAGTGTCACTTGTAATAAAAATTGAGTCAATCAGTGTATGTTGCCATCCTTCACAGCGTTATCTTACCACCAATAAATTTACAGGTGGAAACAATTTAGTCATTTTACAATGAAATAGTCTGAAAAACCAGAGTGCAGTGTGATATTCTGAAGGACCTTTGCTTCATCCAGGCAACCTGATGGAAGAGGAACTTCCAAAAGAGAATTTTTGTAAAAAAAAATAAATAGAAGAGCTGATAATTCTCAACATCCAAGAGATACCTCATTATTTTCACTGTATCAAAACAGGATTAACTACTACACTTTTCAAATAGAAATTGTAGACATTCTTATCATTAAAGCTTATAAGATATGAAACATATTTATATAGTAGTAATTTTTTCTTTATCAATAGAGTCGATATTAATCCAGACTATTTTTGATACAAAACAAAAATTACATTTTTGCTTTTGCCTAGGGCCCTGGTTTCAGGTGGGATAGAGTTAATTTGTTTTCTAGTAACTGCTCTATTTTAGATTTAGTATGAGAATAATGCTGATAACACATATTGTTTTAGTTGTTGCTAAGTGATGTTTACATTAGTCAAGGATTTTTTCAGTTTCCCATAAAAGCTGAGAGGGAACATAGGCAGGACAAGCTGGCCAAAGGAATATTCCATACCACAGATGTCATGCTCAGTATATAAATGAGGGTTGGCCTGGAAGCAGGAATTTGCAATCACTGCTCAGGATGGGCCGGGCAATTGATCATCGGGTGGTGAGAGCCACTTGATGTTGTCTATTTTGTATATTCTTTTATAGTTTTTTTTTTCTTCTCCCATTACTGTTCTATTAAATTGTCTTTATCTCACCTCATGTGGTTT
>JAOXNO010000078.1:33882233-34012926 GCA_028565335.1 Limnodromus scolopaceus | reverse complement strand
TGTGGGTTCCCAAACCCCCCCCCCCCCCCCCCTTTTCTACCTCTTCTCCTTTCTGGGGAAACAAGGAGTGAGTGAGAGGCTGTGTGTTCCTAGGTGCTGGCTGGAGTTAAACCATGACACCTAGTATTCCTGAATTGTGGTCATACCTTCAGAAATCTCTTCTCTGTGAATGGAAATAGACAATTCCTCCATTTCTTCTTCAGCCCATTCTTCAACTGTTGGTTCTTTAAAGAAAATTATTAGTTTTAATATTTTTGGTGAAGGGATAGATGTATAGAAGGAGGGAGGGATCGATGGATGGAGAAGATGAAGACCAGTTCTTACAAGTTCTCTATGACAATGACAGATATGCACACAATACAGAAAGTGCTTGCACAGACGTATGTATGATTTGCTCTAAATGATGTATTTTATTCATGTTCCATGTACCCTATTGTGTGCTTCTGTATCTCTCAAATATCTTTCACTTGTTAACTGTCAGTCCATCAGAATATCTTAGCTTCCCAAACTTCCTCATCCCAACAGCTAAGCAGGGGGAAAACAACAGTCAAAGAGTTAGAGGTTACTCCTTGATCCAGCTACATGAAAGTGAGGAGGACAGTAACAAGATGAGAAGGGTAGGTCAAGAATTAAGGAAAGTCTGGTATACACACATCCTCAAATGTGACTGTATCAGGGAAAACAATTTGTTCTGGGGTAAAAGGTTAATTTGCAGGAGACAAACACAAATTAACATTGCACATATCCATATGAAAATATATTTGCATGTACATATTTTAGATAGATAACTTCCATATCTGTTTTAAAAAACTCATTTATGCTTTTTAATAGAATATGTAAATTTTCTTGACTGGCTAGTTATTAATGGGATATAAACGGTCAAAATGTTAATTTAAGATATCTTGAAGCAGATATTTTGTGAAATTATACTAACTTAAAGTGATCAATCTCAACCTTCCCTGAGTATGAGAATGTGAACTAAAAGAGCTGGTGGGAAGCTGACACCACAGAGAGAAACAGTATTGCTCTCTGCCAGGCTACAGAGTCCTTTGTAGGTAGTGTGACAAAATGGATGGCTACAGTGCTAATTAGCAGAGTCTAATCTCAACATTATACATCCAAATTTCTTACTATGACTTTATGAAAGCCTGATCTGAAGATCATTGTACTCAGTGATAGAGTTTCCGTTCAGGTCAATGAAGTGCGATCCTGGCATTCAAGACTGAAATGGTAAATGACACCCAGGAGGCTCTTAACTGCCTGGAAGTCTGCTAAATGTTCAAAACAAGACTCATGCAAGATAACTAACACAAAATTCTTGTGTATTTTGATCTTGGTCTTAGAATGACAGACTTACGGGCAAAGCACAAGTTTCTCACTATTGTCTGCTTATAGTGTACCTTCAGGTGATGGGATTTCCTCTGGAATGGCAACAGATATTTCTTCTTCTGTAATAAGTACTCTTTCTTCAAAAGTGGCTTTCTTCTGCACTTCAGGCACTTTGACAGATAATAATATTAAATGTATGCTTTTCTAATTCCATTGTGAAAGCAGTTTTGCAAAATGCTAAATCTAAGTTTCCAAAGAATTACTTAAGGGTACTGAGCACATAACACAGAACAGAGATTCAATATGAAGAAATAATATTTTTATAAGTACTGCACAACACATACAACACAAAGTAATGATTCATTGTCACTAAATCAGAACACCAGAATTCACAGTGGACGCACAGACCAAGAACTGATAAAATACAGAGCACACAAATACAAGCTGAGAAATAGTATATTCTTTGATTCTACTGGAAAGCATACCTTTAGCTGGAGGAGTCTCAACTTTTTTAGGAGCAGCAGGAGATACTTTTTCTTTAGGGATAGGTTTCTTAGGAACTGCAGGCACTTAAAAAAAAGTATTTAGTTTTAGGACCTGTAATGTGTAAAACTGACAAAAGCATCATGTAAGAGAAATGCATAATTCGAAAAGATTACACATGGACATATTCTGCTTACAAAACACAACAGCTGAGCAAGCTGAGACAAGTGCAATGTTCTAAAGACTACAATAACTTGTATGACAGTGAACAATATTGTACCTTTTGCAGGTGGAGCTTCTTCTACTTTAGGAACATGTGGTATTTTTTCTTCTGGAACTGGTTTCTTAGGTACTTCTGGCACTTCAGAGATATGAATTATAATAATATTAAGTAACTAGACTTACAGGTGTTTTAAGACTGCATCCATAGCACAGTTATCCACAAAACTGACACAGAAGATATGTAGCTAGTGTAATTGAAGTACAATGACAACCAGATTCACTTAACAACCCAACCCAAAACTAGACACAAAGAAGATGCTTAAGATAACAAGAAAAGAGGTTTATTTATTTATATGTACCTTTAGGTGACGGAGCTTCCTCTCTTTTTGGAACAGCAATTTTTTTCTCTGGGGGAGCTCTCTTAGGCACCTCTGGCACTTAAAAAAGATAAAATGTAAGATTTTTCAAAGATTTATTGGAGTATTACAGAATTTCATTAATCCATTTATAAGAATATCAAGACACAACACAAAACACATTCATACACTTAACATAGAAAAGTATGAGACAAGAGCAATACATTTTGGGGAAAAAAAAATTCAAACCAGACTCTGGAATTCTCTCAAGTGCTTTAAGATTGATTTCTTAACTGAAGAAAGAGGTACTCAATTATGTTACCCAGACTTAAAAACTGTTATATATGCAGAGAGAACGATACATTAAAAAAAAATAAATCAGTGTCTAACACAAATATGTTTACATACAGGCCAACAACAACCACAAAGACTCCACCACTAAGAATACCTTTGGCATGTGGAGGTTCTTCTTTGGGAAGTACTTTTTCTTCAGGCACGGGTTTTTTAGGCACTTCAGGAACTTAAAAGATATTAAAATTTGTTTAAGTAATCTTTCTAAGGCTTTTGAGTTTGTCTTAGATGAGAACAGACATACAGCATAACACACAAAGACTATATTTATCACATGCTTATATTGAGAAGTGAATAGTAGTTAGAAAAATAGCACAATAGTACAGGACGGTTAAAGTCCACATTCAAAATATGCTGTACCTTTTGCTGGGGGAGCCACCTCCTTTTTAGCAACAGCAACTTTCTTTTCTGGAACAGGTTTCTTGGGGACTTCAGGAACTTTGGAAAACATTGTCAAAGTGAGAGAGCTTTAGCTTTTGGACTGCTTATCCAGAGTTCAGTTATTCAAGATTGTTTTATAGAATATAGTGCCTGGACAAAGAGCTGAGCAACTGCAACACAATAGAATTTACAACCTTTTGGACACACAGTGGACTATATGGGAAAGACACTATGATACAGTATAAAATTCCAATGTTAACATTTCTGCACTATATCACCTTTAATTGCACTCTATTGAAGTAAAACCATCCTACTCTTTTCTGCAAAGCCACACAACCTAAATACAAACAACAAGCACAAGATTGTTAGGAAAGCGAAGGGCCAAAGCTGAGACAAGTGCAAATTGTAGGCTAAATTATAGCACAAATGATAAAGTGTAAGTATGGAGATAATGCAAAATCAAATAATGCATATGAAGACAATGCAAAACCGAAGCCACAGTAAATTCACAAATATATACAAGAAAACATGAAAAATAATATAATGAAAGGCAATTTGGTTTGGTGGGGGGCTTTTGTTTTGCTTTGTGTTGTGGTTTTTTTTTTTTACTAAGGAAGTAGAAATACCTTTAGCTGGTGGAGCTTCTTTTTTAGGGACAGGAACGGTTTTTCTTTCTTCTGGAACATGCCTCTTTGGTATCTCAGGCACTTTAAAGAGATAGGTGGTGAACACTTAAGAGACAGTAAAAATATTGCAGTGGACTACTTTCAGTACCCTGGATAAGCAAACACTATATGTCAAAAGCTATGATGATTTGTCAAACAGATACATTACGCTTGTCTCAAAGAAAAGCTATCCAAAGAGTTATTTAAAGCAGTGATGAAGAATTAGATTTAGAAATGCAGTAAGGCTTGAGCTTTTGATAGTAGTGCCATAGAGAGATGGAAAGATCTCACTTCTGGTATTTTATCCTTTGGTAAAGACTGGTGCAGGCAGATAAAGTGAAAGTTCGGAAAAATGGAGTGCATGATGATACAAAGATTTTATTCACCTTCAACATGAGAGATCTCCAGTTCTGTAGAAATTACTTCTTCCTCTTCTTCTTGCTCCTCTTCAACTTCCCTATGTTCTACAATAGGAATTTTAAAGATATTAGATTTTGAGATAAGAAATACCAATGTCTGTAGAAATCTGAAAAGCTTTTAAGAAGATATTATGTGTATTCAGTACACAAAAGTCAATGAAACACATATGCTAATATGTAAAAAAAATTAATCCAGAAAACCAACAGCATGTGCAAATCTCACAATGAGTTTTCATTAACTATAGATTCAAATTGTTTAACAAATCTTAAACATTGATTAGCCTCTCATTCTTAATCCATCTACCTTCAATTGGGTAAACAGCTTCAAAGAATCTTTCTTCAACTGTTTTCTCATGCTCTGTTGGCTCTTCAAAGAAAAGCATTTAAACAATGTTAAGATGAAATAGTTGAAATGTTGATGCCTATGAATCTAATGAAAACTGAGGCTACATAACACAATGAACAAAAAGAAGCAATACATGTTGAAAGACATATGATGTGTCTAAATATGTATTTTGCCATATATAAAAATAGATTATAAGACAATCTGGTAGGATTGAAATATTGTTTTGTTTTGGGTGCACAGATTTTTGGTTTTGTACATACCTGTGACATATGAATATTCTTCTTCTCTGTGGACAGAAACCGACATCTTTTCTTCTGAAACAGTCCACGTTTCTACTGTCGGTACTTTAAAGATAGGATTTGGTTTAGTGTTTTATATTCTAGATCCACATTAGTGGTAGTCAGCATGTAAGTTTTTATCAAATCTGTATCTATATTGCACATTTATGTCTTAAACATATTTAGACAGTCAATATTCATATTCTAAAATACTGAACACAGAACAAGCATTCAAGTATAATATTTAGTATCTGTTAAAGACTAAAGACACAGACACCTTTAACTCGAAAATTTAAAATAAATGCATGCACAGGCTTTTGGAAATGGTTTATCAGAAGAAATCCAAAAGTGATTCTTCAAAGAAATTTTGGGATCTGGGCCATTATTATGTAAGCATAGGCCAGCAGGCAGAATAGATGAAGAAAAAGCTAAATCACACTGCAATATCCTGTATGCTGTTTAAACAAGAATCAAAAGGCTAGCCACAAACATGTTAAAAACAGACTTTATGAAAGGTAAAAACATGGTACACATACTAACTAAACACTGAGAGTAGTCACAGCATGACTACTACAATAGGTCCAGGTGCATACACACAGGCCCACATATTCACAAGAAGCACAAGAACATACAGGGTGCTGGAAGAAAATGGAAACTGCAATTGAAAGATGCTGATCTGTACCTTCCTTTTTCATAACTTTTTCTTCAACAATCATTGGTGTAGGTTTTGGAGGTAGAACTTTCTTGGTAACTGTTGGCATTAAAATTGTGTTAGTCATAATTTAGCAAAGAGATCAAAATAGGTCTACAGCTATCTAGCAATGAAGTTGAAAAAAACAACAAACAAGACAAACATAATCTAACTTCATAGCTAAATCAGGCTCCTTGGAATCATGCTAAGCAATGGAAGGAATGTGTTTGCTTCCTTTTATTGATACCTTCTAAAGGGTCTGGGTAACTCAGGGCATTTAGTACACAGGTCATATGCTGACATATATTGAATTGCAGCCAACAGGCTCCTGCTGCAGAATGGGGAATGCTGTACAAAAGGAGGTGGTTAGCAAGAAAATAAGGACGCATCTTTATTTCATACCCAAACAATTAACCAAGACATCCTGGTAGACAGGTCAAGATAGAAATCTGAGGAAGATGGGGATTTTACATCTTCAGCTTAGAGTGAAACATACCATTTCACCCAGTGCAATTTTATACTCACTTCCTTTCTTAAAGCATTGGTAGCTAGTATCTGCATTTAATATTTTCCCCTAAAAAGCTTTTCATCTTCCTTTTATACATTTCAGCAGAAGCTTATATTAGATATTTCAAAGACTGAAAAATTTATCAGACCAGTGTTAAATGAAGACAAAGCATATGCAGATCAGCTAAGTAACAGTAGCCATTACTTTCATGTAAAGGTGACATTAAGGTAATTAAACAGTAGTTACCCTCAGCCCGTTTGACTTTTTCTTCTGCAACCCTCTGAGTGGTTATCTCCACTTTTTCATCGACAGGTTTCTTGACAACTGTAAGTGATTCAGATATATTTATTGTTTAAATAATCTCGCAAATTATTTTCTGGACACAAACCAGGTCAAACTGGCTTTTTTCTTGTTTAGGATGTTGTAACCTTTGTGCATCTTATACATTGTTCAATGCATTGTTCAGTGGTGGTGAAGGGACCTGTGAGACAGGTGATCAGGCCCACCCTGCCCTGAGAGATATGCAGTGATCTGAATGGAGGACACTTCTCAGAAGTGTAGCATTCACTGGCTCAAAAGAACCACCCATGCCCAAGGCTAATATACAGGGAGAAGGAAAGATAACTGAAGCTCAGCTTGATTTTGCCAGTAATTCTTGATTTGCTTCAACCACCGTTGCCACTATTCTCTCTCTGCTTGAAAATATGAAGTGGAAGAAGCTCATGTCACTGACCAACATAAAGAGAATTCTCTCCTTTTCAGGGAAATGTGAATAACTACCACAGTTCAGATTGAAGGAGATGCATGAGAGATCTTAATCTGTATGGTCCTGTTAGTTTTGCAGCAAAGTCATACCTTTATGAACTGTTACTTCTTTCTTTTCCTTCTTTTCAGCTACAATTGCTGGTTGTTTTTGCTCAGGTACAGGCTTCTTAGGAACTTCAACCACTTTAAAAATAATAACATTGCTTAATGACGAAAAATGCATTATCAAAAGGCTTGATACACACAAAAGTTATTAGTTACACCATTATAAGTTTATGAAGTTGAAAAACACACAGAGAGTTTTGGAGATGCAATTGTTGCAATAAAATTTTCTGCTTATTTCCAGGTTTGATGGTTTCTCTTTAGAGCCAAATTCTATTCCTAGAGGTAGACATGTTACTACTACCCAAGAGAGTTAAAACATGCAAACAATTGCAAAATACAGCTATTAATATAAAAAAATTAATGTGTGAGACTTTTAACCTAAATCTAGAATACATGAAAATGACAGGAGAAATATTCAAAACTACTAAAAATGACACATATCCTTACAAATTACTAACATGTAGTAGGTTTCAAAGGTGTCCCAAACTGCAAAGTCTATTGGCAACCAAATTATAGAGTATCCATTTCTATCTGCATCTATAACTCACCACACTAGATCCCTTGTCTTATCATCAAGTGCCACTTAAAACTTGGCAGCATATTAAGGTTCAAGTTATTGTAACAGAAAACAAAATCCAAAAAATGCTGTCTGGCTCAATATTTGTGGGCCTTAATAATAAAAATGAAAAGAGAGAAGAAATAAATTGGTCTGATAATTAAAATACCTTCTTCATGAATGACTCGTTTTTCTTCATAAGTCACTTCTCTTTTCTCATAGGCTTCTTCCCATTCCTCTTCCCCTTCATCATAGCCTTCTTCCTTAACATAATAGTCATGGTCTTCTCCATAATCTTCTTCCCATTCTTCATAAGTTTCTTTGGGCATTTCATATATTTTCTTCTTTTCTTCATGAATCTCCTCTCTCCTTGCTATAGATGTTATTTCAATCTCTTTGGGCTTCTCTGGTAGCACCTCAGGAACTTTAAAAAAGTAATAAATAGATTAGTCATATAAAAATCCGGAATCTGCAAGGTGTAATTGAATGTTCACAGTTAATTAAATTATTTCACCCTCGCAGTCTGTTTAAAGAAGTGACTATTTTTTAAGCAGTCCGAATCAGCTTGGATTTTAAATGGGTTTTTAACATAAAGACAAAAATCAAATAGATTGCACTGATTGATGGCAATTTGAAATAAGTACCTGGTTTCCACATAAAAATTTTACTACTTTTTATAAAGTGGGTTTTTTTAAAAGTTACCTTTAGGTGATGGGGCTTCTTCAGGACCTTTTTTAACCACCTTTTTGGAAACTTTCTTTACTGGAACCTTTTTTTCTGCTTAAAAATAATATATTTTAAAATTTAAATTAAAAAAAAAAACAACCAAGAGTCATAATGAAACACATACACACTGTCCAAATACTTTAGGTATTCTTACCTGGCTTTTTCTCCTCTGGTGGTGGAACAAGAGGCAGAAGAATAGGAATAGGGGCAGCTTGTAGGAAAAATGAAATATTTAGAATAAAATGCGACTACAATGTTTTCTTGTAAATTAAGAAAAATTGTAGTGCAGTTGGAAAATACATTAAATGTCTTTATTGCAGATGCAGAATAAAAGCAAATACGGTGCTCATTCTGATATCTTACTGTAGCTGGAAGAACACATTTTGAGTGGTAATTCCCAGTCTACCTTTATTTGAACTTTCACCTTTCTCCACTTTATTTTATTTACTGCCATCACTCTCCTGTCTTTGCTGATAGTAATTCATCTAAATATCAAATCTTTCCTCTCCTACTGCTACTGCAAACCTTTACCAAATTATCCTGGAAATGAAACCAAGAAGACTGAACTTCTGAGGTTCATCATAAGCTATTGAATGTAACAAAAATATACGTTAGGTTTGTGGACTGTAGTCCAATACCAGAGCTTGGGGAGAGACTATTTTCGATAAACATGCAATCCATTTTATGGCTTTAAAAGAATATTTGTATTTTATTTTTCTTTGTTTTTTTCCCCCAGAGGGTAGTATATTCAGACAGCTTGTTTAAAAGATATTTCTGTGGTGAAAAGAAGAAAAGCTGAAAATAAAGAATGATCAGAAGAAGAAAATGGAAATAATAGGAAGATGGAATGGATAAGAGACTGATAGGAAAACCAGATGGAAAAGACAAACTCTTTTTAAGAGAAAAGACTTCTTTCCTACTACTGACTGTCTATGTTTTTCACCTTTCACACAGCAAAACAAGCCTATCCAATCCAAGCCTTGCTCATCATACTTGTATAGAGACAATTAACCAGGTTTTATCACTGAGCTGCCTAAGATCTTTCAGTGAAGTTCCCACCAGCCTGGTGCTTTGTTGCAGATATAAAACACACTATGGAACAAGTGTGGTTTTATTACCCTACCTTCAGCTGGTTTTTGAGGTGGAACTGCAACCTTGGCATCAGGAACATCTAGAAAATCAAGATATTGACTTTCAAGTTAATTGACTTTAAAAGGTAGATTTGAATATGCTGTCCCCAAGAATAGTAGTTCATGGTGCTTTAATCTTTCTCTTCTAGCATACAAAGATTCTAACTTGTTCTTCAAGAATAAGCTACCCGACCACAGATAACTAACCACATTAATCTTTCAGTCTGGTCAAACTCTACACTGTTTCATTTTATTTCTAAATAATTCTTGCATTATTTTGGAGCAGGCTCTTAAGAACATTCAGAAAAGAACGTCATTATATATCATAAGGAGATGATTGCTACCCACTTTGCCTCCTTGGTTATTTCTTTTCAGTTGTGCAGAGGACATTGAATCTGTTCATTCGTACCTCTTAATTGTTATACTCCTCAGTCATTCAAATAAAAATAAACTTTTGTGTTTTGGGGAATGTGGCTTCCCATATTGTACAAACTAGGACCCAAGACACATTAATAGCACTGATTTTGGGGTTATCACAGTATTCATTGCCGCTATTTATGAGAATAAATACCTCCTGGTATCTATGGATGAGAACTTATTTTTCAGGGTGTAGATTTGACTTACTATAACCAGGAAAAAAGAATTTGAATATAAAAAACAAAGCAGAACAATGCACCAAATCTATGACAGAGTATAGGCATGATCTTGTGCCAGTCTTGCTCATGATCTTTACCTGGTGGCTTCAATTCCAGTTTAATTTCTGCAAAAGAATATTACATTTCTTTTAGGACTATTTATTTTTCCAGGATCATGTTTCAAACTCACAAATTTGCAGATGGCTATGATCAAAAATTTGTTTAGCAAGTTTGCTAACCTTTGGTTACCAGATAGAGCTCTGCAGTGCTTCTTGCTTCTCCTCTTGGTTCAAGGCGAGCAATTACAGAGTATACACCTGCAATAGCCAAGAATGTTTAAATTTATATGCCTTTATCATTAAAAACACAGACAACAGAATCAGATAAAAGAATGGCATGAGCACAAACATTCCATGCATTTTTACCTTCATCTTCTGCAGTGACATTGTGAATAGTCATATAATGACAGCGGCCTTCACTTCTGAAGCTGTACTTGGGACTTTCTGTCAGTTCAGTGGGGCCTTTATACCATGTCACAACTGCATCATCGAAAGACACCTCACACTCAAAGGTTGCAGACTGGTGTTCACTCACTACAATGTTCTGTATGCTCTTTGTGAACTGAATTGGTTCCGCTGTGTTTAGAAACAAAAAATATATCAATTGTTATGCACCACCGGGCCATTTAGCTTATCTAATTCCTGTACTGTATTGTTTTCATAATAATAGCTACATCATAATAAGAGACAATAACAAAAGATCTTGAAAAAGTAGAGTAAGAGAAAGGGATTCCATCTTCTGTGAAGTTTTCTATTCAAGAATGAAGATCAGAAGACATAAGAGTACAATCATAACAAGATTGCTGTGCAGATAAATTATACAAGAGAAGCCATTAAGGAAATTAAAGATGAAGAATAATTAAGAAAAAGAGGAAAACCAATATAAGAGTATCAGAGAAAAAGATATAAAAGCAAGTATGACTCTGTTTGAGAGACAGGAGACATTAGAAATGATGATTTTGTTAAAAAATACTAACTTACACAAGTATGTCACATATTGTTCAAAGAGAAAGGGCAGCAAAATTTCTCATTTAGTCCAATTTCAAGTTTGAGAATATCTCTTTAAGAAATTCCTTTTATTTACATTTGTTCTGTTAATGGAACATCCAGAAATTGTTTACCGCTACTGTAATAAAGAGATTCTATATCTGTTTACAAACCTTCGATGGCCAGATCTGCAGTTGTTTCTAGATTGTCAAGCTTGCAGGTATATTGTCCCTGGTCTTCTGTTCTAACATCCTTGATGATGAGTTTGTGTAGTTTGTCAGAGACTTGTGTTGAATATCTCCCTCCTATCTTAATGGGTCTCCCATTTCTATACCACTGAGACTTGGCATTTGGGATAGAGAACTGACAAGACAGCGTGCATGTGTTTCCTTCCTTGAAAGTAGTGTCATGAAGATGCCGTTCAACTGCAGGTTCTATTAGCGTGTTAAAACATACATTTTAACAGACATCAGACAACAGAATAATTAAAGTGTAAATTAATTCAAATATATACTTCAAAAGTGCACTTACCGATCACAGTTAGCCTGGCACTGGCAATGTGTGGTCCACACACTATTCTGAAATTTCCCTGATCTTCAAGTTGGCAGTTCCTGATTCTCAATATGTGGCGATCACCTTCAATTCTAATTTCATATTTGTCACTGGAGTCCAATTTCTGGGTTCCCTTGTACCATGACAGCTTAATTTCTGGATAGTTAATTTTAATCTCACATTCAAAGATAGCATCCTCATCTGTTAAAACTGTCTGATTTTCAATGTCTTTGATCAGAGTAATAGGCTGTAAAATATTAGTTTAAATTAGTTTCAAGTTCTCTGTTATGTGTTTGAATATTTCACAAATTAGTCCAAAAATATGTTACCTCTGTCTGTGTGAGTCGTTGCTGAATAAAAGCTACAAGTTCATCAAACTCCTGATCTTCTCTTCGAGCTTTTTCTGTAAGCTCAATTTCCTGTAAAGAGGCAGGATATACTCCTACATCAAATTTTCTGTAACTGTACTGTAACTAGTGTATCTTCTCATCTTAAAAATTGGAGGCAAATTGTGAAGACAGAACATAGTTGGCCAGAAGGCCCATTCACTCTTCTTGGGTTTAAGCATAATTGAGAACTGTCAGTAAAAGATCTAAAGAGAAACCAGAAATTCCTGCACACACAGTAACATCAGAGTGTGGACACCAAGTCTGTTCAAAGGAACTGTGTTATTCCTAACAAAGACAAAATTGCAGTCACACTGTGTCTTACCAATCTATGGCTTTCTTCTGCTTGGGTTTGCTTTAGTAACTCAAAGGCTTGCAGGAGGCCACGGAAATCTGTAATGCCATACATGCGAGCATATTTCTCATATTCTTTGGGATCTACATTTTTGAGAAGTTCCAAGATATCAATAGGTTGCTCTTCTTCTTCTTCCTTCTTTTTTGTTGGAGTGCTATTCAAATCAATGACATAAGTTAAGTATGCAATGCTTCATCCCTAGAAAGCTGTTCACTGAAAAAATGGATCTGCCTAGAGCTGCCCTCTGCAGCAGAATCCTTTAGTTTACTCTATTCAAGTGCTTCTATTTTTAATATAATTATTAATATTTAATTAATGTTAAAAAATATATCTTCATCTGAGATAGATAATAAAAAATGTTTCTTCTGTGTTGATGGCAAATTAATCTATAAAACCTTTCCATATACCTTTTTAGTTTTGCCCTGAGATCTCCTTCAACAACTTCTTTCTTTCTTTCTTCAACTTGTAGATTTACACTCCTCTCAATTTCACCATGTTGGTTAAAAGCTACACATTTGTACATGCCAGAATCCGTTTTTATTGCATCCTTTATTTCTAGTTTTGCTTCATCTCCTCTCTGCTGGATTATAATGCGACCTCCCTGGTTGAGTTGCCTCCATTTTCCCTTCATCCATTTAACATTTGGAATAGGGTCTCCTCCAACTTTTGCAATAAACGTTGCAACACTCTCTGCAGAAAGATGCAAATGAGGAAGCTAAGTCTTTCCAGCAGGACATAATCTCAAACAAAACGCATAGTCAAATAGAAGACATTGTACTTTTTTGAAAAGAGTCCTTACTTTCCATGACTTTGATACTCTGAGGCTCTGACACAAAATAAAGTTTTCCTTCCACTTCTGCTTTCTTAGCTGCTGGTGCAGCTGCTGGTTTTTCTAAAAAATAGAGTCAAACAATTGAAATAGATGCTTTGATGTAATAGTTTATGTTCATGTGTTATGGTGCTTCTGAAGAAATTGTAAAAAAGGAATTAATTACAGAGATGGAACAAAATATTGTGCAAGAAATAAAAATGCAAAATACTTTCATATTATCTTAATTAACTTTATGTTAATTTCCAGACTAAACTGAACACTTCTGCACGTATTTTGCTGTTCCTTAACTTCAGTCAGGCCATTTATATTCTGCATGGATGCAAATTAATTGATGGATATGCAAACAAGAAGCCTCATTTTCTAAAATGGATTGGGTTTTAGTGAGGTATTCTCTTTTCTATCTATTTCTGGAAATTTCACCCTCAGAGTTACTTGCATTTTTTTATCAGTGATTTGTTAGTTTTATTTTTTTTTTCTTTTGCAGAGTTCGTAGCCTTGAGGCTACCCATGTAGTGAAAAAGATACGATTTCTACATATTACTGAACTCTTACGTGTTTTATGCAATGGTAAGACAAAGGTCAAAATGTCTTAGAGTTGTAACAGCTCTGAAGCAATTAGCTTCTAAGGTCACACACTCAATCAACTTCCTTTTGTATTTTCCTTTAATAAACACCATTAATTCCAATCCTTTCCATAAAATATGCATATCCAAGTAATTTCACCCACTTAGCTTGCAATTTTCTTAAATTTGGTGTTTAGATTTAGAAACTAAATTCTTAATCTTTTTGTTAAGCATATGCTATTGATCTGACACTGATCTTTATGTCACTACTTATATACAAATTATTGTTAAATATGCTATCTTTGCAGATTGCACAGTTTTGCAAAGAACTAAAAGATACAAAATGTTTGCCATTAAATTATTAATATTTTTGTTCCACAGAAAATGAAGCAGGTTGAAATTTTGCTTTAAATTTCTATCATATGCCTTGATTTTCTCTGTGTTACTCTACCTTTAACTGTCACTTTAGATTTGCAAGTATCAGCACCAGCTGCATTTGAAGCTTTGCATACATATTCTCCTGAATCTGATTTGGTAACTGCAGAAAGTTCCAGAAGGGCTACTCCATTAGCAAAGCTGAAGTTGCATCTGTCTGAAGCTCTTATTTCTCTCCCTGCCTTCAGCCACTGAATCCGGATTGGCTGCGATCCTTGGACGTGGCAGCTGAGCTGTAGGGTGTCACCTTCCTCTGCTGCTGCTGGCTGAAGAGGTTGATCAAAAACTGGAGGCTTTTGAGGTTCTGGAATATGAAAATGTTTGAATAAATACTCGAGGAAGGAAAGTATGATTGAGAATGTAAAAGAAAAAGAGATACGTGTGATTCTTAAGAAGACAATAGAAAGGAATGAAGGAGAATAAACACAAGTCTGAGAATGTCAGTTTTAGAAAATGGAATAGATATCAAGAGAGTATGTTTCTATGCAAACATGCACAAAATAGCATTTCTCCATGCAACAAGGGCGTTCGTTCACATGCAAAAAACAGTACAACAACTAAAACACTATTATTAGGCTGCAAAACTATATAAGCACCTTGAAAGAAACAAATGTGCTATCATCTCCTGCAAGAGTATTATGGTGAAGTGCCAAGCTGCCACAACACACTGTCAAGGCTGCCCAAGCTTAGATGTAATTGCACAGAAAAACTGTTATTCCATGAAAAGAGAATGATTAAAATTTCAACAGAAATGTCACATACAGATTACAATGTTCACTTTAGAGCAGTTGTAGCAAGTAGTGAAAAAGAAGCCCCTCCCTGAAAAACATTTTTTATTTTAGTCACAAAATTAAAAGAATTGCTTGATTTTGTGGTTTAACTCAGTTTTATCTTGTCCGTATCAGGAAAAATCATTGCTGTTAAGGTAAGTAAAACCAGCTCATAAGCTGGAAGCTGTATATTTGCAGCTAACATGCAACAAAAAAACAAAAGTAAGAAACAAAGAATAATAAGTCTTCAACTAACCTCTAATAACAACAGAAGATGTACACAACACGCTTCCTGCTTCATTGGACACTTTACAGGTATATAAACCAGCATCTGATTGTTCTATGCTCTTTATATGCAAAAGTAAGATATTGTTTTTGAAAGATATTTCACAATGAGGGCTTGAGTGAACTTCCTGATTGTTTTTATACCAAGCAACAGTCAAAGGCTGAGACCCGGAAACACGGCCCTCAAGTTTAAGTTCATTCCCTTCTGTTCCTTCTACTGCTTCAGACAGCTTCTTCGTAAAAGTAGGTGGAGTTTTTCGTTCTGTAAAAAAAAGAACATATTATTCAAATTCTATAAATCAAACCTTAAATAAAAGGTTTCAAGAAAAAATTGAACATTGGGGAATTGATATTTGCTGTCATTTAAATAGGATTTTTTTTAAGCGAAAGTATGCCAAGATAAACAGCAGGTGTCTTGTTCTTAACTGTCACTTGGAAAAAAAAATAAAATCTTACATTGACTTAAGCAAAAGTCATTTAAAAAACACCAGATGTGTGTTGAGTTCTCAAGAAAGAAATAGGCCAAAGCCTATAAAGAAACTAGGCTGAAGAAAATCTTTCATTTCTCTTTACATTGTTAGTGACTCTTAAGAAATTCAAGGGTATCTCCAGACAGGTACTTTCAAGCTTTATCTCAGAAGCTTTTCTAAAATTTATCTTGCAGCAGTAAGGCTACCTTCCTTTTTAATTAAGGGAACAAAAATATACACACAATGTGTAATCTGTTCAGTACCTTTAACAGTCAGTTGAGCTGTGCAAGAGTCCTTTCCAACTTCATTGCTAGCATAGCACGTATACTTTCCAGAGTCTCCCCTGTCAACTCTCAAGATAGTCAAGTGGGCTGTGTTGTCTACATAGCTGATCTGGTAGTTTTTTCCTGTTCTAATCTCTTGGTTATCTTTTGCCCAAGTGACTCTAATAGGCTGTGTTCCAGAAACATGACACTCAAAGTCAACACTTTCTCCAATAATACCATCCACAGGTGCAATTGGGATGTCAAAGAATGGAGGAGTCTTCCCTTCTGAAGAGTGAAAGAAATAAAAAGGCATCACTTTAAAATCTTGATTTGCTTTAAACCTTGGTGAAAGAAAAACATTATTGGCACAGTATTAAGTTCATATATGAAGCAAAAGTGAATTTTAAGATATTTCCATTAAATATTTCATGGCCCACCAACCTGTAAGGACAAGCCTGCCACTACAAGAAGCAGTCCCAATCGCATTGGTAGCTGTGCAGGTATATTGCCCAATAAGGGTCCTATCTGTCTTCAAAATCTGGAGAGTTGCTACATTATCTATGAAGGATGTGTGAATATTGTAGTCCTCTTTCACACGTGCACCGTCTTTAAACCAAGATACTTCAATAGGTTCTGAACCAGCAATGCCGCAATCAAATGTAACTGGTAAGCCAGCAGTTTCATGAACATCTCTTAATTTTCGTGTAAAAGAAGGAGGCAGTTTACGGTCTGTAAGAAAACAGGTATTGTACAGTGAGAGCTTTCAGAAGTTATGCACCTATTGTACCCACCGATAATCACTGCCTAGTACACTGAAGAGTATGCTGGATTTTTGCTTATAACTTCCGATTTAAAAAGTTATTCAGCACATCATTTATTTGAAACCCAATATGAAAAGAGCACTGTGCATATGGTTGCAAGAACACATATAACCATTCTGCCCCCAGTTACACCCAGTAAGCCTATTCAATCCTCGGGATTGCTAATGATGTAAACAACCAAAGCAATATCCTGAATGGGGAAGGAAGATGCGGATGCTTGTATCAGAAGAGTTGTGGTCAGTAAGAGACATATTTCAACTAATTTTACTGGTAGGCCTTTGTTAAAAGAAGACAGTGCCACAAGATATCTTACATGTCAAGAAACAGCCAGGTGTTTAAAAGGGAAAAGATAATCCTTGTTTTTTGAAATAGCAAAGCATACTTAGGAAAAATAGGCCATTTTCCTGTTTTTTAAAATGAAATATTCACCTTGAACTGTCAGCAAAGATGATGAAGCAGCTTCCCCAACAGTGTTTTCTACTTTGCAGATGTAGTCCCCACTGTCACTACTGTCTACCTGGCTGAAAACCAGAGTGGCAACTTGGTTCTTAAAGTGCATTTTCACAGTAGCAGTTCCTCTCAGCTTTGTATCACCTTTGTACCATGATACAATCATTTCTGGTGTTCCAGCAACCTGGCACTGTAAGGATGCAGAATCCCCAACAGTCACCTGCACTGGCTCCAAGGGTTTAACGAAGTAAGGTGGTTCTGAAGAACAAACACACACCATTAGCATAAAAAGGTATTGCACAATAACCATTAGTACTTCAAATAATTCTTGATGAAGTGATGGTGGCTTGACGCACCTAGTATTGTGATTGCACCATGACAATTATCTTGTCCAGAGTCATTTTCAATATGACAAGAATATTGCCCCTGGTCTTCTAGTTTGCTACTAGAGATTTCCAGTATGGCAGATGTTTCTGTAGTGGTGATGCTGCACTTTTCAGAGTGCGTTATTTTTACTCCATTTTTCTTCCATGTCACTGAAATTGGTGGAGTACCCATATAAGTGCATTCCAAGATTAAATTTTTCCCTTTCTCTACACTTAAATCATTCACCTTCTTCACAAATTTGGCTGGTTCTATAATGAACAATGGGAAGAAAAGAAATTAAATAAAGCCAAGAGAACATTTTTTAGAAGCATAAGAAGTGTAAGAAATAGTAGTCTGGACAAACCTTTGACAAAAAGATGTGTTGTGCAAGAAATTTTCCCTGCCTCATTAGAGACTTGGCAGGTGTAGTCTCCACTCTGAAGTGGATTTACGTCAAACAGCTCCAATTCTGCAATTGAATCTTGCAAGGTGATATTGCACCTGTGTCCTGGTACTAGTTCAACACTACCTTTAAACCATTTAACTTCCAATGGAGAGGAGCCTTTTATGATACTGGTAAAGGTTATGTTTGCTCCAGATAAAACATTCAGTGGTTCAGGTTTCTTCACAAAAGATGGTGGTTCTAAGCATGAAAATTAGAGAGACAGAGAAGTACTTTTGAATTTCTGATGAAGAGCATAGAAACCAGAAATATGTAACAAAGCAAAGAATGAAGTCTTTTTGAAAATATATTTGTGCCCTCTGACTCTGGCTTCCTATTGATACTGACCTCTAACACTTAAAAATGCGCTGCATTCATCAGACCCAGCTACGTTAGTAGCTGTACACAAATAAGTTCCCATATCAGATTCCTGAAGTCCATTCACTTTCAGAGAACAGGTATTGTCTGTAAGGGTAGCCTGATACTTGTCTCCACTGGTAATCTCCTGTCCATCATGAAACCAGGAAACCAGAATAGGTGGTGACCCATAAACTTTGCACTCTAGTACAGCAGAAGAACCCAGCTGACCGCATGTTTCTTTCAGTTTTCTTGTGAAAGAAGGAGGTATGATACGATCTGCATTTGTTTAAAAAAAAAATAATAAAAAATTACCATACAGGAGCTTAAAATGTTAAAAGTTCCCCATGCATAATAAATCAGTTAACTTTATTTTGATATGCCAGCTTTAACGCTCTACTCCTACACACCTAAATCATTGATGGTTAAGGATATACCAGAGTTTTCATTCATAGTTTTTGAATAACACCTTTTGAAGTTATTTTTCATAAGCAACAATATTGCACTAGCTGTCCAAGAAGACATGTAGATTAAAGCTGAAGAAATCAAGCTCCTGCAATGACTCCTGCCCCTCATAGTTTAAGTAGGCAGCTATTCTTGATGCCTGTCAAAGTGCCATGAAAAGTGCTCCTAAGATTATATAAGCAATGAGTCTCTGAGGCTGCCACTCATGAGAAACAGTTTGCTATCTAAAGGCTTTGTAAAGGAATGATAGGATCAGATGTTACTCAAAAAGAGTAGTCAACTAACCTGAAACATGCACTGAAGCTGTGCAGCTGCCTTTACCAACACTGTTTTTCACCTCAAAAGTATATTCTCCACTGTCTTCTAGTCCTGCATTGAGGATCTTAAGCCCAGATACTTTGTTGAAGAAACTGATTTTATATTTATGGTCAGTGGACAGTTCATTCCCATCCTTAAACCACCTAGCAGTGAGCTCTGGTGTGCCGTCTACTGTGCATTCCAGAGTACAAGAGTCTCCAGCTGTAACTTTGACTGGGCCTGGCTTCTCTACAATGACTGCAGGTTCTGCAATGAGATGTAAGTCACATTTTTATAAACAACAATTCAATAGTTATTAGTATTATAAACTTTGAAATTTTAAAGCATCTTAAAACACATTGTGTTTTTTATCTCATGCTACCAACCTAGCACTGTCAGTGTGGCAAAGCACTCCTGAAATCCAGCATCATTTTTTATTTGACAAATATATTTCCCAGCATTGGCTGGTTCTGCATTTCCAATCCGCATAGTTGCAATGTTTTCTGAATAGGAGATCCAAAGATTATCACTTTCTCTGATGATTTCCCCTTTGTCTTTTAACCACAGAACAGAAATGGGCTGTGATCCTTCTACTGCAGCCTGCAGTTCAATTGACTCTCCAACTACGACAGTGAGATCACTCAGCTTCTTCGCAAAGGTTGGTGGTGCTATTTAAGAGAAGATATTTAACAGTAAAAAAACACTCCAGGAGCGGAAAAGTAGGAGGAGAATGACAGGAACAACGAAATGCCAAGAAGGTGCCAATCTTTATACAAACCTCTTAGTGTTACAGAGCCAATACAGGAGTCACTTCCCACATCATTTACAGCTTTACAGTGATATTCACCAACATCTGCAGTATCCACACTGAGAATGTGAATACTAGCTAGGTAGTTCTCGGACATGACTTTATACTTCTTGCTGCTCCGAATTTCGCGTTTGTCTTTATACCATGAAATCTGGAATGGGGGAGTGCCCTGAAGCTCACATTCCAGGTGAATATCAGACCCTTTCAAGGTCTGGACTGAATGGGGCTTCTTGGTAAAAATGGGGGGTGCTGAAAAAAAAAAAAAAAAAAAAAAAGAGGTTTAAAGTTTGTGTTATTTGAGCAAAGGAGATGAAAGAGGACGGACTATTCAAAAGCCCATCTTAATACAGAGCAACAAAGACAAACCATAAATAAGAAAGATCTCCCACAGCATAACAAACAGATGAGAGAGATGGCATCTATTCAGACAGGCTTTGGCCTCTCTGACTAAAGAGAGTGGGATTTAACAGCTTTTCCACAAAGGAAGACTCATACAGATAGAAAGGCAAGGAAAGATCAGTGATTCTGACCTTTTACTTTTAGTGACGTACTGGTGCTTGCACTACCCGCCGGATTCTGAGCTTCACAAGTGTAGTCACCACTGTCTTCAACACTGAGGTTGTGCATTTCAATGACTGCCACTGAATCCACAAAGGACATTCTGTATTTTTCACTGGGATGGATCTCAGTTTCACCTTTGTACCAGGTGACTTTGATTTCTGGAGATCCACCTATTTTGCATTCATACTTAGTGGAATCATGCTGTTTCACAAGTCTTGAGGAGTCCAGTTTCTTAATAAATCTTGGCGGTTCTGGAAAGCCAGAGAGGGGAGATGATTCTTTAAACTGGGCTAATTCTTTCAACAAGCAGGGAAATACATAACATCAAATGTAAACTTTAGGGACTTATGCAAACATTCTAATTTTGCAATCACTAAAAATTTTCTTTTAGATAATTTCAAGTTGGTCCAAGATCTAGCTTAGGAAGGAAACAAGTTCTCTATCTGTGTTTTGGTTAGTTTCTTCTTAATTTATTGTCCCACTCTACTTCTCCTTCTATGTATTCAGTACAGATCAGCTGCTGTGGTTTTCTTTAAGTAATATCCTCTTGCAATACATGAGCAATCAAAATGCCTGATGGAATTGCAAGAATCCAAACTGTTCAGCCAAGAAATATTATTAAGAGCATTTATGCCGAGCACTATAGCAACTGCTTTATATCTTAATCCGTCATTAACAATTCATATAGTCAATAAATGTACCTGCATTATAACCCTTCACATATTTATTGCAAAGCCAAACATAAAGGTGCATATAAGGAATATAAGCCAAGGAGCTTAGGCGGTAAACAGAAGAGGTCCAAAATAATCATACTGAGAAGAATTATAAGAGGGTTGTATCATAGAAATTGCTGTTAAAGGTCCTGTGACTGAAAATTAAACCAGATAGTTACATTTTGTTCTATAAGGAGAGAAAGGAGTGGAGGTTTGGCACTTTTCATCAAAAGTACCATACGGATGATTCAGAATCACAAGACTGAATGCTCATAGATCAAAGATATAACTAGTGAAACCAAGAGGTGGTAACGTGGGCACAACAAACAAATCTCTCTGCAAAACAGGATGAAGTGCCTCTTTGTGCATTTGTCTCTAAAGTGTAGGAAGATTATCTATTTTATTGTGGGTTATTTCAACCTGTGGGGCATTTGCAGAACATACTATGTTGTTAGTAACACAACTTCCTTAGAGTTTCTAAAAATAGAAATAATGACTTGTTAAGACAAGGACAGTTGGAACCTTAGTAATTTACTATCAGATTTCACTTTGACAAAGAGTTGATTATCTATCCGCATACTAACAGTCGCTGCGTAGTCACACTCTAATGCCATTCTTTCGCAAAACTGAAGATATACAAATTAGTAAAGTATATGCTTAGATGTAAAGCAGTTTTTAGATCCTACAGAAGTAGTTAAAACTGCAGATTTGGAACATTAGATGTTAATGTGGGAAAGTTAATAAAAAACTGGGAGATTTTCAAGGCCAGTTGAACAAAAGATCTTAATTCTACAAAGAAAAGGCAGTGTGTCATAGAAGTGAGACAGCATCTTGCTCAAGTTAAACACAGACAAATCAATGCACACAAATATCTTGCCCTTCCAAGGTCTGTAGAAATTGGCTGACAATGAACATCATTAATTTTATAGGCTTGGGGAAACTGTACAAATTCTAAAGGACTGAAGTGAGTGCCAGTGTAAGTTTAGGATCAAAAAAGAAAATAATAATCCCAGGGAAAAAATAATTTCAGCATTTTATGAATAAAGAGTTGAAGAGTAAGAAAACAAATAAGGTCTGTCGGGATCATTTTATGAATGGTAACTTCAGTCAAATAAACCTATTAGTGTTATAACTAATAATATACAGAATTGTGATTCCAGTGGAAACAAGCTTTAAATCTTTTAAAGACGTTAGATTACTTGCTACAGTCTTTCAATGCTTTTTGTAAGTCAAGAATAACAGCATCCATCCCTGCCAGTAAATTCACGGGTAATTCACTCCGCCATCCTCTCCCCACTCCCACCAAGAATAATCCATATGGACAGAATAGACTCTACATACACATAATACATTTGACAAGCAATTATTACAAAATCTTGCCAGTGGTAGTTCAGCTTTTTGTGTTGTTTGTCTTAGAGAGTAAAAGTCAAAGTGTTTACTCTTCAAATACTTTTGTTGTTTGTTGGTTTTTTTTTCTCCCAAACTCATACAGAGGGAAAAAAAAGCCCCAACACTAAACCAAACAGGGACATTTGAACTCATACATAATTTGAATAGTGATTCTACGTTTGTTCTTTCATAAAATCAGTAAGAATGAGATATCCGGAACAGCTATAAATAAATCCAATATTCCCACCTACACTGAGGAAATTACACTAATATACAAGTGTCACTTGTATCAAAACAGTTTGATCCAGTCATAAATTTAGATCATTGAAGTGTTTAAGATCCACAGACTATGTAGAGAAGTGAAGTGTTGGCAGAATTGCTGTTTGTCACCAAGTCTGCCCTCAGATCCTCCAATTTTGCTGTCTATAACAGCTTTCAGTCTGTGAATGAGTAAAACTATTTGCAGGACCTACATACCCAGCAAAATTACATGTAAGTCTCATAAGTGAACTGAGGTTCTCTCAGCTACCTTTCCCTCCCCTGGACAGTTTAGTGGGTGTCACTGCTGGATAAAGACTTTAAGGAAGACAGATTTTTTCTGGCCAATAGGGCCATTCCTAAAGCTGCAGCAGGGTACTAAGTCAGAGTTAACATTTCAATGGAAGAATCCCTTTGATAAGACAAATCACACACACTATACCAGACCAGAAGAAAGAAGAATAAGTATTTAAGTATTACAATAATATTTAAATGAAATAAGACATCTCATTGTAACCTCTTGTAAAGGTTGTTAGTCTCACACATGTCTGCATTCATAGTTTTGTTTTCCAGGCATCTGCCTTGCAAAGAAAATCCTAATGAACACTAAAGCTCACAGCAATACCTTGTACAGCCAGCTGAGCTGCGCACGCATCCTTTCCAACACTGTTGCTGGCAGTACATGTGTAGAGTCCAGCATCCCCTTTACCAACTTTTAGGACTGTCAACTTGGCTGTGTTTTCTACCAGCGTCATCTTGTAGTTGCCACCTGGGCGGATCTCTCTGTTGTCTCGGGTCCAAGTAATCCTCATGGGAGCAGAGCCAGTCACGTGACACTTAAAGGCTGCACTTTCCCCTAATGCCACATCAATAGATACTGGCTTGATGTCAAAGAAGGGGGGTTGTAAATGTTCTGCAAAGAGGAAAGCATGGCAGAGTTCAACACCAAGCCCTTCTCAACACAAAATTCACCATGCTATGCCCATGCTCCCTGGCCACTATGCAATGGGCAGAGGGGGGAAAAGGGTGAAGAAATAAAAGAGCAAAGACATATAAAAGATCTTTGTTTAAGTGTGAGCTACAAACCTGTAAGGAGAAGTTTGGCGCTGGAAGAAGCAGTTCCCAGAGCATTTTGGGCTGAGCAAGTATATTGGCCGCAGTAAGCCATACTAGTTTCCAAGATCTGGAGAGTTGCAACATTGTTTAAGAAGGCTGATTGCACATTATCACTGTCACTTAACAGAACCCCATCCTTGTACCAAGACACCTGGATAGGCTCTGAGCCATTTATGCGGCAATCAAACGTCACTGGGGCACCAACCGCCTCCTGAATATCTTTCAGTTTTCTCACAAATGTAGGGGGAAGCTGACGTTCTGCAAAACAATAATAATCACCACTATAAGTAGCAAGCCACCCTGTCAATCTAGAATTAACTAATTCTGAAATTAATAAGAACCCCTTTCTGAAGACAACAAAGAGTTCCTACAAACTACCCCAGGCAAGAGTGGCCCTTGGCCCATCACCTTTAACAACAAGCAAAGCTGTGGAGGTGGCGAAGCCAACGCTATTTTCTGCTTTGCAGGTATATTCTCCAATGTCACTGTCCTCCACGGTGGAGAATGCCAGCGTTGCCACATTATTCTTGAAGTGCATTTTGTAAGCCTGTGTTGATCTGAGTTTGGTGTCATCTTTGTACCAGGACACCTTGATTTCTGGTGCACCACCAATCTGGCATTTTAAGATCAAGGGCTCGCCAACCTTCACCTCCACACGGTCCAGGTGTGTGACAAAATAGGGTGGTTCTAGGGAAGGAGAGAGAATGGTGAGCAGAGACAGCATCACTGGAGTGCCTATGGGGAATGAGGGGTGATGCGTACCTAAGATGGATACAAGGCTGTAGCAAACATCCCCGCCCGCCTCATTTGCCACCTCACAGGTGTATTCCCCTTCATCGCTCTTGGTGCTGTTGAAGATTTCAAGAATCCCAGATTTGTCAGTAGTTGTAACACTGCAGCGTGGAGACTGAGCAATGGGCATGCCATTTCTTTTCCAGGTGACAGAGATGGGAGGGGTGCCTAAGTAGCTGCTTTCCAGCACAATGGACTTCCCCTGCTCCACACTGAAATCGCTTAATTTCTTCACAAAGACTGCAGGCTCTGTGGGGAGGCATAGATCAGTAGTGAGAGGGACAGATGTGGCAGGGCTGCAGGCAGAGTGTGAAGGGAGATACCTGTGCATAGCACACACACGGACAAACACACCTTTCACAAAGAGTTGGGTTGTGCATGAGGCACTGCCAGCATCATTTGTGACCACGCAGGCATAGTCCCCACTGTGGCCTGGTTCCACGTTGTAGAGCTGCAGTTGTGCCGCAGACTCATCCAAAGAGATGGAGCAGTTGCTGTCTGGCACCAGCTCCCTGATGCCTCGGAACCAGGTGACTTTGAAGGGAGTACTACCCTTGATGTAGCTGGTGAATGTCACGCTTGATCCAGGCAAAACTTCCTGGGGATCAGGTGTCTTCACAAAAGAAGGTGGTTCTAAGGATCATGCAAAGAAATGAAGAGGAGAAAGATGTTAATAGGATAGTGTCTGTGGGGGAGGAATACTGGAGCAGGTTGGCAGGTGGAGTCCAAAAAAAGAGAGAAAGAGGGAGAAAACAGAAAAAAAAAAAAAAAGAAAAGAAAAAAAGGAAAGGAAAAGAAAAGAAAAAGAAGCCATGGGAAAACAGAGGGAAGAAAGAGTACAGGGAAGAAGGATTTTGTTGAAGGGGCTGTAGTATCCTTCCACTGACCTTGTACAGTCAAGAAAGCACTGCATTCATCAGATCCTGCCACGTTGGCTGCCACACAAGTATATGGCCCCGAATCTGTGACATCCAGGGCATTCAGTTTCAAAGCACAAACATTATCCAAGAATGAGATTTCATATTTTTCTCCACTAACAATCTCATTCCCATCCTGAAACCAGGACACAGATATGGGAGATGTGCCAGACACTTTGCACTCCAGAAGCACTGAGGATCCCAGTACCCCATTTGTTTCCTTTAGTTTTCTTGAGAATGAAGGAGGAACAAGACGATCTAAGTAGGACAGGACAGAAGAACAAGAGGAAAATTGTTGAGGGTTTTTTTTTAAGGGGATAGGAAAAGGGGTGAAAAAAAGCTTCTTTTAAAGAGAAGTGTGAACAACATAGACATAGAGCTGACCTGAAACATCAACTGAAGAAGTGCAACTGCTGTCCCCCACCTCATTGTGCACCTCAAAAGTATACAAGCCCCCATCTCCCCTGTCTGCAGAAAAGACTTTCAAAGTGGATATATTGTTGAAAAAGGTGATTTGGTATTTGCGGTCACTCCTTAATTCTCTGCCATCTTTGTACCACTTAGTGATAAGTTCAGGTGTTCCTCCTACTTTGCACTCCAAGGTAAAAGGATTACCAGCCATTACTGTGATTGGCTCGGTCTTCTCTAAGATGACTGCTGGTTCTGAAATAGGAAGGGCAGGGTCAGTGTGTCACAAGGAAATCTACCCGCAAACCAGTGAGCACAGGATATAAGCAGAAAACAAAGCCTGGTAGAGGCAATTGTGCTAAATGTAAGACATAGTACCTGTGAAGCAGGCTATACCCACCTAGGACTTGTAAAAAGGCAGAGCATTCCCGCATGCCAGCATCATTTTTGATCTGGCAGATATACTTCCCAACATCAGCTCCCTCTGCACTGGCAATCTCAAGAGTTGCAATGTTGTCCATAAACCACATTTGGACATTTTCACTCTCTCTAATAACTTCACCCTTGTCCTTGAGCCAGACAACAGAAATTGGTGGGGATCCTTCCACCACTGCCTGCAGGGCTGTTGGCTCCCCGATGAAGATTGCAGTGTCACTCAGCTTCTTGGCAAATCGTGGGGGTTCTGATGGCAAAAACAAGGAGGCAGAGAAGGGTTAATCTTGCATGCCTGCTTGGAAGAGGGACAGCCAGGAGATCAAGAAAAGAGAGTGGTGATGCTGTTGATTCTCTAGCATACAAACCTTTGAATTTCACCGGGCAGGTGCAAGTGTCGCTTCCCACCTCATTCATAGCTTTGCATTGATATTCTCCAGTATCTTGAGATTCCAAATTGAGAATATGAAGACTGGCAACGGAGTGCTTTGCTGTCACCTTGAACTTCTTGCTGCTCCTGACCTGCCTTCGATCCTTGAACCAAGCCACCTCAAAGGGTGGAGTGCCCGCTATCTCACACTGAAGGATAACATCTGAGCCTTTAAGTGTGTCCACAGGGCTCGGCACCTTGCTAAAAACAGGTGGTTCTATAAAAAAAGAATCACATCATAATGTGTGAGCCTCCTTTCCTGGGTGGGTTTCTGGATAGTAGCAGAAGGCAACATATTCAGGAAGGGAGCCTACACGTATTCTTGTAAACCCATATTTAGCTTCCAAATATGTGGCCTCATCTATAAAAAATGCTGAGCCCCTGTCATCTCCCAGCAAGCCATCCCGGGTCTCAGAGTCCCAAGGGCAGAAAATGTGACATTTCTGCACCTGTTTGGAGTCAGTGCTCAGTGCCCCTCCCCAAAAAACACTCTCGCCTCTCTTCAGGACCACATTCCAGCTTTCCCTGCCTCTTCCCAGTCATGAAAGCTACCATCAGTGAGGCTCAGCAACACAGCCTCCTCTTCCGTCTTAAATTTCATTCCTGCCAGGATCACGGTGTATAAAGAGGAGGCAGAGCAATGGTTGCAATGTATGCCCATCTCCCTCACCATGGATGGTGCTCCATCTAGTCCATACTTCCCTTGTGACCTGACAAGCTTGCCTTATTCAGCTTGCAGTTGACTTAAATGGGGAGACAAGGGAATGGCTGAACAGTGCTGAACACCCACCACTATTTCCTGCCTGGTCTCCCCAGCTTAAACACAGCAGTGTTTGAATGTGAGAGCGGCTGGAGAGACACTGCTGCAGCAGTCACCAACTGCCTCAGCAGCAGCTCCCTGTGCAGCTGGGAGCAGGCCTGGAAGCCAGGGATTCCGATGGTGTGTGGATTCATGCTGCTAACCTTTCACTGTGACTGAGGTGCTGCAGCTGGCTGTGCCGGCAGAGTTATGGGCTTCACATATGTAATCGCCGGCATCTTCAGTGTTGGCACCCAAGATGGTTAGCATCGCCACGGAGTCTACAAAGGACATGTGGAGCCTGTCGCTCATCTGGAGTGCTTGGTCATTTTTGTACCACACTGTTCTGATCTCTGGTGTGCCACTGATTTTACATTCAAGTTGAACTGTGTCTCCCTGCCTCACGAACCGCAAAGCTTCAGGTTTCTTGATGAACTTTGGAGGTTCTGCAGAACAGAATAAGTATGTAGAGAGTGACATGCTTGCCGTGTGAAATCTTCAGCAAGAGTTATGGGGAGCACAAGAGTATTGGGGCACAACAAAGTAAGCTTGCTACAGCAGCTGGCTAAATCCCCAACAAGAGTTTCCTCTCAAGGAAAGACGCAAGATGGAGAAAAGAAGGCAAAGACAACAACTAAAACTATGTACTGCCAACTCAGGACCCTGCTGCATCGGAATAGCTGGAGCTGTAAGAACTACATGAAGGACGATTGCTCCACCCAAGGGAAATTTTTCTATTACTTTTGAGGAATGAAAATATCCCAAGGCCAGCCTGAAAGATATGACAAGCCCTTCACCCCCAGGAGCAGCAGAAACACGGTAGGGATAGTTTCACTTGCTTACACATCTTTAAAGCATATTTCTACATGAAGAACTTAAGCGATTTATAGTCTAGATTAAATCAGCAATTCAGAACTCCAATTGAAATCTTTAGCAAATTTGAAAGAGTAACTAATTCTGGCCTACAAACATAAGGTAGTTTTATTTACCATATTTATTCACCATTTTCCATATAGCAATCACTATGTGTGAATACCACTGCGACTGTAGTTCAAGCACTAATGACGAATTAAAAAGCAGGGTAAGCACAACTCTTCATACAAACAGCTACACAAAGGCACCTTTCCCTTTGGAGATTTTGCAGGCACAGGAAGCTTCTACTGTCATATAGTATGTTAGGAGAAGGTAGTCACATAGTATATGTCTGCCTTCTGGAAAGCTACTTTCTATATATTTCCAAACTGGAAAGTGTGGAATATGACACTCAGTAACAAAGAGGTCTCTTTGTCCAAGAAAAAGAAAACACACCAACAAAGGTGACTTAATCTTAATACCTTTGACACTGAGTTGGGCTGAGCAAAAGTCTTTCCCAGCTTCATTACTAGCTTGGCAAGTGTATTGGCCAGAGTCTCCTTTACCCACTCTGAGCACTCGAAGGTGAGCTGTGTTGGCTACAAATGTAATATTGAAGTTTCCTCCAGTTCGAATCTCCCGACCATCCTTGGACCAGGTGATGTGCATTGGCTGGGCTCCAGTAACATGGCATTCAAAGTCAGCACTTTCTCCAAAAGGCACATCAATAGATTCTGGTTTGGTATCAAAGACAGGTGCTTGCTTGGGTTCTAGAAACACAAAAAAACATTGTAATACTCATAACTCGAGAAAAAGCTAATCCATCACACAGATACCATCACATGCAGGAAATGGGAAGGAGAAGCCTATGATCCAGGCAAAAGTTTTGTAAGCCAACACACCTGCTACTGTGAGCCGAGCACTTGAGGTGGCAGTGCCCACAGCATTGGTGGCTGTGCAGGAATACTGCCCAGTATGATTCATCTCGGTTCGTACCAGATGCAGCACTGCAACATTATCTACAAAGGATGTGTGCACATTGTCGTCATCACTTAGCAGCACACCATCTTTATGCCAAGTCACATTAATGGGCTCTGAACCATTGAGTCGACACATAAATTTAAGGGGTAAACCAACAGGATGCTCGATGTCCTTTAATTTTCTTGCAAAGGATGGTGGTCGTTTGCGCTCTAGAAGAAAGTAAGTAAAGGATAAATATGGCCCAGGAAGCATTTTTTTTACAGTTTCGCGAGAGCAAAAGAACTTGTAGCAAGCTAATATAAAATCATCACCTTGAACTGTTAAGAGAGCCTTTGTAGATGCAGTTCCTACACTGTTTTCTGCCTTGCAGATATATTCTCCGCTGTCATTGCTAACCACTTTGTTGAAAATGAGTGTGGCAACGTTGTCTTTAAAGAACACTTTGTACTCAGGAGTAGACCTGAGTTTTGTATCACCTTTGTACCAAGACACAGTGATTTCTGGTGTTCCAGCAACATGGCATTGCAATGTTGTATAATCCCCAACTGATACCTCAAGAGGTTCCAAGTGTGTAACAAAATAGGGTGGTTCTAAAAAAGAAAAGCAATTAGATAGGCTCATTATAGTGCCAGGCCTTGGAAAGCATACACTTGAAAGAACAGGCAAGAAAAAGAAGCAAAGGCAGCACACACCTAGGGTAGAGACTACAGCCTCACAAACATCTCTTCCTGCCTCATTTTCAACATGGCAGGTGTATTCTCCTGCATCTTCTTTGGTGCTGTCAAGTATTTCTAGGATGCAGGATTTCTCTGTGGTGGTGATGCTACACTTCTGAGATTGAGAGATGGTGTGGCCATTCTTCTTCCATGTCACAGAGATGGGGAGGCTGCCTGTGTAAGTGCCCTCCAAGATGATGGGCTTGCCAGGCTCCACATACTGATCGCTCAGTTTCTTCACAAAGACAGCTGGCTCTAATGAAGGATAAGAAGCCACAAATGTTGAGTATCACAGGACAAATGGCGGGAAGGAAACAATATTTAAGGTAAATAGACGCAATCTTTACAAACCTTTTACTGTAAGGTGTGTTGTACAATTTGCCCTGCCAGCATCATTAGTCACTAGACAAGTGTACTCTCCACTTTGGAGAGGAGTTACATCAAATAACTCAAGTTCCACAATGGAGTCCTCCAAATAGATATTGCACTTGTCCCCTGGCACAAGCTCATTGGCCCCTTTAAACCAGTTCACCTTAAAAGGAGGGGTTCCTCTGATAACACATGTAAAAGTGATGCTCGTGCCTGGCAAGACATCCAGAGGTTCTGGTGTCCTCTCAAAAGAGGGTGGTTCTAAACACACAAGAGAAAAAGAGAGATAAGACAGGTTGCTACAGCATAACCCTGGCATTTCCACACACCTAGTAAAGATAGAAAACAAAATCTTTATTTTCCAGTGAGTAATTTCGCCCAAGTATATTTACAAAAGACCACAGGAAATTTCAAGAGAGAAAAAGAATAGCTCAGAGAGCTTCCTGACCCTCATATACTGACCTTGTACGGTCAATACAGCACTGCATTCATCTGCACCAGCTATGTTGGTAGCTTTGCAGGTGTAAGTTCCAGTATCCGAGTTGCTCAGTGAATTCACTTCTAAAATACATAGGTTATCTGAAAAGGAGATTTGATATTTTTCCCCACTGACTAACTTATGTCCATTTTGGAACCAGGCAACAGAAATAGGAGGTGAACCCGACACTTTGCATTCCAGCAATGCTGAGGAACCCAGGACACAAGGGGTTTCCTTTAGTTTTCTTGTGAAAGAAGGAGGAATGATTCGATCTGTATAAGAAAACATAATAAATCCATGGTTAGAGAAAAAAAGGAGGGAAGGAATGGTAGAAAAGAAAGAGAACATGACTGAAAGAAAGTTTTTGTAAAAGATAGAAGACAAGCAACCCAACCCACCTAAAACATCAACCGATGCTGTGCAACTGCTTTTCCCCACATCATTCTGCACTGCGAAAGTGTACAATCCGCCATCTTCCTTTTCTGCATCCATAATTTTAAGTGTAGCCACTTTATTGAGGAAAGTAATTCTGTATTTTTGGCTGCTGGTCAGCTCTTTGCCATCCTTGAACCACCCAGTGGAAAGCTCTGGTGTGCCTGCCACTTTGCACTCCAAAGTACAGGCGTCTCCTATAGTAACTCTCATTGGCTCTGCTTTCTCTACAATGACTGCAGGCTCTGGAAGGAGAGATGGGTAACATGTCTGGTGAAAACAGGATTGGATTAGTACTACCTATAAGTATTATAGCACTACAAAATGGGGCTTACACATTCGATATTAAGGATATCTCCATTTGTTGGACTGGGGAATTTTTTCAGCTCTGATTTTTCTACCCTTTATTCTACCCTAAACTGGAGATTTCAGATGCTCTCCAAAATGAAGTAAAAACACTTTTAAATTCCTAGGAGAGAAATGTAACTGTCTGTCCCTCTCCAAGCAGGTGTGAGCAGAAGACATGACTTAGAAATCCAATCAACTGGATCCCATCACAGTGTAGAGGGCTGTGGTTCCTTTCACCCCTATCTGGCCAACTGGAAATAGGGAACCTGACTATTGCTTGCTGGGGACACAAGGATTCTCTGTTTTGATTGTTTTGAACTCAGTGGCATAAGCAAAGCATATAGCTGACACTGAATAGCCAAGTTCCTAACTTCAAAAAAATCTTGTGCTTTTACCAACCTAAAATAGTTAAGGTAGCCATGCACTCGCGACTTCCAGCATCGTTTCTGATCTGACAGATGTATTTTCCAGCATTGCTTGTATCTGTGTGCACAAGTTGTAAAGTTGCAATATTTTCCATAAATGTGATCTTCGTGTTTTCACTTTCTCTAATAATTTCCTCTTTGTCTTTAAGCCACTGCACAGAAATTGGCTGGGAGCCCTCCACTCTTGCTTGTAACTCCACTGGTTCACCAACCACAATAGTCATGCTGTTTATTTTAGTCAAGAATTTCGGTGGTTCTGAAGAAGAAATATGTAGTTATAGTGATAACGCACAGTGTTTATGTAAAGAAGAGCAGTGCAGTGCCATTGGGAGCACTTCAGAAGGCATATGTACTAATACTTTACCTTTCAGCTTCATAGTGCAAAAGCAAGTGTCACTTCCTACGTCATTCTGTACTTTGCACTGATATTCACCAACATCTGCAGCTTCAACATTAAGAATGCGAACGCTTGTATGGTAGTTTTTGGCTGTAACCTTATACTTCTTACTACTGCGGATTTGTCTCCTGTCTTTGTACCAGGTAACGTCAAATGGGGGTGTTCCTGAAATCTCACATTCCAGGCTAACCTCAGTTCCTCTCAGCATGTCAACTGGAGAGGGCTTCCTGCTAAAGACAGGAGGTTCTGACAAAGGAAGAAAGGAACATTTTTAGAAAGAAATCTGCAGTTATTTGACCAAAATCAGTTTACTGAGACTGGTTTCTACACAATGAGACTGCTGAGATAATCAACAGAATGGTCAAGGACTTTCCTCATTTTCTAGGCACATTATGAAATGATCTTGCAGGTATGTGAGCATTCAGAACACTTAGGTCCTCTATAGATAGGGTAATCAGAGGGGTGGCCCTTGGCAGAGGGGATACAAGCCTCATTTAGCAGGTAGCAGTCTCAAATACAGGGTGTAAAAATGACACTGATCAGTTTGGGTCCGTTCTTTTTCTTCACTTTTTAGCTCCTTGATATAACAATTCCCACTATGATCTATCGTGGATTTTGACAATCATAGAATTGGTGAACACTCATCTGCATTAAGAATAACATCTCTCTTGTTCGGGCCCTGGCAGATGGTGTGAGGGGGCATCAAGAAACAAACATGACATAAAGAAAAAGGTAGTCCTAAAAAAACCAAATTCCTGTGGATTTTCAAGGGATAAAACCACCAGAGAGAAATAAGATACAGCCCGAGAACAAGAGGATGGCTAACCTTTCACTGTGACTTTGGTGCTACAGCTGGCCTTTCCGGCGGGGTTGTGAGCTTCACAGATGTAGTCACCACTCTCATCCATACTGAGGTGATTCATTTCCAGCACAGCCACAGAATCAATGAATGATGTCCGGAATTTTTCACTGGCAACAATTTCATGGTCATTTCTGAACCACACTACTTTCATCTCTGGAGATCCACTTACTTTGCACTCAAGCCGGGCCGAGTCACCCTGCTTGACTACTTTTGCCGCCTCTAGCTTCTTAGCAAACTTGGGTGGTTCTAAAAAACCAGAAAAGTGGGGTCAGGAAGGTCTGAATTAATAATGGAAAGAAAAGACGAGAGAAAGAGCCAAACAGCTGTGGATTGCAAACACAGGGTAGGGAATTCACTTGACAGCATATCAAAGATCACTGAAGTGTGCTTGGGAAAAAGGAAAGAAAGGAAATAGACAAGAAAACTGCAACACAACAAGAAAGAGTGCACACCTGTTACCATCAATGTTGTAGTGCAAGAGTCACTGCCAACGTCATTTGAAACATGGCAAGTGTAGTGCCCACTCCTAGAATTATCCACTGAATAGAGGGTTAAGAATCCAGTTGACCCTTCAATCCCAATGAAGCAAGTTGGACCAGATACAAGTTCTAAGTCTTCTTTGAACCACTTTACTGTAAAGGGTGGCGTTCCTTTTAGTGTGGCCTTAAACTCCACTGTGGAGTCTGGAATGGCTTGCTGGCTTTCAGGTTTTACTAAGAAGCTTGGTGGCTCTGCAGTTTTTAAGAAAATAAATATTCAGTTACATCAGAAATGTCTAAGCATGAAGACAATTAGTGACGTAAGCTTGGAGATTGAGTTTTCAGCATTAATATTAAGAGGTATAAGAATGTTATGTTAGCATAAGATTTAAGCTATTTTCCCAGCGTCTATCACAAATAAGAAGTAGTAAAAGAGTTTCAAACCTTTCACAGTCAGGACAGCACTGCAAGAATCATTCCCGGCAACATTAGAGACACTGCATGTGTAATTTGCACTGTCTGCCAGTTCTAGATTAGCAATCTCGAGTGACACAGTGTTCTCATGGCACAGGCTTCTAAATTTTGCACTGTCAGTTATCTCTTTTCCATCCTTAAACCATTTTGCAGTAATGGGGAGTGACCCAGAAACTTTGCATTCCATTTGGACAGAAGATCCGAGAATGGTATCCTTTTTGGTTAGCTTTTTGATAAATGCAGGAGGAATTGATTGATCTGCCCAACACAAAAAAATGCCAAAAACACACTGGTTACCTTCTTGCCTATCTTTCACAAACAGAGATTATTATTTTTTCATTTCCTCCCTGCTGGATTGCCAAATGACAATACAAACCTAGCACAGTCAGAACAGCTTCACAGGTGCTACTTCCAAAGTCATTTTCAACCTTAAAACTGTATGTACCACTATCCTCCTTTGATACAGGTTCAATCCTGAAACTGGCCACATTGTTTTCAAAGCTCATTGTGTAGTATCTACTGGGCAGCAGCTGTTTGCCATCTTTGTACCATCTTATTCGGAGCTCTGGTGTTCCAGCCACAGTACACTCCAAAGTCACGGGGTCTCTTTCAGTGACTTTAAGAGATTTAGCCTTTTCTATAATTTGTGCAGGCTCTAAGGTATAAAGAGCATAAAAATGGCAGTTAGTTACACAGGTAAGGGACTGACTTTCCAAGTATTCATCAAGGATGAGCTTGAAGGGTCACACCTTGTACACACACACCTTGTACAAAGAGCAGAGCAAAGCACTTCTCCACACCGGACTCGTTCTTTGCCTGGCAGGTGTATCTCCCTCTGTGGCTGAGGTCAATGTTGATAAGTTTCAGTGTGGCCACACTGTTCTCAAAGGTAATGTGGTGGTGCTCATCGTCTTCTAGTATTTTCTCATCTTTTATCCATGACACAGATAGAGGTTGAGCGCCTGCTACGATGCACTGGAAGACTGCAGTTCCTTTCAAAATGCTAGTGATGTTCTCCAGCTTCTTGACAAAGGATGGTGGTTCTGTGGTGTGAGGTTTTGGTTGTTGTTTGGAAGAGAAGTCATGGAAAGGGAAGAGGGGGAAGAGGGGAAAGAGAGATCATATAGAGTCATCTTAGTCACTACAGTTTAGCTAGGGGATGTAATGTTTTCGATATGCTTCCTAGAGGACTGACCTTTCAAGCTGAGCCTTGTACTGCAAGAACAGCTCCCACCTTCATTTGATATAATACACTGATATTCACCAACATCTGCGACATCACAGTTAGTCACATTAAGAGTAAATACTGATTCTTTAGTGGAGATGGCATATTTCTTGCTGCTGAACATCTCCTTATTGTTCTTCAGCCACTTCACCTCAAATGGAGGAGTACCAGTCACCTCACACTCAAGCGTGGCCTCCAAACCCTTCACTACCTCGGTGGGTCTCAACTCCCGAACAAATGTAGGAGGCTCTACAAAGAGGAATGAGGGGAAAGTAGATAGTAATGTAGAACGGTTTGGAGGGGAGAATTCTCCCCTACTGCACCTCCCCAGTTTTGCAGCATGATAAAAATATGTTCAAAACCAACCTTTTACTTTCAGCTCGACACTGCAGCTCTCACTGCCTGCATCATTGTGGGCTTCACAAACATAAATCCCACTATCTGACACTCTGGCTTGAGTGACTTTCAAAGTGGCTAAACCGTCTATGAAGGAGATGCCATACTTAGCTTGGTCAGTCACTTCATTCCCGTCCAGGTACCATGTGACGTGGATCTCTGGCGTGCCTACTACCTGGCACTCAAAAGTTGTGGACTGTCCTTCACGCAAAGCTACTACGGAAGTTGGCATCTGAATAAATCTGGGGGGCTCTAGAAGATGGACAGAAAAAATGGGGCTTTATAATATTCAAGGTAGTTTAAAGAAATACAAGGATTTCCTAACCCCTCCCCCCAAACTGCAGCGAAAAATCAGAACCACAAGATGAGAAGAACATTGGGTTGCACACCTTTTACAAACAGAGATGCTTTGCAAGTTGCAGTCCCCACATCATTGCTTATCTGACAAGTGTAGTTCCCGGAGTCAGATGTCCTAGCTGAGAAGAGCTCCAGTATACTGGATGTGTTGTCCTTCCAGACAGATCGATTTGCTCCAGAGAGGAGCTCCTGGCTGTCTTTAAACCACTTTATCTGCAGAGGAGTAGAGCCTTTCACCAGTGCTTTGAACTGAACCCTAGCATTAGGCACAACCTCTTGGGACTGGGGTTTTTCCACAAAATATGGCGGTTCTATAACAAGTAAAAGGGAAGAAAGAGGATTACTCTGAGACAGGGGAATTCCAAATTTTGAATGAGACACCTAACAGAAGACAAAGGAGGAGTTCAAACCTTTGACGGTTAAGAACCCGCTGCATTGGTTGCTTCCTGCTTTATTTGTTGCTTCACAGGTGTAAGAGCCACTGTCTGTGCCTTCCAGTTTATTGATTTCTAGAAATGCAGTATTATCATGGAAAGAATATTTGTGCTTTTCACTTGCTGTTATTTCTTGGCCGTCCTTGTACCACTGGATACTTATAGGATGTGAGCCAGACACTATGCATTCCAGGTGGACAAAAGACCCTTTAATGCTGTCCATTTTCTTGAGCTTTTTGGTGAACTTAGGTGGTATAATGAGATCTATCCAAGACAAAGTAAAAATAAAAAGCATTAAATTTAACCTTGACTGTGGCAAATGTCAGCTCAGGAGAAAAGACTTTGTATATAAAAAAAATGATAGAAGAGAGACCGTACACACCTAGGACGTTAATACTGGCGGAGCAGCTGCTGCTCCCAACATCATTGTGAACCTCAAAGATGTACTCCCCACTATCTTTCTTTTCTGCATGAAGCACCTTTAGGACTGAGACAGTGTCTGTAACACTGATTTTATATTTTGGGCCTAATGTCAGCTCCTTGCCATCTTTGAACCATTTGGCTGTAATATCTTTGGTTCCCGAAAATTTACACTGCAAGGTTGCTGGGTCTCCCTCAGTCACATCTATTGACACGGCCTTGTCCACAATTGTAGCAGGTTCTGTTGTAAACAAGGAGAAAGAGTGTTAAGGGCATGTGTAAAAACCACAAAGAAATCATCTGAGATCACTACAAGCCCTCAGGGCAGGACCAACCTTTGACAGTCAGCAGAGCAGAACACCTCTGAATTCCTGCCTCATTTTTAGCCTGACAAAAATATTTCCCATCATGTTTCAGTTCAATAGATCTCACCAGAAGAGTGGCAACATTATTCACAAAGGTCATTTTGATATTGTTGTCTTCAATCACTTCATCATTGTCTTTGAGCCAGGACACAGTGATGGGCAAGGAGCCTTTAATAGCAGCCTGAAATACAACTGTGCCCCCTCGAAGGGAACTGATGTTTTCTATCCTCTTCAAGAACTGTGGGGGTTCTGGCAGGAAGAAAGTGGCTATATAAGTATGGGTCTGGTGCCTGACAGTGTGGCATGGAAACCACACTGGGATAAAAACATGCTAGGGGTGTTATGCATCTTGCACTAACCTTTCAACGTGACCTCTGAACTGCAGAGGCAGCTCCCGACATCGTTTGTTACTCTACACTGATACTCGCCAACATCAGAAGCATCAAACCTGAAAATGTGGAGGCTGATCAAAGATTTCTCAATGCTTATTCTGTGCTTCTTACTGTTCCGCACGGGTTTATCATCTTTCACCCAAAACACTTCAAAGGGAGGTGTGCCAAGCACCTCGCACTCCAAAACTACATCAGAATCTTTCAAGACTTCCATGGATTGAAACTCCTTGGTAAAATAAGGTGACTCTACAGTGCAAAAGAGAGAGTGCAGTTTGTATTAATCATACTTTTGAAGCCTGCAAAACTGCACTGAGTTTCAAGAGATAAAGTGGGTGGCTGGTTGTCACACACACCTTTGATTGTAACAATGCTACTACAAATATCTTTTCCGGCATCATTTTTGGCTTCACAAATGTATTCCCCACTGTCTTCAGTCTCAACCTCTGTAAGACGGAGTATTGCCAAGGATTTTGCAAATGACATCCTATATTTGTCACTTTCTTTTAGCTCTCTATCATCCTTGAACCATGTGATTTTAATCTCAGGAGTACCAGTGACTTCACAGGTCAGCTCAGCATATCCACCTTTCTTTACCAGATGGGTTGGCTCTAGCTTCTCCTTGAAGGCAGCAGGTTCTGTGGATTTAAGAAGAGCGTTCAGGACAAAGAAGGCAAGAAAGAGTGCCACTGGGTCAATCCAGCAGCTGAAAGCTTAAAAGAGAGTAAGAATGCAAACCTTTTACAAACAAGTTTGCACTGCGTGCTACTGAACCAGCTACATTGGAGACTTTGCAGGTGTATTTTCCCGAATCTGTTGGTTTTACTGCATAAAGCTCCAAGTAACTTGCTAAAGCTTCTGTCATAATATAGCAGGCTCCTCCTGTCACCAGCTCAGTATCACCTTTAAACCATTTCACCGTCAGTGGTGTTGTGCCTTTGAATGTGCCTTTGAAACGTACAGTTGATGCAGGCAGTACATCTTGCGACTCGGGTTCTACAGTGAAGCTGGGTGGCTCTAGATTACATTGAAAGAAAACAATTGTCAAGAGTAAGACACATGGCTTGCACTTTGGGGAAGTAAAGTGAGAAGTAAAACTCCAAGAAATGTGAAACAAATTGCCAAACCTTTTATAAACAAAGTGCTACTGCTGTCTTTGCTACCAGCAGAGTTCGTGGCTCTGCAAATGTAGACCCCGGCATCACTTGCATCTAGGTGTTTTATTTCCAAAGATGCAGAGCCTTCTGCAAAGTGTACTGTGTACTTGGCACTTGAAGTGATCTCGGTGTCCTGCTTAAACCAAGAGACGGTCATTGGAAGAGAGCCTGAAATTTTGCAGTCTAGGCGGCATGAGGTGCTAATGATGCTGTCAATATTCTTCAGTGGTTTAGTAAAGAAGGGAGGGAGAGTGCGATCTGTTGAGAGTGAAAAAAAGGAAAGAAACCAACACATGAGCAAACCAGTCATGCAGTTCTGCTTCTGGCTCTGTTGGGCTCAGAGCAGAGTAGCAGGGCTCTTTGCAAAGAGTCAGTACCAACCTAGCACAGTGAAGCTGGTAGTACAAGAGCTGATGCCCACATCATTGGATATCTCAAAGGTGTACTCGCCACTGTCCTGCATTTCAGTGGCATAAAACTTGAGCTGGGCAATGTTATTTTTAAAGCTGATCCTATATTTTTTGCTGGGAGGTAGTGGCGTTCCGTCTTTGAACCATTTGGTTTTTAGCTCTGGAGTGCCTGTGACAGTGTACTCCAAAATGGCTGGTTCCCCTGCTGTTACCTGGATCATTTCAGATTTTTCAATGATTTTGGCAGGTTCTACAACAGAATTAAACAATGGGTGTTAAGGACAAAAGGAAATTGCTCTTCCTCACAGATGAGGGACAATGTGGGAGTCACAGCACTATCCCACTGACCTTTCACTGCTAGTTCACCAAAGCAGGACTGACTTCCTGCATCATTCTCAGCCACGCAGGTGTATTTGCCACCAGAGCTCAGCTGAACACCGGTAATTTGTAGCGTTGCTAGACCATGTTCAAATGTCACTCTCACTTTGTTATCATCTTGAATAATGTCTTTGCCCTTCATCCACATCACTGAAAGAGGCTCTGACCCTTTCACCACAGCCTGTAATGTAACACTATCTCCAGCCAGAGCTGTTACATTTTCGATTTTCTTAACAAAAGATGGTGGTTCTAGTTCAAAGAAAAGAGACAAGAAGAAAGGCTCATGTGCTACCACATCATTCCATGAAATCTGCTGCTTGAAGACAGTTTTATGAGACAGTATGTGCAGTACATGACACAATTCAGCTAAAGAGCAGGCAAGGAGAAGAGCTGTGTTCCCCAGCTGGCAGCTAATGTATGGCCCTTTAAGCTTAACATCTTTCAAATTCACAGGTTTGACGCCAGATAAGAGTTCAAACATACACAGAATTTTAAGAGAATAAGAAGATACTCTCCCTCTCCACCCTCCCCAGCCACCCACAAATCCAAAGAAAACACATTTTAAGAAATGAGAGGTTCTTGCTGATCCCTTCAGCCAGTGAAGGTTTCTCTCTCCCACTGACCTTTCAAGATGTATGTTGCACTGCATATGCACTTCCCAACTTCGTTAGCTATCACACACTCGTATTCACCGACATCCGCACTGTTAAATGAGGACACCTCCAGAGAAATAACAGTTTTCTGAGAGGTCAACCTGTATTTTTTACTACTGCGAATCTGTTTTTTGTCTTTGTACCAGCTAATCTCAAATGGTCCAGTGCCAGCAACCTCACACTGAAGAACGGTGTTTGTTCCCTTCACTACCTCTGCTGGTTCAAGTGTTCGGATGAAAGACGGAGGTTCTATAAAAGCAGCAAGAAAGAATTATTCACCCAAGAAAAAAAAGAAAAAAGAAAAAAGAAAACAGGAAGGGAAGTTTTTTCTCAAGAATGGACTGGCAGCATCAAAAAGAACAGACCTTTGACAAGTATTTCGGTGGTGCAGCTGTCACTTCCAACCTCATTTACAGCTTCACATGAGTAGCTCCCACTGTCATCAACTTTCATCTCCAAAATATCTAACACAGCCACAGAATTGACAAAGGACATCCTGTGTGTGTTGCTTTCACGAATTTCCTTATTGTTCTTGAACCAAGTAACCTGGATTTCAGGAGACCCTTTGATTTTGCATTGAAGGCGTGCAGAATCACCTGGGGTCAGTAAATAAGATGGATCGACCTTCTTCACAAAGGATGGTGGTTCTAAAAATGGGAAGGAAAAGGAAGAAAAGGGAAGAAAGGGAAAAAGGGGAAAGGAAAAGAAGGCTGAAATACATAGCTTTGAAAGACTGGTTCCTAGCACAAGAACAAGACGTGATTTCAGGAAAGATCAGCATAATCTTTGCTGAGCTGCAATTCTCGTGGTTTTTCTTGTCCTCTCCGTCCATCTCTCCCCTGCATGCAGGAGGAATTCTTGGATCTGTCTAGGGAAAGAAATATTGAAGCAAGACACAATGCACTGAAAGGCAGCAGGGGAAACAAGCAAGAGGTAAATGGATCTGATGGAAGGTCCAAGAAGAGTTCACAGTGTGATTTGAGCCCAAAGAAGTCTTTTGCCTGCAAAAGAAGAAACGGGAACCCAAGAAGTGCAAAGGTAAAGGGGGTGTAGGACTATCTTACCTCTGACTGTGACGCTGGCAGAAGTGGAGCTGCTTCCTGCCTCATTTGAAGCAGTGCACACATAATGGCCTGAATCCTTGAGTTTAGCCAGAGGAATCTCAAGCGAGGCTATTTTGTCTTCAAAGTAAATCTTATAATCTTTGCCTGGGGGGATTTTGTTTCCATCCTTTGTCCACCCTACTGTTACTTTCCTGTCTTCATCTACCTGACATTCAAGACGTATTTTTTTATTGACTGCTGACTGCACTGACTGCAAAACTTTAAGGAAGTGGGGCTTGTCTATAATGACCATTTCAGCCTGGCAAATGTCAGCTCCAAATTTGTTGGAAGCTTTGCAAGTGTAAACCCCTCTGTCACTGGTAGTGAGAAGGGAAATTTCTAACACATGTTTATTTTCCACTTTGGAGATCTTGTGATGGTCCGAAGGTGAAACGGTTGTGCCATCTTTCTGCCAGACGACGTCGATGACTGGAGTGCCCGAAACGGTACACAGGAACTTGGCACTTTTGCCCACAAAAGTAGTGATAGATTCAGGTCTGGTAAGAAACGTTGGCGGAAATGCTTCTGCAAAACAAAGGGGTTCAATGTTATCCAGAGGTGAGGCCCAGAGCTCATGCTCTTTCTCCACATTTGCCAGGGACAGAGAGCAAGAAGGGCCAGTTTGTCACTGGACACTCTTAAGCAAAAACAGCCAGCAGCGAAGGAGACAAGAGGTATTAAAGATTATGAATTTTGGCTTTTGGCTTTGTACTTCTTGGATCTGTAAATTGCTCCACAGCTTGAAGGCATTTTGAATCTCTGGAGCAATTTACAAACTAAAGGAAAATAAACCAAAACCCAGAACTTCCTCCCGCAAGACTGACATGTTTGCACACCATTCCCTCAAGATAGACAAATTTGCATGCATTTCACAGTTTGTGCATCTTTCTTTAGTCTCTAACATCTGGCTCATAGCAAAGACTATATAAAGACTCCTCCCACAAAGAGAAAAGTCAGAGTAAAAAAATCACTATACACCATAAGTCCAAAAGACAGTGAGTTTTTTTTAAAGAAAAAAAAAAAAAGAAGAGAATTTTATAGTGCTCAATAGACAAAAAGTTTGCACATAGAAACAGCTTTAAAACCCCTTTTTTTTAATAGAAGATCTATTTCCCCAATCACACAAAGTTCCCCTCAGGCCATGGCACACAGGTGTTCGGGTATGCATAGCTGCATAGCCTGCCTCACAAGTATAGCTGCAGGATAAACACAGGGTGCAAGGATAATCGCAGTGATTATTAGATCAAAGAAATCAGATTTAAAAGTTTATGTTTTCTTGTTGTCTGGAAGTTAAATAAACCTTCTTCAAGAATGTATTCACAAACCAATCCCATTCTGTTGATGACCTAGTTCCTCCCACTCTGTCTTTCCCCCTACTTACTTCCCTTCTGAAGCTTTTCACGCAGATTCCTTTTTCCATGTACAGAAAGCACCTAAAAGCATTCTCAAAAATTATTACTTTTCTACGCTTGTGCCTGCCAAAATTAGGTATGGATTATGTATAAGAATTGCAATCAAGAGCCCTACCATAAAGATTTGTAACTGTAGCAATGAAAGCATTACAATATACCAAGATATTTTAAGGGGAAGTGCTTGGAAGTCTGTACTTACCAGTTACTGTTAAAACGGCTGTAGAGCTAACACTGCCATGCTGGTTGGAAGCCTTACAGCTATACTCTCCACAGTCAACAACCTGAGGCCTTGGGATCTCCAGCGTGGAGAGGTGGTTGGAGGTACGAATGGAGTATTTGTCCCCATCATATATCTCCCGGCCGGCTTTGTACCACTGGAACCTGACATTGGGAGCAGTCTCTACTTCACAGGTAAACTTTGCCACGTGATTTACGGCCACCTCCAGAGGTTCAAGCCTTCTCCTCAGGATTGGTGCAACTGAAATCAGAAGCAGAGAGTAATTCAAAACCCTGTCTGCTGACGTTCTGGAAAGTAACAGTGAAGGGACTGACTGAGAAAAAAAAAAAAAGTTATTTGCATGCAATCCACATAAAGTGACTGTAAAAGGAGAGAAATATCTGTAAGAAATGAAAGCAGTACCAGGCTCAGCAGACAGGCAGTGGTACGGTGCATAATGACATCCGGAAACACAGTGGCGATGCTGGAAAAACAATGTGCAATAACAATGCACAATAACAATGCAATACAAGCATATACCACGCTATCCTGGAGCCGTGAGACATTATGGTGTCAATGAGAAATTGTGCTAAAACTGTGCAATGACTCTAAAGAGCGAGAGAGGGTGCAGCAGTGAGAAAAGTGAGAAGAGCAGGTCCACTTCACAGACAACAGTGGGAAGAAATGGTCAGGACTGAGGTACAGCTTGTCCTGATTGTGCTTGTGTGATGAGAACAGGAAACAGCAAAGTTCCTGACTGAAAACTGGGGTGAGGGAAGTGAGAGACTTTGCAATGTGGTAAAATGAGACCATAAATCCAGAAAGAAAGTGGGCCCTTTGATTAGTGGCATGGTGGTATTAATATTGTATCTGTATCCAAAGATACAGACACGTAGTAGGGCAGTTTCATTAGTAGAGCAGTGTATTACAAAGGCAGTATTTAATTCCCATAATCCAACCTCTTTTAACAACTGTGAGTTTTGCTGCTGTTGCTCTTTTTCCACCTTGATTCAGTGCCTCACAGGTGTACTCTCCTTGGTGAATCTCCCCACACACTTTGCTTATTAATAGTGTGTACGTGTCTTGATCTTGCAAACACTTGAATTTGTCGCCTGAAGACACCAGTTTACCCTCAAAGTACCAGTTCACCTCTCTGACATTTGTTATGACAGACACCAGACTGATGCTCTCCCCTTCCTCCACAACAGTGTCAACCAGTTTGCTGTGTATAATGGGACAACTCTGTTTGCCCAGCTCATCCTCTAGCTTCCCACCTCTAGTTTCCAGACCCTCCCTGCCCTCTTCCTCACATATTTGTTCCCTTTTCTCCTTCCTTTTCAGTATTTCTGTGGGTGTCTCAATGGGAACACCTGCAGAGGCTACATCAGCAATGGCTGCAGCTGCTCCCACATCCTTGATTTGACCTTGCGCAGTCATAGTGTTGATTACTTGTGCAGACAAAGACTTTTCCAGGGGTATTTCTGCCTCCATAGTCCTCTCAGCCTGCTGGGGCTCCAGCTCAGAGGTTTCACCACAGGATTTTCCTGAGACAAGTGGACTGGGACGGACTGGAAATGCTTCGGATTTTTCATCCGTCAAGAGATGTTTTTCTTCACAAATAAGAGAATAGAAAGCCTCCTTCAAGACTGCTTTCTGGTCAGCTGTCTCAATGCTGACATCTTCCAAGGAGATTGCAATTTCTATGGGACTGAGTCCTCCTGTGGTTACAACGTAGGTGCATAGGGTGTGTTTATGTTCCTTGGTGATGTTTATTGTCTGTATTTCAACATTATTTTTATCAGCCAACCATTCTGAAAACAAGAGATTTTGCTCACTTACTACTGCAGCTTTTAGTGCATTTCTAATTTGCGACTTTATGTCTAAGTTGCAGCTCTTGGGAACCTGAGCAGTAAGATGGCTCTCTTTGTTGAGAACTTGGCTTGGCTGGAGATGGGGAGTGAACATTGTTTCGTGGGGTTGTCTCCCTGCCCTTGGATACTGCGTGAGTGGGCTGGCAATATTGACAACATCTTCCTCCTCCAGGAGCTGGTTTTCTTCTAGCAGCAAGGGAAATCTCACAGCCTGTCCCTCACTGATTCTTGCAGCAAAATCTTCCTCTGCTGCTTCCAAGGAAGAAATGTTCTCCAGGGGTACAGCTTGGCCCACAGTGAAGACCAATTCAGAGGGAAATCTGGGTTCAGCCTTCAGCTCACCTTGCATTGCCTGGAAGCTCTCAAGGACCTGGATATGGTCACCCTCTATTGCACGGCTCTCAGTGGTGCTTGACACCTGTAGAGGGGCTTCGGAAGTCTCTGTCTTCAGAGCAGCCATTTGCTCTGCCGCCTTGGGGATGACTTGCTCTTTGGGCAAGAGTATCTGTGCAGCTACAGTACCAAGGCAGCCTGGCAGTTGTGTCTCCATCACTGCTGCAGGCACCACACCCTGGGGTCCAGCAGGAAGGGGTTGCATTGGCTCTGCCATAAGCCTGCTTCTCTCTTGTGTTGTGGCTACCTGGGTGACCACCTCTTCAACACTCTGTGCAGCCATGCAGGCCAGTGGCAGGTCAGGCAAGATGTCCTCCCTGGGCAGCACATGCTCCGCTTGGCTTGTCTGGACCTGAAGGAGGGCTGGGGGCTCTCTCGTGGCCTCAAGGCTTAGCACTGCTTCCATGGCAGGAAGGTCACCAACCTCCTCATAGGAGAGAGGGCTTTGGTCCTCTGCCACAGCAGAGTGCTGCAAGGCTGGGCTCTGCCTGCACACAGCATGTTCCTCAGGCACCACAAGGAGCTCAGCGGAGCATGTGGCCTCACCCAGGGTGTTCACTGCCCTGCATGTGTAGAGTCCAGTGTCCTCCTCCATGCAGCCCTGCACTGTCAGGGAGCCTGAGCCATCAGGATGGTGAGCAACAGAACGATGAGCATCAGAGAAGAGCTGCTCACTCCCCTTGAACCACTGCACACTGGGGCATGGCTCCCCAGCTACAGTGTACTCAAAGACTGCGGTGAATCCTGGTGCACATCTCACGCTGTCTGGCTCCCTGGTAAAGCAAGGGGCCCCTGGTATCCGCTGCCTCACGTGGAGGTGGGCACTGCATGTGATCTCACCGTGCACATTGCTGGCCACACATGTGTACTCACCTTCATCCTGCACACCCACATATGGGAGGATGAGGCTGTGGTCATTGCCAGCAAACACTAACTTACAGTCCATGGATGGGGTTAGCTTCATACTGTTGAAAAACCAATGGATTTTGGGTGTAGGGCTGCCAGTAACAGTAACAGAAAGCCTAGCTACATCTCCCTGCCAGACTTCAACATTTGAGACCTGTTTGAGGAAAACAGGGGCTTTGCCCTCCTCCTCCATTTTCATCTTTGCTTTGCTGGAATAAACTGGTTTTTCAGACTCAAATTCAAGTGTTTTCTCTCTATCAGGCAACTGAAGGCCGCTGCTGTAGCCTTCACTTCTTCCTTCCTCAGAAGACACAGTAAGAGAGCTAGTGATGTCTGTATGGAAAAAAAATTGTTTTGTTTTACTAGAATGTTTTAAAAAGCATTTGTAGATAGCAATAATCAGTGTTATTGCAACTATTTTTGTATATTTGGAGGCTTTCTCAATACCGTAAAGCAGTTAACAATGAACATGATGTCCTCTTGCTGTCAAATGCACACCTGCCAAAACCAGCAAGACATGCTGTGCTGTCAGGTTACTTAAGAACTTCTCATCTGGATCAACATGATTGTCTCTTTAAACCTGACATCACAGTATGGATTAGGCATACGGCAAGGGTGTACAGTGCAAGTAACAGCAAAGAAACATTGGTATATTTTATGAATTACAAATTGTAGTTACAAATATAATTAAAGTGGTCTGTGCCATTTGTATTTGTATGTACACTAATACAAACAAGTACAGTAGAGCAGTGCTAAGACCCTGGTTTAATTCAAAACACCAAGAAAAAGTAGAATGCCAGAATTAGGATTGGAAAAATAACACAAACTTTTCCGCATAACAACCTTTCTTCTGGTGCAGTTACTTCACCTCTTTCAACTCTACCTTTTGTCTAACATGTTAAGATATTACCTCTCCCTTACCAGCTTTGTCCTGTTTTTGTGATTAGACCCTTATGTTTACAACACCATCGTTATTAAAATCACAAGTTTACACCCTTGATTTAGTGTCATTGATTTAAATCTCTGCTTTCAAACTCCTCCCTGTCATGATATTGCATATTAAAACTACCACAATATCAGAGATAAAGAGGAAAAAGTACTTTAAGGTTTTTCTTTTTCTTGCCTTTTTGAGTTTAGACATTTATATGTAGGACCACTTTGTTCTAATGACGGTTTAAAAATGAGAGGAATCAAACATCAAGATCATTAAATTCTCTGCAGACGCGTAACACTAGAAACATCAGTGAACTCTGAGACTTCCAGGAACAGAACAAGCCATCCATGAAAAGCACGACGCAAATAAAACTTTTGGAAATCAAAGCCCGTTGTCCTCACTGAGTCAGGTTTGCTCAGTCAAGGCCCACAGTATTTGACACTGGAAAGAAATGACAGTTGTTAAAAAATAATAAAAGACATGTGAGTGGATAAATGTCTCCAGGCACTCTAATGGTGAACCTTGTTAAGTTTCTCAGTTACAGTGCTCAAATTCCAAAACTTGTTGTGAAGTAATAATTTTTGCTGCACTCCAATAACAACTATAAAGAAGAACAGAATATGCCATACCCAGTTCTTTCTCATTGGTTTTACCAATTATGAATCTTGCCGCAAATAGCATAATACACATGACATAGCGCAATGCATACAGTGATTAACTGCAGAGAAGAGACGCTTAGGTTAAAAAAAAAATAAAAATTGTACCAGTTCTTCAGTATTACCTCCCAGCCTTGTTAAAACAGTAGGGAAGTTTCCCCAGAAATACAATGTGCTAATGAATTTGAGAATGGGCGGCAGAAATAAGCCCATAATAAAGTGTAAAAATTGCAGAGTAGAACCGATGCTGACACACACGAGAATGCTCTATATACAGGAGTGAGGCAAAAATTAATGCACTTTTATGTGTTCCTGGATATTTATGACTTAAAATTTATACAGATACTTTTTCATATTTTAACTATGTCTGTGAAATGAAGAAGGTACAAGAAGTGACGGACTTTAATCATTTAGATATTTATTTCACAAATTAACCATACATGTTAACATTCAATACACATCGATGACAAACAAACATAATTCATCCTTTTTTGAAGATACCTGGTTCGTAGAAATGAAGACGACATTAAACCTGACAATGAAATTGTGAATTTTGTAATTCCTATGAAAGCACAAGACTTTGAAGAGAGATGGTCAATAGTGGCTCTAAGCTATACCAGTTTCCCCAGAGCAGGTGTATTCAAAACCAGAATTACTCCAGATTTATAATAATGTAGCCTAGGTGAGAGTTTGTCTCTCCATAAGGACATGATAGAACTCCTGGCTAATGAATGAAACGTAAAGCAAGACTTTTAAACTTACATAAAGAACAAACACTACTACACAGGTAGAGATAAAGATGCTTGGCCATGTATTTCAGATGCCAACATGAACTTGGACCTGTTTTGCTTATGGTTTTAAAAAGAAATTATGGGCCTGTTTCTACTAAACATTTCAGTTAATTTACGTGCAAATTAAACACACATCATAATTACTTAACCAAAGGGTCTCTAAATGCTTCGGATCTAAAAGATCCCTCATATCACAGATGACATATAACATCAGACTTCTTGCCAACGTCTTCATGCCAACTTCCCTAGGGACCTTATCTGTCTAATGAATCAGTGCTACAGATCTACACAAGGAATGGATTAAGGACACATCATGAAGCAATTCTTTCCCAGCACAAGGCTGGGTCAAACAATCATGCTTCTTATTCCTACCGCCATTACCTATGAGAAATCACAATTATCTCTGCCTTTTAATGACATACAAATCATAAATATTTATCATGGTGTCATAAGTGGAAAGAAACCACTCCAGTCATTTTCCCCATGTACTGGGTCATTAGAACCTGTCACTCCTGGCTTTAAGTTTATATTGGGCAACACAAATGGACAAAGTGAATCTTTTGATCAAAAATTAGTATGCTAGGTGAGTGAAGGGATAGTCTTAAAGATTATTGAGTTTTTGAGACATGCTGACCCCAGTGTGAGGACACATCAAACTCAGAAATAAGAACATGCCTGAACATAAATGAGTGTCCCATAGGAATAGTTCTTTTATGCTTAAAATCACCATGCTCCTTAAAGCAGATTGCACGACAACTGACAGCAATTTGCAAATAGTTTTTTATCTTCTGATAAACAGTAATAACTTTCATACTTTTAACACATTTTCTTAATCAATTTATCATTGTTTATGGAAGACAGATTTAGTTCTGATTTAATTATGCCAGCTACTGCTGATTCCTCCTCCTAAATATTAACATTATTTTAAATACAAAAATATATACTCACATTGAGAACATTAATGTAAAAATCTCTTCTGCTGAGAAAATGCCACAGAAAACAATTGAATGTATTCTACTTATTTCTGGTCATCTTTACACAAAGCACTCCTCACTGTTACTAACTAAAAAACAAAAAAAAAAACCAAAGAAAAAAAAGGAATATGTAGAATATGTAAAGATTTAGTTTTAATGTGAAACAAAAATACTGCATAAAAGTCTCTCACTTTTTTACTCCTATGTATTTTTTATGAATGACACTGGAATATGGGGACAACCAAAATTATTTTAATGAATTTACAGTTACATCATTGATTTATTATGCTCCCACTCCTTTCCCTTTAACTTCTAAAGATACAGTACAAAATATGTTTTCATGTTTATTACTTGGTAATAGAGAAAAAAATCCTGTCCAGTCTCTACTAATGAAAAACTTTCATGTCTTTCCCATTATATTGCTTTTCTTTGCAACAAGCATAGTTCCAATGACTTTAAAAAAAAGTCATTTAATTCCATGAGTCAACAGAATGAGGCACATGGAAGCAAGAATTTTGCAGTGATAGAAACTGTAAACAGGATTTGGATCGATGAGGCTCACATGTTCTGACACAACATTGTGAGAAGGGAGAATAAGAATTTAAGGCGTTCTTTCACAGAACTATATCCAAACTAAACAGCAAGTGTAAGTTAGTATTCCATACGTTTAGGCTACAAGGAAAAGCTGGTTTCTACATTTTCAGATGATTTCTAGCCTACATAAAACAATAACAATTGCACTGTTACAGACACACAAGAATATGTACACTATGAAAAAAAATCAATCCTACATAAATGAGTGTCAATTATAATATCTTTACAAGAATGAGTAAGGAGCTTGGAAGGAGTCTGAAATATACCTTGGTGCAGCAAGTGTGCACAAGACCTATGCACAGATTAAATCTCACTTAAATTCCCCAATGAAAGCAAGTTTAAGTGAGACAGAAATATGCCCACATAGAGTGGTTTTCATCCCTAAAGAGATGAAAAAAAAATGCCCCTAAAATGCATGCTGCATTTTTACCTGTGGTGAACAATAGCATAAACACATTTACTGTTTCAACAGAGACTCTGAAATAAATTATGAATATTTAGTATAATGTTAACACAGCGCAAGTCTCAGCAGTTCCTGCCCTGTTAGTAGCTATACATTTGTACTGCCCACTGTCACTTTGCATCAAGTTTTCTATAGTAAGGCTATGAGAGCCCCCCTGCTCTTCCTGCACACAGTACCTGTCCCCTTCCAACAACACCCCATCCTTGTACCAGTGGATACTTGGGTGGGGGGAACCAGTCACCAGACACTGGAAGCGTGCTGAGGCACCTACAAATGTACTGTAGTCAGAAATGAGCCTGAGAAATTTGGGAGGGGATTCTGTAACCTGGAACTCAAAGCTGCAGCTCTCCGAGTCCTCTGCCCTAAATTCAACTCGTTCCTCTTGGGACGGCTCCGCAAACACATCAAAACTAATGTTGACACACTTCTCTCCTTCCACTTCCTGCTCTTGCTGAGTCACTGCAAGCAGTCGGATCGCTTTCTCTGAGTCGTCTTTGTGTGGCTCAAACTCAAACTCCAGCTCTATTTCTGACTGGTCACCCGGCTTCACAGTCTTACTCAAAATCAAGTCACACTTCTGGGGCCTGCGTGGTTCACTGCCTGTGACTCTCTCACTGCTCACCTTGGCACTTGCTCCCTGCTGAGCCACAACTACAAGGGAGCCTTTGCACATTGCTTCTCCCAGCCTATTTATTGCCCGACAGTGATACCAGCCACCATCAGAAGGACCTACATTTTGGACCTTCAGACTGTGAAGTCCTTCCTTCTGACTCACAACATACTTCCCTGTGGCAGGTGTCACACAAGTGTCACCTCTGAACCACTGCACTGCTGGGACAGGAGTACCTGTTACCACACACTCAAACACTGCTTCCAAGCCTTCTGTCACCTCGACATCTGCAAAGGGCACGGCAAAGCGGGGAGGCATTTCAGTTACTTGAAAATCGATCTTTACATCCTCATTCTCCTCTGCAGCCAAACCTGCAGCTTGCTCCAACAAGGCAAGTGGAAGGACATCCAGGGAAACCACCATGCTCTTCTTATCTGGGCTAAACTCAGGACTGGTAATGATTTTGACCTGCTTCTCAAACTCTTTCACCTCATTTTCATCCAGCTCAACTTCCAGGAGGATTTCCTGTGGTGAAGGTGACCTTGACGATGTATTTTGCTCCAGGTCAAAGTGTATAACATGCTGGTGGGTGACAGGGGGTGGCAGTGCTAGTGACCGCCCATCTTCAGACAAGACTTCCACATGCGCGATACTTTTAGCTTCCCCGACAATGTTCACTGCGTGGCACAGGTACTGTCCCCCATCGGCTTTCTGGACATTAGTGATCTCAAGCACACATTTGTCCCCATCCTTCTCTATCCGCACTCTCTCATGCATCTCCAACAGAGATTTATTATGATACCACTTCACCCCTGGCTTGGGCACACCCACCACCTCGGCCACCAAGCTCAGCGTGCTGCCCTCATACAGTCTCCTCCTGCTCAACGCCTTGAGGAATGCAGGTGGCATGTCCCTGCCTGATGGCTCCATGGCTTCACGGGGAGTCCTAAACACCTCAGCCTGCGGCTGGTCTGGAGGCTGCTGTCTTCTCTCACAGAAGGGGAGCACAGCCAGGGCATCCATATACTCCCCAGTGGGTGTCCAGTAGCGCTCTGGTGGTGTGCTGTCCCCTGATGCAGAGCAGAGTCCCTCAAAGGGCGTGAAGTAGCGCTCCAAGGGTGTGTTGCATTTTGAGCCCTCGGAGGGTGTGGAGTAGTGTTCAGGTGGTGTGCTGTATACTGAGTCTTCAGATGGTGTGGAGTATCGCTCAGGTGGTGTGCTGTATCCTGAGCCCTCAGATGGTGTGGAGTAGCGCTCAGGTGGTGTGCTATACCCTGAGCCCTCAGATGGTGTGGAGTAGCGCTCGGGTGGTGTGCTGTACCCTGAGCCCTCAGATGGTGTGGAGTAGCGCTCAGGTGTGCTAAGCGGTGTGTGATACGATGCTGATGAAGCAGTTTCAAAGATCTCCACTGAGGAGGGAGGAGTGTAGAAGCGGTCTGAATCAGGTGACTCCTCTCCACTCCCACTCTCCAACTCTATAGACATTTCTGACTCGGGAGAGAAGGGCCGTGTGAGTTCTTGTTGGTTGTTGTAGTAGTCATAAACTGTGCTGAAGGTAACCTCCTCCTCTTCCAGTGAAGTGATGGACTCTCGCTGCTCCTTCTGAACTGTCCCTTTGAGATCTGGAGTTTCCTGCATCCCACTTGACCTTAAATACTTGGCCAGGGAAAAGCCAGGCTCCAGCTCTGAGGCTTGAACAGTACCGGGCTCTGGATCTGCAGAAATATCCTCCCACAGTTCTTCTCCATCCAGGCTATTTTCAGAGGCTTCCTCAGTGGGAGTCTTCTTCTTGCCCCAAGACTCCTTCCTTTGCTCCTTCTGTGCCACAGGATCATCCATTATTAAACCAAGTAAGAGCTGGCCAAAAGAGAAGCCTTTGGTTGTGTTTGGTTCCTGTTGAGTGTCCTTGAGCATCTCCTCAGGGGAACATGTGCTTTCTTTCTCACAGGTGGAGCTGGGCATTCCCATCTCAAAGACCTTTTCTATGCCAGAACCTTCTTCCTCCTCAGCCTGATGCACAGTCTGGGGTTTCTTTTCACATGCAGCTTTTTTCAAGTCAATGATGAAGCTGTCACTCTGGGAATCTGTGGTCTCCAGTTGTTCCCCACTCTCCCACACGTGTGTTTCTTGGACTTCTCTTTGGAAATCTGCTGTGGACTCCGCCAGAAAGCTATGAATTTGCCACTCAGGTGAATCCTCCTTATAGACACTCACCTCCAACTCATTAATTTCTTCAGCAGAAGATCCCTTTTCAACTGGTATCATGATACTGCCAAGGCCCCCATTATGGATTTGGAAATCATCCCTTCTGATTTCTTCTGGCTGTGCCTCTTCCTGGGCACCGACCTCCTCCTGCTGCATCCTGTAGCTCTGATGCAGCTCCTCACTTAGAGATATCTCTTCCACAAGCACATCATGTTGACGCACAGGGGAGACAAGCCCAGTTACTCCTACCTCCACACTCTCCGGAGCTGTGGGGCTTTGTCCCTGTTCTGTGTCTACAGTCTCTGCAGCTGGGAAAGGCTCCACAAACTTCTTCAGACTAATATCACATTTGGTCTCATCAGTGCCAGATGGCAACAGCTGCTCTTTGAAATGCACTTCTTCTAGGTGAACTTCAACCTCATCAGTAAAATTGTGACCCGAGTTTTCTATGCCAGGAGGAGTAAGAATTAGACCCAAAGAAGACTTGCCTACATCAGACTGTATTTCTTGCTGTGTTTGCCTGTCATTATCCATTTCCCAGTGTGTGGCATCCCCAGTATCAATCATTTCTTCTTTACAAAGATGATCATCAACCTCGATGTCCTGTTCAATATCAACTGATCTCTCTTGCTCCTTGGCCTGTTCCTCCTGCTGCTCTTCTGTACAGAAGTCATAAAAGCCAAACTGCTCCTCCTTTGTGTGTGTGCTTGCAATGTTCTTCTGCAGGTGGGGCACACTCAGGTCTTCTACAAGAGGCACATCAGGAGACATTGCCTCCCAGGCAGGGGCATCACTCTCCTCTGTGTAAACATCAGTCCCCTCTTGTACCACAGGTGATATAGGAATGAAAAAATGTGAATTCTCACACTCCCTTGCCAGAGCTGACTGCTCAGAAACATGTGTTTGCCCTTTCACTTCTATAAACGGTGCCTTCAAGGTGTCCCAAGACAGAGTATCTGTATGTGGTACCACCTTGTCTCCTTCAGCCTCCAGCTCCTCTGAAAAGTGACCTGAGTCCTTGGCCACCAATTCATTCTCTTCCCTGGGCATGCTGGGGTACAGCTCAGTGGCATCAATTCCAAAACTATGTTCCTCAGAGACAGCTTTTCCCCTGTTCTGCCTCATTTCAGAAATACCATCTGTATCCCTCACACTTTCTTTTGTATAACCTATTTCTTGCCTTGCATAAACTTCCATGGTATCCAGCACCATCGTTTTCTCCATCTCAGTTTCCCTAAAGTGAGAAGTTTTCTCACACTCCTCTTCCAACTGCTCACCAGAAGATGGAGACAGCCTCAGGGACCAAGGTAGGTGGGTTTCCTCCTCCTTGGGGCACGTGATCTGTTCCTCATTATTCTTCCCAAGTGTGCTGAGGCCTTGTAGGTTCACAACGTGGTCCATGGCAGGCAGTTCTTCACTCTCTTCATCCTTGCTATACAACCTGGGTGCACTTGGCTGCACTGTCAGCTCAGAGGTAGTCTGCACTTTTCCAGCCACATTCTTGGCCACACAACAATACAGCCCAGCATCCGCAACAGAGACCTCTTGGATGTGTAAGCGGTACGTGCCATTCTTGCCTTCCTCAAACCTCAGCCTCTCGCTGGCAGAGAGGCTCTGGCCATTCAGGGACCAGGACACAGCTGGTGGTGGCTGCCCAGACACAGCACACTCCAACACTACTACTTCCCCTTCTTGGCAGTAAATGTGCGCTGGGGCTTCTGCCAAAATTTGGGGTGGCTCATTTCCTACATCAAATGAGAACTTGAACTTGTGCTTTATGGTGGGAGTAGCCTGGTCTGGAGAGGGCTGCATGGTCTCCCTCATCTCTGTGTCTTGCTCTGGTGTCGGAGTTGGGGCAGTGATTTTGATTTCCACAGGCAGTGACAGCAAGTCTGAGTCTGGAACTGCACTTAGCGAAGCTGCGAAGGCCTGGCTGACTTCTTCTTCCTCCTCCTGCATCTTCTCCTCCTCCTCCTTCTTCTCTTTCTCCCCTTCTTCGTTCTTCACTTCCCCCTCCTCCTCTTTCTTCCCTTCCTCTTCCTCCTCCTTCTTCGTGGCCTCATAGGCTGGCATCCGCCGCCTCACATGGAGTGCAGCTGAGGTGCTGACTGTGCCCAGTGGGTTGAAGATCACGCAGGTGACAGTGCCACCATGCTGTGGGAGCAGGGATGGGAAGGTCAGTGTAGAGCGGCACTCTGTGGTGTGAACAGCAGTGCCCCGGATGCGCCCCACAGGCTTGGTGTTGTTGTACCAAGTGACTGTGGGCTGTGGGCGGCCATGGAAGAGGCAGGAGAAAGCGCATCTGTGCCCTTCAACAGCCTCCTGGGGCTTGATTTCCTGGACAAAAAGGGGTGGACAGGGCTCCAGGAGTCCACCTGTCATCTGCCATCTCTCCCCTGCAGCCTTGGGCCTGTGGTACCCCTTCACTACCTGCACCATGAGGGGCTCTGAGCCACCCATTGTGGCAGCCACCTCAGGTGGGCTGGGCTTCCCAGGAGGGCCTCCCTGGGGCATGGACATGAGCGATTCCTGCTTCTTTTTCAGTGCTGCCCTCTTTGCCTCCCGCAGCCGCTGTAGCTTCCAACGGATCTCCTCATCCAGCAGCTCCTCCGCATCTGCCACTGTGCCACTGTGCTCCCTACCACGTGCCAGCCCTGGACGGTGAGGTTCCACCAGTGGCAGCCTCTGGAAACGGATAGTTCGTACCATGCCCCGGGCTGGGGAGACATCCCCAAGCAACTGCTCAGCCTCCTGCCCCTTGTCGAAGGGTGAACCAGTGCAGCGGAGCACCACCCGCAGCCGGTCCTCCTGCCGCTGCTGCAGCAGGCACTCCCAGCTCTCCCGCATCCACTCTGCTTTCCCTGCAGAACCCAAGCCCTGCTGCTCCCCACTGCGTGCCACCAGCAGCGAGGCAGTGGACTCGGCTGAGCCCTCACTGTTAATGGCAAATACCCTGTAGCTGCCAGCATCATGCTCCCGCACATCCCGCACCTCCAGGCTGGCATGGTGCATGTGCTCCTCACTCTCGGTGCGGATCACCTTGCGGCAGTCCTGATGGACCGGCCGGTTATTGTGAAACCAGGCCATGTGGGGTGCCGGGCATGCCACCAGCTTGCACTGGAAGAGGGCAGGGTCCCCCTCCAAGACAGACCTACACTTGAGGCCCTGTGTGAAGGTGGGTTTACGGTTCTGGGTGCAAGCCAGCACCACTGCCGTCCCAGGTCCCTCGAGGCTCGCCTTGCTGTGCTGCTCTGCAAGAGAAGGAAACTGGGTTATAACATGCCACACTCCGCCTGCCATCTGATTGAAAAAAATGAAATAGCAATATATTGAAATAAAAAATGGGCATGCAACAGATTTCATCACACACCCAGGAAAAAAAAGTAATTCACTCACCATATTTGTTCGAATAAACGCAACGCCTTGCTCTGTTTTAAAGATTGACACGAAAATCGTTCGTTGTCTGTTCTTTCTTCAGACTGTGGAAATTTCTTCTTGAACAAGCAAAAATGAATTTCAAAATAACACGTTCTTCTCTGCGTGTATGATTTTGCTGCCTGGAAAAGCTGTGTGTCTTTGGGTGGCAAAGAAGAAAATCTTACCTGACTTGCAGACAGTAGAATAAACGCCCTTTCTGACCCTTCTGTTTTGTAGATTAAATGTTCAAACAATTGAGAAAAAATATTTTGCAAGATATTTTTTTTAAAGTAAGTAATTAGCTAACATGAAATGAGAAGGCGTTTATTCGAACTAATACAGCCACTAACTTCACAGTGTTATGCACAGGGAAAAAAGCAAGCAACATGAACCACGTATGCTATCTGCAAGCCAGGGTAAGAAATGTATAATGATGAATTAATGTATGTGAAAAAAGTGCAAGGAATCAATGGGAATGTGTAGCTTTCACATATCCTAAACAACAAATGCTTTCTAGTATACTTCATCCATCCATCCAATTGAAGTGTCCATTGAGCTGATTAATGTTAGGTTGCTAACTTGTTTAAAAATAATATGATTAAGATTTGTATAACTTCCTTCTGAAGTAAACTATTCCATGCATTCAAAAGGAAATTGAACAAATAGAAGCTCTATGAACAGCTGCAAAGCATGAAGTAAAAGTTAAAAATACGGCTGCAAAACCATAAATCTGAAGTTTTAAACATATTTTAAAACTTAAATAACCTTAAAATGCAGGTAACCCTTTGCATATCAAAACAAACATGCAACATGTTCCAATATGCTGCAAAGTGTGTCTTTCTTTCCCCATCAGACACTACATGTAAGCAGATAAAAGCTTTTCACAATGTTACTAATCAGTGATCCTAATTATTCAGTGTAATGTCATTGGTGACTGTACCTTTCACTTCCATTTCAATCTCTTCCTCTAGCTTCTCATGAATAATTTTTTCAGGAGCTAGAATAAAAAGACAAAAATTTTTGAGTTATAGGTGCTAAAATATGCTAATCAACAGTTTATGTAGTAAAACCATCCGATCTCTTGCAAATATACAGAAATTCACACATACATACACATAAATGCATGCCAAACAATTCAAACACTTGATAAATTTTGAGAACAGAGTAATAAAATGCTTTCAAACTTGTTTGCAATGTACACTTTTCTATAAGATTTTCTTCCTTTTTTGCAAGGTGGGGAAAAGTTTCTAATGTAACATGCCTTTATCATGCCTTAAATCCCTGAAGAAAACATTCAACAATCCACAGACTAATGAGATGCTTTTCGTTCTTTATTATCTCCCAGGGGATGAACGTACTGGAATGCAATGGTGCTATGCATGAGGAATCGATACGTGGAAGGAACATGCAGTTGCCAACCTGTCACTCTCAGATGGGTGCTGCACTCGGCTTGTCCTGCAGGATTAACTATTCTGCACTTGTATAGACCCTTGTGGTTCTGACCAACTTTCAACAATCTTAAACTGCACAGTGGCCCCTCATGTTTTAAGGAACACAATGCAGACTGCTCAACTATTTGCTGATTGCACATCCAGACCACACAAGGTGTAGGCACACCCTTCATTATACAAAAGAGTAACACATCATCTCCTTCTTCTACAGTTGTTTCTGAAGGCAGAGTTTCAAGAAACTCTGGTGCTTCGGCATCAGTGTCTGTGATGTCTTCACATGGCACAACATCAGGATAGTAGACTCTGTTTCTTTGCTTCTCAGTTTCATATGGTCTTTGGGACGTAGATATAAACAAGCTCGAGGTTTTCTTGGAAGATTCTTGTTTAACTTCAGATGCTTTAAACTGACAATCTTTGGCTGCTTTAAAGCTTTTAGTATCTGATTCAAGGGTAATTTTTGTTACTGCTTTGGCTTGTGCTTCTTTTGCTAGGTAAGAATAAAGTTAGGAAAAGGATTAGATCAGGTGTTTCGCAGGAATTAAGAATATCCTTATATTTAGGGGGAAAACCCCCCACTAATTAGTATTGAAAGAATGTCCAGCATATTAGTGTTACAACAATGCTATTAAACATGAGTGATTACACATTTAAGAGCTCTATTCCTGCTGGGCTAGGTCTAGGTAGCAATTAAGCCTATGGGACTTCCGTGGGACCAAGACTTAGTCTGTAATGCCTAATACAAGCACATCTTTATTTTTGAGACCCTCAGTTTAGGAAGTAACAGCAGAAGATTATGTAAAGTGCTTTGCACAGCTCAAGAATGAAGAAAGAAACTTTAATATCTAAAAGACAAATCAACAGGGCCAATGGCTTCCTCATTATTCATCTTATTTTTCTGCTCTTTATTCCTTTTACCTCAGTAGAAGTACTATCACTATCCAGTGTGGTGATGATACATTTTTGGGTCTTCATTAGTGGTAACACTACCAACATTTTAATAGGCTGATAACAGGAAGAAGTGGAAGGAGTCTTAGCAAAAATAAATATTTATATCTCAGGAGAGTGAAGGAGAGAAGACAATTCATTAGTGCAGTAATACAATACTTGCACCCATTAATTCTTTCAATTACATTGACCTATATTGCCAATCTTGGAATTAGAAACAAGTTGGACCCATAGTGTTTGAAATGACCAGGTATCTAGTTCAACATTGCTTATCTGACATTCTTATCTTCCTTAAAACTCCAGCTTTGGGAATTCTCGAAATGCAAAAATTCCTACCAGCCTGTTTTGCTTTACATCTCACTGCATATCATGAAGGATTTGAGGAATAAAAAGCCTCAGACATCTGTCACTTGCTGGGAAGAGCCATGAAGCTACAACACCAACTTCCCAATACTGCAGGGGTCACTATGAATAGAGCTCTAAATGTGGAGGAAAAACCCCAAAGCGTTATTAATAGAGCTTTCTCAATTAATGATAATAAAGGAAATATGAGTGAGCTGTAGGCAGTGATAATGAAGTTGCAAAAGAGAAGTCATAATGTTAAAAGTCAGATAACCACCTTTGACTGTTAGCATCGCAGCAGTTGTTGTCCCTCCGTAATCATTGTATACAGTACAACTGTACAGTCCTTGATCAGTCAGCTGGGCATTTAGGATTGTGAGCAGTAGGACACTTCCTTTTCGTGATATCTTCAGTTTTTCAGATGCTTCTATCCTTTCACCTTCATGAGCCCAAAGAAACTCAGAGAAGAATTCATTTTCTAAGCCACAGATGAACTGAGCAGTGTCACCACATTTCACAGTTAGGTCTCTGAGTTGCAAGAGAATCTTTGGAGGGTCATCTTTCATTTCCTGAGCAGTGGCCACAGAGATCCTGGTGCTCTGAGATGTTTGGGAAAGGATTGTTGTGTGCATGGCTTCCACTTCTTCAATTGATGTAGCCTTCATGGTCAAACTTTCCGATATGCTCTCAAAAACCTGTACACCCAATTGCTGTGGCAGCTGTTGCATTGATTTAAATTCTTTTTGATAAGTTTTAGTATTCTTCTTTGTGAGGGGAGCAACATGAAGTTCTGTTATAGCCTGTGACCGGATAGACTCTTTTACATCTTTCCCAGAACTTTGCCTATCTAGGGCTTGCACTGTGTAATCAAGTAACAAAAATAACAACAATATTAGTATCTAAAGAACTTTACTGGGCCATGATCTGATCAAAATCAAGCAGCATGAAGGATGAAAATGAATGATCTTCATTTGAAAACTCAGCATGCCAGATGCACTATGCTCTTGACACAAAGATTATCCATTCACATATATGAATGACAGGTGATGCCTAAGCTACTCATGCAGTAGATACATAGTTGATGCTTGTCTCTTCTTGCATTGAAGTTGTCCATTTTAGTATTGGAAACTTATTATGGAACTTTTTAAGGAGGTATTTTCTTTTCCTTTTCCCTACAAGATAGTGCAAAATACCTCAGTCAATGCTATAGAGATCACTTAATTCCTTGCTTTAAAAATCTGAATTTCTGCAGTAAAAAGATTCTATTCTTTGCCCAATCTCAAGGTACAAATTTGCAAATTTCTGAATGTTACAGCTTAAACAGAAGAAATAAGAGTGGCTGGGTTACACAGGGTAGGTTCTACTAACATTAACTGATAAAGAAAAGGTGTGAAACAAGGAAAGAAGAACATTAGTAACGGTATAAAAGTGTGGTATACAACAAACTGAATCCCTTTGAAGTAAAAATGGGGCTTTACCTTCTGCAGTCACTGTAAGTGTAGCTGTACAAGTTGTTTCTCCAGCACTATTTCTTGCCTTGCAAGAGTATTGGCCAGCATGCTCTAAGAAAGCATCTACTATTATCAGTATAGCTGTGCCTGTAGACTCATCAAAGTGGAAAACTATGTTTTTTGTCGGCAACATGAGTTGTTGATTATGAAACCACTGGATTTTGGGTTTGGGCATGCCAGAGACTCTAGCTTGAAATCTGACTGATTCCCCGCTGTATACCCTGCAGCTCGAAATAGGCTGGATAAAGGTGGGCCTTTGGCCAATAGACTCCTCCTTAAGTGAAACAGATGAAGAAACATGCCAATGGGACTCTGATGTAACTTCTTCAACATTTTTAAATCCTGAAAAGAAGCATGCCAACTTTTAATTTCTTACCCTACACTACAATAAATTTCTCTCTCATTCAAGATTCTTTGTTATAACTTGCAACTTAACAGCATGAATTATTCTAATTCATAATTTATAAAACCCGTTGCAAAAAGAAAACAAAATATTTATGGTTAAATAATATAGACAATATTATTGTCTATATAGGACAACATAGAACTTAAATGGCAAATTCTCCAGACAATATTCCTGCTCTAAAACTTTAGTCAATGTTTCATCAATTCATACGAATGTGAACTATTTCTTTTCAGCTGCCCAGGTACCTGGTACACACCTCTATTTAACATGTTTTCCAACACTTTCAAAGTAATTTTTTTTATACAAAACTTCTTTCTGGATTCTCCTCATAGTCAAATCAAATAACGCGTAAGCAAAACAATTCCATTAGAAAGAATGTTTCTGCCATATTTGGTGCATGACAGATTCTAATACTGGAGAGAATGAAAAGGTGAGGTGCATGGAACATGGAAAAAATGTGAAATAAGCTTTCCTGTGCATGACAAATATTTTGGAGACATAAATGTGTGCTGTCGACATTGTAAATGGTAGCAATTGAGTTAAAAGACAACATGACAGACAACGACTCACATATAAACATCACTGTATACTAAGATTAGTATTGGAATATGAACTGAACAAGATTTTCTTTAATCGCACACGGTACCTTCTAACTTCAAGGTAGCAGTGCTTGTCACTTGGCCTGCAGAATTACTAGCCAGAAAGGTATAGATTCCTTCATCCTCGGGATAAGCTTCAGCAATCTCCAGCTGGTAAGTGTCTTCAAACTGAGTCATTCTAAAAAACCGTGATGGCTTGATCTCTCTGTCTTTGCTGTACCAAGCGACTTTTAGATCTGCTCAAGCAACAGAAAGAAGAAACAGTGTGTAAGTTACAATATTAGACTAGTAACTAAACACTATTTTTACATTTATATCTTTCAGAAATCTTGATCTCACGTATCTTTTTAAGTTTAGATGTGCCTTGTATTACTTTGGTAATGTATGATCAGTGGAAAGTGACTTTAAGCTTTTATCTCTGCGTTGAAAATATTTGTATGGGAAAACTGATTTTGGTGCCGCTGTATTTCTCAGTAAAAACATTTTTTTCCTTTCCCCTTTTGATGCAGAAGTTTAAAAATATTTTGCTACTACTAAAATCAGAGAAAGTCTCATTTTTAAAAAGGGATTAAACAGGCTATAAAGTCACTCGGTTGAGCTGAACAGGTTAAAGAAATTAAAATGGAATATCCTTTTGCTAAGAACAGTACCTTGCCTTTTTTTGTGGCAAATATTCTAAGTTTTGCACCTCTCATTTCTCAAGAAAGGTCCTGTCTTTGTACCTTTGTAAAATTCCTACATAAAATTTTATATTACTTGATATGTGTATAGGTTCTTATAGACTTGGGAAAGGACTGAAGCAGACTTTAACTTTGCCTCTCTACCTGCTACCATATTACATCATGAATCAAATGTTTTCACTCAAGTAGTGGGCTATTGCTGTCATCAGAAGAAAGAGGCAGTGTTTTGAATAGACGGCTACATAGTGTGTGCTGTTAACTGTATTTGCAATCAGGTATTACCTAACCTAATAGAAAATATTTTCACAACACGTGAGAGGTATGTAAATCTATTTGGATAAACTATTCAATATAGGGAATTTTCAATGGGAAAAATTTCTTCACTGAAAGGGTTATCAAGTACTGGAACAGGCTGCCCAAGGAGGTGGTTTGAGTCAGCATTCCTGAAGGTATTTAAAGACCTGTAGATGTGGCACTTCTGGATATGGTTTAGTGGTGGACTTGGCAGTGTTAGGTTTACAGTTGGACTCAATGATCTTAAAGGTCTTTTCTAACCTAAACAATTCTATGATTCCATGAAAGGGAATCTAGATGAAGGGATCCTTATGCTCTGTGCTGTAAATGCAGCTTCCACATTCACATGAATACAGTTCTTATAAAAAAATTGACACTAGCATGCTTTGCACAGAGGGCAGTCAGTCTTTCCAACATACAATTTCTCAGATTTAGCACCACTTCTAAAGTAGAATCAGACCTGTTGTAAAGCTGTTTAAAAAAACTTTGGAGTTTGATTTCAAGTGATGGAAATGCAAATTATATATATTTGCGTACCAATTTTATGTGGATTTTTACCCAGCTATCAATCAGGATTATTTTTAAATTTGGAGTTTTATTTATCTTTAAGTAATGTACATTCTTTGGGATTGGAACTGGATCTTGTTCTGCACTTTACTATGTGAAGTATCACTAGTCATACTCAAGGCCATTTACTGAAGTGAAGAGAGGTAGGTTTTTTTGGTTTTGCGTTAACTTGGAAAGAATTATTTTAATTACAGAATTATATTCTTTGTAACTAAAACTAGTAAACTTACTTAAGGAAAGTCTACACTTAAAAAGATAATAAGCAAACAGATTTTTTATGCTATGAAAAATAACGCAATTGCAGTTTACTGTTTGCAAAATGATGTGAGATACTTAGGAATATTAGGCTAAATGTTGAGGCATGGTTTCAGTCTGTTTGTTTAGGTAATTGACGTGCACTGTCTGTCATCGGAAACTTCATCATGTTCATTTAATATGATAATGCTTTTCCACCATGATACTCATGTTTTTAAATTCTGTATTTTACTCACTGACACAGTTTTCCAACATCAGTTAGCATTTGAAAGGCTGAGAAATTTCCACAGACAAAGTTTTTGAAAAAGAACTTCTTTTTAGAAATGATTAATGTTTATGACAGCTTATAACTTGCACGCTTGACACCATCTTCAACATGACTTGCTTAACTGATAGTTAAGTAACACTTTGCTTGAGTAACACTTTGCTCTGTGTGTATGTCAAATAACTGTACTTCTAAGGAAAGACTGATCCCAGCACATATACTGTTGCATTTTTTCTGAGTTCAAGATGAAAAATTTTGAAAGACGAAAAGATGCACAGATTTTCATTAAACCCACCTGTCCCTGTAACTCTGCACTGAAAACGAGCAGACTGTCCCTCGGAGGTAACAGCATCACGTAGTGGTATTATGACAGCAGGTGGATACACTGGCACTTCTAGCTCAGGAGAAACAACTTCTGGGACTGAAGGATAATAAGAAGAAGTCATTTTTAAAGATTAAGAAGATCACACACACATTGACAGTCTCATTTCACAGACATTGCTGTGAGCATGAGAAACTCACTTTCTACTGAAAGTGAAGCTGAAGTTGTAGCAACTCCGTAGTCATTTTTTGCTTCACAAGTGTACACTGCTGCATCTTCAGGGAAAGTTTCAATGAGCAATAGAGTATATTCTTGTGCATCATGAAGAAATTTGCACTTGAAACCTGAAGAAAGCTGTTGATCATCTTTGTACCAGGAAATTTTGGGCTGGGGTTTGCCTGATATCATAGCACAGAAGCGGGCAGGTTTGCCAGACTCCACAGTGGTTGGCTCTAGCTCCTGAATAATCTGGGGTGGCTCTGGAGCTGCAAAATGGGAAAGAGAGGAAAAAGGCAGGGGGAAGGGAGGAGAGAAAGAAGAAGAGGGAGAAATCTCATTATCGATATTTTTCAAGGCTTCAAAAATATTAGCAAGGAATTATTATTTGTTTAAATCTTATTATTTCCAATCTTGCATGTCTATGAAATTCTGCCCTTTTCCTTAATACAGGAGGAATGATCTAGCAACAAGTCCCTTAACATAATTAGCTATGTTGTTTTATGTGTTTTCTGTCAAAACCTGTCCAAGAATTGTTAGGCTGATCCCTCTGGCAAGACATATTTGTCCAGAAGAACAAATTAGTTTTATTTGGACTTGAGAGTTTCCTGGTTTAAGTAAATACACTGGGGAAAAAAACTGCTAGAGCATTTTCATCAGCCAGCCAACTACCTCAGTAGAGCAAGAAACATCCACGTACATGAGGGTTTTGCTAGTGTTTCAGACATAAGACTGTCTTTGGATTATTTTTTTTCTTATTTCAATTTTTTTTACTTTCAGAGTTAGAATTCCAGAAAGGCTATATAGAAATCAGAAAAACACAGGGCAATATAGTCAAAGCATTGCTTGTGGGGACACATACCATTCACATAAAGAACAACAGAACTCCTATTCCGTCCTGCAACAAAAGTATATTCTCCAGCATCAGAGTAAGTGGTTTCAAAGATGCTCATTCGATGAACTCTCCTTTCCACCACATAACTGTATCTTTCCTCATACTGGAAGTTGATCTCAATACCGTCTTTATACCACTGTGGTTCAATGTCATCTTCATTGACTTCAAATTCAATTACAGCTCTTTGTCTCTCAATGACCTTTGAACAAGTAGAATAAATATTAGAAATAGTATTTGTTTTTACAGATCACAGAATCACAGAAGGTATGCGGTTGGAAGGGACCTCTGAAGATCATCTAGTCCAACCCCCCTGCCAGAGCAGGTCCACCTAGAGCAGGCTGCACAGGAACATGTCCAGGTGGGTTTTGAATGTCTCCAGAGATGGAGACTCCACCACATCTCTGGGCAGGCTTTTCCACTGCTCTGCCACCCTCAAAGTAAAGAAGTTCCTCCTTGTGTTTAGATGGATCTTTCTATGCTCAAGTTTGTGCCCTCTTGTCCTGTCACTGGGCACCACTGAAGAAAGACTGGCCCCATCCTCTTCACACCCACCCTTTAAGTATTTATAAGCATAAATAAATACTTAAAGATGGTCCCACATTCCAGTTTCCTAGAAGGCAGCCCTGATCTTCCGATTGCAGATTTTTATGTTAGGACTCTGGCTGGTTAGATATTGTTGTTCTTCCTTTGCATTATTCTTTGAGTGACAAAGTTATGAAATATTTATTCTTCTGCATAGGCCATACCTGGATATCTTTATGGACGCTTCTGATACGAATGTCACGACCTTCCACTATCAAATTGGCACTGGATGTGTTTCCACCTGCTACTACAGTGTACTGACCAGCATCAGACATTCTTGTGGAAGGAATGATGAGACGATGGACATATTTCTCTCTCTGAATTTTCATCCTAAAGGCAACAGAAAAGAAAATGAACAAGTTATTTTCTGGGGGAAAGTACATAACAAAAGTCAATACAGCGCAGAAGCAATCATTTACCTGTCACCAATCTGGAGTTCTTGTCCATCCTTCATCCACTGGACCTGAATGTCAGGTTCTGAAACTTCACATTCAAAAATAGCCCTCTTCTTCTCCACAACCTTGATATCTTTAATATGCTTCCTAAATTCAATGTGACGAGCTAGGGCAGAAAACAGTAGAATGAGTGCCATGATTCTACTTAAGGCACTAGAAGTCACTAAATATCAGTCAACAGGTCAACAAATCAAGAGGGCAAATACCTTCCACATATAAAGTGGCTGATGAAGCTGCTTTTCCAGCAACAAAAGTGTATTCTGCAGCATCACCAAAATGCACATTCCTTATGGAGAGGGAGTGTGTAAGCTTCTTTGTTCGTATCTGGCATTTATCAGTTGATTTTATTTCTACCCCATTCTTTAGCCATTTATATGAGATACCTTCATAGTTAACAGTAACTTCAAATGTTATCGTATCTTTCTCTTCAGCATTGATATCTTTCAGCATGGAGGTAATTAGGATTGCTAAAAGAAAAGAAATGGACACTGTTCAGTTCTTTTGTTCAGTTTTGCTTTATTTTAAACACGTGTTAACTGGATAAGAGATGTTTAAAATTCTTTAATAAAGATTCTGATTTTTGGTAATATTAAAAGGAAGGCTCTGTGTCCAGAATCAGCATCACAATTAAATTTCCAAAACTTTCTGAATGACATAGGAATCCAAATTCTATCTCCTCTGGTAACTTGGCATTTAAGCATGCTGGCCTCAACAGAACAACCCAGGATCTGACTTTCAAGTTCATAGCTTTTAGATTTCTTTTAAAAATGTAATTGAGGTTGTTTAAGTTTATTTGAAAATACCTCTACAACAGTGCTGGTTTTGTCTGAATTGCACCGAGAGCATTTATTAACACAAACTCTATTATTGGTAATGATAAAATATTATGGTTAATTTCATTTTTACGTACGTTTTACAGTCAGAGTTGCACTGACTCTGTCATTTCCACACACAAACGTGTATTCTGCAGAATCTTCACTGCTTGTGTTCATGATATTGAGCTGATGGAGTTTCCCCTGGACTACTATTTTGAACTTTTCACTCATTTCAATCTCCACACCATTTTTCAACCAGACAGCAGGCACGTTGAAATGAGAAACTTCACATTGAAAAGAAGCAGTTTTGGTCTCAGGGATTTCAATATTTTTCATGGTCTTTGTGATGTGTATGGCTAAGAGGGGCAAAAAGAAGAAAAGAAAAGAAAGAATTTTTTTAAAAGTCAGTATGTGTGGAAGACAGCAAAAAACCCAAGGGTGACAGCCTGTGAAGTGTCAGATCAAGTTGTTTAATATGAGCTGATGTAGCAATTCATATAATTTCTTTCTTACAAACTTACAATACTTACTTTCCACAAACAATTTTGCTTTACACTCAATTTGCCCAACAAGAGCTGTGTATTCCCCAGCATCAGCAGGAGATATGTTATGCAGCATAAGCTTGTGAACTTTCCTTTGAGAGATCATCTTGTATTTATCACTTTGTTTAAGCTCAATATTTTTGTGGAACCATCGGACTGGTACAGTATCATGGGATACACTCAGTTCAAAGGAGACAACAGCATTTTCCAAAGCAGTCACATCCTTTGGCTTTTTGATGATCTTGACAGCTTGAAGAAAAAAGTTAGCAACATTCAGCAGTGTTTTTCATTTGAATTTCAAATCACACATTAAAGCAAATATTGAAACCAGATTGACTTACTTTCCACATGAAGTCTGGCATTTGCTCCTATCTTGCCAAGCTTAAAGCTATAAACAGATTCATCAGTGACAACACAGTGTTTGATTTTCAGTGTGTGAACAGTTCCTTTCACTGAAATTTCATATTTGTCATTTGATTCAAGTTCAACACCATTTTTAATCCACAAAGCTCCTTTCACATCAGGGTGGGTAAGTTCTACACTGAAAACTGCCTCCTGTGTTTCTGTCACAGTTAAGTTCTTTAGTGTCTTCTTTATCTTAACAGCTAGGGAAAAAAAGAAAAGAAAGAAAAAAACCCAACATTACAAACCAGACCAAAATTAAAAATTATAGTAAATATAATAATCTTAATAAAAACTGAATCATGGGGCTTCATTTTAAAATCTATTATGTATATATTGATTTATACAGTTTCCACCAAAGTAGTGTGCTTGGAACTGAAAAAAGAATATTTACTTGTAGCATCCATGAGAAATAGATTTTTTTATATATTTGCAACATCACTAGCAAAGAGTGAATTTCTACTTGCTAGCCAGTACCTTGAATAAAATGTGTTTTTCTTAAAATACCAAACTCAATTCCAAATACAGAGACTCCAAAATATAGTAGGTTTGCTACCTCAGAAAGTGCATCATAATATAAAAATATTTTCAAAAAATGAAGCAAAATATGCTCATATCCTAGGCCCTGATCTAAGACACAGTGGATGACCCTGAAGTGAGTCTTAAAGACATTAGTTGGTTATAAAAAATACTGACCTTCGACCTTCAGTTTGGCAGATGTCTTTGAGCTTGCTATTTCGTAGCTGTATTCACCCATATCATCCAGTTTTGTGACAGGGATATTAAGCCTTCTCTTTACACCATCAGATTCAGCACGGTATTGATCTGTCATAGGTAGTGGTCTACCATTTTTTAGCCACTGGCCATCTGATTCAGGATTTGCCACCTCACATTCAAAAACAGCTGCCTGGGACTCAGCCACAGTAAGGTCAGTGAGAGGCTTTGAAATGGCACCACCTGTTGGAAAGCAAAAGAACATGTCTTTCTTGTGTTGTTGTTCAACTTTGCCACACGCAGAAATGCAACAGTGTGAAAGGTTAATGCTGGACTTCTTTTCCCTAGTTTGCAGCATGCCTATAGACATTCTGAGTTCTGTAAAAAATCAAGAATAGAATGTGCCCTGAACATCACAAAACGATGTTTCTTACTTCTATCCTAGTTATTCTCATTTATTATTTTTATTATCAGCACAGATATATTGAACATTCAAAATAAAAAAATTATTTTAATTACATCAAAAGTGTACTACAGAATTCCATACTATGGCTCTGATTTAGCAAAACATATAAGCAATTACATAAAAGCTTTGTTAAATTCAAATTATACCAATCACAAAAGATATGGGAAAGAGCCAGGAGAATATAGAAAAAAGATAAATTAAAGACAAAAAAATACAGAAACAGCACAATTGCTACAACTACAAAACACAGTACATTGAGCATTGTTTTATAAATGACAGTGAAATAAAAATCTTGGACATTAACCCTACTAACCTGCTACTATAAGCTTTCCAGATGTTTTCTTCTCTCCAGCATAAAATACATATTCTCCTTCATCATCTTTCATCATCTTCACCACTGTCAATTTATATATTTTGCCATGTGCTTCAATTTTATATTTAGGACCAGCCTTGATCTCTTGGCCTTTGAAATGCCAAATTACATCAATCCCTGAATGGGAGAGCTCGACCTCAAAGGATACATTCTGCGTTTCAGTGCAGGTGATGTCACGAAGACCTCTAATAATCTGAATTTCTATAAAAAGCAATACATTACAAATACATTAGTTGCTTCCACAATTTTGTATTTAAAGTAATAATTTCACAAATAACTTTGCATCTTCAAGGAAACCTACTTTCAACTGTGACGTTGCAACTAGTTTCAACTTTGCCAACCATTAGCTTATAATGTCCTTCATCTGAGGCATGAGTTCTCGTAAGCACTAGCCTCTGTTTATTGCCTTTACATATAGCTTGTACACGTTCATCGGGCTTTATCTGATGATCATTTAGGTACCATTTGGAGGAAGACACATCAGGTGCTGAAACTTTGCATTCAAGGATAGCTTTTGTTCCTTCAACTACGTGAACATCTTTCAGAGGCACTATTATTTCCACGCCTGTCAAGTAATAAAAATATTCATCATTAAAAAAACTATGCCTTTAAGAAGTAAACCTAAAGGACCCAAAAATCAAACACACCTTAAAAATCATGATAATGACTTACTGTACACTGTGATCCGTCCACTGGTTGACAGTTCAAGACCAGGAACACTAAAAGAGTAATTTCCAGTATCTTCCTTTGTTGCATCTTCTATCAGCAACATGTGTGACTGTTTATCCAGCACAATGTGTATACGATCACTTGATTTAATTTCATGGCCATCTTTCATCCAGACACCTTCAACATTTTCTAGGGAAACTTTAACTTCAAGTTGTACAATATCTCCCTCACAGACTTTTTGATCAGTAAGTCCTTGAAGAATAGCCATGGGACGAGCTGTAAAATGAAACAAAGCTAATTAATCCTCATAACAGATAAGCAGAATATTGAATATGTATATAGTATAGGTTATAGGGATATAGCTATAATATATACTGTTATATGGAAAAGTCTATAATATATCTACAATATAAGTATTAGAAAGGCTTACGCTTCATTTTTAGTTTGCAGCGAGTCCTTTTTCCATCAACAACGAAGCTATACTCTCCCTGATCATCTTTATTAACATCTTTAATAGTGAGGATTTGGCGACCACGACGGGATGCAATCACATATTTATGATTAGAAGTGAGTTCAACATCTCCATGATACCATTTCCCTTCTACGTCTTCTGGGGAAACCTCACATTCAAGTTCACCTGAGAAGGATTCTGGTACTTCAACATCCTCAAGTTCTTTAATAAACTCAACCACAGCACCTACAGGCAAAAATAATTACATTCATAAATAAGCTTGATTAGATACTCCTGATGAAAACACTTATTAAATGAGCTTGAACATTTTCTTAGTGCATTAGACATCAGTTTAAATTGTTTTATTTCTTCCTGAAGCTGTTTTCACTTTAACAGCACTGCGTGATACTGAGCTATCCGCTTCTTACCTTCCACAGTAAGCTTTGCAGTAGTTTTTATGGATTCGTCTTCTACCAGTGCACAGCTGTAGTCATCAGCATCGGACATTTCAATTGCTAGTACAGAAAGGAAATGGGCCTTTCTGTCTGAGTGCATCCTGTATTTGTCTCCAGAATGAATCTCAATCCCATCCTTAAACCATTTCACTTTAACAAAGGGTTCTGATGTCTCACATTCAAATGTTGCCATGGAGTCTCTCTCTTTGGCAACAACATCTTGTAACTTCTGGGTGAAGCTGATTAACTGCTTGGCTGCAAAACAATATGCAATGAATCAACAGTGCACTGGCCATACAGACTTAACACACTATTATAAGCAGTAGGATAAAAGTAAGAATTTAAATTACCTTGTACTAACAGGAAAGCATGGCTGGAAGTTTCACCAGCTATATTGATTGCTTTCACCATGATGCTGGCAGAATCATCAGAAGTCACATCTCTGATGACTAGTTCGCAAACATTATCTTCAGGCCAGTACCAATACACACGATCAGTCCTTTCAATTTGAACACCATTTTTGAACCACTGGCACTCAGGGTCTGGTTTTCCCACCACTCTCACACGGAAGTGTGCATCTGTCCCCTGTGCTACCGTCTGGCTTTGAATTCGTTCAAATATCTTGGGAGCCTCCATGCTTGGACTAAGCTCAACCTTCTCTGGTTTGAATGTTGGAATGGTGATTTTGCCTTCAGGAGGAAGTGCTTTCTTCTCTTCCTCTGGGATCTCTTTGGTCCAGTGAAGAAGTTCTTCTTTTGTCTTTTTCAGCATTTCTTCATACGATTCATCTTTTTTGCGAGACTTAAGTTCCACAGCAGTGATGGCTTCATAATAGCCCTCTTCTGTCCTACGCTTGAATTTACTACGCAGCTCTTCAGATTCCTCTGAGAGCTTCTCATGAGTGATTCTTTCAGCCCTTTTCAGTTTCACCACTTCTTTGGTTGTTGCCTCTGCAGGTTTGTCTACCTTCTGTACCTCAAAGAGAAGTTTTCCAGGCTCTGTCACTACAGGCTCATGTTTGGGTTCAGGAGCACGACGAAGAACAGATCTGAAGTCTTCCCTCTGCTGGATCTCAAGTTTCACCTTATGTTCAATAAAGCCTTCTGGATTCTCTGCGGTGACTTTCACCTCTCCTGTGTCATACGATTTGCAGTCCACAATATCCAGGTAGTAGATTCCATCATAACGGAGTCTGAACCTTTTGCTCTTACGGATGAGCTGTCCATTGAGGTACCAGTTGACTTTGGGCAAAGGATAGCCAGTCACACGGCAGCGGAATCGTGCTGTTTCACCTTCCAGGACTCTTGCAGGTTCAGGAACCAAAACAATTTCTGGTTTTTGTTTTTCCTTTTGGTCCATTGCAACTGCAGGAAGAGCACCCTCATGGGCCATTCTTTCTAACTCTTCAATTCGCTGCAGTCCTCTTCTGCCTTCTGGCAACTGGGATTCTTCCACAAGGCTTTTCTCGTCCTTCACAATCAGAGTAGCAGATGTATGGTCTGTACCATATTTGTTAGTTGCCCTGCAAGTGATCACTCCACTGTCTCTAGAATAGGCTACTCCATAGTCCAGGCTACAGTACCCAAACTCATTGATCATGCGGAGTCTGTTAGCTGCTTCCAAGGGTTTGCCATCATGCAACCACTCCACCACCATGGTTGGGTCACCGATTGGTGTAAGCCTGCACTCGAAGTGTGCTGGTCCAAATTGCTTGAGCCGTACAGATGTGAGTTTCTTCTTAAAAAATGGTTTCTGCTGCTTTTCTTTGTCATAGAGATCTCCTTCCTCCCATTGCTCTTGACCATAACGCAAATGTAGAGGTTCTAACTCTGGTGCTGCAATCTCCTTGGCTTTGTAAGTTCCTTTTGGAATGATTAATCTCCTTTCTGGTTCAGGTTCAGCATGTTCAACTTCAACATTTACTTTGCACCGAGTAGTGTCCCGCCCAGCTTTATTGATAGCAGTAGCGGTATACCACGCAGCGTCTTGCCTGGCAGTAGATTCAATTTTAAGTGCAGCTGCCCCTTTGGTTCCCTCAATCCTGAAATATTAAAACAATTTTTTTAAACTTTGTTGCACTTTTTTGTTATTAATTTCTGCCCCTGTTTAAAATTATGTCAGATCTTCCAAAGGCAAATCTCTGGAGGAATTAGACATGTGTATGTTTATTCATGTTTATGAGTGCAGTGCCTAAGAATCAAACAGATAAGGATAATAAAAAACAGTCTTGAATACAGTGGCTGTTGTGCCTGCAGAGGACTTCAAAATTAGAGACAGTAAAGGTTCTCTAAATCTCTGTTGTAAAAGCATTGGCTTCACAGAATACAAAATACACAAGCTGGAAAAAACAGTGTGAGTCCTACAAGATATTTTATATCTCTTAGACTTGCTGCAATGCAAATGCTGTTAGTAGCTTCTGTAGCCATTGGACTAAGACAAATTAATCCTTTGTATGGAAGCAAGGGTATTCAGCACACTGCGGGAGGGTGGTTATTAACTCCTTTACTATTTAAACAAAATAAAAATGCTTACTTTATTTTGGGGTATTTATGAGGTACAATGATGTCACTGTTCTTCAGCCATACAATGTCAGGATTAGGGTTGCCAGTAGCTTTCACTGCCATCTGCAATCTAGAGCCCTCCTTTACACTAACATTCTTCAGCCTTTCCACAAAGTGTGGTCTGACTAGGTCTTCCTTAGCTGAAAGAGCAAGGGTAAGTTATCACAAGAGGAAATGACATAACCATGGTTTTTAATAAGGAACACTCCTTAAACTCCTAAAAAGCATGCACAGTAGATACCTTCCACAGTCAGTGTCATTGAGACTGAAGCTTTGCCTGCCCTATTCTGAGCAATTACAGCCCATTCTCCAGAGTCATCAGGCATAGCAGGAACAATGATCAATGACTGGGTGCCATCTTCTTTAATAACTATTTTATGGGTGTAGTCATTAATCACCTGTTGACCTGCAGGTACAAATGAAAAAAAAAGTTGCACTCAAAACAGTATCTCAACAAAATGTAAAATGCATATAAGATTGTTTTTTAAGATTATTTGTTGATGAAAATGCGGCTGATATACCATTGTGGAACCAGTATGTCTCTGGCATAGGTCTCCCAACAACTTTTAAGTCAAATCTTGCTGTCTGCCCCTGTGAACATTTAAACGATGTAGGTTTCAGCACAAAAACCGGCTTGTATAGTCTCTCTAATTGTCCTTCTTCAGTTTCTTCTAATCTGCGGGCAGGAGAACGAGAAGGAGAACTGCGGGCAGGAGATCGGCTTGGAGAGCGTGGAGAAATAGACCTGGAAGGAAAAAATAAAACAGATGTGTATGACAACACCATATAGCAGTGGACTAACATGATAAATAGAGCATAACTCCACTTATTTTGAAGAGGTTAACCAATTTATCTGTGTGAGAAACTGTGAGAAAGCTAATTTTTATTTGCAGCCAATTTTCTTCAGGTATTTGTCAGCAATTTGTATAGCTGAGTAGTATTAGGATACACCATAGCCATGGAAACTTTGACGATTTGGATACTGTGCAGATATGGATGTAATCCTGTGCGCATGTGTGCATGTATATGGAGACAAAACACAGTACATGGCAACACTGGATTTTTTCTGTCATAGAAATACTTTCCAGTCTTGAAATAGCTGTAAGAGTTGCACACAGTACTAAAACTCCAAGTGCAAAAAAATATTTCCCCAAAACATGACTACTTGAAGAAATAAATATGTTTTCTGAGGTTGTAAATCTGATACTGGGGCTGGATATGCATGTGAATGATGGTACTCTGGGAACTGCATTACTCATTTAGAAGGCAAATCAGACAAAGTGTTGGCACTTAAATCAATTTAAACCACAAAAACAGCATTTAAAACTTCTTTTGAGGTGTGCAAACTCCAATAACTTAAGCTGGTTAGCTGCTGTGTAATGAGCTTTTGTACTGTCTATCACAGCAGACTGAAGTCTCATGAAATTTATATATTACTGTGTACCTACCTGTACCTTCTCATAACTTCTGGTCCTGGCATGTAACCTGGAGTTGCTGTGGGTGCAACTGGCTCAACATAGAGTTTTGCTGAGCAAATGGCATTTCCTTTCATATTACTGGCAAAGACAGTATAAATTCCTTCATCTTCAGGTAAAACAACAGGCAAACGCAGACTGGCACTGCCATCTTGAAGAACTTCCATGTGGTAGCGCTCTCCATGCCTTATACGCTTACCATCTTTGTACCATGCAATCTGCATGGAAAGAAACAGTGGAATGCTATGTGAGCTCTCCTAAAGACAAAGATGCAGTAACAACCCATGCATACAACAGACTACAACTTCTTATTTTCAGCTGATGCACCATCACAGCCCATATATATGTGTTAACATTAACATTTTTACTAGAAATAAGTAAGACTAAAGTAACTTGCTTTCACAGTAGGCCGAAACACAAGTTTTGGAGCTAGAAATAGATATAAAGCCCATTTTGACAAAGAGCAAAGTGACATAGACTGGACTTGCTACTGTGTTGCCCACTTGTGTTGGCTAACTCGGAGATGCTCAGAAGCAAAACCAACTTAACTGGTAAATCTAACCCACCTATGGACAGACTAGCCAACCTAACACTATTCTAATAAGGAGAAAAAGGAAAATTTAGCTTGATATTGAAACAGAAGGCTAGATTTCCTTTGAGATTTTCTTTTTTCTATGCAGGATGTAGAATGTCTGACAATGAGATGTTTCAAGTAGAGCACCAGATGGTTTTTTATATAGATTAATGTCATACAGGTTTGGGATACCTTTGGCAATGGATATCCAGTCGCCTTGCAATGAAAAGTAAGTCCTGTCCCTTCAAAGGTTCTGTAATTCTTTAATCTTAAATCAAATCCTGCTTCTACAGCTTCAGATTCAGAAATATCAACCATCATCTCCTCTCCGTCTTCTTCAAGAAGTTCATCTAAGGTCGTCTTAATAATTCTGAGTTCAATTTCTTTGATAAGCCTTTCTTCAAAAGAAGAAATATGGAATTCCTATACAGAAAACCAAGACCATTAGTTCTGCGTGTCAGACAATGACCTTGTAAAGAAGTGATTTGTACTGGTAATATGTTAGTATACAAAATGAATATGGAGTGGTAGACATACCTCATCTTCTACAAAAGTTCTGACCATCACTGTATCTTTCGCCATTTTCTTCCTAATTAGGGCTTGTTCTTTTTCGTATTCTTTTTCAAAGTCACCATATGAAATAGTTGGGGCTACCTCAGCCACTTTAGGTTCCTGTACATATGCAGTCATCTGAGTTTGGTACATCATTTCTTGTTGCGATTTTATGTAGGCTTCATAGTCAGCTAAGAATTAAGGACATATTAGTTTGGATAAGTTTTTGTGCTTTTCACTGGACTAAATAGAGAAAATAAGTACAAACTTTTTTACTGGTTTTGGTGATTCAAGCAGAGTTTCTGTCTGTTTAGCCAACAAAATGCAAACAGCAATAAAATGCAAGGACTGATGCCCTCAGATGAGATTTTTTAACTGTTTATACAGGTGAAAGTTTTACTGTGCTATTTAGATGTTCTAGTTCTCAAAGTAGAAGCACTTGTAGGGGCTATTTTACAGTTTCTTCACCGTCACTGTCTCCTGCAAACTTTCATGTTTTTTTACAAGGATAATTAAAAAAAAAAATTAAGTTAGCTTGTTTCCCTGTAATAGAACAGCCTATCGCTTGATTAGTCTCCTTTCCCCACATCACTCTCTGATGTAGACTGCTATGGACATCAATAAAAGAGGGTTTCTATAGCTCCACATTCCAGCAAAGACTATAAGTCCTTCAAGAACCTGATGTCAAAAAATCTGTCTTGCAGATATGGAGCCACCAGATCTCCCTTTATGTTTCTTGAATTGACCAAACTAAGCTGCAAAGAATTTGCAGCACAATTTAAAATCTTTTTCCCATTTTGAAGTTAATTTTAAGAAATGTTTTCCCCATTTTTTTAATCTACAATATACCTTCTTCTAGTAAGGAGACCGTTGCAGAAGCTTCTCCATGTTTATTACGAACAACAATAGTGTATTCTCCGGCATCGTCGGCAAAAGTCATGGAAATTTCAAGTTTGCATTCCCCGGTTTCTCTTTTGTAACTCACTTTGTATCTATAGAAAAAATGAAAGTACAAGCTCTCTATAATTCTGATGAACAGAGTTTCTTAGTGCATTTTCTTTTAGTTACACAATTAATCAGAATCACTCCTAAATTGTACAAGACCAAAAAAGAGAAACTTTTTCAGGCAATTCTCACTCAATGAATCTGCAGAACAGTTTAGGAAAAGTAACTGTGCTGAAACTAGAGTATAGGTCTACTTTCTTTCTGTTGTCACTAAAATAAATGGGACGCAAACAACATGGGTCATTATAGCATATGTTTCAAGAATGCTACAAATGTATTTTTTTTCTCTGCTAGAAAAAGTGTTGCTGTTTATAGACAGTTTTGCAGAGATAGAATGCAAACATTGCATAGACAGAATAAAACAAACGCAAAACTTCTTCCTTATTTGTTTTTAAGAATATGTAGCATTTCTCATTTTATAGTTTTTTGAATATTTGTATTTTAAAACTTAGTAGCCTCCTAAAGTCTCACTTTAAGACATGATCCTATGATTTTTCCATTTCAAAAATAGAATTTCAGTGATGTTATTTGACTAAGCATCAGTAAGGGAATCAAAACTATGATAGTGTCAATTAAATATTCTTAAAAACTATGCTTGAACAGTTTTTGTGCATTGTATTCAAAGTACCTGTAGCCAGTCGTTAGAGGAACTCCACCTTTTTTCCAGTAGACGTGTGGCTTTGGGTTGCCCCCTACTTGGCATTCAAAAATAATGCTCCCACCTTCAATTAATTTATGTACCATGGGTTTTCTTATGAAGAAAGGAGGTATGGGTTCTCCTGCTACTTCCTCTGCTGCAGCAGAGACATCTTCCATTACAATGTCCTTTGTCTCCACATGGCTGAAATAAGATTCCAATGCAGGTAAGTGAGCTGATATCAGAAGCTCTCATAAACAGAGTGCAAGAAACTAATGACCACAGTAGGAGCAGTCTGTTTAGGAAAAACTTTACCGTTTCTCTTCTGTAACAGCCTTCTCAGAAATGGTTTCTCGAGTCTCAATTTCTTCTGAAACTGCAAGGAAAATATGATATAGTGGATTTTAAAATACTTTAATAGTGCTTAAGCGGTGAGTTTTGTTGACACAAAGAGAGAGTAGGTTAAGTAGTTAGTTGGCTCAGAGGGCCAGATACTTCCACTTAGGAAGCAAGTTAATTGTCTCCTTTGACCCTTAATTGGCCTTTACCTCATATTTTTCCAACCAATATGCCAAGCCAAGGCATACGTTCTACTTGGGAGCTGACGAAGTCTAAGTTACATTACAAGTAATACGCAGTTAACAAAATTATAGTCTTCCTACAGTGATAAATACACTTACCTTTCACGTATAAGTGGCAAGATGTGCTGACACTCCCAGCCTTATTGGTAGCAGTGCAGGTAAATCTTCCACTGTCTTCTGCAAAGGCTTCACGAATCACAAGGCGAGCAAGCCCTGCTTTGAAAGTGATCTGGAAGTCCATTGAGCTCTCAATCTTGTAGTCTTCCCTGTACCATGTCACAACAGGCTGAGGATGACCAGAGATATGGCACTCCAGAGTGACAGACTCACCTTCAGTCACAGTCTTATTTTTGAGGCCCTGTAAGATGAAAAATAAGTATCATAGTCAGCATATACTTTCACTACTAAACAGACATTTAAATAACTAAAGCCTATTTGATTAGAAAACTTAATGTCTACTTCAAAACAGTGTTCTGTTCAGTATTGTACACAGGAAAAAAGGAGGCATTTTCTAAAGGGAATTATTTGAAACTGGATTTGGGATAACTGAACATTACAGTTAATAACAAGAAACTGAAAACTTTGATTGATGATTATACAGATTATGGTGAGAAATTGTTTCACTGCAGCAAAGGTCAATCTGCTATGTGACATAATTGTGAAGAATCACTCCCACAACAGTCATTCAGAATAGTTTGTATCGGAGATAAGTTGTCTAGCTGAGTAAGTCTAATACAGAGTTAAAAAGATTAAATAGAGCCAAATTTTCATGGTCAGGTTTTCAAAGATAAACGTTAGAATACAAAACGGGTGAAAAACATAGTGTCACTCCCCGAATCTACATACAAGTTACTTACTGAGACTAAGGTGGGTGGAGTAGCAGGGATTTCTGCAGGCACAGGAACTCTGGCAGTTTCTGTCACCTAGGTTGTTTAAAGCACAGTTAATCAACAGCTAACAAAGCCAAGGACATAAACAGCAGAATTTAGATATGAAAATAAATTAGTCAAAGAGAACTCTTTTTTTGCCATCAGTGAATATTAGGCCCTTAGAAGGATTTGTGTAACAAAACAAAAGTAAAAGTTAGCAGAACGCTGTACAAGTGGAAAATTGCAATGACGAAAGCAAATAAGTGAGGCTTTTTTAAGATGAAAGTCAGTCAAAGTGATGGAAATTTGCTTAATAACATACCTTTGCTTCACCTTCTTTCCGCAGCACCAAGTGTTCCTCCTGCACTGCTTCACCTTTAAAGCTTATACCTGTCTCTTTTTTAGTCTCAATGTCATAGTGACTCTTATAGGTCTCTGCAGCCTCTCCAAAGGGAAACTGTGGAGAGGGAACAGGCTCTGCTTTTATCCTGACTTCATGCGGCTTTAGCTGAGGTGGTTTCACGGACTTGGTGATCTTTTGCGCAGCAGAAGCAGCTGATAACTCTTTTTCCAGAGTAGCCATGGCAGATCCAGCTATTGAAACCTAGGGAACAGAACAGAAAGAGTTACAGCTTTGTTGTTCTCTTGTTTTCAGAGGTGACAGTATTTCTTGAGTGGATTGCATACCCACCAGTTGTTGATTCCTTAGTTACTTATTTGTTGGCACCGCAAAAGCTGTATATACGAAAATGACTTGTAGTTTTAGATTGCAGTAGCAGAATACTGGAAACATAATATCCTTATAGTATTATTGTTGATGTGTCTAACATTTAAATATTTTCTCTTTTATTTTACTTTTGAATTAGATCTTTAAATGGTCAAGAAGCTTTTAAGTGTAACATGAGAAATATCCTCTAAATATATTCACTTGAGGCCTTAGCCTTCCTTTTAATCAGTCTGATACTGAAATAAACAATACTACTAATTACATAATTGTCAGTGATTAAAATAACTGAAGAGATTTCAAAATGTTATTGTAGGTGTAATAACTTTGGAAAACACATAAATCTCTAAAGACAAAAATATTTCAGGTCATTTTTATAGTGTTCAATTATGTTTGAGGGAAAACAGTTCATTTTTGAAGTCCAGATGAAGAGAGAAAGTATGTTTGAATGAGAAAATTAAAGTTATGTGAAGGAGTCAAACAGAAGAATTGGAAAAATAATATTAAAAACAGATGGTGTCATATTTTGCTGTCTGGATTTTTTCTGTTTCAAAAACTAGCTTAGTATGTAGTAATCTCCAAGGAAGAAAGAATTTTAGCAGTTCGTTTGTCTGTTTACGGCACTGCTTTTTATTAGTTAAACAAGCCAACAAAACAACTCTAGAGAGCATACAATTGTTCTTCTTGGGAAAGCACCATACCAAAGTGGGAGGAAAAGTTAAATGGAACGGGCAACCAACTGGTCATTATCAACAAGCGTGCTGTTCTTCTTGGATACAGTTTTCACTTCTTACCTCATACGCATGATCTGGTTTAGGAACAGCAATTTTGGAGACTGTGAAATGAGGACTTGGTGTGCGGGGTCGCGGGTGCTCAACATGAATTGTTTTCTCAGTTTCTGTTGCCCTTTTTATCTACACAAAGCAATGAAAAAAGTTGTTGAGAATGTGATGCTGATCTGCAAACTGAAACAGATTTCACTAGGACATCGGTTTTGGAAAAGAATGCAACGTAAACCGAGTCTAACCTCTGTAGATATATGAACTTGCTTCTTTTCAGCAGCTGAGATATGTTTCTCAGGAGGAACATAGACAGTTTTAACCTCTTTAGTGACAACATGACGTTCTGCTGGGGCCTCAGCAACATGCTCTTTATAGCCATATTCCAAAGTTTTCTGCTTTACATAAGCTTCATCTGCTTGTTCTTGTTCCCAGGGTGATCGAACACGGGCCTGATCAACTGCTGCAACCACTGTAGCTACAGCTTCAGCCCTTTTTCCAGCTTCAGTCTACAGATAACATTGACAGAATTAATATAAATATTCATCATGATATTAAAGGCTTGCATATCTGCCAAATACTTATAGGTATAATGCTCAGTAAAGTATATTCCAAAGAAAGAGTGCAGAGATGTGCAAAAGTAATAATGTAATCATCAAATATATCCACTCATAAATACACTGCAGAGTCAGTAAATTCAAATATAGACATATTTTTTCTTCGCTCTGTCTATGCATATTCAGAACATATCTATGGCTGTGTGCTTTATACACATTAATATTTTTATGCAAGCCCACTTTCAATACTTTATAGTTACATTAATGGCTACTTATCTAAGAGTAAAGCAGGTATGTAAACATGCATATAATTTCAGTCAGTGTGCTCATCAACTCCATACAAATGTTAGATGCTACTAAAAATGTAGAGAATGTGTCTAGTATCTCATGTGAATATATTTACTGAGGAATATACCCATAAAAATTTCTACCACAGACATATCTGTTAATTCAGTGCTAATCTATTTAAAATTATTTTACAAAAGGAGGAAAATAGAGCCGAGAAACTGGAAATAATGCATTTGTATGAGAAATTTTATTTGTTTCTAATACCTCATAAATACTGTCAACTTCTATGTTATCGGTGTCCAAATTTCTGCCCAGTCAGGCAGCAGTAGGTAATAGGATTGTTATTAATAGTGCTTATTTTTACTGTCCTAACTCATCTGGATGTAGCAACAGAGCATATGAAATGTATGCCTTGTAGATGGAAAACAAAGTCATAGATAATTTTATTCTGACTTTAAAATTATTATCACCTTAAACTGAAATAACTTAAGCAAAGCCAAAATGTGATTGTTTACAGAGATTTTCATTTTATTATTATAGTAGTGTTCAGGTAAAAGGTACCTCTTATTCAGTATTGTTTATACTAACTTGAATTTTGCCCTAAACTTGCATCCTCTAACAAGTAACTCTTAACCATCTGGCTCCTCTGAGTGAGTTTTATATGCTATGCTCTTTTAATTATGTTTTATAAAAGTATTTTTGAATGTATCATACTGTTTCTAACAAAGAAGATATAGACAGACTTTAAATAAAAGCTATTGGCAGCCATGATATTCTTCCACATATGAGAATTCCTGGCTATATTAGAAAATCTTTTCTACTGTTGGAGTCCTACTGGAACAAAGCCGTGTCAGCAAGTGCCTGATTGTCAGAAGTAATAAATTGGAGAGACTTGAATGGATGTTGAAGTTTGTATTGTACAAAGAACAATACAATTCAAACCTTAATGGAGAAGTTGTTTCATTTGACAACCACAAAATTGCAAGGAATCATCTTGTAGAAAAAATTTGAGCAAGTAAACATTACTTGAAAGTCACCAGTATGGAGTAGATTTTCATGGGGAAACCCGACTTTGTCTTAAAAGTGGCATTTAATAACAGGACGAGACATAAAACTCTTTATCACTAGAACTTAATGACACTGACTCTGTTACTTGTCAATCATCCCACTTAATGGCTATGTTCTCAGGAATCAATTTGAGGGCATTCTGTTGTACCCAAGTTGGTCTTAAAAGGTGAGTTTTGCAGATAAAACAAATTGTAACAGTGCATTTCACATCTGCAACAGCTATATTCACCTGATCATAAGCTAGATGAGTTTGTTCTTGCTTGGCTGTAATTTCTTCTCTAGTTCTGGACACTGTGACCGGTGCTTTGGTTTTATCAGTGGCAATTATTTTCGGAACTACAGTAGTTTTCTTAGCTTCCTTTTTGATCTAATTATTATAGCACAAATAAAAGTTTCAGTCATATATGATCTTGAAAGAAATTTGAACAATGGGAAAATTTTTGAATGGGAAAAGGGAAGGAGAATTTAGGGGTTAGATCATTGTGCACTGCACACAGCTCTGTATTATATGTATACTGATAAGTACTGTTGCACTCTGACACCTATTTAAATATAAGTAATGATGTTTTTTAAAAAAAAGCTGAAATACATTTCAGGAGTCAGTCAGTTCATTCCAAAGGTAAGTCAGAAGGGAATTACATACATTCTATTAATGAAAACAGTTAGGAGAGAAAGATAGAGATGGAATAATATAGTCTAATTAGCAGTAGTTTTAAAAGTTTGTAAGTTTGGAATAAATTTTTTTTAAAAAATGAGCCTGAAAAGTATAGTTAGTATTTTTTGAGGGAACATAAGGTTTGTAAAGAAGAGAGGATAAAAAACTAAATACGGTTGTAATAGTGCTTCACCTTTTCATGGGTTATGCTCACTTGTTCTTGTTGTGTAGTAATTCCTTCTTTACTTTTCGATATTATGACCGGTGCTTTGGGTTTATCAGTGGTAATTACTACCTTAGGTACAGAAGGTTTCATATCTTCCTTTCTTATCTAGTTTTTATGGTAAAGAAAAATAATAGCAATCATTTATGCCTGTTGTCAAAGTTACACAACTTTTCAGGAAAGTGGGATAAGGTTTCGGAATGTACATCAATAAGAGAAAAACTACCTGAGAAATGAAATAATTCCTTTGTACAAGCCAAGTTATAGCCTACTTTATATGTTAGCTGAACAAAGTGGAATCAAAGTCATTAACACATTGCACTAATCTGCGTGTGAATTAGAGAAGAACCATCCAACTTCCTAGTTAATTGTGATATGTCATTGCTAAGTTTTGTAGAAACTGTTTGCTTAAAAATGAGTATTACTGACTTAATATTTGCTCCTGTCAGTAGACGGAACTACTTCATCAGTTACTCCAACAAACAATGGTTCCACAATATGGTCTAGCAGATGCATTCAGTCCTCACACAAATATGAACTTCATTAAATAGAACTCTACACCAAAATATATCATGAGAGATAACCTTTACAATTTGTCTTCATAAATCTACCTTCAAACAAAAAGCAAAAGTCGTTAAGTATCAGATGAAATTCTGGGTACGCTGGAAATAAAAGCCATAATGCTCAAAGGAAGGGCAGCTGCATTCTTCCTCTATGGAGACAGCTGCTATGGAGTCAGTAGAACCAGACCTGCAATGCAGGGCCTATATGTGGAATATCTTGATTTATAAAGTTTTCGTTTTGTAACCTTCTCTTCATAAAGAAGCAGAACAGACACGTAGCATATTTGGTGAAGAAAGAGGTTCTGTAAACTTATTAGAGTATAACAATGAACTAAACATCTGTAACATTTATTTACCTTTTCATGAGCAATGTGCACTTGCTCATGTCTGGTAGATATTTCTTCTCTGGCTTTTGCCATTCTTTCTTGTTCTTTGGCTTTGTCCGTGGCAATTATTATTTTGGGTACTGGAGTTTTCTCTGGTTCTTTTCTTATCTGGATGTTTATAAATAAGGAAGTTTAAATGATATATTATTTAAAAATATAAGGTATGTGATTTTCAATACATTTGGAAAAGAGGATGCAAAAGGAGGAAAAATGTAAAACTCTGGAATTCTGAATCATTTAGTCTAGAAACTACAACAACAACATAAACAGACTTTTTATAAAATGTGTATACATTTAGCATAAAAACACTTGCTTTGCTACTGAAAGCAGTAATAAAATAGTAATAAAATACTAAAATCAGATAAGAGGAAAACTGTCCTGCATCATAATCAGTTTGGGAAAGTGTAGGATATGAAAAACAAGTTTTAGGTAACTTTTACTTTGCCAAGAAGTTTAGATGTAATCTGCACATAAACATGTAATTTTTTGCCCAGGTGGATTTCTGTTTCTCAGTACTTTAAAGATAGGTTACACTTCCTTCCTCACACATTTCAGCTAGAATGCAAGTGTAACACTTCTCTATAAAAGCTGGTCTTCCATTAAATCACATTTATCTGATAAAGCACATGCTAAAATAATCTGAATTTCACTCAGTCGTCAATATTTTCAAAATTTATTTCAATGCAGAATGAGTTTTTCCTCCTTTTTCTGACCCACTGTGCTGCCAACAAATAAAGCAGGCTAGAAATGGCAAGCTTAGAAACAAAATCAGGAAAAAAAAAAGGAAAACCTAGAAGGTATTTCCTACATGTCAATTCCTTAAATGATTGAGAATACTATCTAGTAAACCACCATAGAATATATTAAAAATAGATTTTTTCTAAGTTAATATTTTGCAAATTCATCTATCGCATTCTTCGGTATTAAAAATGGAACTGAAAGAATAAAAATGAAATGCAGTCATCATCAAGGAGAGATAGGAGAATGACAGCAAAGTAAACTAGAAGAGTGAACACACATAAAAGAAAAAAAATTACATTACGGTATGCCATTTGCCTTGTTTATAGGCTTGTCTTTTTATGAGATATTAGATTATTTGAAGAAGGTAGGGTATGACAATCATAGGTAATATCTGTATTCACCTTTTCATGAGAGATGTGCCTTTGTTCTTGTGAAGTAACAATTCCTTCTCTAGTTCTCGATATTACTGTTTGTTTTGTTGCTTTATCACTGGTAACTACTACTGTTGCCTCTTTTCTCACCTGATTTTTATAGCAACAAATAAAAAAAAATTCCTTAAAATTCATTTTAACAAATTGATCGTCAAAAGAAGAGGAGAAGGAAAAATAAGACAGGAACGCAAATGAAGGAAAAATTCTAAGGGAGAATTATTTCATTGCTAGTGGGGAAATGATAAATGAGATATTAGAGAAGAAATTTCATCAGTGTAAGAATAATGTTAGAAAATAAATGACAAGGGGTAATAAAGGATCACTTTCATAGAAGGCATTCTTAAACTTAAGAACAGTTTAAGAATAATTAATTCAATCCTGCTATGATGGAAAGCAATAGAATAAGTGATCCAAGAACACTCCTTTACAGTCCAGGTGCTCTGTAAGAGTATGCATGCTTTTGTGGTGCACTGGGTAATATCTTGTTAATTCCTCATGGTGAATCATGCCTTGCTTGCACGTGGGATGAAGAGATAAAAGGGAAATCATAAAATGTCTGTGCTCTATTTCTACCTGCTCCTGAACAGGTTGAACGTGGACTGCAGTCATTGCTGTCCTTTTAGCAGTTTGCTCTACAACACTTGGAGCTGGTTCTCTCACCATGGCTTGATCCACAGCAGCAACAACCGTAGCAACAGCTGCTGTTTTGTCACTGTCCTTTCTCACCTATATTAGTCACACCAAAAGACAATTTTTCATGTGTTGCATACATTCAGAAGCACACAACAGGTACAGAATGTTGCAAAGAAGCATTTGCAGCGGAAGTCTCTCAACAGCAGATACACATGTGTTTTATACACAGCCTCTCAGATTCCATTTAGCAGATCTATACAGCAGCGGTGAGTCCACACACAGAGCAAAATTTTAGTTCTTAAAATAGACTTTACCTCTCTAGCACCAGCTGCAGCCTCACCAGCAGTAGCACCACTAACGGTAACTTGTTCTTGGACCCCGTATCTCCCCTCCCATCTTTCTTCAGTTCTGATTTGGGTAGCGCTTGTAGATACTCTTGTTTCCTTCATCTGGGCTTCTGTGGTTGCAGTGTATCCTTCCTGCTTCCAAGGAGGAAGGACTTCGGCCCCAGCTGTTGTCACTACATGTGTTTTACGGATTGGAGATGGAGATTTCACTGGTCTAATAGGCGAGGTGGAGATTCTTCCAGCAGGAGAAACCGACCTAATGAAAAAATAAAGTATTAATATAATTAATATAGTGTCATATAACAACAACTATATAAACAACTTTGGCCTGAACTTGAATTCACTCCCCATTTAGGGTGTCTTCAGTACTTTGTAGTTTGATTTCAAGAAGGTTTTTGAGGTGTTGTACTTGTAAATTACACTTACCTATTTTTAACATTATGCCTAATATGTGTTTTTGTCATACTTGTAACTGTAACACATCTTTGTAGTAGCTTAGTTAGATTTCTAAAGACAAATAAGGGCATATGTTTAAGGGCGTTCCCCTCAAGCACATATATTTAAAATATAAAAAAACACCATAAGTTTCTATTTGCTATATCTTAATTCTCCTAATAGGAATAATATAAAAGGCTTATGGATTGTGAATGTTTAGTCTAACCTTCTTTGTAAAAATAGCATGTGGTAGCCACCTAACAACAGCGTAACTGTATCTACTCCTGCACCACACCTCATTTCCACATCATCCTTACACATGCCAGCCTCCAGGCAAGCTGACCAGGACCTATATTTTTTCCCATACTTATATTTGCAAATCGCAGCCACAAAATTGGTAGACACTTGGAAAGTGCTAGTTTCTAAATTTTGATATTCCAAAAATTCAATTCCATTCCTAGGAGAGAGTTTTAAAGTATTTCTCAAAATGCTATAGTGGGCTTTTTTACTTAGATTTTCTCTGAGAGCAATTTTTTAACGCTGTATTTCCCAAATAGAATTAATGAATTGCAGCAGTAGGGGGCAGAAGTATCATATGAATGTCTAGATTTATTTTCTAATGCGTTGTATGTCAAAAAGTGGTTTGACTAGCAGGGGAGTACAAAGTCCTAGTTCCATAGGCACTCTAGATGGCACTATTGAATTATTCTTTCATCTATGCAGATAGTTACTGCTAGTTACTATCAATTCCTTAGTTCTTGTCCTTCCACGTTATTCCCAATGGGGCAAAATTCACCAGCATACCCAGCTCTGGCAATTTAAATGGGACTCCTCGAAGAACTCTCCTTGGAGACATTCCATGATGCTGGTGCTTCAGGATGCTGAAACTGCAGGACTTCCAAAGCAATTTTCTCTTTATTTGTCTCTCAGCACAGACAACCTGGGGTCGCCCAGACCACGAGCCCTGCTCTTCAAATCCCTCACTTTCGCTCTTTATGCAGCAGAGCTAGACTTCATCTTTCTATAACCAGATTTACCTTACCTACCTTCAAAACACTATTTCTGCAGTCATTACCAGCACACATAGAACATGTGTTCGTTTTTTTTACATATCTTTCCATTCTGTTTGACACTCATCAGTGTCATTACTCTTCTCTGTTTGTCTAAAATAATCAAGGGCTAAGCACTCTACTGTTTTCTCTTTCATCATGAACTTGGAGCTTTGAGTGCTACTTACAGCTCTATGTAGGGCAATTAAATGTGATTTATTCTCTAAAGGATTTTCTTCCATATGGGATAGAAAATTTACATAAGAAGTACACACTTCTATAGCAGTGGCAGATATAACACATTATACATCATAGTCAGAATAAACGTAGTCAGTACTTTCTTCCATTTTGTACTATGCTCTCATTCTACAGCATTACTGCTATAAGTGAAAGTGATTCAAAAAGCAACCTTGTCTGAAAGAATAATAAGTTTACCTTACTGGTGAGGGTGTTGGTGCTCTGACATGTCTTACAGGTGACGGTGATTGTCTAACAGGTGATGGTGATTGCTGTCGTGCCATTTGTGCTTTTGCAGCAATTACTGGTGGGGTCGGTGATTTTGATGTAGGTCTAGGAGGCATTCGTGGAGGTGCTTTGTGTGGGAGCTGTTGGGCTGTCGCACCTTCTATGACCATTTCAACACTTGCAAGTGATCTGGCATCAAAGTGGGCCTCAATCTTCTACAATGAAATCAAGAAAAGAAGTCTGAGATTCTGTAGAATTAATCATCCACATTTTAACCTTACCTGCTTTGGTTTTGAAAAATATACCTTTTCAATTCTAGCTTGTCTTGTTTGTGAAATCTGAGCAGTCGAAACAATTGTCTTTGTCTTTTTAGCAGGGACGGCTTCTTCCTCACCTTTTGGAAAAGAAAACATGTTTGGGAGAATTACATATGGCAACAAACAAAAAACAGTTGCAGAAATAAAAGAACGGTCAACTACATATAAATGTATATAAACAAGAGAGAAAGAATTAAGCAACCGTCTCCTTTTCCTGCAGTATCTATAGACACACAATAGTGAAAACAGTTGAAATAATATTTCTGCATTACTACATCGTTAGGAAAAAAACCAAACAAACCAAACCAAAACACATTTTTGTTCACAATCAGTCCTGGATCTCAAATGATTACACAGTCTGGAAGCATGACTGAGGTGAAATCCAATCAAGACTGCTCTTGGTAGAATAATTCACTGCTATAATTCTCTATCTAAGAACTGTCTTCATCCTTACCAGGCTCTTTTACAAGACCAGGTACAGTTGTGCAGTATAATATATCTATTCTATCAAAGAGAGCTTAAAAATACAGCTATGAGAAATATATCTATTCTATCAAAGAGAGCTTAAAAATACAGCTATGAAAAATCTACAGAACAAAATGAGAAAACTGAAAGTATCCCACATTTTTTTCTGTCTACTGTATGCTCAGATTGAAGAAGACCCATTCTGGAGAAAAAGACCTTTTAAATTCTCAGACAAAAATCTTTGGTAAATTTCACCAACACTATTTCTTCACAGTAAGTTAATAACCCTTGAGAAAGAAGTTATAAATGAACCTATTGATATAACTTTGATGAAGTGGTGTGTATTCTACCATTACAACAATGAATGCTCTCTTATTTTCATGGCTTGCAACTTCATCTGTTACCTTGAATTAGCAATTCAGCTGTTGAAGTAGCACGTCCCACATTATTTGTGGCATTTACTGAATAGGTACCGGAGTCTTCAGGGTATGCTTCTGCAATTATTAAGCTGTAAAGGTCTCCTTCTTGTAAAATTTGAAAATCGGGGGAGCTTTGGATTTCTACTCCATCCCGATAGAACTTCACCACAGGTGTAGGGATTCCAGTCACTCTCACGTCAAGTCGAACTTGACTTCCCTGTCTCGCAGTCATGCTTTGTAGTCGTTGTGAGAAGTTTGGTGGTGCTGTTCCAGCTACAGTTTTATTGAGGAAATAAGTAGAATAAAAATAATGTCTGTTAAAAAGAACTCTAAGGGCTGGATATTTTCATTACTAGAAGTGCACAAGGTCTAGTTCTCTTTTGCATACTTCTCACAGATGGTACTACGTTCTCATTCAAAACATTAAGAGATGATTTGCCAAAATGTAAATACCCATAACTTTTTTCATGCATTTAAATTTTCTGCTATTTCTGATTATGTCCATGATTGCAAATATTTCTACAATTAGAGATACATTGATTATACCCATAGCTAGTAAGTGCAGTCTCTTGAGTATGACCTTTTATGAGAGTTACTTTGGTAAATATCATTTACATCTTTAAATATCATTAAGGGCTCCATCCTGTAGCACTTTATCCTTTTTTTATGTGTAGCTTGAATATAGCCAATGTAACGGATCAGCAGAAGTATGCAGGGCTAACCCAGAAGTTTGCAATTGTCATTAAGATTTCATAAGAACAAGATTAAACTTTACACAGTTAAGATGTAAAGGACACTCTTAGAAATTACTGGGGAGAATATATGCTGAATTCTAGACTTCTTTAGGAAAAAGAATTTGGTTTACTCTTTCTTTGCTTCAAATTTACTTTGAATCCAAACTTTTTTCACTATCTGTGACACATCTGCTATTGCTCACTTTCTCCCATTGCTAGCAGTGAGAGGTGCCTTTCTTTAGCTGTTTGATACCTGTGACAAGCAGCTCAGCAGTACTAGTTGCTTGCCCGGATCCATTGGTGGCTTGTACGGTGTATCTTCCACTGTTTGCTTCTGTCACGGTGGGGATCACCAGTTTAGCGCGGCCATCACTAAACGAGATCTGCACACCGGGCAGAGTTGCAGCAGAGAGAACCTGGCCATCCCGATACCAGCTCACCTCAGGAACTGGGAAACCTAAAGAAAAAAGGATGACAGAAGGAGATTAAAATGTTATGAAATGCCAGATATCCAAAATCACCATAATACTTGCTAGTTACAATTATAGTGAAGTGTAAGGGCGGAGGCACAGGCCTATGATTATACGTCCAGTGACACGGTGGTAAAGGAATTTCCTTTTTAGAAAGGTCTTTAAAATACACAGAGCAATAGGACAACTGTACAGGCTACTGCATTTAGGGAATCACTTGAATAATGAGTGGACTGTAGTGTTTGGCAGTCCTGTTGAGGAATAAAAGTTCAAAATTATGAGGGGGATGAATGGATGCATGTGAGGTATTTTTTTTCATTTATTTGCTAGTAGCTTAGTGGTATTGCTAACAAAATTATCCAGCCCAATAGTTTGGAGAAAAAGTAAAAATCAGAACTTCCAGCCAAGTTAAGTAGTTTTCCTGACACTAAATGATTTTAGAAAAAATCATTGTTGTAGACATTAACATCAAGCACTATTAATGTTTTGAGCTTTTGTTTCTTTTTTCTGGATTGAATTCTGTTTGAGTTTGGTGGAAAGCAGTCAGCTGGAATCAGCTGATCTTCTGTTCTTCAAATATATTATTCTTTAGTTGTCAGGATCATGAGTAAGACCTTTCTGGTCAGAAGAATTTAATCTATAACTACAGCTGGCTTTTTTAGCTTTAAATGGTGACTTTAGACTCCTAATGGAAATTCTCTTCCTAGTGTTCTACTCGGTCAACTTCATTGAGCAACTGAAAGCCATTTGAGGAACAAGTAAAATTTTTATATGAGCCACATAAGTAGAATAGCTAATTTAAGGAGACAGTTCCAGCTCAAAGTCTTTTTGTAGTCCTAGAACACCATTTCTCCAAAATGAAAATCTCTGCAAATTTACTTTATGTGCTTCTCCACTCAAGGCAAATCACCAACTGCACTGCACAGGGGCTCAGGAATGACATCTGAGACTGTGCTTCCTACAGCTGCTCTAATTTTCCCGGTTCTGCTCTCTGTGGTCTGGAAAACCCCAAGACCACAGAATTCTTCTGCCTTTCTAGAGTATCCCTCCTATAAACTAATTTAATTATTTGGGGGTTTAATGTGCCAGGAATATGGCTCTGTGAGACTAAAACGAAAGAGCAGATACATAGATTGAAGCTTTTACTGGCTGTCTGCAGTCACAACGGACTCGGTTAGGAAAGTTTTAAATTTTACTCATAGTTGAAAAACTGATTTTTAGATATATGTAAAATAGAAACACACAGAGAGAAAAAGAATGTGGCCAGTTTTAAAGAATTAGAAATCAAAAGGGTGAAAGTATATTTAAGCATTGTTAATTTCACAGATGGAAGTTATCAAACAGCCCTGATGGGGCTGATATAATTCAATTTTTTACTACTGGTATAGGACAACTTGGGCATTATCACCACAAATATAGAGCATCCAGCAGATCCCGCTGATCTCATCCTGAGCTATGTCTCTTTAAGATTTATGCCAATCACTTTCAAAATGTTTTAAGCCAGGCAACCAAAAATCATGCTGTCAATAGAGAATTTGTTGAAACATTGCCAAAATATTTCATTTTCTTGGTGCAGCATGATTAGTAAACATGAGGGTTTGTGTGGTAGGCTGAATGAGGTCCACATTTTTTAAAATGGAGTCTATTTTAATGTCTCAAACTGGTATGTTCAAGGGATCCGAAGTTAGAACTCATTTTGAAAATCTGAGCCCAAATTCATATTAAAAAGAAATTCAACTTCACAAATTTACTAGTACTCTGGTAGTTCCATACCACAGAGCTAAAGGTAAGATCTACCTCAGATTATAAATATTTTTTCCTGGAGTACACGGAGTAAGGACTTACTTTTATACATGCCAAATTGCACTTATTTGAGTATTAATTATTAGGACATTTTTTTTCATTTTAAAACTGTCATTGAGTTTTATCAAGCTTTATTGCCAAAAAGAAGAAAATGAACCTGAAGTTCCTCAACTTCACTGCTTAGTAATTGAATTGAATGAGATTGTCCTGACAATGACGTGAGTGACAGGAACTGCCAACCTGTGTACAATCTATGTCCTACTTTGAACAATATGCAGGGTGTAAAGGCTGGCTTGCATTGGGTAATACCTGAAAATATTGGTTCAAAGGAAGTTAAGCATAGTACAGGTTAGTTATTTATGAAAAAATTCAATACTTAACCAGTACTGTGGAGACATGAGGATGGGTACTGTTCTAATGCCAGCAGCACTACAGACTTTCTTAGTAGTGATGTGCTGAATCACGTCCCCTCAGTCACTGCTCACCCAGTAGGGCTCCCCCTGTGACGATGTCCTCTCTGCTCTGGCATTTACTGCTTTTAATCATGGGGTTTGTGTGTTCTGTGCTTTCTGAGCAGAGGGAAGTACCAGGTATTTTTGTCTGATATCAAACCTTTGTAATGTGGCACTTAATTCACAGTCTGACTGTGAACTGTGAAAAAAAAACATTTTTTCCAGTTTACAGACTGAAAACTTGCATCTCAGGTGGCTGCTAAGCTCTTGTCGGTACTCTTAGATTAACTGGACTCTTCACATTTGAAACGTAGCTCTGTATTAGTACTTGACTTGCATATAAAAACAAGCTGTAATATCAGAGATAAACAGAAAGCCTGAATTTCAAATTCAAAATAATTTATGACAGATAGGAAGGGGAGACAATGCCCTAGCATTTAATAGCAAAATAAAGCTACATAGTCGACTATTTATGCAATTAATTCAAGAAATGAAACTTTCATATTTTTTATGCATTAAGAAAACTAAATGCCAAGCCACTGTAGATCTGTTAATGTCGATGGGATGGTTTTGGGGCAGGAAAGATACTCCAGAATGCCACAATGTGAATAAAAGCTAACAGGTGATTTCCTCACATGATATTTGGGACTAAAATACAAATATGGCATATGCTATTAGAAAAGCTGCTGTATCTCCTCTTAGGAAGAAATCAAGTTCCCCTCCCAAGTACTCCATGATCTCACACAAATGAAAATAGCCAAAATTACACATTGAGCCATAATATTAGCATCCTAACTTGTTCTGATGGTCTATTTATGTATTTGTAATAATAATAAGTATTGCAATCATCAGTGGAAAGAAAATTTTCACAAACAATTTACAGTGTACAGACAAGAGGGGGTTAGGGTAATTAACCAAAGAGCAGAGGGCCAAACAACAGAATAAGACATGAAAAAATATCATGGATGTAGACTACAGGACGTGTTCAAACACCTTGTGTGAACCTTGTAAGAGTCAGTGTTATCCAAAAGGGCCAAGGAATGAACCACAGGGGACCATAGATGTCAGAGATCTCTATAACTGGACAGATCATGTGTTTGCACCTGTCACAGAGCATCTGGGTAGTGTTTTACGGTATGTGGACCATCACATTGCTAATGCCTGTAAGACAATATAAATCCATCAGCAGGAACACATGTCATTTCTCCTTGCTCATTGCTGAGGTCAGAGGCACTCTTAGAACAGGGTGTTGGTTATCTGGTAAAGTTATCTCGGGGGTTTGCATGGATTTTGCACAAGACAGGGTGCTTTAGTAGCGTGTGGACTGGCAAAATGAAGCATACTTTAAAATTATGTGGCATCTTTAAATTACATCAACAAATTATATTAATCTAGTCTTATACTACCATCATGATCACCATAGACATCTACTATCTAGCAAATGAGGGTCTTCTACTCTCTTCAGTAGACCTAGATTTTGTGATTTTAATCCCCCTGCCAGAACTCTGGAATCAAGTAAACTCAAGGGCACAGAAGGTAGAAATATGCCTTAACCAGTGAGGCTTAGCACTAGGTCAATGAAGAACTAGCATATGCCTTGCTTTTTGCACTTTGACTTTCTCGTTCTGTCTGATCATCATCCAAACAAGATTATTCCCTCTGCTCCCATATGAAGTTCCCTGATCATGTTAGCACAGTATGTTATCTATATACTTTTCATGCTATTTCCCCCCAGTTTTGATGATTTTAACATACATGAGAATTAGACACCATTTTCATTGGCAGGATGACTGGCTGTTGCCTGGGAAGCCTTGTAACCTTATGCAGTATGTTTGTGGATATCTGACAGCACCCTCACAGTGCCAATCAGTACTGTATGATGTGGATATAAATTCACATTTCAACACTGATCTTTACCCATTCAGATCAGATTATAATCTGCAGAAAGTGTTATCGCTGTCTGAGCATAAATATTACCAAAAATAATCAGTCTTGGAAGAATGAATCAAAACCTTACCACTAATATGAGCCTCAAAGGTTGCGGCACTACCCTCCAGTGCCACAACACTTTGTAACGGCTGCGTAAACGTTGGTGCTTTTGTCGTCATCTTTACAGGCACTCTGAAAGCAACAAAAACATAATTAGATATCAATGGTGACATTTTTATTATCCACATATCCTTCTTGCTAGACTTTAAGAATATTTGCAATTATTTTCATAACTATTTTCTCTTCTCAGTTTTAAATCATGTTGACCTGGCGAAATGTGAAAACTGTAGGGTTTGACAAAATTGTATAACATATTACTCTTAGGGCACTCTTGGCTGAGTTGAATGTAAAACTGTTATATTTAGTGAAGCTGTGATTTGGCATTACAAGTATGCATCAGGAGACAAAGTTCTGCTTGACTCATTGCATGACCTTGTGCAGGTCATCTAGCCTCTATTTGTCCATTAATCTCCTATGCTTAAAGAGAAAATAATCTCCACCTAAAATTTTTTTGAATTATCTGAAAATATTTTGTTAGTGCAAAGCATTTACATTCTCCAGCGGAAAGACAACTAGGTCATTCAGTAGAAACTGAAAAATATGTGAAGGTCTACAATCTATTTGGCTTTTAATAATTAAAAAAAAAATAATCCAGGGGGCTCTTTTAAAAGTAGTCTGTAAGTAGTGAATAATTTTGTTTTACACAGAAGCATACTGGCATTAAAGATGCAGATAAAATTCTACTCTTTCTTAGAGAGTATCTCAGTGGAATTTTGAATACGAGAAAACAGCCACCTTCGAAATGTGAGCTAGGATATAATGTAGCCACTGACACTGATGATTTGAACAACTGCAGATCCATGTGAAATCTGAAAGAAAAATAGTTTGCTTTCTTATCCTATGCCACAAGATCCTACTTTGAAATAGCACGCTGACATTAGATAAGCTTCTGTATCAGGAGTACCTTATATTTGCACTAACATATTTATTTACTGATTTTGAATGGTGCAGGTTTTTGAAATGTATTTAGTATCTCCTTAATAGCATAACATATCTATTAAAGTTATAATTTTTCTCATTTAAAAAATTCCCCTCTAAAATTCCCCCCCTTAAATTCTCCCCCTAAAATTCTAAAAATTCCCCCTCTTACTAAACAAGAGTTAAGCCCATGATCTTTTCAAGTCAATCTTACTCACACATTTACTATTGACTACTTTGGGTTTTGTGCCTGGTTTTGTGGCAGTCCCAGGCTTAACTTAAGAATTAACAAGAAAGTGAAGTTTTTTTCACTGCGAGACAAATTTATGCCACCTTTCAAGGGGGTGAAAATTCTTCATTACATGAGTTTCTTCAATTAAAACAGTGCCTGATGCCTGCATACAATAGGTGCATAAGGGCAGAACTGGATATTGTATTGGAATTTTGAGCTGGTTTTTTTTGCCTTTAGTGGTTATCCAGACACTTGTTTCAGTTGACAGAGGAACAGCCTTTTATCAAGTGTTTTCAGCTTTGACGGTAGAGGGAAATGAGTTCAAATTAGAAAGAAATGACCAGCATTTCATTGTAACAGAATGCTAGTTTTCTGAAAGTAAGATGAAGACAAATATCTGTCACATGCAATTCACTAAGATCTACTTCGGTTATAACTAAGTTTTGAAGCTCAGCTAAAGTATATGGAAATAATCTCACAATATAATTAAACATTATGAAAGCTTATATATATGTAATTTCCTGACTCCAGAATAGATTGGAAATTATGTAATTAAGTAGAATTGCCTTTGAGTTCACACAAAGTTTATATATTTCATTGTCTAGACAAATTTCGGTGAAGATCTGATCTTATAAGGCTTTTTAGAATTAGAATTGAAAGTATGCATCTGAAATGTCATGTTCCAGAAATAACCTTCTCAGCTATGAATGACAGCAGACAAGTGTTCCAGAGCTGCCATGTAACTGATACCTTAGCAGTTGATTCCCTTAAAAAGTCATCAGCGCTTAGCTGATACCATACACATTTTATCAGAGCTATTCTTGGAGCTTCTCAGTTTATCTCTCAGTAGCATAACCTTGAACACTCCCAACAGAAGGGAGTTTTTAAGTTAAGCAGATGTTTCCATGCACTTTTCAAATCTAAATTTATGTAGTCTTCAACAATAAATATACTGAAAAAACTTTTTACTGAGTGTTATCAAAATTTACTCCCAGAAATTTAAGACACAATCTAGCCAGAGAATTTAAGCGCTCCATGTCTATAGTCTGAAACCTATATCCTCCTGTGAGCAAATTTATAAAGAATAGATCATATCAGGATTATTAATGACTGATAAAATACTTATTACACTAGCAGAAAGATGCTACTAACCTGATCTCTCAAAGTGCCTGTAAGAGTGGGCTAAGCCCAACGAAATCTTCTTGAACGACGTCCTTATCCACAGTAAGATTTTTTAGACAATCCCAGCATGAGAATCGTTGAGCCTCTAATCATAAAAACAAAACTACACAGTCTTGACAGTGTAGTTTTGTTTTTTTGCAATCCCTACACCCGAGGCGAGGCGGGGAATGCACGACTGCTCAGAAGTGCTAACATAGTTGTTTTGCTTTATATACCCCAGCTCTGCTGACAGGTCTGCCTCATCATGCCAGTGCCAGTTCTGATTGGTTTCCTAAAAGAAAGTATCTTGTGAGAGGGGATCCACTCTGTGCAACCATACACCACCTGTTGGTTTGATTGACAATGCTAAATTTGGAAGCACAAAAGGGATTCACCGAGGAAACATCATCTGTTCCAAAGATTCTGATTTATAATTCAATGTGGTTTATAACGCACAGTTTACAAGACACTGCAAATTTCTGAAGTCATAAGCACAAGACAAAGAAAGTAATATTGAAGTATTTCAGCAGAGAATATGAACAAGTCAGCAGTAGTTATACCAGTGAGGTTCAGCCTTACTTTCTTTCATTATAAAACATCCAAGAAGCTACCAAATGCATCTGTCAATCACCAGACTAAATAAGTAAGCTGAGCTCAGACATGTGGCTGCATGCTATTAGAATACACTGTTTAAATTATTTTTTTCCATAACTTTGTATTCTAAAATTGTATTCGGTAACATATAGATTTGGTGCTTTGTTGAGTTTTTTTGTTGCTTTCACAATTTTTTGTTGGATGTTCCAAGCAGTTAAGCTTACCAAACAATAGCATACAAAGTGCAGAAATATAAATTTTGTGAAAGTAAATTAAGACAGACAAGTACTGTAATTTCTAAAAAAAAGCAGATTTAACGTCTGCTTTTTTCTAGACCTGTGGAGGCGTTGTGCAGATCACAGAGTTAATCATCCACAGACTAACATATTAGTTTGTGAACGTCCACTAGCTCAGCTTCATCACTCTATGCAGCTAATTGTACCCTTAGATTAGTTGCCTCCAAAACAGAGGTCAGAGTTAGAAAACTACTCTTGTCTATAGCTGGAATGGGACACGTTTTGCAACACATCTGCCTGTTTTCTTTGTTGCCTTCTTATTCAGAAATCCTTTTCCTTTCTTATGAAGTGGAATATATATAATGCATATCTACGAAACTCTTTAAGCACATGCCTGGCCTATATGACTATTAATGTGCTTAAAGTCAAGCACGTGTTCGGCTGTTTTGGTAAATGGAGGACTTCAGTTTGCTGTTACCAAGATCCACATTGAAAAGTATGACTCTGAGGATACCCAAAAAAGTAAACACAGGCTGGAGTTTTGTACTATCAGCTGCACTTTTGTTTGAAAAAAATCTGAAGGAAATCTCCAGCAGGAGGCTCCAAAAAATGCCAAGGAGAGAAAAATACCACTACTATGATCTCTGCAAGGGGGTATTATACTAGATGTTGCAGGTCCGAAAGAAACAAGAAAGGACATATTGCTGTGATCTCATAAAATTACTTCAGAAATTTGGTCTGCCCTTTAATTTACCCATCCTGTAAGGTGTCAACTTTGTGGCTATTCTTGGCACGCAGCAGCAACAGAACCTGAAAGAATAGTCTCTACATTGGTACTATCTGAAATTTCACAGAAAGTCAGGGTACTATGGCTGATTTTATACTTTGTGTCACAAGTAGATATCAGAGCGCCTAATCTCTCTGTATAAGGCTTACTACGATATCAAATGCAACTTTACGCATTAGTGGGAAAGAGAAGTCAGCTTCTACTAGAAGATACAAAATGTCCAAAGAAATCTGTGTAAAGGGTATTTAATTTCTGATCCTAAATAGAGACTTGCAAATTAGCCGATGGCCATTTTTTCTCTGTAGTTGAACATTTAAATATTCAGTGAAAAATCAAACTTGGAGAAAAAGCACAGGCTTTTTCTTAGACCATGTCTAAGTCAAACAACAAACAAATTTATGAACACATGATAACTTAAGTGACAGAAATGCACAAACTGTCACTTTTGAAGTTATGAGATGGTCAGAAGTTGGAATTTTTCTATTTCAGTCAAGTCAACAATTGATGACAATATTATAAAGTTACAAGGAAAAAATTATGCTTCATTTAAATACGTACAACAAATATATTTTTAAAATATCAACCCAGTGTGATTTCAACATGTTTAGTGCAACATAGTGTATCCACAATAAAAAGCAATAAGACTTCAGTCTTATTATTGTATAGCAAGGACACTGCTGTTAAAAACGGCATTATTTCTTTCTTCTGGGATCAAAAATAAGTCAGATCTAGATAATGACAAAGACTTTTTTTTTTTTTCCAGGCAGACTTACAGATTGGGGACAGTTATGAAAATTTCAACATTTGCTTCAGTCTGCTACTGTTTGAAGCATGAACTATATATTACCAATGCTACTGTAGTATACGTATTACACTGTAGGTCAACAATATATGTAAGAAATAGCAGGTAATCTTCAACACAATGAAACATTGTGGTGTGCATACAAGCAACCTCTTTGTGTGTGATTCACTTTGATTAATTCTAGTAATCCTATTGACTTGATGAGCGGAGCTGCACAAAAGGAACAATTAGTAGGCCCACATGAAGATGTCTTGAAAGCTGAAGACTTTAGAGCATAAGGACAAATTCATTCTTGAACACTGAAAGCTTCAAACTGCCACTTAGGCAAGTTTTCAATGTGCTTTTTTTTGGAGTGGAATTTCCTAATTTGTTTTTTAAAAAAATCACAACCTTTCCTTTTCTTCATTATTTGTCAAACAGTAGTAGTGTACTATGTGCTGTAGCTGCACAGACAATATGGCATAAACCATACTTTCTTTCCTGGCTGCTTAATCTATCTACACATGCTAATTTACAAACTGCATAAAAAGAATAAGCATATTTCCTGTTTCCTTCTCCACTTATATTTTCCTTCACTCCCTTCTTTCTTTGTCCTATTCTTTCCTATACAATGTCTGTTATATTTCCTTTCATAGTCTATTTTCATCTCACTCTGCCCCCCAACCCAAATATTCAGAACCAAGGGAGTAATGAATAAATAATGAGGTCACTTTAAATAAAACTTCTCACTGATAAGATGCTGTCCGAAATCCTTATAGAACTGACAAAACACAACCCAAAAAAGTATTTAGACATTATATCCTTGCTGAATTTCCAGTTTTCTAAAGTCTATGTTTGGAAAAAAATTTGCTTTCCCTCCTCCCACCCACCTTCTTTCTTTAAACTTAGAAATAACTAAAAAATTCTTCTCTTAACTGTTAAATCCTGACCTGAAATCAAAATGCATTTCCACCACCTTTGTCAACTCCCCTTGCCCTGCAAATGCTATAAACAGTACTTTGCAATAAGACCTTTGGAATCTTAAATAAAAGCTATAAAATGCATTATAGTCACAAGACTATCTATGTTTGTGTGGTGCAGCTGGCTTCTGAAAATCTTCAGCATTTTCAGATGTAAACATCTCTTAGCCTATTTTAACTGATTATGCAAGATAGATTAATCTTTTTCCATACAAACTAGAACCTGCTTGCAAAAAATTGTTTGACTTATTACTGAGGAAGGCACTATCAGTTGCTCCCATAGCAGAAATGGTATCTAAGACACTAAGCAATTTTTGAAACTACTTTATCTATTTCACATTAACAACTTACTGGCAACTGTGACTAGATGTGAATGGATATGGAATAGTTATCAGGTTCATTGTTAATAGTTGTTACTCATATCGTATCCTTGAAAATATCTAAGGAGGAGCTTTACAGATATCCCTTTTCCCAAGTCTACCTTGTATATTGTTTCTTTATACATCACCCTGCACATTTACATAAGTGGAATAAAGAAGGAATAAAAACATTACTTACTCAGCACGCACCTTAGGCAGCAGGGCCCTACTAACAAAGCCTGGACCCTGACTAAAGAATATATCTACGAACTGGTTTACTTCCTTCCACAAAATAATAATTAATATCACAATACTGGGGAAAAATTTTAACTAACATCAAGATCGTTCTTGGAATTTGATAGATACATACATCCTGACAAGCTTTGCAGACCTTTTAATGAATTCATGGGCACCTATGATTTATAAAATGAAAAAAAATAAACACACTTACTGTTTTCTGTAACGGATCCATTCCCTGGGAACACTTGGAGCTGTGCTCCTCATTGGCAAAAAGAAGGTTGCTGCATTTTTTGTTTACAGACACTGTTTTCTACTATTTTGTAAGAAAACCATAATTAAGAACAAATATACAGATTTCTATTTTGCCTTGTATTATTTAGAAAAACATTAACATTTTGTTTTGGTTTTTTAAGTGAAGTCATATTTTGTGAATCAAGGGGGGGAAAAGCCCACGTCAAATAGTTCAAAGTTCAAGTTGTTCTTACAAGCTAACAATCAAGAGGAAAAGTAAAAAGAACCCAATGCCTTAAATTTGCTGAGGAATCAAGATCAGCAGGCAATGAGTTCTGCACTTTAATTTTTACAAAATGGGCTTTTAAATAGGAAAACTTATATGACATACTTACGGATTCCAGCCGATACAAGAACATATATTGTAGGGTTTTTAAAATATTTGGGGGGGATGTCTGATATATACTTTGTCAGTCCTCTAAGTGTGACTGCAGTTAAAAAGACAGTATTTTCTGTAAAATCTTTAAATCTAAACAACACATTCAAAGGAGAAGCTTAGTCATCAGAAAGGTAATTTTATGGGATCCACAAGATGTTTGATATTTCTCTCCATTCCATTTTGGGAAAAGCTGTTTGTGACAGATACAGGGTAAATAAGCAAAGCAAGAACCTCAGTCCTCAGCTACTATATTTATGTGCACATATACACAGCCCTGTGACTTTTCAGTGGGCAGGATGCCATTGACTTTTCCATAATGTCAAGCAAGTGATTTATGTGATCAGGTGAAGACATGTACATGATATTTTTTCCAGCTCATTTCCTCTCTATGCCTGTACTTTAATTTGGAAGTAAATTTAAGTTTCTACCAGCCAATCTGCATCTTGTTGGAGACAAATGTTTAATGTTTTTGGCATTATGATTTAAGCAACTCTTAAAATGCTATTTCAGTCCCAGTTTTGCACGGGTGACAACTACCTGGATGAAGCACACAGATGCCGCACTGCTTAAACCCCTATCTGCTGTCTGTGAGAAGTGTGAGTGCATTGCTGTGGTATACAAAGCCAGTGCAGGCCTAATCAGCGTTCCTATAAAGAATGACAAAACGTTAGACAACAGACAGTTGCACAATACACATGTACCTGTGGTATCGGCCAAGCCACACCATTCAGTGCACTGAAGCACAAGTCAGAGTAGAATATGAATCATTAGCTAGGTAGGACTTTGAAAATCTGAATCAGAAGGATCAAGCTTAAGAAGTTATCCTAAAGTCTAACTGGATGTTCCATTGGTTATTGTGTCAGTCAAACAGCCATCTAAAATGGCTGTGAAGTGAAAAAGACACCTAGACTCTGAATTCAAAAGACGGAGACAAAAATTTCATCACGCTAATGACTGCACTACAGTCCAAAACATTCACTTCATGTTTTCTCTATATCCTGAATGGATGCTGTGGGTCTAGGAATTCTATCATTAGGAAGTCCTAAAGGCTAAACTAAGGATGTGTTTTGAAATTAGCACAGGTATCATTTCATAGTCCACTCCTTTGGACTGTAATGAAGTGCATCAAGTGAAACTGGACTGCTGTGTCACACTAATCCAGTCCTGAAAGCAAAACAGTATAGAAGAATTCTCCATTATGCTACCCTAAAGAGACTCTTCCCTGAAGACATTCTTGGTACTAAGCATGCATTAGACAAAGTTTGCTATTATTAGTAACCACTCCTTTTGATGCCCAGTCTCCTCAAAATGTCTCAAAGCTGTTAGAAATAAGGTAATGAACACTGTATTTAATAAACCAGAGAATTCTGCAGTTCTAAATTCATTTGTTTTTAAGTCCTCATTCGTTTGTGTCTGAATTCTCTATATAAGCTAGTAGGAAGAACTATTGATGGAACTGGTGACATTGATAGAATTTGTAGAAGAATAAAACAGTGAGTACTGATGAATCACCAAGGAGATGTGTAATTTTAAAGGCTAGTGTCTCTTTTTTCCATCATCATCTTCTGTTATATTTGTCCAACAAAGAAGAACACAACTGCAAAAAATTAGAAATCACCATCTAATAAACACTATGCACAGTTGAATTTTATTAATGATTTATTTATAAAGAACTCAAATACAAATTATAACCTAGATATAAATTGATGAGCACTCAAAGATTCATCTTCTCACACATGGCCCATATCTACTAAAGGACACAGCAAACAACATGAACACCCTACATCGTGCAGTTCAGTCCATTTTCTGATCCTCTGCAGCAGGCAGGAGAAGAATAGGATCATGTTCCAAATTGAAGTGAATCTCTTGTGGCCTCTCAAGTTCAAGATACACTCCTTGAAGCCAGAGTTTCTCTTTAAACCTGTTTAAAAAAGGTCAGTTAACATTTTTAATGGTGGCAGCTACAGCATTCCCTTTCATAAGCAACGCTGTGGTGGTTGGCATAGACTGCTCTCTATGGGCTTGAGGCAATACAAAGTTAGAGATCAAACAGCCAGTGATTCCAGACAGAACATAAAATATCCTCAAACTCCTCTTATTAACAATAACAAATAACCAGAGGGCACTTCAGTTATAAAGAACAGAAGAATGAGAAAAATGAGGAGAAATTTCACCTTTCTGTATGATTTTCATGTTTTAATCATACTGAATTCTCTATGTGCCCTAATTAAAATTAACATGATCTTGCAGTTGATTTTTTGGTTTGTTTGTTTTGCTTTGGAATATCTGTCATCTCACAACAATACAGAAAAAAAATGAACAAAATATATGGGATTAATGCTTGATCAGCTGCACATGAGGGAAAGTGTGCAGGCAGCTTATGATGAAATGAGAACAGCTTTTGAATCAACATATGCAATAATTTTCCTTTCCTTTCACATATTGTTCTATGCCTAGATAGACAAACTTCAGGAACTTAAAGACAAAAGAACACTGTTCTTTCTTTTTTCTATGGCTTTTTGTCATAGAATTCACTATGTTTGAAAAGTTCAGAAAATATTCAGACACTTTTAGCCAACAAACGCACCTTCATGTGACCAGCATAGACTTCACACTTTAAGCAGACTGTGAAAGACTAGCCTGACACCAATACCTCAAATTCTCAACCACTTTCCCAGGTCATATTAACCATCACTTCTTTAAAACCATGAGAATCCTGGAGCCTCCTCTGCATTACATTGGTCCACATACTTTCTAGAAAGAAAGCTATTTTACTGTATCAAGAAAACAGCTTTTTACCATGAACCAGTCTTACCAATTTCAGAGTTGTATAATAAACATTATTAATTGAATTGTTTAGGTATTTTCTGCTGAAAACCTCTGATGACAAGTCTAATTTTTTTGTGCACAAGTTCTTCCTAACCCCCACCTACATCACCTCATCTTATCTGATGCTTCCAGTGAAATGATGAACTAAGAGTAGAGTAAACCAGATTAGTAACAGTCACAGGATATAAAAACTCTCTCATCCCTGAATACACTATTCAAAAGACAGGCAGTTGTAGCACTATGACCTTCAGTAGGCTCTCAGAGCCTAAATTCAGAAGGCAAGATTTAACCTTGTGCAAGAAGTCACCACAAGGACTATTGACTTCAGGTATTTCATTTAATCTGCTGAGATTGCAGGGTGGAAGTTTTTTCATCTTTAATCAATTAATGAACAATGACTGTCCCTGTGCTATTAGGACTGCTACTTATTCTTCTAAATAAGATGGTTACCTAGTAGAAAACTTTCTTTACATAGTCTGTTATTGAAACTTCATGTTCATCTGGTTCTATTAGCTTGAATTCCTGGAATACCTTGTTTCTTTTAGCTGTTCAATATCTTACATTAATATCTAAATTAAGATACCTAGATTTTAAAAAAGTTATTTCACATCATTCATCTTATTGCATAACGTTCATTTTCTACTGTATTACAAGGTCTTTCATCTAACAGAGTTGCATATCTTCTGATGAAGAATAAAGTGTAAAAGGCAATCACACATTATGCACTTCATTTACATTATGAAAAAATTCATAAGAGTAGGAAAAGTGTTTGATGTTTGCTTTGTAAATTAAAGTCCTTACAGCTACTGGAGTATTATCAGCTGTAACACAGAGTAAACTGCAAGTTACCTTACTGGGAGATGTTTAGCCACCAGCCTTTGATCTCGCACACAATGTGTGTTATGGGCCTGTACTAGCTCAGTTGTGGTGACATTCACTTCTTCTGAAAAGTATCCATCTTCCCATTCTGATTTAGCCTGAGTTACAGTAGAAATTTCTGGGGTTTTATTTTTCTCTGAAATAAAACATGTACATTAGTAAGTGGAGACAAGGTGCTCATTTAATATGGTAACAACATGCCTAAAAACATGCAGCTGGTAGGATGAATTACCTATCACTGTTACAAAAGCAGAACAGTGTGCCTTTCCAATTTCATTGCTGGCAACACATATATATTTCCCAGTATCAGCAAGGACTACATTTCTTTTTAAAAGGTAATAGGTATCTCCTAATTTCTCGATCTGTAAAACAACAAAGTGTAAATAGGACATCATTAGTAGCATAAACCAAAATATATTATCTTTCTCCCAAGAAATGTTTCATGAACATTAAAACATACGCTGATGGCTCCAGATACCACTTGGATATCATCCTTCATCCAGCAGACATCTGGTTTGGGCTTTCCATGTATAGTGCAATGCAGGATTAAATCTTCTCCTTCTTGTAGAGTTGTATGTCCAAACTTATGTATGAAGTTTGGCTGTGTTCCTTGTACTGAAAAAAAATTATTCTCTGTATTTTAAAAGGCACAACCTAAAGAAACTAAAGAAAAAATTCTCTTCTCGTAATTATAAAGTTCACCACATTGCATGATGAAGAGAGCCTTTATTGATGCCTAGAGCTCAGGATTACTTGTTTGCAAGACAGTAGGCAGACATTATTTATCTATACAATATAAAGTTTATTGAAACTCATGGATATTAAGCACCCAAGAATTTCATGCATTCGCATAGTGATATTAGTTCCACGGTAATGCTAAAAAAAATCATTCTTTGTGTAGGTAGTAGACAAGTCTATGTGGATTATTGTGTTTCAGTGAAAATGGAAATGTAAATATTTCACACAAATTTAAAGTGACAAAGTCAAGAGAGCGAACTTTTGCATTTAGTGAATCATTGTACATCACAATCTTTCTTCACTTTTTTCCCCATTGCTGTAGTCAAAAAAATGTTATTGAAAAAACTAAAACAAGATTTATCTATATTTGCAACAATCATGAAGGCCAGAATGCAGCCTTTGTACCATTTTGATCAAGATCATTATTTTGGCCATCATTAATACTGAAACCATGTATTACTAGTACATCCAATACTAATGTGATTCAGATCAAGGATAGGCTAATAACTGCATTTTTACTGCAATATCCAGAGCACATGGGTTTGAGTTTGTGCTGGCTTCATGCCAACTGTGGGAAGACAGATGACACCTGAGCCAGTACAAGGCCTGGCCAATACAAATTAACCCATCAAAATTGTTTGAAGAAATTTTAGTCATGAGCATCAGTTTGTACTGAATCAAAGCATTGCTTCATGTGACATGTAACTTAATGAGCTGTAAAGCTGGTTTTACTGGATCACTGCACTGCTACCTGAGGTTCCACTTATATTCCACCTCCAGGGCCACAGCAAAAAAGATTACCTTAAAACTCAGACTAAGTAGTGTTGACATAGGGAATCCAAAGCAGTGGATGTTAACACACAGAAGGACACACAAAGATATATATTACAACAAAAATGAACATTTTGCATTCCTATCATATAAAAAAATGTCTTCTCGTTCCTCTTTGCTATAAATTATACCATGTGTCCATAATATTTATCAGAAGTAATCACAAGCCTTCCAGAAACAGAAATGTATTGAAATGTACGATAAATAACAGAGCTTGACACTGCTTTCAACTGTGCCAGCATTACTCCGCTGTTTTAGGATGAAAATTTTTTCTTTATGCTATTGTGAAACAAACGTCAACATGTCTCACAAAGGTGCCCAACTTCTAAACCTAAACATATTGAGCCCCTGTCTCATTTCGAAATGTGGGACTGCCACTGCAGTGAGGCAGACATTTTCACCCATTGTATTAATAAATTCACTACTTAGGTGAGCTCTTACTTGCAAATAAGCTTTCAAGCTTAGCTGTTTTTACATTTCTCATGTACTGTAGGACCTAGGCCACAATATAGAGCAGAAGTAGGGAGTTGTACTTTCTCATAGCCTTGCTAACCTAAGCTCTCTTTTAGCCAGTCCTGCAGCTCAAACAATTCAGTTCTTGGCTGTTGAAAGTTAGCATGCACAAGCTGCCACTGCCGTTGCATTGCATGCACCTGAAGCACAGAAATTTGGGATCTGCAGCTTCACTTCAAGCAGGAGAACCAAGCTTACATCCTTGCCTCCTCATTGCAGGCAGCTGGCAAAGTCACAAACAGTGCACTATTAGCTTGTATTCCAGTGGAAAATGTTAAGGGGGCATCAGCCACTCCTTGTAATATTTTTGGCTGAATTCCATTATTTGTGTGGTTCGTATTACCTTGAGAAGTCAGGCTGCAGCTCATACCAGGATGGTTTTTACCATTTAAATAAAAAATAAATTTAAAAAAATAAATTGGGTGGAATGGTGATAACAATCAGACCCCATCTTGATTTTGTATCAGTAAGTCAGCAGAACATAAAAACTAAAATGACCAGTTTCTAGAGAGCAAAGGGAAAAGTATGTGCAAAGAAAACCATGAAGAGACAGTTACTACAACTCTTTAAGGCACAGGCTAGAACTCAACAGGGAAACAAAGTCTGCTGTAAAAGAAGTGTTTATCCTCTGACAGCAACTTTCAGGTAGTCAGTGGTACCTGAAATCCCACTCTGATGACTTCAGATAAAAAGTTTGCCAAATATTAAACATTACATAAGTTATTTGTAGGAACCAGTAGAACCAGCAAGGAAAACTCAGCAGATTGGAGCAAAACAAAGGGTGGAGAAATCATCTGCATCTGGCTTTATCACACAGCTTTCACTCCCGCCCCAAGTCTCTCTCACACAGGTAGGACCAGATCAATCCAAATTGTTTTCAGCAGCCATTTTTTATTACTTTGCTTCACAGTTATTCTAAATCTATTTAGTCTGGGCACTTAATTTCCAACCTCTGATGTCTTCAAATGTGACACTAAAAAGTTTATGAACTTCCCCCTATTTTCTCTAAAAATTTGGTCTAGACTGAGATTCACACTATACTGCTCAGAGATTTTGGATTCACTCAGCATTGCTCTAAATTAAGATACTGCACTTTGTGTTAGGAGCTTGACTGAGACAAAATCTCTGAACAATAATCAGAAGGAATTTTACTAAGGAATACTAAGTGTGTCTCATGACCCAATTGATCTGAAATATCCATAGTCCAGAGCTCCAGTCTCCTTGAATACCATGGCATAGCCTCATCAAAGTAAGGGTGAGTAGTAATTTGTAAAGGCAAAGCTCCTCTAAGCCACAAAAAATATACACACACAAAAAATACTAGCTTACCCTAGCAAAGTCCCAGAGAAAGGTCCAGAAATAGGCCTACCTTACCAGTCATTTGAGAGGAAGCCAACTTCGTTGCATCTCCAGCCACATCTGATCCAAAACCAAGCAGGGGAATGCCTCATTCTCCCTCTGCCTACTGACTCATACTTGGGCCCTCAGACAGGCTGCTTCTTTTGAAAAATGAAAATAATTAATCCCTTCCCCCCCATCCCCCACCCCGATTTATTCACCATGTGTAAATACCCCTTCACACAACTCTACGTCTTGTATTCAGGCAATCTCATTCACCCCTTGCTTTCCTAATGGGTGTCTGCAATATGGGGAAGGAGGAAGGGAGGCTAGGTTAGTAATATGCCTAAGTATAATATTTTTATTGTAAGACTAGAGAGATTTAGCTTTATATCTGCTCTTCAAGACAGCAATCAGGAAGTTGTAAATAATTTGGGGTCTTGCAGTAACTATAGATTCAAAACTGTGACTGTGATGAGAGGAACTCAGCACTGTAAAACAAGAAAGTAGCAGAACTAGAACAATACAAAACACCTAGAAGTATGCCCTGCTTCTACAGTGTGGTTAAAAGGAAGAGGAATTGAAGCATGCACAACATGAACTATTAAAAAAAAAAAAGGGGGGGGGGGCACATTAAGTTGAAATTGCTGCTGAAACAGAATGAGTGGGTTTTTTTCAGAGAAGTATTGTGTATCATGAGACTACATCACTATCTCGCTATCACTCTTTTCATTTTTTTTAAGGATTATCTGAACAAAAATCAGCAGGAATTTTCCTACAAATTTTTTTTGGCATTCGTTAAAGTCCTTAAATAAAGAGTATATAAGCCCAGACTGCCAACACAGCAATAAATCAGCATTGATTACACCTTTGATTAAAAAGCAAACCATTAAAACCAGGAGACTTTCAGTATTCTGCTGTGTATCTGGTATCTCTAATCTCTCCTTTTTAAATCTCATTTCTTGCAGCAATTAAAAATGTGGCTGGAATCCACATACCTCTTAGAAACTGTGTTTAGAACTATTCCCATTTTAAAATAGATGCAATACCATAGTCATAAAATCAAGTTTTGTTAACCCAAAATGCACAGAAACATTCAAATTCTCAGAGGAAAAGTTTAACGAACAAAGGGATTACGTACTTCTACAATTATTTATTAAGATCTACAGATGTGTTAATGAAATTTCTGGCCTTATATACCTTCTTGCATTTATTAATTATAACATTTGACTATGCAAAAATGACAACATTCTCAGAGGTGACAAGGTGGGGTTCTTTTGGCCTTTTATTATTTCACAATGTCTGTTATATAACAATAGCATGAATGTTATGAGTACTTTTCAAAATAACAGCGCACTTAGATTTTAAAAGCTGGATTCATCTGAATCTCACTCTCTTCTCACTAAAACTTGAAAGATCTTATCTAATATTTAAATAGGAACTCAATTCCAGGATTTAGTCCAGTAGTAGGAAGCTTACTTTTCACAGATAACACATTTGAGTAATAATGAAAGATGATGCGTTGGCACAGGAGCAGATCATAAGCCACTTCAGCTGCTTTTGAACTGAACAGCAAAACTGAGGGTCATTTTCCTTAGAAAGCCAGCTAGCTTCCCTGGATGACAGGTAAGCTATAGGGACCTTCCATGTAAGCTTTAGACCCATGTAGTTTTAATCAGGGTGTACAAAGAACTCTGCATTAATCTACCCTCCCCCGTGGAATAATTTTGTTTTGTCTTGACACCCTTGACATCTTTGTTTTCTTTGAGGCTATGCTGAAATCCAGGCTACTTAATTTGTCAGTTACAACAAACATTTAAGGTTCAAGCTGGAAAATTAGTATTAAACTCACCAATTGTGGAATTTCAATGCTGTTCTGCTTTTGTAGTTTTGTGGGCAGCAGGCAGATTTCCTTCAGTGACTTTCTAGATACAAGTGGTGTAATATTATCCTTCTCCAGCCAATAAAATTGAGCACAGGTGCTGTTTCAATACCACATCATAGCAATGAACAGTTACAGAGGAATCCTGTCAATAAAGGCTTCCTCACCTGGAAAGCCTTCGTGGAGCGTATAATACCAAATCAAGTCTCAAATAAAAAGTCCATTGACCTAAACTATTTTTATGTCTTGCTCGGTACATGAACTATCAATAGTACTTTCAAAATATGATGAAAAAACAGAAAAATAGGTAAGGAAAATACAAACTTTACCAACAAGAGTGATTTAATGAACTATTCAAACCCTAATTCAGAAGAAACACAATCAACGTTGTATTGATTTTAAATATTTTTCTGCTAAGGGGGAAAAACATAAGTATACTCAATTAGTTGCAGCATGATACATCCTCAGAATTTTACTAAAGGCAGAATATGCTTGTTCATAGGCACATGCAGCACAGATTTGTCAATGTTGGAATAAAATTTGCTCTCTCTCTGTGGCTACTTTTTAAGTCTTCCCCTCTTAGAGTCCTCCTTGTTATTCTGGGAACTGGGAATGTAAGCCAAACTCCAATAAAAGGCTGTATCACTGGTTACCTTCTAAATAATATTAATAAAAAGATGGAATAAATCCCACTAGGATTCAAAGCTGCATCTTTTACTCTCACACAATTTTGTAAACTGACTTTGTATTCTGGCCATCAAATCTCAGGTAATGCAAGCAACTGACATCTCTCCCGCTTGTTCTAAAGATGGTTAAATGAAGTTAATGGATTTAATGCAAATGTGTATGAGGGAAAAGGTCTGCATGCCTGCTCCCTTGTAATACTCTAGGAGCCTGGATGTAAATCAGGAGGTGTTACAAGGGAGGGGAAAGAATTTGTCCCCATAATCTGTGTACACATGTCCAGTAGTTCTGTGTCCCTTTGTTGCCTTAACTTGTAGAGCTGAATATCATAAACAGTGAGCGGTCCAAGATCCAACTACAAGTCTAGATCCAAGCTACCTCCAATTTCTGCTCTATGACATGATGAAAAGTTCACATCTTTTTCTCCTGCTTTGATAGAACTACAAGTGAGTTTGGGACAATTTTTCCCAAGCAGGGCTGGAATGATAGCTCTAGCCTTGCTCTCTGAAGGACAGAGACTCACTTCACAGTGTTGTTTTGCTCAACAAATAGCCCTCCTCCAACCAAAAAGGTCACATGCATATCTCTGAACTCACATAATGACCATATAAAATGGACAAGAACAATGACCATTCTAGCACTGAACTTTCCATAGTTTTCAAGATGAAGGATCCAAAAGTCAAAACAGAGATGCAGCTTTGAGCCCCACATCTGTAGAGCTACAATGACTCTTTCTGTCACAAGCCTTATGACAGTTAATGCTTAATTTAAAGGCCTCATTCTAGCAGAGGCAAGGCAGAAGAAGAAAGAGAAAATCTCTGCTTTCACTCTTCACTTAGCCTCAACACTGAAGGCAAAAATGCCTTTAAAAGTGACCTGAGTATTATTTAAAGTTATATGGAAAAACAAAAAAACAAGTTAAAAGAACATCCATGATTAATTTTAATTTTTGAATTATGACAACTCTCAGTAAAAATAGAGTATTGAAGGGCAGCTGTCACATAGAAGACTCATATTCAAACAGAAAATTAGTTATGAACAGGATAAAGTTATCAAGCACTGGCAGTTCTGCAGCAGGCAAAACCTTACAGCAAGTAGGAGAGGCATTTTGGTTTGTTCTTACCACAATATTGCTTAATGTACCACTTCTGCAAGTCAGCGTGCTCACGTAAGTTCTTTGCTGTATGCTTATAACAACCATACATAAAATCACAATGGGGTAAAAACACTACATTGAATTTTACTTTTATGAAAATTGAAACAGTCAAAATCATACTAATTTACACATACAGATTTATTGTGAAATGGAAAGTACACTTTAGGAAAACAGGTGAGTTTTATACCTGAGAGGATTATTATGAATCAACATTTTTGGGAGATGATTGAACTTAGAAAGTTGTTCATCAAGAGTAATACCAATTTTAGTTAGAATTTAATTGGTTCCCCCACCTGCCCACCACCTCCTCCTCCTGCTCCCTCTCGTATTGCTGTGAGGTTATATTCCCTTGAGAACTTCTCCTGTTTCAAAGTTACAGGAATTTTAATAAAGTTGCAGTCACTGGGCCAAAATATCTAAATGTCAGTCTTCAATCACACTGACCCCTGGCAATTTGCAATATATATTCTGCTCATAGCATGCTACACAGTAAAAGGCATACTTCATTTCAGCAAATTATGCAAGAGAAAGTAAATAATTCCTCTCTATAAATTTTCCACACTAACACAGTTGCAATACAAAAGTTGCAAATCAAAAATGCAGGAAAAATCACGTAACTGTTTTTCCATTGTTTTTACTCTACAAATACAAAGAGTACTGGAGCTAAAAAAAGAAGTTACATTTGAGGATTTATAAATGAAGTCTTCCACTGGCACACTTATGTTGTTGTTATCAAATGCTTAAACAAATTATTACTTTAATAAAAAAAAAATATTTGTGGTTGTCGCTGTCAAGAATGAAATGCAGTATGTAGGTGAACAAAGTCCTGGTTTGGATTTACTGCTTTGAAGTTATAGGAGAATTCTATTTGAAGGAAATAAAACAAATGGGGTTATATGAATACAATTTTGAGTATTTCCCCAATTTGATTGATTTGTTTGAAATCAGTATGTTAAAAGCTTTTAAACATTTACAAATGCTCACTTCATAAACTACTATCTTTCTTGTCTTATGCTAATAATTTAGTGGATTATTAGAAATATTTATATCTTTAATTACAGAAGGCGGCAGAGAAATTATCACAAGCATCTGCCTAAATAGATCGATACATTAGAACATCTCATTTTTTGAACATTTGGGGGTTTTGGTCTACTGTATGCTAGGTGCCACTTACACAAATCCTGATGATTCTGGGTCAAATCTTTGTAGTGCAAACAATCACAACTCTATTGGAACTACTACAGCTTTCATTTGTGGATACTATCTGCTGGGCTTTGACAGATCTAAATCTGATCTCTGCCACTGCAATCATGACTGGTACAAATTCTTTACTAAGAAGCTTCATCCTACAAATGAAAGTTTTTTAAAAGTATACAAGAAAAATGTGGTTCAAAATAATATATTCAATGTTTAAAGAAATATTTCAACACCCCCTCCCCAAAAAAGGTATATTATAGAATATAAGTTGTTCTCAGCACTCCACCTGGGTGTATCTTGACATTTAATACCTGTAACCATTAAAACTGTTTCCAACAATTTGTAATGCCTATATTTTTAGAAACCAAAACTCTGCCTCAGATTCTAGAAAACCTTTGTAACTTTTTTTATCTCAACATCACTATGAGAAAGGAAAAGAAACACTTAATACTGGTATTAAAGAAACAAGCAATATTATTGAGTGTGACATAAAAGTGGTTTGGTACAGATAGTGAAAGATGCAGAAGAAAATAAATTTAATGTTCTCTTAGCATGTGAGAATTAAGTCCAGTGCAGTCAATATTATACTCATTTTGTGAATAGCCAGTATATTAGTGATATGCTAATATAGATGACACACAGCATTATCCAGTCTATTCTTGTAATAGGTGGCCTGTTACCTTTCACGTGGAGAATGGCACTTGATGAGATAGTGCCGTTCAAATTTTTAGCCCGAACAACATAGAGCCCAGCATCTTTATCACACACCTTCTGAATGAACAAAGTATGCTTTGTCTCCTTTTGTAAAAGCTTTAAGTGCTCATCTGCAGTCAGTTTCTGGCCCTTCTTGTACCTGAAGCAGAGAGTCAGTTTTCAAGTCAGATTTATATCACTGTATGCCAAGCAGAACTTTGCAAATAAGACAACCTCTGTAACACTACATTGACAGCAAGAGATAGAGCTCACTGCTCTGATCTCATTCCTGAGTATTTAAGCAATTCAAATTGTTGGATAATACAGTCTTAATACTAGAAAACGTGGTTCTGAAAATGGTTTTCAATGGACAAGTCACAGTTATCTCACTGCAGTATTGGAGACAGTAGCATGAAGGCCTGGGCCATCAGTTTTGTACTGAAACATTTTTGCTAGTAAGGTCAATCCACATTCAACTCATGAATAAGCTCTTAAGATAAATAAGCAACATACAAACATTCTGAACTTGTGTCTTCAGCATGAGGAACAGTCAAGGACCTGTTCCCTCCTGGTCCACTTAATGTTTACTTAGTTCCCATAACCAAACAGGATAGAACAATGCATCAGGAGTTATTTCAGAGAACTGGTGCCATATTCTAAAACTTGAAGATCCATCACCATGTATTGGTATTGACTCCAGATTTACATATTGGAAGTAAGAGAAAATTCTGGCTTTTCTTGCCTCATGATGCTTCAGCATAAGCTACGTTTAACATAACAAAAACACAGACATTTTTTTCCACATATATATCCAAAAAAAGTCTACATCAGTACAAAATACATGGTATTGGTAAATTTTTAATTACAGAAACCCCATTTTTTTATTTTCATAAAATTCTAACATGCAAAATGTTTTCATTTGAATGTCATTTTTAAAAGACCATATACTAATAGTGTATATATATTTTTAACTAAATTAATGCTTTCTTAACATAAAATAAAATGGAAAGTACCTCTCATTTCACCAACAATATTCCTCAAAGTGTAGAATACCAGGTTTTAAACCAAAGTAGCTTTATTGATACCAAGACAGTATAGCACCAAAGTTACAGTGCCCAGTAGTTTCCCCAGTGCTACAGAAGAAAATTCAGCTTACTAAAAGCTTATAGCTTGCCTAATTCTTTAAATGTGCAATAATAATCTTAACATCAAAACATTTCCAGTAAGAGGCATACCTAACTTTAATACATTAAAAGAAAGGCTTCCATTGTGAAATCCTAATGGAATAAGTGGAGAAATGGTAAACGAGGTAAAATTTTAGGAAAATATTCCAACACATAGAGGACTACTACCAAAATCTTGAAAACCTGCCCCTCTTTCTGTCTCTATTCCCTTTGGAAGGGAATTTCTAAAAAGTCATCTTAAAAGATGCTTATATTACATCGTCTGTATTTCTCACAAATGCAGTATGAAGCAATATAATTAAACATACAACAATTCAGAGAGAGATAAAGAGTGCATACAAATATATAATATAAAACTGATTCTCTTAGTGTAGACGTTTAGGGGGTATTTTTAACCTGTAACATCTCTCAAGTTTTCAACAACTGACTCATATATATATAAATGTGTGTCTCTATGTATATGTTGTAGCTATATAAATATTTCAGCATACGTGCACATGTATGTGCCTGTCCATCCATCCATATATAATGCGAAGATCCTGAGAAAATGCAGGTGAATTTACTTACATCAAATCTGGAGTCAGCATTTGTTTTAAGAAATTATTGAACAAGTGGAATGTCATGTTCCAGAATATAAAAACTACATGACGTATTTGTTTAAAAAAACATTGGATGTGCTTGCAGTAGTTTGATGCTCTCATTATTCATAAAATTAGGTACAGAGAGATCATTTCAAGTAGGTTAATTGTCAGAAGCAATTTTTGAAGGTGGGAATCATGCAGAGATGTGGAGTAGAAAGGATACAAGCCATTTACTCTAGACTACAGATTAATTAATTTGGTTATAAGTGGTTCAGTGTGCCTTGCTAATAGGTGTATTTACTACTGCTCGTTATAAGCTACCCACCATGTCAGTGTAGGCTCTGGGAATCCCGTTACTTCTACTTCCAAAGTTACCGGAGAACCTTCCATGACGGTTTTGTTAGACAGAAGCTGGGAGAAGTTAGGCGCCTGTCCAGTTAGGCTGGCCACGCTGTTCTTTTCTGATGAACTTTTAATCTCTTCTCGGGTGACCATCTGCCTCTGACAGCTTCTGGTGGTGTCTGATTGAAACACAAAACCTGAGAATGCATCAGGCAAAGCATGCAGCCTGTCCTGGGTTTTAGTACAGTTATTCAAGTCATGCAATTGTTCTTGTGTTTCTGCCGTGCTGTTACGAAGTTCAAGGTGTTGCAAATGTGTTTTGCACGCTTCACTCATCATGCTATATACTGGTTTGGCATCTATAGTGCAGAAAGTAGTGCTAGCTTCAGATACTCCTTGTAAGCTACAAGTCAAAGGAGATACTGTTCTGACTTTTGGATGAGAATCTGTTGAAGAGATACAAAACTTATCAACGTGATCTGATGGGCTTTCCATTCTATTATTTGTAGCATCAGCATGAGCAGAAATTGTTAAGAGATCAGACGCTTCCGTCACTTTTTTAATACTAGTGGTTTTCTGCATTTGCAAGCCATAAGAACTGACATGCAGACTATGAGAACTACAACAACACTGCTCTTCTAGCTCTGTTTCAGAATGTAAAAGGTTGGATTCTGGTGTCTCAGAAAGCGGTGGCAAAGAGATATCATCAGGTGATATACACTCATATTCATCTCCGGAGGGTATTTCTTCTGCCAGGAATTCAGTCTGTAAACTATCCTCTTTGGCTGAAGATGACAGCTCTGTATCCTGTGAAACAAGATCCTCACCAGCTGGACAGATAATTGGAATAGCAGCCAATTTATTCCTCTCCTTAAATTAGGAGGGGAAAGAAGAGAAGGGAAAGAAGAAGAAAAAGAAAAACAGAGAAAGGGAATGAGTTATCATTCTTAATGTTTTCTGAGAAGCAGGAGAAAATGCACGGAAAAAGATAATTCATCAGAAAATTTTGCAGCAGCTAACTTGAATTTCAAACTGTTTGTATAGATTCTAGCAGATACTATTATAATTATATATAAGGATTTATTATAACAGTAGCAACAAAATAAAAACTACCTCTTTCTATAAACAAAGGACAATCTGTGGATTTCCTGTAGGTGCTGTTTATAAGAGCATTTGCAAGGGGAAGCTGGAGGAGGAGATGGCCTAATTACACCTAAATGGGAAACAGCTACATAGCAATAAAAATATATTAACAGCCAAGTTACTGGACTTTGATTCTTTGAGAAAGACAGTCACCAGTCATGTTCAAGAGTTACAGAATTAAACCAACATCTTTAAGATATTTTCCAAGCATTTTCTATTTCCCTCATTTTTTACCAGCTGCTTCAAGATCTTATGCAAACGTTAACAGAAAACAATGTTAAAATTATTTTTGTATTAACTTGGATCCAGAATTTTAAAAAATTTCCTCTCATCATGTTTCCAAATGAATTGGATGTGGCACGATTTCATTAATCTTAATCACAAAGAATCAAAGACATTATCTGATTTATTAATCACTTCTCTGCCTCTTGATTTTTATATAAATGTGTAATCACATATTCCGGCTTACTCCATTTATGCCAGCACTCTCAGCAAAGATGTTCACAATGTTTTCTTATGCTATTATCTCATTGTTGAGTTCTGTGCAAAAAAATTATGTAATCTGTCACACAATGTTTCTATCACCTACAAATTCTTCACTCAAATCAATTGGCTGATACACTGGATATCATTGCTTTCCAAACCAGGTCTCTTTGGCAGTATCCAGTAGAAAAGTGCAGTGGCATATTCATGATGTGTTGTTCTAAATATAACCTAATAAAAAGTGCACAAAATTAACAAAAAGTAAAAAGAAATAAGAGAACCTCATATGTGCCCTGGTTCTGTAGATATAGTAGCTTTAATATAGATGTTTTTCCAAGTTAATACTGTTTTTTTTTTTTTTCAAAGCCACATGATTCATGGCAGATCCATGAATGAATGACTGGAAGAAATATGGGATTTTACTGTGTCTATTCAGTTGCAAGATGAAGTTTAAGTCTGGGTATTAAATGGGTTTTCCACAAGCATCCCCTGATTAACTCTAACCCCCAAAGTGTCTTTCAGTATGAATATATCATGGACATAAACATGGTAAGTTATAATTGGCTTTCCAATTTGGTGAAACGTGTTCATTTTTCCCCTTTCCAGTTACTCAGAAAACAATAAGTACTGAGTTACGTCTTCCTTTTCCACATATTCCATTTCTTTATTGGAGTTCTAATTAATTGTAAACTATTACTAAGAAAATTTTATTTTTAGGAATTAATTTCAATACATTCATACAATATATTTTTCTAGGATTTGCAAATTTGACCCAGGTCTTTTAACTTCATCAGTGTTGTTCTAAGTAACTTTCTCGGTTTTAAGCCTGAGCAAATTTCCAAGTCTTTCTTAAATGAAGTTTTAATAAGCATGTCAGTAGTAAACGCTGGCTGCTTTGGTGTGACTTGCACTAACATTTAATAAACCAAATCTGATTAAATAATGAGAAGTTTAAAGATTATTTAGAATGCTAAATTCTGAGCAGATATATTTAAAAAACATGGGTCAACATTTCTGAATAGTCAGTCTCTACTGTCTGAATGAAATCAGTGGTCCAGATTCATTATGTATATTGGAGGAACCTACACACATGTACCCACAGTGGCATACATTTGGGTAACTACAGGAAGGCCACAACAACGTAGAAATTTTCCAGTGACTAACCTAGGATATTAGTGCAGGAATGTGCTGTCAGTTTCATGGTCACCCGATCTGGAGATCACAGAATTGAGCAGAGTTATTTAAGATATTACTGGAAAATGTCTCTGGGGAAAACACTGGGGAAAAGAATGTTAGGTGGGCAGGGAGCGAGCAAGCTGTCAAACAGGCTTTGGTAGCATGAGGACTTTCAGCCCTGATGTGCCACCTGGGATCAAAGAAGCATGAGGATGAATATGCCATGAGAAGGTCTAGGCCACTTTTTAGATGGTAATATTTATTACTGAAGCAAATTAATACTGCAAAACTAGCTTGCAGAGTATAGACAAAATTAGAGACTACTGGCTCACTAGACAAGAGGCTGGGGATGGGCCAGGTCTTTCCTTGGAAAGGATGGAAATGGAAGACAGAAAAGCCCTAGTAAGAAGAACCTGCTACTTCTTTATGTGAAGTATGGAGTGATGAAAAGAGCGGAGGCACCATAGCTGCCATACTTCACATCTGATATTTGCTGTTTCGCATACCCTTGACTTCTCCCCTTGGCAGCTGAGGCACAGTCTGATAAGGACTGACAAAACTGTGGCCTAGCAAAATAGCAAACAGGGCTATGGACATCTGCTGGGTGATATGATTCTCCTGAGGGGGGCTCTTTGGATCAGTCACAAAAGTTTGAGTGAAATTTGGGCTCCAACTCAATGGTGAAACTCCCACTGACTGGGAATGGAGGTAACAAAATTAATTAGGCCCAATTTTGATTCCTCAGCAGATTACAGGACAATTCTGTACTGAACTGAAGGGAATATTAATGTTTGTTAAATTTCTATAAAACATCACAATTTAATGTCTTGAAGTATTGGTCTATGTTACCAGCTTGCAAAATGGAAACTTTAGAGCTCTAAATCAATTACCAATGTATCCTACCTTTCTAAAGACTTAAATATATTACCACCAACTCCAATTTACCAGAATATTTCACATAGTAAATTAATTACATTTACATCCAGGATCCCAAGGCTTCAAAATGTTCTTTAAGGTAAAGGAATTAATTTCATTCATCTCATAATTGCCTGTGTTACTAAGACTACATTTATTTATTGACAATTTGGAACCATTCATATTAATTTACTATATATCCATGAATAAAACATGCTTGTCTGCTAGGATTTTTATCATTCTAAATGCATACCAGTCTTTCACAATCTAATTTCCTTTTATGCATTGTCCTCAACATGCAATTCATACTTTGGCACTTTTTTATGATCTCTGCTGCATGAAACTTTGGCAACTGAAATGTAAATTAAGTGTTTTGAGGTGAGGGTGAAGGCTTCTTTTTGATGCTGAGTTCTGTTATTTGTTTGATGTATAGTGTCGTACCAACAGTACAGCAGATTATCTGTGACATGATGTCTTCCTGAACTGCTGACAGCTGTAGTTGTCATGGCTTTTGCCATGACTGCTTTCCTGTTATTCACAGTTGCAAAACTGAAGCAATTATGTGCTTGTTTTGCATCGGGCTTTTGTAATACTGTAAATGCAACGACAATCAAAGCCCACCAATCTATAAAAATATCCGTCACTTTTGAGAAGCAATGAATTAAGGAGTAAAGTTCCTTTGAGAGTACACAACACCACCCATCGGTTTTAATTTAAAAAAAATAAATCAACATGAACAGCAAATACCTGTTTAGTGTTTGTAGGACATCTCTTCTCAGTAATGCTTTCTGAATTTGTAAACAATTTAACTGATGACATCTGAAAGAAAAATGTTTAAAAAACACTATTTTTTCTGAGGAAGACCATAATGATTCAAAGAATCATAATTTGCACTGTTACTTCATTCAAATTCTGAGCTATGAGGCTTCTTATGTAGCATATTACTTATAAATCAAGTACTTCCATAGCCTGTCTTTAGGGGTTATATGAATATTAGGGGCTCTGGGAAATCCTAACAGCAGTCTCCTCTTTTACTTCCTATATTCCCTAAAGTGATATTATAAAGGAGAGAGCAGAATGTGTTCTTCCCTGGGGAAGGAGGAACAGTCACAAAGATGTCTGCATTAAGAATACTGCAACAATAGGACCAAAGGAAAATTGGTAAAAGATTATGAAAAGAGTATTATTTCAGAAAAGAAGAAGAGATCCATAGGCAAATAAAAAGAAGTCTAAAAAAATAAAATTCATAGGGAAGAACATGTAGATTGGATAGAAGGAAAAAGGGTAACTAAAAAAAAAGATAAATGAGCACAACTACACTGATGACACTAATCTTAAAGGAGGCTTCAAGACTGAAAAGCAAGGAACTTTCCAGCAATACACAAAACATTTTATTTAATAGAAATCTAGTTTAAAAAAAAAAAAGCAACAAAACCCAAACAAACCACCAAACCTAACTAACCTGCTGCTTTTGTTCCTCTGCTTTGTCTTTAATAACAATCTCACATGCTTCTTGTCCATTTCTCTCTTCTTTTTGAACAGTAACCAAGTCTTCAGAAAACTCATCTTTCTACCACGAGAAAATAAAACTAAGTAAGCTTGTACTCAATAGAAGGTACCAATTGTTAACTAGACACTGACATGCTCTGTACAAGAGAGTAGAAAAAAAGTAAAATCTTATCTAAAACCTGTCATCAGCACAGGTATAAATTGCTTATGGCAAAAATATGCAGCAAAACCTGATTCATTCATTGTTAGACAAAGACAACATTTATCAAAGATGAGTGGATCTTTTCCAAGGCAAAGTATAGGACACCAAAAACTGAAAAACTGGTCAAGAATCTGTGGAATATTAACCAATTTGTACCATGCATAAGTAAGGGAAAAGAAAGAATTAAGAAAGTGACACTATTTGGAAAAAACGGGATAAACAACAAATCCAGAAAAAAGTCAGGATTTCAGGAAAACAGTTTTAGGGAAGGAAGAGACATTTGTGAGTCTCTCAAATGTTCAAATTTGTCTAAGAGGTAGAGAAGGGAGAATGCATTCTAAGCATAAAACATAACAAGGCAGAATTTACAGTTGCTCTTGCTTTCCTCTCTCCTTCAACTTTCCATCCGGACATTCCATAACCACTCTGAATGTAGCTGACGATCTTCAGATGAGCTACTTTACCATTCTTTTTGGCTGATACTTATTTCTAGCTTCAAACTCAAAGACTGCACAACTGGTTACAGAGTACTTACATACCACAAATCTGGACAACCATACTGTATTTTATGAAGACTTCATTAATCCTTTAAAGCTGTCGTAGAAGAAATCTACAGATTCCAAAGAACACCACAGTGGCACACCGTAAGGAAAACCAAGAGTTTTATAGTTACAATTTTGTGCATTTCACATCTTCAGCTGTCCAGCCAAAAGTTACACTCCTAAATAAGTTCTTCTAAGGAAGTGCTGCATTATTAATTTTCCATTCTAGCATTAAACAAGTGAAAAATTCTGTGTGATATGTTCAATCTGCTTTTTTCTGATAAAAACATAGTCTTTAATTTTGCACTTGAAAAATCCAAGAGTTGTTTTCTTCTGACATTCAACAGCCATGTAAAATCAGGAAAGATCATGCGACACAACATTTCTCCTTAATTTGTTATGCTTTAAAAACGACAGGAAGTGAAAATGAATTCTTAGTCATGGTATTCCAAACTCATGGCACCTAGTTGTGTCAATAGTTTGCTGAATGATGTATTCCTCATAATATACAGACATCAACTGTTGTGATACTCCTATGTTCCAAATGAATATTAGTTTTAAAATCTCAGAATACTACATATTAAAAAAAAAAAATTACTTTCATTTTTAAAAACTTGCAGGACTATCCTCTATTGCAGAAAATTCATTTTTTATGATATTCCTTTTGACTGGCTTTTTAAAAAGAATTATCTAAATTAAAGGTTAAAGTAATCAGTAAACTGTTTATGAATGGCTCTGCGTGAAAAAAAAAAAGCATTCTCCAAACAACTCTGTTGAAGAAAGATAGCTTTACAATTAGCAAAATTAGTAAAACGTGACAACTATTTTGAAATTCCACTGCTCTTGAAAAGTTCTATAATATGTTGAACTAGCAAAAGAGATCAAAGGTTCAAGCCCTGTTCTGACACAACCTGGAACTACTGTCCTGCACATAATAGCATTATCCAAACTCATGGATTGGGAGGAGGAATCTGAGAACCTAACTGGCATTTATATTGAAGTTTCTTTATGGTCACTGTGTAAGGCAAAGCCTTTTTTCCATTCATCTAATGACTTTTGGAACTCATTTGTATTTTTGTCTTCTCTTGCTCCTTTTAAGTGTATTAATTGATAATTTCAGTGGTCATCAGTTTTTATAGTCTAATTCCATCAAAGAAAAGTGAAACAACATTCAACATCAACAAGAGCAGGATATTTAAGCATCTTAACTCTTCCAACTTTGCAGAAGAATTAAACCATCAGCTATTGATTCATGTGAGAGATCTTTAACGTATTACTTTGAGGGGGGATGGGGAGTAGACTGAGTCTTTATTACACAAATCTAGCCCTCTCAGCTGTCTTCTATAATTCCTCCTCAGATGTTATTCTAAATTACACTTAAAGAAGTTTATCACACTATGAAACTAAAAATCTTGCTGATCTTCTCTAACATTTATGTGTTAAATCATGATTTTATGATTTAAATTACTTTGGTTTTAACACAATTTGATTTTGGGGATTATTTTTCCAATCAGGAGCCAAGCTTAGTTGTATGGATTTTATAGATCTAGCTGTAACCTACATTACAGTACCAAGAGAAGAAGTACAAAAAAAGTATTTCTCTAGATACTCAAAGACTTTATGATGTTTTCCCCTATAGGTTACTTGAAAGTAGTAACAGTTATGAAAGAAGTCGAGAAAAAGAAGCCTAAGAGAAATATTTAGTGAACAAACAAGTAGCACTTCATTGATTCATTATTGTCATTACCTGAGGTAACGGAAAAATGAACAATTAAGAAATGCTTCATACTAGCATAGATGATCCTCAGTTAAAAGTACTGATTCAGACATTAAGTCTGATAAGTTGATAGAGCTGCAATATATTGTCCAGAATGTATTGTAAAGTAAAAAGTAATTTCAGAATATTAAAAAATACCTTAATCTCCTCAAGTTCTCTCAGAGATCTACACAACTCCTCAACAGAATTAATGATTTCTTTGTGCTTTAATACAGCTTTTTCAACATACTTCTTTCCTTCTTCAATACCTACAAAGGTAAAACAATATGAAAATAGAAAAGAATGCTCCAAATATTGTAACAATCAACGTACTTTGTATCTCCAGTAAACTACAATAATTATGTCTTTCTGTATTTTGTTTTGCTGAAAAAGTTCTATGATTCGCAGCAACATGCTTTCCTACCTCTTACTAGCCTTACTTGTGAGGGACCCTCATAGTCATTGCAGGTCTTCTGTTAGGCTTCTCCTTGAAAAAATTGATGTCTATGTGGTTAGTGATACTGCTTTAAATGATACCGACTTCATAAAGTGTCTCCTAAACTAGTTGCCTTGTTATACAGCTAGGAGGCACTTAGATCCCCCTTGTATGAAATACAAAACAAAGCCAGGATGGAGAAGCTTTTTCCCATGTAATGACTTAAACACAAAGCAGCTTCTTTCTCCCAGTGCTCCTAATCAGCTGGTGCCAAAAATCCATTCTGTCAGCTCCTTGCTTACAGATAGGAATGTTTAAAATATTGAGAAGGTTTAAAAAATACAAAAAAAAATAAAAAAAAAGGAACAAAAGGAGAGAGAGAGAAGGGAGAAAAAGTGATCTGTTCTCTCTAAATAGTCTTTTCAACACTTAATTAGAGGAAATTAAAAGCACGGATTGACTCTGTTGGAATTTTTTCAGATTTACTGCAATTGATAGGATACATAGTATCCATGCACATTTGGATGGTCATCTTATGTTTGGACAAAATAACTTCAACCAGTAGATAAACGTTACAAGTGAGAGAAAAATGTTTGATGTTTGATGACCCTCATTCTTTTAGTCAAAGTTTCAAATCAATAAAATTCAAATACAGCATTTACATAACAATCTACATTTTTGCTAACAAAATGCTTAAGAAAGTTGGCAAATACGACTAGTTATTCACAGCATTAATGTAAAAAAAAAAATATCACTCGGCACTGAGGTATATCACTGTAATATACTTTGACTTCAAAGGCTTGCCTATTATAAGACAGCATAAGCCATGAAGTCTTAATTCCAAGCTCATAAATATTACAAAAACTTTCACACTTTTATTTCAAGGCGAACTTAGGCTGTATACAGAAAACCAAGTAACTGCCAGACTATTGAGTACTTTTATGTTTTTATTTTTTAAATATTTGTTCTGACAATACTTTAAAACATTTGCTTATTAAACTTCATGGGATTTTCTTCTTAAATGAACAAATCTAGGAGTCTGCTTCCTCCTGTCCTAAGTTATTGCATTTTATTCCCCCCAATACATTACCAGAGAGCTCCTCACCATATAATCGTTCAGCGAGGTCTATAATCTGCTGAATTTTTTCTTCTTGTTGAGGCACTGTAGGCTCAATAAACTTATTGAATTGCTTGTAGAGAGTCTCTATTGCTTCTCTTGTTTTGCATTCTGCAGAATACTTGCCAACTCTAATGACTGTTGCACTCACATCTTCAAACCAAAACTGACACTGAGGGATAAAAACATGGCATTATAATGAATTATTATCATCAGTTCAAGCTTTTGTAGAATAGACTAGACTATTCTTAGACTTTGTATAGTCATTGGCATAAAGTATGTCTTAAATTGTCCGATTTTAATTTAACCTGAAAAACATTTTTTCATTACCAATGCTGCTTCAAATATTAATAGCTGTTAAATTTTCTTTAAACATTAGATCCATGCTCATCTTACAAGCATGGTGAGGTTATTAATTAATGGTCCTACAATCATATCTTTTATTTCTGAGTTTTTTCCATCCTGTATATCAACTGACTAATTTCAGAAACTTTATATCATGGCCACAGTCATATTTTGCTAAGGGCAGCAAGGTTGCTTAGATTTAGTCTACTAGCAACAGGGTTTTGGGTCTCAGCAACCATCAAAGTTTCTAGGAATCTTTCCTTTGACAAGAATGGGCTTTAGAACATACCCTTAATAAACATTTATGGTTAACAATACCCAGAGTGAGATAGAATGTGATGTTAACTCAGTGTCATCCATATTGCATCATTACAGCAAGCAGCTAATAATCACCACTTTTAACTGCCATTAAAATTTTTAAGACTGTGCCTATTTGCTGAAAGAAAACTGTTGAGTAAAAGATGATTCTTTACACTGAGTAAAAAAAGAAGCAATCTTAAATTTTAGCTCTAGGAAACTATTTATTTCCACCAAAGTAATGGCGAGTTTAAAAAACGTAAAAGCACAACAAATGGTAACAAATTGCTTTGCTAACGATATATGAAATGCAACATTGATCAGATCACAGGACACTAAAAACATCTTTAAAAAAAATTCCTTTTATTAAATCCATCATTAAGGGAATTTATTTGTCATGCATATAGACCACTTAGGTGATATGAGCAGTGTTATTTCTAAAAATGAAGAATGACAGGAATGTGCTTGCCTTACAGTAGATGCACTAACACAATGTAGCAAGAGGTAAAATGCCGTTAAAAACTTTTTTCTCTCTTTTAAAAAGGCAATACATGACGCAGTCCCTAGATACATTAAACTAAAGTTACAGAAGTCTCCAAAAAGATTCAGGAAAAAAAAAAAACACACACACACACAAAAAAACCCCAAGCAAGCAGAAAACCCAAATCAAAACAAACCCAAAACGATATACTTACCAATTAAGTCTATTTAAAAAATGTATACGCTGCTTTTAAAGAACTGAATATTATACATTTCAGTTCCAAAATTACATACCGTACAGCCAGCTCTTCCTGACAACTAACAATGTAGGTATTGTGATAACCTGGCTCTTGTGATTTCACAGCTATCAATGAGGGCCTTGTGGTACCTTCTGTGCTGCCTCAGAACATACTTAGAGAAAATGAGCTCATAAGTATGATCATAGATACGCTGAATCACTATGACCATCATATAGAGACGGAGACTCCAGCTGTAAGTGTAGCAATGCAAGAATATGGCAACGTTCCAGGGTTCCTCCCCCCCCCACCTTTCTCCACAAAGTCACAATGAAAAAAAGAGGAGAAAAATACAGATTTTTGACAATCTACTGCTTTTGGAAGCCACAGATTTTGCCTGAAGTAGTTATAAGCAATTTTACCTATCCTAGTCCCGGATCACTATTAGTGCCACAAAGGGGATCTCAGGTTCACTAGTACCTCTTCCATCATCTGTTGCAGATGCTCCATGAGATCCAGATTTTGCTTGTAATCCTCCACAACTTTGCTAAAGTCATTCAGCTGTTTTTGCAAGTTGCCGATTGACTCCAAGAGGACTCTGACTTTAGCATTAGGTTCATTTACTACGGAGCCAATGACTTTCTTCTCAAAATTATCCATCTTCTTTTTAAGAATCTATTTAAAAGATGTAGCAAAGTTAAGTACTGCAACAAGAATGTTTCCATTTTTAGAAATAAAAAGTAAAAAACATGGGAAAGCCCACACAAACCTTTCTTGTTCTATATTTTAAAAACGACAAGTTGCTTTTTCAAAAATCAAAGGAAACTGGAGGGCCTCTACAATGCTGATTAAAATCAATGTAAATTTTATTTATTAAAGGTGGAATTGAATTACGTGTTTCAGTTTAAAAATGAACAAATAACTGTAGTAATCAAACACGGGATCTTGATCAAAATAACTTTCATTGAATCTGCAAAGAAAAAAATACTACTAAGTCTTTGGAGTCTTTAACTATATACAAGCCAATTTAAGCATTGCAGTTGTTTCTGTGCTAGAACACTGACATACTGCTCAAGGATCTGATGTAAGCAACATCAGTGAGAACCTAGCATAACCCCACAGACTAAGGGGAACAAGTATTCAAACTAGTACTTTATGAGGTCTGGTATAAACATGACCTGTAAGTTTTAGGCTAAGATGACACACATATATACATTTATATATTTTATATCCTGGGAACACTGATCTTGACAGATGATCAAGACTTTGTTGTGCTAGCTGCTTTACATGTGATGTAAAAAGACAGGTCCTTGAATTTTTTTGGGGAAGGAAGAGTTTAGTTTAAAACAGGAAAGTCCACATATACACTTGTAAGACTATACACTGGTAGGAAGAGTGTTGCCAGCAGGTCAAAGGAGGTGATTATTCTCTTCTGTGTAGCACTAGCTACATCTGGAGTCCTGTGCCCACTTTGGGCTCCCCAGTACAAGAAATACGTGGACATACAGGAGCAAATCTGACAAGGGGCCACAAAGACGACTGAGTGATTGAGCATGTTATTCAAGGACAGAGAGAGCTGGGATTGTTTAACCTGGAGAAGAAAAGATTCAAGGTGGATCTTATCACTGTGTATAAACACATGATTGGAGGGAGTAAAGGAAACAGAGCTGGACTCATCTCGGTGGTGTCTGGTGAACATACAGGAGGCAATGGACCCAAACTGAAATCTGGGAAATTTTTTTTAAGCAGAAAAACTGTGAGGGTGGAACACCTTGCCCACAGACATTGTGGAGTCTCCATCCTTGGAGATATTAAAAAAACCAACTGGACATGACACAGAGCAACCTTCTGTAGTTGACCCTGCTCTGAGCAAGGAATTTCGACTAGAGGATCTCCAGAGGTTCCTTCTAAACTCAATGATTCTGTGGTTTGAATTTGCATTTGTGGACAAAATTACCAAGAAAGGGGGGGGGGGGGGGGGGAAAGGTTGCAAAATTAAGTG
>JAOXNO010000078.1:33856116-33882127 GCA_028565335.1 Limnodromus scolopaceus | reverse complement strand
GGGAAAGGTTGCAAAATGAAGAGTCAATGACAACAAAAGAAATAGCAAAACAGAATCATAAGAGGCCACTGAAAATTTCAAGTTAAAAATTTGCAAAGGAAGAGACTGGCAGGGCAAGCAAAACAAAAAGTGCTAAGTCTGATTGGCAACTGAAAAAATCATTGAAGGCTTTGGACGAAGAGTTTATGGTGAATGCAAAGCATGGGCGAGGCTAGCAGGGTTCTATGGGGCAAGTTAGTATGACCAACTCTAGGCAATGGATGCAGAAAAAGATTCTAAAGACTTAAATGATGAAATGAGAAGACAGCAAAGCTGGATGCAAGAGGGAATACACGGGCATTTATTGTTGATTTGTTTATTTTGATAGGGCATTTGATGCTTTTTTGTTTGGTTTTGTTTGTTTTTTTAAGGAGAGGGAAGATTAGGTCACATATTGTGAAAGAACAGAGGCAAGAACAATGAAAGATTAAATAGAAAAATAATGGATGATATAAAGCTGAGTGACAGGGAAGCTCATCATACATTCTGCATCTCCTCTGATCTGCTTGGCTCAGGCCACAGCAATACCACCAGTGAAGCCTTTTACTAAGACTAACATTTCTAATATTACCTGTATTTTCTCTGTGTATGTATCAACTTGCTGAATCTGTATTTTAAGTACTTTCACATTTCGAGCTCTTTCAGTTTTCTTCGTATAGTTAAACTTTAAATTGTTGAATTTCTTTTTGAGATCCTTAAATGATTCTCTGAACTGAAACAGAGTAAGAACATGTTAATCAAAAAGAAACCAGCACACTTTAATTTAGATTTTTTCAAGTGCTGCCTAACAGACCACGATCTGAATACTGAAAATTTAATACAGAAATTAATAATACCATACCGTCTCATAAAGCATTCTTACTTTCTCAGAATTTCTTTCCAGTAGTGGAAACTCATAATCTTGCTAAATCAACATTTTTTCATTCTGAATGGCTGTTTCCAGAATGGCTGGGACAAAAAAGGATTGGGGCAAAGGATGAGATCCTTGCTTAGAAAATCTAAGAAAAAAGTCCTGTCTGAGAGCTTTCATTGATTCTAACTAGAGGCAGATGTCCTTCACATACACCAGTCTATTCAGTGGAAAGGGTAGCCATGTAAATGTATACCCACGCTTAGTTTCCAGAAAAATGTTGTTTTACTGGGCTTGGGCAAGTAGATTTGTATTTATTCATAGTACTTTTCACCTACAACGTTTACTTTATGTCAGTTTGGTTTTTTTGTTGGGTTCTCCCCTGCCCCTTCTTTTCAGAAGCTTCTGAAAGGAAGTTCCACAAGGCCTTAATTTTATACACTGTGCTGGTCCAAACATTGGTACAATTATTTGCAGTATACAAAGATGAATCCAGCTCTTTATGGGATCAACAAGTAGATTATATGAGCACCTTTCAAATTCCTTTCAAATAACTATTCTATGTATATGGTAGGTGGGAGATTCTGCCTAATGGATACCCAAAGAAAGCCCCACCTAACTACAGCTAGATAGATTTGGTAACATGTGAGTATTATTACCACTTAGCACTGACTTGGTGCAGCAAGCTCAACATTAGGGAAAATGATTCTTATAATAATATGAATTAAGATGAACTAGTAGCTGATTATGAAGCATCCATGCCTTTCAAGACTTTTCAGATGGATTTACGTCAGCTAACTACTATTAATTTTAGTTCTATTAAATTTGTCATAAAACTCCTTTGTTACTTAGATGAAATGTTGCTACATTTCCTTTAATGTATGAAATATTTTTAAAATCCAGAATGATAGGAATTACACTGATGAAGCTCTAGGAAGCTACGCTTTCATTTGCACACATATGGGTCAGATGCAGTGCAAATCTACCAGAATGACTCTAATAAATATCAAAAAGAAGAGTCATATATGTTCAGCATATTTTAAAAAGTGTTTATTTACCATGGGAACTAGTTATAATATAGGGATATATTCTTTTTTATCCTTTTTTTTTTCAACATCAATTACCTTTTTGCTTTAATGTCCTCTTACAAGTGTGCCTTTAATAAACAGTATGTCATTCTTAGCATTAGCAATGTTATATAAATAAGTATATCAAACATACTAACCTAAATTATCTTTAAAGGATTATGAATTTTTAAGTATATTTTTTTCAGTATTTTTGCTTTGAAAGCTATATAATTTTCAATTTTATTTACAACTGCAAAAACTCCTTTTACAGTTACTTTTGAATGCCTTTAAGCAACAGATACAAGAACCAGACAGGTAAAGCAGCTGCTTAAAATATGTTTCTGGCAACTTATGAAAAGGTACTATTTTAATTACATTCCAATTCCATGATCACATTTTCAAATTACTTATAATTAATTCATAAAATTTGAAATGAAAGAATATAAAAATAACTGAGGTTTTTTTTTTTTAGAATTTCACATCCTTTGGGTGGACAATCTTTTGTTTTTAGAAGAATGTAGAATAAATTATGCAAAATGATATTTATGTAAAGGAATTGATATATAAGAAATACAGCAATTCTAATGCTTCAGGGTCTATTCCTCCAGACACATAAATTAAAAGAACTTAACTTACTTGATTGGTGTTAACAAGTTCAGGTCACAGCCCCAATTTAATATTTAGTTAACATGGGTTTTTTAATATTTTTTTTTTTTTATATATTAAAAAGTCCTGCAGACTTCCCCCTGCTCCCTTCCCCCTCCCCACCAAGAATCCAGGGAGGAATGAATGCTCATTTTGCAGCTACTGTTATTGGAACAGCTAGTAATCAGTCATTATTATTATTATTACATACTAATGTTAATCCATCAAGGGATATATTTTTCATTTTCATTTCATCTAGTGGGATGTTTCTACATTATTTCAGCAGTGAATAGACAGATGGTGTTCAGTCACTGTGATGGAAAGGAAGGGAATTTTATCACTGGCACTGTGATCTCCAATTAGTTTAAGCTCTTTATCCCACCTAAGTACACAGAATAATAAAATTTATCTAAAAGCCCTCAGTTAATAAAACCACCTCTGCAGAACAATATTTTGCATTCAAAACAGAAGATCCTTTTTTTTCTGGTTTAATTTTGAGTAAAAGAAGAGATGAGCAAGAGTTTATTTATTTCACTGGCTTATGCACATACATAGGCGAGCGATCATTTATAAGGCCAGAGGCTCTCCTCATAGCAGTATGTGAAATTAGATCTCCTTGTTTCAGATATGATGGCTCATGTGTTAAAGGTCTGCAGCTGCTGTCACTCTTCTCTTTTAGCCTCAGTGGAAAAAACAGATTCAGCTCAGACTTGTACATCACCCCCTCAGAGCGCATATACATGACTCCTGTTATCAGCAGTACCAAGGACGATATATGGCTGCCAATTTTTAGAAATCTGAATGTATCTCAGTTTTCCACTGTTTTCTGCAAAATTAAATGAGAAATACTAAAGAACCTGTACAGCTAAACACGCCTCAGTGACTTCAGCCCACAAGTTTAATGGAACTTTGTAACTTGTCTATTGTGTCATAGTCATTAATCAGGCAGCTGTTCCTAACTATAGTTGGCCTGTCATGGGTGGAGAATGACAGTGGGGGAGAGGGGTTGAGGTTCCAATTGCTCCAATTTATCACACAACTACAAAATAAATGGAAAAAGCAAGCTATACAGTTGCTTTAAACATATTTTTGTTAACAATACAGTTCCAGTAAAATACTTTGATTCCTGTGAGAGCCACTCCATGAGGTACTTCAGTGTCGTTAGCCGCTTACACTTCCCTTTTTATTCATACATAAAACTTCTAGTAGCACTAATAATCAAAACAGCCCATGAAAGCAGGTTGCTGAAAACACATTTTCAAAGTGGCAAAGAATAAAGAACAGCCAGTCAGAAAGTGAGAAGAACGAAAAGGTGCCATTCAAGTCATTAATGATTAATTCAGGGACCACAATCAAAATAAAATACAAGGTGAAAAGTATGCTAAGAAGTATCAGTTCTTACTGACTTGTGAACAGAGAGATATCACTCATTTCCCCTCTAGGGTTAAAATCCACATTTTCAGTCATACCTTTCTATAAGTGTATAAATGATGACATCATCAAGAGGAAAGCAGTGAGATGACTGGGGAGAGCTGAGAATCTGCTTCAGAATCTGTTACTCTTCTGTTGCAAGTTTTGTGCAGACATGCATAAATGTTATTTTTAAAGTGATCACCTAAATTAAAGGCTTTTTTATTGCAAAAGTTATCTTATGTAAATAACTTGTGTCACTTATAATCACAGAAAGAGATTCAGTGCAGTATTAAGCTACAGTTACCTGAGGCTTAGCTCAGCTGTACCGCAAATGGTTGCGGTGTAACGCAGTGGAGTTGCAGCTCTTTGGAGGCTGCTACCCAAGCTAGTTAGTGAAGCAGGAAGCCCAAACTGGCAAATACAGATCTCAAAGGTCACATGAGATTCCTTTCCTTACACCTTTCAATGATGTTGAGGGTATAAATCCTTCTTTTTTGGCCTTTGCAAATTCTCTTTAAATTAGAGAAGGCACACAAAAGGCATGCATTTTACTCTTCTGTCCTCCAAGACTGTTTCAAAACTCATGCTATGTATCCTTGGCTGTAAATTTAAGTCTTTGTTTCCCTGTTTCTTATAGGAGCACTAACAGGTTACAAACACAGGGAGCTAGCTAAGTCTTCTAAGCATGATATTTTCAAACACCAGTGAGTTCTAATCCCCAAAGTCCTCTCTCTCATGCTTTATTTACAGACTTAAATTTACCACATTAAATGTAAATTAAGTATTTACAGCAGAATTCCAAATATTTTCAAACTTTAAAGTTTGCTTTCTATACTGGTAAATCACAACCAAATTATCTGGTTGGCTGTTTATTACATGACAGCTATGAACAGCTGCTGCTTACTACTGGCATGTGAAATATTTATTTCCTTATACATAGTATATGGTAAAGAAATAATTATTTCAAACAGATCTGCTAGATACTAGCAATACTCAGACTAATTTCTGATATTAGAATTCACAGAATTTAAAATATTGAAGTGAATACTCATAACTTTAACATTCTTGAAATAGTTCAGTGTCTGGTTTCTTTATCCATAAACAATATTTATTATAAATGCTTCATTAAAAAATGAAGAAAAATGGCAGTGGATTAATGCATATACAGGTACATTAGCCAAGTATTTGTTTATGATATATATTCTATGCTAATCTCTAATAGAAAAGTAATCTAAAGGAAAAGGTATCCTCATGTGAAATTAGGATATTTCAAGTTAGTTTCAATTAGGTTTGGGGATGACAGGTTTTTGACATGGCTTTCCCAACTTAAAATGAGAAGAAAAAAAAACCAAACATGAAAACAACCAACAATAATTAACACTGTAATTGAAAATATGCTATGTAATTATTTTGCAGAGGTTGTCCATTAACTGTGAGAAGTAGAAATGTCACATTTTGCAATATAGAACATGTGGTGTGTCACTGACACACTTTTAATTTAAATCTGAGAGACAGAAGACTGCTTTTTTTCCCCTTCACTTCCTGCTGTCACTGGAAGTCTAAGTAGTAATAAAAGTAGAAAAATAATTTTTCTTAGAAAGGAGTCTTATTCTCCCACCCTTATTATGTAGTCCCAGAATCAAAGGACAGAAGAAATTCCATTAATGGAACAATGTGTCTTTGAATACGGCCAGCCTTGCATAGAGGCTGCTCAGTGAACATTTCCTTTTCTTCAGCAAATCTGATGGATTTTCAGTATAAAATTTGAATAATTTAACGCAAACCTCAAATATTCTGATTCTGCAATGCCACTGCAAAGCATAATAGGACTTCTTTAGGTACTTCATGCTTTCATTCTCTTCTACACCGTAGTTCCCTCTGCCAGAGTTCACCCATGCCACCTGCTGTTCCTATTGCCTCCTACCATTAGCCAAGAAGCTACATCATAGGCAACTGTGACACAGAAAATCAGTGTGATAAACACTCAGCTTATAACAAGGGACTAGAACTGTAGCTGAGACTCAAAGCAACCTTTCTTCGAAACACATGGTCTTTCAATTTCAAAATACCATTTTGTGAAAATGAATACTGTTCACAAACACACAAAAATATTTTGTTAAAGAAAAGAAAGCACAGAAAATTTTCTCATTAAAAATAGTTGGGACAGAGATCCCACTCACCTCTACTTCGGTCATTTTGAGAAAATACAGTCTTTATTCAGGTACGGGTTTACTTAGTGAAAGATAAAATAAGAGAATACAACTTTCAGTGTCCTGTGTTTCCACTACCTATGCTTCACATTGTGGGGAACATTAGTGCGAAGCCTTTCCAGGTAAGAATCCAGTTTCTGCACTTCATGGATGCACAGAAGTGCAATCTACAAATGTGCAATCTACAGAATATCAAGCGTAGAGGCCACCAGCCTCTTGTTTTAATGAATTACTTTGAGAAAATTAGTTCTATGGAATGTTTGTCCTAAATGAATTTTTTTGCTGAAACATCTGTCCAATTCAGCCCACTAAGTTGTAAGTAGATTTATATTTGGCCTACTAAGATGCTAAATTATTAATCATATTAACTAAGTAATTTTTCCTTACTCTAATTTCCATAATACTAAACTCTAATATCTTGTGCCAAAAAGCATGTCCTTTTCTTCTAGAAGTTTTTTCAGTATCATATCTTGGGTTTCTGAAAAAATGTTAAGTACTAAATTATTCTGAAATTTTCATTAAAAGACTGAAAGCTCTTTCTAGTAGTTTTACAAATGCAATATATGTAAATTCTACTTTTGTTTGAAACTTTAGCTTCATAAGAAAGTTGTCTGAAGACCCATGTATTTCAGATGAAGCTGTCAGAGCTGAAAGCCAAAGAAAATATAGGTACTCTATTTCCAGTCCCCTTGGTACAGTGAAAGCACTTTGTTGCCAGCCCAACAACGTGATATAATTCTGAACTGCAGAGGCATGAACCATAGTTTATTATTGTGGATGTGTGAATCCAAGGCTGCTGTTAAGACAAAAATCAACTTTTCTGTATAGGTATGAAGCATCTAGGGGAATGGCAAACAACAACATAATATTGCAGAACACAACAGACCTTTGACAGTCATTTAATGTGTTGGGATTTATCTCACCTCATTTATCTCCTCTTGAGTGGTGCAGTGTTGGAAATGCTGTGACAATTCTTCCTCATACTTATCAGCTTTGGAGCTCCAGTTAATGCTATCACACTCAAATCTAGCAAGTTCTTGCTTCAGATTCTTTACAGAAAAATTCAAGGACTTCTAAACAGGAAATAGACAAAGAAACTTATGAAACCAGGAAATGTATTGATTTAAACAATCTAAAATTAAAATCATTTTGAGGAAGAACATTCATAGTCAGTCACAACAGTCTAGAGTAAATTATTAAACCTCCACCGTAATGAGAGAAATTACATGGAAATTCCAGTCACTAGTAGTCAGAGTAGTTTGGAGTCAAAGTCACCACTCACATGGTTTCTTCTCTGAGTAAAGAGGAGGGGCCCTACCCTGGTCCTTTACCACCTGGAGATAAGCTCCTTTCTGCTGTCAATCAATTTATGGAGTCTGAGTAGCAGACTGGCAATGTGGATAATCTAGGAAGGTCATAAGGCAATGTCTTGCTTTCTCCCTAGTAAATGGATACAGGGCAATGACAATTCTGCCCTGAATAAATAACTCCTTTCTAAAATGATAACCATTTTGGCATGCAAATGAGACTGTAATGCACTAATAAGGTAACAGTGTTATTATATTTATTTTTTTTTCTTTTGTTATCCTTTCTTTATAGGAGAATAAATATGCAAAGCAACCTTTACAAAGTAGCAGGATTCTAATATATAGATGTGGCATTCAAGAAATGAGCAGGGCCTTGAACTGCACAAAGAATACTAGAGAACAGAAAGCACTGATATTTTAAGATTAATTTCCTTCCTATTTCAAATCTATTTCAATGTTTTCCAGAGTAAAATTTGTTCACAGACCATTAAAAAAATTAAAAGAAGGTTTCAAAGAAATTAATTTTTTTTTTTCTTGGAAAAAGCAATTCAGAATGCAACTACTGAAAAAGTTTCATCATTTTTGGATGTTTCATTTAGCTTGATGGCTGTATATCTGCAAACTTTAAAAGTAGAAAACTAAAAATTATCAACTGTTACATATTTTGCTTCTTTTTAAAAGGATCTTAAAAGCTCTGCATTTATTTTTTTCAGAGTATTAATACATTTTTGTACATCTAAAAGTCAGTTAGAGAGTTCCAATAATCTTCCTTTATATTTATCCTTGATTTCATAAACCATTCTAATTCTACTCACAGGTTGGTGCACTGCAGACAAGATCTCCACTCCCTTGGTAATAAGCAGTTTATATAGCTGTCTGATATATGCATGTTTCTCCTGAGCATTTACAAGACAGGCTTTAGCACGGTGCACATTTTCAGGATACTCGCATACTTCAGGAATATCCAGTTCTCCTGATTCTGACAGACATTCCAGCTGGAATATATTTAAATGAAAATCAGTGTGTGCTTAAAATAATGTGAAAGAAAGCTTATAATTCGTTCCTTACCCATAATGTATTACACTAAACTTTGTTGATGTGTGTTTGAGTAATTAAATTTGGATTCAGATCTGAATTTTAAATTCTCCAAATTTCAAGCAATTTTAGATCCAAAATTTTAATTCTGATCACCAGGTGGGTTAGTGCTGTTTGTTTGGGGAAAAAAGAGAAAGACAACAGGTACCAAAACCAAAAAAGGGTTCAACTGCAACTGCAAGAATGTATGTTTTAAAAAAATTATACTCACTTCTTCTTTAATGCAATGGAATCTGACTGTCTTGTTGAAAATTTCATCATATTCTGTCATTGTGTCCTTTACCATTTGATGGAGATGAATAAGTTCACTTATTCTCTCAGAATTCTCTTTCAGAGGAAATCCTTTCTGGTTTGGCAATTCTAATAATTTTATCAGGTACTCAAGCTCAGCATTCAGTTGCTAGCAAAAAAAGCACAAGTAACTCAAACATTACACAAACATATTTGCAAATTTTCTCTTACATTTGATGAAATAACCTAACAATGGTAAATTGGCTTGGGGAAAGCTCAATGCCATGCTCTTTAAAACACTCTCCACATACTTTACTTTTTGCTAGGCATGAATCTCAGCTATCGCCCAGAAACAGCCTTGAACAAAACAAGCCAAACTGACCTGTGAGGGAATGGCAGACTGAAGTGTTAAAACTCAGAGACAGCATTCAGAGGAAGCAGGAAGCTCAGTATAACATACCTCAGCCTCTGAGCAGCTCTAACTTGAAAGCATGAAGCTGATACTCTTTCTACTTCCACCACCCCACCGTTTGTGTGTGACTTTTAATACCCAGCTAACACCACACGAGACATTCTCTGTTCACTGAAGGTAAAATGTCTTCTCCCTTACCTTGTAAATACACATAAACTCTTCCTTCTGGAAGAGTAAAACATAAAATTCTGCAAACACAGAGACTCTGTCTGGTGTCGATGTGAATGTCAGTCTTCACAGTACCAAAAAGAGCTTTAGATCCTGCATGCACTTCACTAGCTTGGTTTCTCACCTGATACTGTGGTTTCATTTGGTTAAGCTTTTTTTGTAGTTCCAAAACAATAAAAAGATCACTTCCGAGGTCAACTGTTGCTGCAAGCTGGAGTGCTTCTTGAAGAATTTCTAATCCATGGTTAGTCTACAAGGAAATAAAACAGTTCTGTTTATACATAGTAAATAAAATTTAGAAAGAAAGAAAAGAAAGAAAAAGCTATTTCATTTACTAATTATTTATTTACTCATTATTTACTTGTAGTAAATAAAAAATATTTAAACTCAACTCTAATTTTTTAACTAGTAAAAAAAGAGATATTCTGAATTTAAGATGACTAGTTTATTTTATTTTTAATTATAAACCTCTCTATCTTAAACCCTTTGACTGACAAAGGTGTGCAAAAATTATTCAGACACTGAGATCAGAGGACCCATGCACACAGTCTATTTTCTGTGATAACAGATGTCATGGTTTAGTGATAAGTAGCAGTAGACAAACAGCAGCTACAAACCTCTGATTATGCTACTAGCCAAGCTAGTGTTGCTCCCTGCCAAGGAGGTTTCAATCCTCTTTTCTTATGAACATGGTTAGATCTAGGTTTAGTAACTATTAGGACACAGTTTAGTTTAGCAACTATTAAGTCACAACAAAATAGTACTTTTTTAAAGAAAACAAAAACCCCAAAATATTAAAACACTGCTGGAATAGTGTATGGACTTGATTAAAACTTAAAATTTGAAATGGAGACTTGGACTTATATGTGTTTGAACACAAAGATTTTATGCTTCTTGTTGACTATCTGAATGACAGAATGGACTATGGATAAATATCTTACTGATCACCTCTCTCTTAAATTATACCTATAATAGTTGATAAGAAAGTCACAGACATGCTAATAAAAAACTAGAAATGTTTGCTGCAGTTGCTTTCTTCCTATTTTACTTACAATTTTTAGTTGTTCTTTAAATATCCGGCACTTTTGCTTGATGGGTTTTACTTGAGTGTTTTTAACATTCCAGATTGCCCAAAGATCGGTCAGCTCTTTCTTTTCTTTACTCAGATTAACAATGATATCTTCTGTTACTCGTACAGAGTTTTCTGCTTTTAATATTAAACTCTTATTTACCTGGCAAATGAACAGACACTTTTTTTTTCCACAAATGTTTTCACAAAATACAATCAAAACCTCATAATATTAAAGTCTCAACAAATCTTAATAAAACCCAACTACTTTAGCATAATTTTTTTGAAAACTTCTGGTACTCTAGGTGTTTTTAAATACACTGTTCTCTCAGAAATAAGCATAGATCAACAGAATTTGTATAATGAGGCCATGGTTAACCACGGCTAACCAATGCCCATGACCTCCCCCTTACCCTGCATCAGCAGATCATTCCAGTTCATTTCTTAACAAAAAATTTTGTGTCTTCATAAGTCTCTACCATCATGCTTCTCTTTCCAGTCAGAAGAAAAGAGAGGAGATATGAAACTGAATTATTTTGGGTATTTTCCTCTGTGTGTTTGTAATCTCATCCTGAGAAGCACTTCAAAAAAGTTACAGAAGAGCTTGTGCTAATACAATGCAGTCAGGGAATTGGCACAATACTCATTTAATACTCTGTCTTAGGAAAGGAACTGCCATTATATTAAGAAAATATTAAGGTTTAAAACCTAGAGCAGGTACGTAATGACTGAATTATTGATATCTGATGTTGCTTAATGCTCATAAAAAATAAAATCATTTCTGAAAGACAGAACTACCCAAAATAGCCTTATGGGGAATAGCAACTGCAAAGTGACATGGATGAAGAAAAGACCACTCCTTCGTGCTGATAACCAAAGCAGCATTGAAGCATGTGAGAGAGTTTAGCATTTGAACATTTGGTGCTTTTTCCTCTTTTTAACAGAGCCTGTATCAGAAACACCAGAAAACCGGGTAATGCCGGTTTTGCTTTTCCTGTTTCAGAATTTTTCTGTCAAGAAAAGTTGTGTTTGTAAATTACTTGTATGATCTGTATTTCCCAGATACTTAAAAACTACAACCTAAGAATATCATGGGAACAGAGTAGCTGAAAATACGATGGCAACACACTTCCAGGTCTTTAGAGAGGTAATATCTGAGGATATGTTTAGACTTTAAGTGACTGCAGTGCAACCTCACATCCGCACATATTCAGCGTGCCTTTACACTATCTTATCTGTGCCTGGTTGCATCCAGCTGTGACAGCACACACTTTAGCTCACACTAAATGCCTGAGCACCTTCCCTCCTTAAGTAGGTTTTTCCAGCTCATCTTGCACGCTGCTGTATGTTAGCAACACCAACACCCTCTTCTCACCCTAATGTAGCTGTTCCCTTGTATGTCCTGTAAAAACAGAAAGAACAGCTGGATGTCCAGGCTGTCTACATTAACGGGGATCACTTTAGGAGGAGTGGCTTAGGGAATGATTGCGCATCTCAATTCATCATCTCCTGAAGGGGTGCTGGAAAATTAGACAGGGATGCCTAGGCAGTGCAACTGAACCCAAGTCAGAATGTAAAGATTAGGAAGGATTATCTATAAGAAAGTAGCTCTAGCACACATTTCTTTAGAAGAACTTCATACACTTAATTAGTAAAACTGCCTCTCAGTGGAAGTAAAATAAACTTAATACTGTACTTGTATATATGCTGCTTTCCAACATGAACCAAAGGGATATATGCATGTATTATATTTGTATGCATGGACTGGATCATTTATTAAGGACTCTGTCACTGTTAATCACAAAACTTTTTTATATTACTTATAATGCCATTAGCACTCAAATAAGACCTTCATATTTTAAAAGCACATAACATCATTAGTCCCTTTAAAACTAGGTACTGAAGAAATCCCAATCCATTTGTCACAGAACTAGGATTAGATCTCATCACAGGCAAACATCAAATATTCAATATGGTTTATCAAATTATACTTACCATATCCATTAAATTAAGAAAATTGCAACCCATGTTTTGAGTTGAAAAAATCTTCTTTATAGCCTTTTGCCACTGAGTATTAGCTGACTCCATTGCAATTTTATATTCAGCCTCCTTGTGGGTTTGTAGTGGTTCTGATTTATAGAATTCCTTCAGAGTTTGAATATCATCATTCACCTACAGAAAGACATAAAATAAGCATCGAAAAACAAATCAAAAATTGAGCTGGTATAAGAAGAAGGTACACAGACACGATAAAATTGAACAGCAACCTCTGAATCTTTTCCAGGTTTTAAGTTCTATCGTCTTCCCTGAAAGCTATACTAATGCTAAATAATAAAAAAGTTTTAAATAACCTGTAAACCAGCAGATGGCAAGCAGACAAGTGGCAACAATTTGTTCTATTCCCGTCACATATCTTTACACGGATATTATATATACACATGTGTATCAACGCAATGATTTTCACAGATCTGTTTAATATGAAGTAACTGAACTTAGTAATAATCCACAGTAGACACAATCCAACTTTTTGGAGGTTTATCTTCAAATAAATAAATGCTATGGTTAATTTTATCTGATAGAAATTTGGGACAGAATGGAATCTTTCTAAATATAAAAACATAACAGTTTTGTAGAATCTTAAATCAAGGATTACACCAAAATGAAGAATAACTGTCCTGGGCAACAGTAGCACAGCTACCAAAGCTATGCTGGTATTGAATGGATTATGATTTCAGCTAGAACTGGTTTATATTTAATTTTTAAACCCCTTTAGATGAATTAGCACTTCAGTGGAAGTAGTGCATGACAGCAATAAAGATCTATATCAACATATTATGTGAAATATTTTTAAAATTATATAAAGAAAAATCAGTAAATTTAAGAGTCAGAGTACATACACATAAGCACTTATATTATGCATATAATGAGACAGCACATTTGTACAGGAGAAAGAGTAAAAATTCAATTGTAATACTTGCTACAATGGAGATTTAAATAAGTAGAAAATCTGCACATAGACTAGTCATTATGGTTGATGCAAGTTCAACGATCAGGGCTGCTTGCCCTGATGGAACAGACCTCCTTCAAAGCAGAAAGGAGCTTACAAAGACTTGCAGTGCTTTCAAGGTACAACATCTACAGGATTTGTCTTAGCTAGCTAAAAGCACATTTTTCACTTGTAAGATTTTTCACAGTCCAGTCAGAGAATAACTTATCTGTACCTCTATAGCTGACTTTAAAAAGGCCATATAAGTTTCTACGATTTCTAGCTTTGAACTAATTTTTTTTTCAATTTTTTTCAGTTCTTCATTCAGAAAGTCACTTCTGCTAGAAAAAGCTGCCACCTGCTCGGGTTCAAACTCTTCCATATCTTTGATGATTCTCTCAGCTGCTTCCAGTTCATGTGAAGTTTCCTTTGAGGGTACAAGCATAGAACAATAAATAAAATGACTGAAAGGGACTTGCAAGTATTGATATCACATTGTTAATTTTCAGTAGTATTGTTTTATTTTGTATAATTCAATTATATTGAATATATTATTATTCAACAACTTAGTTGAAGAAGAGTTTATAATCGACAGTTTTGCTGAAAATAATAATTTCTTTCCTGTAACATTTTTACGCTAAAAACTATGGATGTAGTTATTAACATAGCTATAACAACAGAACCATTCCATCAAGGAACATCAATGGCCAGAATTGATACAATTCCTTTAATCAACAGTCTAGCCTATTTTTCTGAACTGATTTTCTGAGTCATCTCTCTCAGCTGCTTGTCTAATACTTAATTCTCGGAGAACTTCATGTCCACTCTATTGAGACTCTAGAAGCACTGGGTCCTCATAAGACTGCTACTGTAATTGTTTTAAGGCTTATCCTTGCAGCACTTTGCCTTATGAATCTTAGTTCCACGCGTGCCTTCATTCCTGAATCAATAATTGCTTCCTAGCCCCAGACTAGTCACTACCCTTCAAGTAGACTACCCTGCATTCCAACCCAAACCAATGTTCTTGCATCCAGCTAATCTGCAGAAATCAGATGAAGATCAAATAGTGGGTTGTATCTGATAGTGTATCAACTGTTCAGACCCAGAAGTCACAGTATACTGTCTCAGCTAACATTTCAATGATTCGGCTGGGATTCTGGTTTTCAGATTCACTGTCTTAAGCCAGAACTTCATTTATCTATGTCTATATGCTTATCTAAATTTATATATTTAAATCAATAACACTTAGCATATCTACCTCTGTCATTCAGCCCAGAGTTCAAATTCTGGCATATCACAATCCACAGAAAGAATAGGTAAAAGTTACTATTTCTCAGATCAACAATAAAAGTTAACACCCTGGCATGCAAAAATTTGGCAGAAAAAATGCTAAAAACTGTTATACAGTGTTGTGGAATAAAAAGAGAATCTTGCTAATCTGCTGAACTATTTGATCTCCATAATTTCTTTAAAGTGAATTTTATTTCCACAGACACTGTACAGATCCAGCTCTTGGGTTACATTAACTGTTGCCTGAAATGAAAAAGAACTTCATAGTAGTAAGGAGTTGTAAGAACTCCAGCAATAGAGGATATTTCTAAAACATATACCGCCATGTTGTTCAGCGTAACCATGAAATATGCACCCGTGTCAAGACCACAGAGGGGATTTAACTCGTTTTAAGCCACTTTCAGATACTGCAGTACTCCTATGGCAGTTGGAAAGGCCTTGGATGTGACTTAAGAATATCCTCATCTGTATAACAGAGCTGAGTGTTGCAGTGCTTTCCTACCATGGCTGCATTCCCAACATGACACGTGGCTATCTGATGGCAACTCTACAACTCCTTCCAAATTTTTTTCACCTGGGAACTACTCTTTTCTTTTTTGCTAAGTCATCCCTTTTATTTGGCATAAAAAAACCACAAGAAGAGTTTTCTGTGCCTCTGACTGTCTAGACAATTTTTAAACTTGCTGCCTCAGGTGGGAATAGCAATCCACATTTGTGGAGTCTTCCTATCAAGGGTTGATAGTGGGATCTTGAGGTAGAAACAAACAACATGATAAGATAGAGACAATGGGGATAACCAATGATATAAGAACTGATTTGTAATGTTATCTGTGTATTTTCATTAACTACCATTTTAAATTGAACTATAGACCTATTTTCTTTCAAAAATCCATAAGAAACTCTCAGTTTCTCACCTTATTTAGAATTATATACAGCATGCATTTGTTTCTAAGACTACTTAACATTATTAAAGCTGCTTTTTTTTTTTTTCCTTTTTACCTTTGCTTGTTTAGCCAGTTCAAGGTGTTTGTTCAAAACTCTTTCTGACTCAGACAAACATGAACCAATCTCCATGCCAACTGAAAGCATTGGGGTGATTCTTTTAATCGACTGCGATACCTTTATTTGAAAACATTATTTATATAGTTAATTTATGCAAGTAAACAGTATAAAAACAGTAGAAAACATCACTTTGTATAGAAAAAAAATGAAACAACACTTGTCTGTTGGTGTTTAGATTATGTACTTTGTATGATCAGAGAAATTCAGGAAAATGTAAAGGAAGAAAATGCTACCATTTCTCCTAAAAAAATTCTAACAGGTATGTTCACAATTTGAGAAAAAAAAAAAACAAACTCCTGTTTGCTCTCATTTTATTGATAGTGATTTGCTTTATCCTAATTATTCCATTATTAAGGAACAACTGCATTATAATCTATATATTATAATCTGGGCAGAAGGACTTCTGTTGTGCTCCAGGTTTTTTGCAGAAAGCACATTTAAAACTTCCCTGCCAAGCTGAGAGCTATTTTTGTGCAGATACATGTATGCAACTCCATTTCATTGCCACTGTAAGATTTATATATGCATGATGATAACAAAGCAGATTATGAAGAGCAGAGGCAGATGATACCAGAAAGTGCATGCATAGTTATTATTAGACAGGTGAACCGTATATTTTAAGAAGTGGCTATTGACTGAGGCTCAAACTTTATTAAAGGAAGCTCAGGAGCAGTTGAATTTAGCACCAGATTCTTTGGGATACTTTGCATCAGCAGAATTAAACGTGTTTTTCTTGGTAGGAATACAACAATAAACCCTGTCCACTGTAATGAAAGATCATGTACTATGACTCAAATCTTAAAAATGTTCTCAAATGCAAGACTGGGAGCAACATGATTTGAACAAACTGCAAAATGAAACCATATATCAAAATAATCAGGGTCTACATTTTGAGGTAAAACTACCTTCATAGTGGAAGTTTTGGGTTAAGATTCACAATATGCTGGTGACATGATTTCTACAAGACCAACAGCAGATATCACCAAATCTTTTATTTTCCTCTAAACTCAACAAGATTTTCACTGTCTTCTAATACCTCAAGGCCTCTTCTACATGTATGCAAAGGGACAATTTATGGCAAATTAACTTCCCATTTGATTCAGAATAGTTCATTATAGACATCATGCAAATATTATAAAATATCAGATTGCAGACTTAATTATTCAATCATTAGGTTTGATTTACTGGGGGTTTTTTGGCTATGGTCCGGGATTTCCTTCATATGAAGCTTGTTAAAAGTTTATATTTTTTTAATTTGAATTTGCATATGGAACTGTATTTAGGAGCCATTGCCTATTCCGTCTCTGAGAAGCCATTAAAAATGTCTGCAGTACTACAGTTCATTCAACAGACTAAAGAGGTTGTGATGTCCTTGAGGCATCAGTATCTTAATGAGTATAGGGAATTTTTATAGCGAACAATATCTACTCTCCTTCAGCCTTACTGAAAATTTCCTGTGGTTCACAGTCACCACGCTTATTAACCCTCAATTTTGCCACACTTCTATTTTTATCTTCAGCCAAATGAAACAGAAGACATAGAAACTGAACAGGAAACCTGCATGCAGGTCTCAGTCCTGATTGCTCACTTCTTTTCCAAAAGAACAAATTATAATAATTCATTATCTAAGCAAATCCATACTTTATTGAAAATCACTGGTAAAATGTTCTCGTGGAAACAACTGCGTTTTTCAGAACAGTTTTAGGTTCACTTGTGCTGATAACAGCATTCTAACTACAACTGTGCACTCTCTCCAACAAACCAATATGTTATTTGTAATTATTTGAGTCAACTTTAATATTCACATAGTTAAATTATGGAAACGCAATGCACTGTTCATGAATGCATTAAGAAAAAGAAACGTTATGATGTACCTTATTTAGGTGATCTTCAAGTGAGGCAGTCCACTGTTGTTTCTTCAAAGTAAGTTCTTTATAATCTGGACACTGCATGATTAATTGATCTACTTTTTTTTTAACATATTCCATTGTTTTCTGAATTCCTGACACCCAAGAGCTAAAATGGAACAGCAGAACTGTTGTTATTTCTCATTTTTTGCTCAACAATCAGGATTATAATGATTTTTTTAAAAAACACCTTTTCTGTTGATTTGTATGACAAGTAACTTATGAATTTAAACCGTGACCCTTAAAAGAAAATTAACCAAGAGCAATATTAAAATGAATTCAAGCAAAATTGATAATGAGTAGAACACAGGAATGACATTTCCAAACAAATCATTTATCACCAGTACATTAGATTCAGGTGACAGATACCCTGATTCACTGAGAAATCTCTCATTTCACAAATAATTCTGACTTCAGTTATACTATCTAAAGACAAAAACCACAAATGCCTAAAAAGAGCGAAGAGATCTGGCATATCACTTCAACTCTAAAAAGCATGTTTTCTTTGGACTTGCAAATATTTCAGTGCTTTTACAGTAGCTGAAAAAAAAAAAAGTCATATACATTCTAAGTCAACATTTCTTTAAAGATGTTGTTTTAACTGGAGAAAAGACATCAATTTACAAAAAAAATAGGTTGCCTTATAACTTAGAATATTTAATATCATGCAAGCAATTCACAGTCTGAATACGTGAAGCAGTCCTCTTCAAATTGTAAAGAAGTTATGACATGCAATTAAGATTTGAAGTTTTGGTATAAAAAACTCACATATCAATTTACTACTGAAATTCATTCATCACAAGAATTTTTGTGAGACAAACATGTTCAAAATAAGTTTCTCATTACTTTCACTTCATCAGAAACTTATATTAATACAGATACTTATTCAAGGCTTCGTCCTTTGTCCTCTAAATTTAAAAGCAATTTTCTCCTCACTTCAGACCAGAGAGTTAAATTCTGCAACCTCAAAGACAAATCTTGTTCTACACTAATAACACAAATTATGGTATTAATAGACCGTTCAGTTCAAATCTGGTCCAAGAATTTGTCACAAAGAGTTAACATAATACATGTTATGAGTTAACATAATAAGTTTATAACAGCAATAAAATAAAGACAGGTCTTATAATCACAGGCAAGCTAATTGGCTGGCAAAGTAACAAGGGTTCTGTTAATGGACAAAACTTGCTGATTGTATTTTTTTTTCTTTTTCACAATTAATACATGTAAATTTTTGCTCCTCCTCTTTTTCTAGCTGGTTTTAATTTAAAAATATGAGAGCTCAAAAATCAGACTTACCAATATTTTCATTTTGAAACACTTTAGGATTACTAGAAAGAACTGTCTTCTGTCACTTTTTCATAATCTATCCCTCTTCCAATGTGAACATTTTCATTTATTTGGATTACCTTTTAGTATAGGGCTGCAACATGCTCCAAGAAGATTTGAAATTAGGACAGAATTAACATCATATTTCTCCATTTTTACTGTGAGTTGGATTCCAATTATGCCATTGAAGTCAGTGTCACTAGCCTTAACCAGTCCTCCCTCAATGTGAGGGTATCAGTATTAGATTTGTAAATCATAAACTACTAGAGCTTCTTTTTTAAAACTAGTAAAGTCATGCAAGTAGCAAAGCATGCAATACCTTCTCTATCACAAATGATGAAGGAATTCTAAAATTATTGTGCTCCAACTTCTCCTTCAGGGAGCTGGCAGCTATTTTCAAATTTCACACAAATTTATACCTGCGGCCAGCTAGTTCAAGAATCCTACCAGATTTCAAACACTTAACAGCTATGTATAGCTTTGTCAGATCACACTTTCTTGTCTGTCTTATGAAAAAGAAGCTTTTCAAAAAAATACCTAAACTTTTTCACATCCACACCTTTTACCACCATTAAATGGTGACTGCCCATGTCCCTCAGGAATTTTGGTCTGGTCAGATAAAGCAAATGGGAAGTCTGTGAGGGCAGTTAAGACTACCAGTGAATTGTGCAAAACACAATAGTCATCAGGATTTAGTCTTGATAGGAGTTCTCTTTTCTGTCCAAATCTTTCCTTTGACCTTCAGCTGTTCAAACAAATCTTGTCCCATATGGGTGAATCACTGGGCTAAATACCAGCCAGCATTTAAGGATAGCACAGTGGCTTATATATTACAATAAAAGGCCTCTCTCTTTCCTCTTTCAAAATATGAACATTTCTGGGGGAAATTAATATTCTAAAATATAACACCTTACAATGCTTGCTGACAGAACTCACTGTGCTGGCTGGGAGAATTCTAGGTATCTCCTAAAGCCATGAGTTAGGCAAAAAACCCTAGACTTGCCTTGGTGTACAAAAAGTTGAACATGAGTCAGGATCATTCTTGTGGCATTGAAGGCTAGCCCTGAGCTTAGTTGAATCTGGAAGAGACTACCCAGCAGGTTACTCCCCTCTGTCAAGGGTTTGTGAAACTGTCTGGAGGTCAGTTTGTCTGGTTTGGGTCCCCACATTTACAAGACAGACAGAGAATCTGAAGTGAATTGAGCAGAAGCCACCAAGATGGTTGGAGACTGGAGCACATGATATAAAACTGGGTGCTGACAGAACTCTGTTCAAAGAAAAGTTAAGAGGTGATTTAATTACTGTCCTTCGTTATCTATGAGGAAGTATGGTTATACAATAGACAGTATCAGCGTCTTTTCAGAGGTGTATAGCAAAAGGGCAAGAGGCAATGATCACAAGTTGCAGCAATAGAAGTTTTGGCTAGATAGAAGGAAAACATGTTTCACAAGGAGAGTCCTTAAGCATTAGAACAGGTTTCCCAGAAAGGCTATGGAAACTCCATCCTTCTAGATATTCAGAGCAACCTAATCTAATTAACAGGCTTTGAGCAAGGGATTGTGCCAAGTGATCGCCAGAGTTCCTTGCCAGTTTAAATTTTTCCATTATTTTAATTCTCAAGCCCATGTCTAGGATTATAAAGTGTCCCACCTGCACAGAAATACCAGCACTACTCATTGAAATATATGGCAAACTCATTACATTCAGGCAATGAGGCCTGAAGGCAGTAGGATAAAACAAAAAACCAATAATATTCTCTGTTTGTTTTCTGAGAAAGGGACTTATTTTTATGATGCAAGTAGACATTTAACGTATTTCAGAGCCTGGAATTTTTCCCTGTTTTTCAGAAACAGCAAAATACATTTCTAGTGAGATTGCATATTGATATTAAGTTTCACCTTCCTTCTCTAAATCAGTATTTCTTCAGCTGTAATGCTTTGCCCTTTTTTAAATTATAATGCCTTCTAGGCAGAAATCTTACCTTCTTTATTTATTTATATAGTATCTTGAGCAGTGCTTTGGCATACAGAATGTCTGCCTGTGCATTACCTGTTTTTATTGAATTTTACCAGAAATGACTGATAGGATTCTTTTGATAAATTCACCCCATTCTTCTTGATGTGTACTGATGATATCTTACTTCCCCACTCCTGATTTGGAGTGCTTAAACAATTTTTAAAAGTTCTTAATGAGGAAGAAAGAAAATTAATGACTTATTATTTTAGGGATTTAATTTATCAAGGTCTTTAGCATTCCTATCATTAATCAATGCTGTGCAGACATAATTTGAAACACAACATCTGCTTCTGTTGAGGTAATGTCAAGCAGAACATCATGTCCTAGAGAACAGCAGTGTACATTCTGGAAGTATGGCTGGTTTAGGAACCAAAGTCAAAGTTTCACTGAGGAAATCCCTTTCCATTTAATTAAAATATCAGAGGGTGCTGAAGCAGTAACAATAGCTGTAAGGCCAACTTCACGTGTTCACAAAACAATTTTCCATTTGAATTTTTTATTTCATCCCTCTGATAGTGTCAAGCTAATTACATGCGGGATGACAGGTAAGGCACTTTAGATAAATTTTTTTGCCAGGTCATGAGATCAAATGAAAATTTTATCTAGACTTTTAATTGATGAATTAAAGTAAAGCTATTCAAATTTTAGGAATAATTAAGGACATAAGCCTGTAATGAGAAGGTAGAGCCAAGATGACCATGAGCCTACCATCAGTCATGGTCATCTGCTCTGTCTTTGAAGTAGAACTCATTAGTATAAACGATCTTCATTCTTATTGCACCAGCATTCTACTAAGACCTTCAGGTAGGAGATATTAAGCCACTAGGACTGATTGTAAACTAAGTGATACTCTACATCAATGTAAAAATCGTAACTGTGGCGTACATCATCACTGTAATTAGCACAAGTTTTGGGAGAAAAAAAAAATGTTATTTCTTTCATGAATTAAAACTACTAAGAAGTGGAGAAGCTTCCATATTTTCTGCACTTGGTTTAACCTCTGTATTTTTTTCTTGTGTCTAATCACATTATAATTCCTACAATGACGACTTTCAAAAAGGTCTAAAATTACATTGGGCAATGGGGAGTGTTCATAGTCATTGGTATTTTATTTTTCATTTACATACATTTACTTTTCCAAAATGTTAATGAAATTATTGTTTCTGAACACTGCCCTAACATACCAATTCCCCTGTTTGACACCACTCTTGCAAGTAGCATGTAGTATTCCTAAAGATTTTTGTTAAAGAGATTGGTTTCTATAAATACCAACAGATAAGTATGGCTGAAACTTTGAGTTTCAGGTCATTTAATACCTATTTAGTTAACTACACTGGCTCTAAATGTATTCTGATTCTAACTAGTTGAGTTATAAAGCAACAGGTGAATATGGAGAAATGCAGCAAATACGTAAAAATAGAGGGAATACCTGTGAGAATCTGCTTTATCAACTAAAGTTTGTCCTTTTTGCACAGTAGTCGCTGTGCAACCTTTAATTGCTTCCTGTGATTCCTCGTACTTCGTTATCAAGATAGGCAAATGTAACCCTTCTGAATTAAAGATTTTAAGGTAATTCTCGATACCTTCAAGACCATCAAGTACCTGAAAAAAAAATAATCTATTGTCAATATTTCTCTTTAAAACGTGCACATATATTCTTTTACACAAATAGATGATCAATAGACATTTAATACTTGACATATCTTCAGGAATGAAAAGCAGTATTTTCATGTAGGGCCTGATACTGACTTTGCAAGTCACATAGGGACACAGGCTTTTTTTTTTTATACCTAGTCTCTGTTTTCCTTTAGTGCAAGCAGAAGTTTCTCATTCAAATATCAGCAAAAAGCAGCAAAAGTACTCTAAAAAGACTCCTGTCTTTTTAGACAGGGTAAGGACAACATTGCACTACTACATGATTAAATTTAATAAATACTAATATCAGTAAAATAGAAACATGCCCAAACCTACTGTGCATAATTAGCATCAAATCAGTAGCACTGTATTCTTTTATACAGTTTTTTTTTGTTGTTGTTGCTCTAAACATAAGAAAAAACGGGAAATCTAAATAAAGTAAATGAGTAGACAGTATCTAATAGCATTTATGTAACAAGTCAAAAATAGAGTTACTGTAACATGGACTACTCTGTATACATATTTTTAAAAGGAAATCAACTGCTTGTACAACACAAAACTTGTGTTATGACTTCACAAACCTCTGTATATACTCTAAGCTTTAGTTCAGTGAATAATTTCACAGACTTGCAGTCTGAAAATACACTGCTCTTGAAGCCTCAGTTTATCTCCGAGAAGAATTCTGACTGACAACAAAACTATATACATGCTAAAATACTGTCTTTAACTGTGTCAGCTTTAAAATTACTGCATCAGAAGAGCAAACAAGCTTTGAGGCAGACTAAATTTCTGAATTTTACTTTGAGTTTTGAAAATTTTTACATTCATAAAAAGTTGAAAAGCAAAAATTCAATGAGATTCACAATATGATCTGGCTTGCTTCAGCATATTACGTATGAACCAAGAACTCATCAGGTGAGAATAAACCCGATATTGCTAACTCAGAATAGCAAGGAGGGAGACCTGAACTCTGAACAACTGAAATCGTTGCCAAAGAAATGAAAGAAAATAAAGAAAAGAGGATGACCAAAAGTAATTCAACTTCTATACACAATGGATTAAAATAGGACATGTATACTATTTTATTGTCTCTGCCAGGTTATTTTTTTCTTGCAGAATAAAGGATTCAACGATTAAAAAAAAAAATATCCTGACCCTACAAAGAAAGTTTTCTAAAAACAAGAACATCCCATCAGAGGAAGAGTGTAATTGAAGGTACTCAGGAAGGACTTTTCCTAAAACATGAAGTCCTTTTAGTCATCACTAAGTATAAAAAAGGCCGTACACTTCAGATCAAGACAGGAATTACAATCATCTTTGGAAACTTATAGATTCATGGACCTATGTGAATCTCAAAGATTTTTTTCTGTAAATAGAGGCCATTTACATGGACTCAGGAACTACATGAAGTTTATTAATTTTGTGCAGTATGTTCTGTATAATGAATTTTAGTTCTCAGGACTATATTTAAGAATAATAAATTAAAGAGTCATAGGAGAGTTATGTACTATTCAAGAATTATTATGGATTTATAACAATTTCAGAATGAGTTAACCACTCAGCCACACTTATTATAAGTGTTACTAGTTAGCATATTTAACTTGGTTAGCAGCAAATTATTATGGATTTATAACAATTTCAGAATGAGTTAACCACTCAGCCACACTTATTATAAGTGTTACTAGTTAGCATATTTAACTTGGTTAGCAGCAAATCTAAGAACATGTTTTGAGTCTTGCTAAAAAGCAATAGGGAAATTTAAAATGAATAAATCAAAAAGGTAAAAATTAGTGTCACTGTTATGGTCAAAGAGCAGAATGGCAACTGGACTATTTGGAAGACAACCAGGATTGAACAACAAAAAAAAAGCAAACAAAAAAAAAGGTATTCTCTGCACCTTCTCTTCCTAAACATATCATCTTCAAGGATGACAGAGAACTTTATTGGGTTGTATTGCCTGCTTTCTCAGTGCTGTTGCTAATTCGATCAACTAAGGCTGCTACCACGAGCAAAGAACATGTTTCCTTATGTTCTATTTCATTTGCAAGTAGGAAGCCTGGTTACAGAAAGATTATCTGGATTGACTTTTTCCATAGCAGCCGCTGCAGTCATTTGTAGTTCTATACCCTTCCTATTGTGGTCAGAATAGCAATATCAGGACCTAATTTCAAACTTTCAAGAACTCAACCAAATCAACGTTAAAAATTCCACACAAAGCCAGCTTTCTCTATCTCAGATTCTTTTCAAGAACTAGCATACATGCATATCTCTGATTATTTATTTTTTGTTATAGCATAAGCATATATTGGCATAGACAACAGAATATGAGAAGAAAAGCATCATGTCTACACGCAACTGTGGTACCAGAGCATAAATTTTTGCTTTGGGATAGGGATTTGAAGAGAAAGTCTACAAGACTATTATTTTCACGGTCACATTACAGTCAATGAAGAAAAAGAAAATTGATAAACAGAACTCTTGAAAATGTATTAACACAAGTATTCAAGTATGATAAACAGCTTGTATTACAGAGGAAGAAAGTATTGTAACCAGGATGTAACAGAAATTAATGACTAAATTTATGAAAATAATTTTCACATTAGCAATTATGTTTTAAAGTATTTTTTTTTTTCTTTTGGTCATCAATGATTTACCCAATTTTATCACATAAGATTTGGAAGAGACAGAAAATTAAACAGACATACTAGTCAAACCTGCTTGTACCCTACACAAAATAAACAATTTATAGAATTCAATGGACAGATAGGCCCCTCTTAGCCTTCTCCTGTGAGAACTGCAAGAATCTAATTCTGGAATCTGAAGCATTGCTTCTCCACATGAGCACATTAGTGACAGAAGTTGTTGCCTACACAATATCTTGCTGACCTTAGTATAGGTGCGGGTAGTAATTCATCATTTGTGCTGCGACTAAGGGAGTTTTGTGCTTTTTCAGCTGGCCACTTTGGTGTTACATCATGTCTAGACCATGTAGTATATTACATGCCCAGTATGAGGAATTGTATATTGACCTTGATTTTTCTCATGTGTTAGTATTAATTAGCCTGCAATTAATATTGCAAGTATAAATATCATTTCTGGTATCCATACTAGCCTGTATGTACTCGGCACTGGTGAGGCCTCATCTCGAGTACTGTGTCCAGTTTTGGGCCCCCTACCATAAAAAAGACATTGAGGTGCTGGAGCGGGTCCAGAGAAGGGC
>JAOXNO010000078.1:33756676-33847683 GCA_028565335.1 Limnodromus scolopaceus | reverse complement strand
GAGTAGAGGGGGAGAATGACCTCCCTCGACCTGCTGGCCACACTCTTTCCTATGCAGCCCAGGATTCCATTGGCCCTTTTGGCTACAAGAGCACACTTTTTATAAGTGTTTTACAATTTTGTCAAATATGACAAGTTATTGTCAAGAAATATGACTCTTGATTTCAGGGAGAAAGCTAGTCCCTGCAGGAAAAAAATCTCATATGACAAAATTCAAACAAATAGAAAATAATTCTGATGACTCTTTACCACAAAAGTGCCCAGCAAATATCCAAATGTGTGGTGATCACATGCATGTGTATAAAATTTATGCCAACTAGACCTTCAAAAAGCAGAACACGTTGCATGTTTTTATAGAAGACTGTGTTGCAAGGTAATCAGTGTCATTTTACAGTGATACTATCATTGTCTGCAAAATACATTAGCTTGCACAGATGTAGCACAGTTGTTCTACATCACAATATTCTTTTAGTCTGAATGTAGCAGGAAAACATATTTTGGGAATTACAGAAGTTTGTTTTACAGAAAGCTAGATAAATTTATAGTACTGTATCTTTTAAATCATTCTGTTCCTAAATAAGTGCTTGACAAATTATATTTAATAACTTCACAGGTGATTTGGAAGAAAATAGAAAAGCATTGCTTAATAAAGTTTCTAGTTGCACAAAAAGTAGCTGAGTGCTATGTAACAATTAGGAAACATCAAATATAGAGATCAAGTACAATCTATTTTTGAAGTAGGCTCATTTGAACAAAACAGCTACCTGTAATTTCAGACTTATCAGGAATTTGCATCATTACTGGGGTGAAAAGATTGTATCCTAGAAAGCAGTGACCCTGGACAACAATATAATGCTTTGTTACCACCTGAAATGAAAATTTTAGAGGAAAAGTGGCTTAATGGAATTTTGTGCACCCATGTATGGGAATACAGAGGAAATAAAGAGGATTAAAAAATCCTCATTTAGAAATATAGAAATATGTATCTTACATATATATACCATGTATCTACTCCTTACTGAACCCTCAAGTTCACATTTTGCTATTCTTTTTTAAAATTGCTTCACCAATCAATGATCATGTTTCTTACTTTCACTTTGACTTCCATTTCTTCAAGCTCTTGAAGTAACTCTTCATTTTCCAACAGAGATGAGCCTAGATTTTGCTTCTGAAAATAATCCCTGATGTTTTTATTGTACCAAGATATTACCTAAATAAAAAATAAAAACAATTCAGTCAGTGAAAAATTTGAGAAACAACTGTCCATTTTTTAAAATATATACAAGACAGTTTCATCTACAAAAGAAGCCCTAATCTTAATTCCTTTCATTTTGCATTCCTAATGTTCATGCTTTTAAATAACATTTATTAGAATATTTGCATTTATATTAATAAATACAAGAGTACAGGATTGTGGTCACAACATATATTGGAATATATGTAAAAAACCAAACAAAAATGTATTCAACAAGTATGACCAAATTATGAATTAAAACAGTAGAAAAAAAAATAATCAAGTTATAGTCACACACAGAATAAACACATGCTTCATGAGATGATAAAAATATTGCTCACTTTCCCCTAGTGTCACATTGATTTAAAAATATCCCTTTATGTATACTAAAAGACTATAAATCTGAGTACTTCTGCAAGAATATTTAATAATAATAGTAATAATAATAACGACCAAATAGGCCTTATGACCTCTCCATAGAGCCTCTCCATCCCTGGCTTGAAAAACCCATTTAAGCTATTGAGATAATATTATGTGGAATAATCTTTGGTAGCTTAAAAAAAAGAACATTGTCACATCTTACTAGACTTACTTCAGCAAGTATATGCAGCAAACATATGCAGTATACAAGTACAACTTCTAAATTGCACAGAATTACTTGCATTTATTTCTGCTTGATTCACAGTAAATATCTCTCACTTTCTTTGTAAACAACACAAGGCAAGAATTCCTGAGTGAAGCTTTGCATTTTAAAATATTAGTCAGAAGGAGTTATTAGTATCAAGGAGTCTTCCTTCAATCTTTTCAGTCTGGAAAATCACCACTATACTTAAATCATGTGTAGCATACTAAGAATTATTTTGTACTGGGTACATCAGATTTAAATAGCACACTACAGATTTATTTTTGTTTTATTTGCTCATGTAGAAGCTATTTTTAATAAATTTAGACAAATCTAGACATGAAAGAACATTTAAAATGTGTTGGAAATATTTCCAGTTACAAATTAAAAAATGGACATATTATCTCAGGGGTTCAACAGAGATAGTAAAGTAAACAAATTATTTACTACTGAACCTTCATTTCTTGAGCATATCCTCCAGCTGAACACTTACTGATCAAAACATTTTTTCTGGAAGCACATTCTCACAGAACACTTACTATGGGTCCACCAAAATACAAATTAATAGAATGGACAATAAAAACTGTGCTAAAAGGGAAAGAAAAATTTCTTTATAAATTAGGACTTTTCTCTGAATCATGAATCTGCTTAGCAAAACAAACTAGTATTTCTGTGATGCTAGGCAGAGGAAAAAGCCATTCTTTAACCCTGTTATAGTAAAGTGTTCACCCCTTTACCACCTGGCAATATTTCTTTCTATTACAGTCAGCTTCCACTACAGCTAATACCTCTGAATGATTTCAGCTGTGCCAGCTTAGCTCTTAAGCAACAGCTGGGAATATTTCACTGCTTTTTAAGAAAGAGGCCCACAGAACCTTACCTTCAGTGATTTTAGTGGAGGGATGGGAAAGGAGAGAAGGTTAATATATCTGTTTGAAAAAGACAGTGGTTTTCCTTGGTGGGTTGAAATCTACAATCACTCCTGGTCTTCAAAAATTAGATTTTCTTATTCATTTAAATGCATTGCTCTGTTTACAATGAATAATCCATATCAGAAATCAAAGTCTCTCCAACATTTTCCCCAGGTTGTTAAAATACTCCTTTTGCACTGGTTACAGTCCAGGTCACTTCAATGTTTATAGTCTTCCATTGGCTCTCTACATTTCCCACTGTCAATTCAGAAGCAGCAGCAAGTTTTCCAACAAATAAAGAGCTGAGGGGGGAGAGGGACACCAAACCAACAACTGAGTATTTCTTGCACGTTCACACTGCCTGTTGCCAGTTCCATTGAGTCCAGGTCAACAACCCAGCAGGCAAAACTTAAGCCCTGAATAGTGTAATTACAGCAAGTAAGTGGAGACCAGTGACAAGTGGCATTCCGCGGCGGTCGGTGTTGGTACCCGCGTTGTTTAACATCATTGTCAGGAACATGGATAGTGGGATTGAGTGTATCCTCAGCAAGTTTGCTGACAACACCAAGCTGTATGGTGAGCTCAACATTAAATATTGAGCTCAATATTAAAACAAAGTAATCCATTTAGGTACATGCATACTTTAACAAGAATGTGAGTTTGACAGGATGTGAGAAGCTCATTTAATTTCAACATGTGGCGATTTTTTTACACAGGACCAAAGTCTGGGAATCCTATAAAGTTAGCCCACATATGCAAAAGTAGCAAGGGGAACCAAGTTATCACTATCAAGAGAAACAGTACAGGAGATCAGATATTTGGAAATAGACAAGAGAAGAAGTGCTGGCCATAATCAAGACAGTGGCAAAAATCGCTAAGTTCACTGGCACCCTGATTTCATCAGTAGTAACTAGTGGAGAAGTAATCTTAAATTGATCTGATTATAGAGTTTTGAATAACAAACTAATTTATGTCTAAAATGACTTAGCACTCGTAAAATACAATTTTTGCTATTTATGAAGACAGACTTCACAGAAAGTACATGGAGTCAAGTATGAAGTCAAAACTTCACAGAGGACCTTCTTACCACATTTTGACAATTCACATAGTTTTATGCATTAGATGACAATCTGCAGATTTGCCTCCAAATTGTCTGAGCTAAACCAAATGTTTTCATTTTAGCTATCAGTAGCAGGAGCAGTACTATGCTGAGAACAGTTATTTAAAAAAAAAAAAAAAAAAAATCAGCAAAAAGCACACCACCAGCAGGTGTAGTCCATGTTAAGACAATTCTCTACACATTAGCTACCACTCTGACCTATACCAAGATAGTTTGTTTCCCATATATCAGTCCAGATAGCAAATGTGGGTGTAATCACCTGTCCCCTGAGTTTTACTCAGCTTTTATCTCTGCCCTTGATGTGACCAAGTACCATGATTAATTTTAATTGTCCCATATATGCATAATTGGATCAATTAAGAAAAAGTACTTTCATAAATCTTCTTCCAAAGATAACTTGTTATGTACAAAATAGGCCAATCTGCCTCTGGTTTTCATTAATGAGAGATATTATCAGAGGAAGGTCAAATACCCTTTTCTAAATTTAAAATAAATATGCTTTCACATATTGAAAATACTGAAGAATAAACATGTTACAATGACAACTATCAGATCATCACATTCCAATTAGAGATCAAAGGAAGGTGCTGCATTTTTAGTTCTTCAGAACCAGGCAGTAAATGGTGATCTTTACAGCTGCTGGCTTTTCTTTTTAAAGAGCAGCCCACAGATTGTGCAGCCTTCTGCATTACATAGTTATGCCTAGCAAAACAGAGGCAATACAAAGAGCAAAAATCCAATCTTAGATATTACACAGCAGAACCCATCTCCAATACTTTGCTTTCTCTTATGCCCTGAATTCCCATTAATGTCAGTGGGATTTCAATATGCTCTTCTTGCATATGTAGCATCATTAGACATCAAGAGGAGTTCAGCTCATGTAGAGATTGGAAAATTAGTTTCCAGATGTGCTGAGTGGCTTTGAGAGTTTAATTTCTGTCATCACTCAGAAATATATATGCTTAATGTGTCAGAGGCCAGAGAGAGAAATTTAACAAGTCTCTAAAAGTTAATTTTCCAGTGTTTATATTTACATATGAATATATTATTTGTCCATGATGCATGAAAGTTAACGGTCCATAAATGTACAAATCACACATTTTACCAGGTTTGACTCAAATTCAGATACTAAACAATTATATTCTGATAAGTATGATGTTAGAAACTAACTTTTTCCCTCCATGTGTACACCGGCCTCAAACTGGATGCATTTATGAGCTAACAGGTAGTTAAACACTGACCACTATCTTCAGATCATGAGGAAATTTGCCAGTAGAAAACTGTTTCTATACTTAACGCTTTGTGATGTAAGCACATATCTGAGAGGAAATGGAAGAACACACATAAAAAATTCATTTCACAATATTTACCATATAATCTTGATTAGGGTGAATTCTAGCTGGTGACTCCCAAATTTTTATCCATTATGTGATAAGGAAAAGTAGAATTCCCTGGCAAATTTTATGAAATTGTGACATTTAACATCTAAAGCAACATGAAATTACTTTTTTTTTTTAATAAGTGAGCTTGGCTCCAAAAAATACCCCACATATTTATCCCCTACTCTACAACAAGAAGCCATTTCTGAAATGTTCCCATTTTTAATGTTCTTCCATGCTTATATACTATGGAATACCACTGGCGTGATCAGGTAATTGTAGTAACATCTAATCCTTTTCAATGTAGAGAAAGAATCATTTTTCTAGATTGTAATAGGGCATAATTCCAATATAGGGAGTTAGACTGATACTGAAAATTCAGCTGTAGCTGTTGTAAATTTATTAGAATTTGAAACAAGATTTATTTTCGAGGATCTTTCTTTTATGGTATACTTATGTGGTGATACTGAAAAAAAAAAAATGAAAACCAGTAACAGCAGCAGTAATATGTATCTCTAAGCAAGCAATGGATAGTTTCTAATGATTTGCAGAGAAATACAGCCTCCTATATTGTAGTTCTTGTTTTTCAGTATTTTTGTCATCTATTATTTTATAACTGCATACTGAGATTAAGACACTTGCATAAGACCATACTATCTTTATCTGTTTGGAATTATTTTCTATCATTAAATAAGCAACTGTTGCTCTATTTCTGGCAGCAACTGATATTGAGCGCCTCAGAAATAAGACTGTCAGCTTGCTTGTGTACCTCAACAATTTTGTGGTCTCTATGTAGAATAACAAAGATTTGTGCTTGTTAAACAAGGTGCTTCTCATCTTAAACAACCTGACAGGCAAAGTTAGTGCCTACAGAACAGACTGCTGCTAACAGTTTCTAACATTTTCCTCTGATACAGGAGGAAACTTTATTTTGGAGGCAAAGAAAGAAACTTGCAGAGGTATCACAATCAGGACTGTACTGTCAGAGGTCCATACAAAGTTTTAGCCTATGTACAAACCACTGAAAACAGTTCAGATTTAGTCTTAGACTTTGGCAGTTAAATTTGCATGTTCCTCCTTCTCAGCATACTTAATATCCAAAGAGGTGGAGCAGGACTCTCCCCATATCTTTTTTCTGACAAGCTGGTGAAGTTTCGTGACATTTCTCAAGGAAAATGAGAGAGTCTTACATTGCAGAAGTTTCTCTCATAATGCAAGGCACAAAGAGAGAAAAGCTATTTGATCTGAATGCTGGGAGATGGGGAATGACAAGAAAAAAAGAGTAGTAGGACTAGTAAGAGGATGAGAAAGAGTAAGACTTAAATGTGTCTAAGCTCTGAAAGGAAGGTACAAAAACAAGTTGTATTTAAAAAATTCAGTAAGAGACAGGAGATAAGCTGGGAGAAAGAAGAAAGAGAAACAGGTTGCAGGTGTGGAAAACCTGCAATTACTACAGATTTTGGATTTGACTCCAAGAACAAAATACTTCTCTGCTTTCAGACACACTGACTGGCTAAATATGCTACATCTTCTCTTTAACTGACTAGTCCAGAAACAGCCTGCTGCAGTTGTAATTGCTATTATCAATTACTGTTATCACTCATGTGCCTAGAGGTTTGTTTGTGCTGGGAATTCAATTTGAAGGGAATCTAGTTTGATTTTAATTACCACATTTGGTAACTTACAGGAGAGAGCCACATCATGGAAATAGTGCTTTTGAAGACAGCAAAGTTACATTAAAATAAATTATTAGGATGCTATAGTTACAAAGTCAGATATTGAAAGGTTAGAATCTCAAACAGAAGTGGAACAGAGTTATTGGCCTAATAAATACATTTAAGTTCCTTTTCTGTAATAGTCTCTACTGTAAAACAGTTGCCAGATTTTTTTTTTTTTTTTTTTTTTTTTACAATGACTTCCCTTAATATTATTTTTCTTACCTGGTTCTCTTGTTGGTGCCACAAACAAATTTGCAGAACCTGCTCCAGTCCTTGGCGCTGATGTTTAAGAAATCTGTCCAGTTGCCGTCTCCTGTCTTGTAGCATTTCAAGGAGGTTGTCAATTTTCAAGCAGCTGCTGTGGGCTCCCTGGATCAACTCTGGATTTGCATTTGGCCCCTCACATTTGAATTCTTCTATAAATTCAGTTAGCTCTTGGCTTTTGTTTAAAAGGGCAAGTGACCTTTCCAAAAGCTCTATAAGAATAGAATTTCATGGGAAAAAAAACCAATGTGATTTGTAATTCTAGTAGCATATTTTAAATATCACTCAAGTATTTTTAAAACTATCTATTATTTACATAGAAGGTATATATCCTAAGATATTGCAGTTTGGACAGTTGTTATATAAACCTAACAAAGTATAACAATGTATACACATTCATATATACAGCTATAATGGTACATATTATATATACACATAATGGTGTACTAAGAGTCGTTGGGACAAAATCCAGAAGTGATATTGTTTTCTCAAAATTTAGTTCTTTTTGATGGTTTCCCAATCCTCAAGTAAGCTGAAATGGAATTTCCTACCCGACTTTTTGGGGGGGTCAGTAGCCTCTGTATTTTTTCATTAATAATGCAAGTGAAATTTAGGTCTCTTTTAGGACTTCTTGACAGAAGTTGAAAGAAAAACTTCTGTCTGGAGGCTGTTATAACCTTATGACTAAGTCATTAATATCAGGAACTCTTACCTTCTTTCCATAAACTCTACCTACATACATTCAGCTTCTTAAAGCCAGACAGTACAAAATCTACTGAACGGACAACTATCAGTATTTATAGGTCTTTCAAATCAAAAGGGAAAAAATTTTGGTATGAAATGAGGAAGAAGGGGACCCAAGCCAGAATAAGAGACAAGGTAGGCATGAAGAAAAGTATAAGAAAAGAATGTTTGCAAGAAGCAGTTAGTGAAGCAACCAACAACAGGCAACAAACAGCTGGAACATTCATCTTCCCATCAGAGTATATGTACTGGTAATTCAAGGCAGAGCACTCTAAATCTCCACCTTTCATATGGAGAACCTAGGGAAGATGCAGAAATAGAATGCTTCCACTTCTTCAGCCACCAAGGACTAACAAGAGAGTTCAGTTTCCACAAGCTCACAGCAACAAACCTGTCCATTTTACTTTTTGCCTTCTAGAAAGAAGGTATTAATCAGAAATGTGCCATTTCAGCCCCTCCAAAATGTAATACATATGAAAATGAATAAAAGAGGATAATTCATGTGGTTTCAACTTCTTAATCCTTATTTGAAATGCATTTGTTTCAAAATTTCTATTTCTTTTTTTGTGATAAACTACCTATCACAGATTGGTATAACCAATGTTTTGTAAAGGTCATCTTTTCAGCCACCTTAATTTGGAATGGGTAGATAACATCCTTCTTGCAGAAACCAATACAAGCACTGTTTTTTATCAAATAGCCCAATATCACTTTTCCAAATATCATGTGGTGAAGATAGATTAAGAAGCCAATCAATTGCAACCACTTTCCTCCGTCTGAGGAAAGGCTTATCCCTGCCAAAGCAGGCAAACCATTTCAGCTGATTCTTACAGTTATAGACCCTCTTCTCAGCAATAAATTACTGACAGATACTTTAGGTAAAATTGCTATACAGTGAGCACTTTGCTCCCATGAAGATCAAATTGGAAGCCCCAAATCTCGTATTAGAGGTACCTGAGTTCAATTCAGTCTCCTGAGAAGAATACTTAGCATTAAAGGTAGATAAAAATATTTAAGCTGGTACTCCACTAGTGAATAATAAAGTATAATTGATATTCTGACACTTATTAGTAATCTTACTGCAAAATTTGGTTAAAATTGCAAAGATGGAGTCTTAAGTCATACAAAAGAATACAGAACCATATGGAATTGCAAAGGTATCTGAAGTAGCTACGCAATGAGATCAGGTTTAAGAAATTTTTTTTTGCCCTTTTTGAATTAAGAGTACTACAACACAGTAGAAGGTGCTTCACATGAAAATTTGAATGAACAAAAAGAAGCTATGTGGAAGAATTTTTCTAGGCAAACACATGTGCAGGAAAGTTATGGCGGAAGGGGAGAGAGCATCTTTTTTACCCCAAGTGTTACAGTGGTAGCTGCAGAACATCTTGGAATAGATTGGACATCTCAATGGAGAAGTGAAACACAGACCCACTCCTTACAACCAGAAGCATAGTGCAAGGAACCATCATAGGCAAATAGATTCTGAAGCTGGCTAGTTGCCACCTCTGTCTCATAGCTCCCACCTCACTTCTGCTTCAAATCCATCCCTAGGCAAAGGAAAGCTGAGGGTAGACTTCTCCCTTAGCCACTCTCAAGAAACTAGGCCTTAATAGAGGATTGTTACTAGAGCTGATTGGAAATTTTCTAATGCAAAGTTTTCCACAGGAAAATTCTAATTCATTGATAGCTTTGATAACTTTGATGATTTTTCCCATGGAACAGAAGGATGGTTCTAGAACTTGCTTGCCAATCAGCACTAAAAGTCAGCTTAGTCTCCTAGCAGCTCACCTGACCTAAATTGCTTTGAAATCAGACAAGCTTACTACCAGCTGCTCTTCAGCAACAAAGATGGAACCATGACAGATTTAGCTCAAAACCAGGAGTTTCACATCTTTCAGGAAGCCTGATAAAGAGTAATTTCACCATTCTATTTTTCCAAATATAACATTTCGATATTTGTTCTAATATTTTATTAATTATTTTTTATTAAATATGTGCAGGAAGAATAAACTTATCCTTCCAAGAGTCAGTGCACAATCACACACCATCAAGAATGGAATACTGTTTGTACCTTTTGTATGATGCTCTTGTTGCAGAAGGAGTTCTCTCAAAGAATCAATGTTGTCAAACTCTTGGGCATTTTTCAGGAAATCTTCAACTTGGTCAATTTTAACAGCAAACTGCATTAAGAAGAGAAAGGATGGGAATGGTATAATTTCTTTTGCAGAACTTGATCATAATCTCTGTATTATAGGGAAAGTTCATGAGAATTCATAAATTCTTGGGGAAAAAAGGCATCTTAAGTGACTGCTAGATACAGATGGTTTGTGGCCACTATGCACCTTCTGGGGTTTTGAGGTTCTCATTGACTCTGAGTCAGTTTACATACTCTGTAATTACAATTTGTTGCTTTATGAATCATCTTTCCTACCTTGCCTTCAGACTCACTGAAAATAAATTCTTATGGAAGAATTTGTTAGTTTCAAAGCCTTCAGTAAAATCCTCTAACATGAAGAAAGCCTTTAACTTAGGTCTCCTTCCCAGAACTTGTTTCTAATGTTAAAGTATTGAATGGAAAAAAAAATAAAATTAAGGGCAACACCAGACAGAGATACAATCTTCAAAGCAATCTTTTAAAGGCAGAAATGAGTAGTAAATTTATGCTAACTAATGTTATGGTAAACATGGTAATTCATTATAGTGGAGAAACAGCATCTCTGTAATGAAGACCGAAGTTAGATTACTCCTTTACAGCTCATTTTTCCATGGGTTCCATATTTTAAATATTGAAACATGCTGTGTTTCAGGGAGATCTGGAGCAGATTTGGTAATCTGCTGAGATTCTTAAAACTAAGAGCGGAATTCTTTATTTGACTTCCACATTTGCAGGTGCAATTCCAAGTATGAGTAGCTCAGAGAGAGTTAAGACGTGTACTCTGCATTTTAGCCAATCTTTATCAATTCTACTGCTTTATTTTAAAGAACGAAGAAACCAGTAGAATTCAAATTTGTGTTTCAGTGTAAGCCAAAATGTAGAAACCTATGGTGAAAATAAAGAAGATGAAAAGCAGGCACTCTGCTTTTTCTGTCTTTTCTATTGTTCCCCGTTTTTCCTCCCTCTTGATCTGCACGCTATAAAGGAAATCCATTAATAAAGCATAGATTTCCACAATCACAGGGTGTCCTTTAAAAAAAGGCCTTTCCAAAAGAAGTTTCAGAAACTCGTATTTAAATTGATATTGCATTGCTTTTTCGCATATCTATATAATGGGTATCATCTGTGCTGTGTTCCTGCTGCTGCTTTTTGTTTAATGATACAAACCTGTTGCAGGGGCAATTCAGCTACCCTGTTAAGGATTTAGTCTGTACTAGATTAACCTTTGGTAGTACAGAATTTATCATAGTGACACTTACACAAATAAATTAGTACAGAGTTGGCATAATACACATCATCAGGACACAATAATTAGTAGATTGTTGATCTTGGAGTTCTTTAGACAGTTAGCAGTAGAATGGCTGCTTCTGTAATTTATAGGTGGCACTGGGTTATTGTAGAAACAAAATTACTAGGGAGAATTATTAAACTCTTCAAAGCTCCAGGGATGTGGGAAGAATTGAATGTGAGGCTACACAGAGTGAGCATATACTTGCAGAGTGTGGAATCACTCCATGTTTTAGCTCTCTGTGTATCAGTGAATTTGGATAAGAGATATAGAAATGGGTAAACAGGGAAATACAACACTCTGAAATCTGTCTCTGGGCTTACACAACTGTCCATTTGTGCACATCTGCACACGGAAGTCTCGGGTAAAGGACTAGCAAGTTAGAGTAATGTTTGGCTTGCATAATTACAATAGCTGTATGAATATTCCAATGTAAAACCTTCAGTGGCCAATCTTCCGTAAGCATTAGTGAAGGTGTCCAAAAATAGTTCTTTCAGCACGAAATAATTGGAATCATAAGGAATGAAAGATATTCTGCAGAATGTCCATAGCCACTGAATAACATACTTTAGGTTTTGGTCCAGTTCCATTTTCACTGTCATTTTCTGTCAAGTACGAATTTTGGAGACATCATGAGTAAGATATTTCTTAAAGTCTACATGCCTTTTTGTTCAGCGTCATCCTGAACTATCCAGAAAGTGAAAAAAGAAGCATGCATCTAGATATTTTTATTTTTTTAATTGCTTCAGCCTTTAGGAATGCAGTGAACATATATAACAGAGTAAAATTACTGTGGACAGAGCACCTGTAAGATGTGGGAGGTTTCAAATTGTCATTTCATTTAAATACAAACCTCCAGAGCATTTTCAAAGAACACTGAAGTAAGTTCCAGAAGAGCCTGTCGCTTCTCTAACATAATGATGAGGGCATCCCATGCATCCCCAAGGGTCTCTGCCATAGCATCATAAACCTGACTCTTTTCTTTGTTCTCCTCTGCAGCCTTGTCCGCTTCATGCAGCAGGTCCCATACCTGGTCTTCCAAAGCCTGAGGATGAGGAAGAAAAAAAAAAAAGAAGAAAACAACTGTAAACAGAATCCAAACCACTGATGTTTGGATACTTTTCCAGTGTGTCTAATAAACTGCCCCCAAGTCTCCGACTCCTGCTTTGTTTCTAGTTCCTAGTGACAGGAGTGTTGCTGTTCCTGCATGTTTCATAGCAAGCTTCTGAATTTCATCTGCACTTGAGGCAATATTTTTATGAAATTTCTTTTAAAAACAAGTGTTAAGAGATTTTATCACTCTACCTCTAGCATTTAGATTCAAATGAGTTTACACCTCCTTAAACATAGATCTTCCTGGAAGTGGTAGCAATGCTGGTATCTTGAATCTTTGATAGGTCATCATATTACATTACCTGACTTTGCAAGCTTTAAAATTTTGCAAGGTAACTTACTCATAAGTCTCTGATGGCTCCAACGCAATCCAGACAAGAGTAGCCTGAACATATGTAGATATTCTTGAGAAAAACACCAAATTTATGCGGTATTTCAAGTTCAGCCTGCTAAATTGCTGAAGCTGGCTGCCAAATAATAATAGTCTATTGTCAAGAAATTGTTCTACTGTGTTTCATTCCCTTTGTTAATCTCACTGTGAAAAAGATAACTACTGGGCTATTTCCAGTTTATATTAAAAATCTTTAGTGTGTCAAAAAAATTGATTAGCATTAGTTCTATATCCCCACCCTCATCTCAGGTTTTATCATGAGTATGAATTAATAAAGTGCCCATTTTCTGCTGTTATTACAGGTGCTATCACATGAATGTAATGGGAAAAGAAATCTATATTAGGCGAATTAAAATCTATGATAACTCATTCTCTTGACGCAGACTCTAATAAAGGCTAAAGAATTGGAAAACTTCAAATTCTCCTAACACATCCAACTGAAAAGAGGAAGTTGCAGAAAACTTTATTGTTCTACACATGGAACCATAACCTCCAGTCCTTCCTAGATCTTGTATACTAGACAAAGATATCAGCTTGAAGAGGCTCATCAATTCTCTCTAAAAGCAGTACTGCGAGAACAGCATAATAAACTAGGGAACTTTAATTTCACTTTTTTTTTTTTTAAGAAATAGTAATTTTAACTTGAGCTTACAGACAGCCAACTATGAAAACAAACAGTACTAAAATTAACAGGCATAAAAGCATCTCCAAACAACCCATCTTTTTCTACAGTATCTAGAAAAGTCATTATCAGCAACATGAATACATGCTTATTGTTTGGTGAAAAACCCATCAAAAAGAGCATCTGATCAAAAGCCAGTGTTCTGGAGAACAATACACACTCCATGTTATTTTCTGAATACCAGGAATGGGAACTGCTGCTTTCTAATCCTTCTGTAAAACCCAGTTCTTTTTGTTCTGTTGAATCCCCATCCTGATTGCCTCATAGTATGAGAATAAAAGCTCAAATCCCCCAAATGCTACCTGTCCTGCATTTAAGTAGAAATCTAATTAAAATTTCTTTTAAATGATGCCGTGACTTTAAATGAGGTCATTTGCATGGAACAGATACTGTCACTATGATGTAACTATTGATAGCAACTTTTTTATATCTCTATTATACCACAATAAGACAAGAATCAGACCAGGAAAAACAGCTGGCCTTGGGAATCTAATTCAATGTACTTCAGTCGACTTTTATTCAAGAATATTTATCTATCTGACAGCGTAACTAAGAGCTGCTACAGGTGTTTTTCTAGTCTTAAATGCAGCAGTCAGAATCCTTATTATTAGAAATTTAAAAAAGAGCAGCACTGACTCATGATAATTTTTAAACCATAGAGATTATATTCTTGTACAATTAATAAAATTTAATACCAACCTCATCAAAACAACAATAATAGTAAGTTAATGACCTGAGCTGACGAAAATTTAAACGAAAATCCATCTTTCACTGCAATCTAACACAGTTCTTTCAACTCTTTCTTGGTTTCTCTCACCTGTTTGAGAACACTACATTTTAGGTATGGTCTTAAAATCTCCAACGGTTAATACAATGCCAAAGGGAAGAAAGAAATTACTTCATCTGAAAGGCCACTTTACTCATCTTATCAGGCACCATCCCCTATTTTCCACTTGTTAGTTAACTTCAGACTCACAGGATTTTCACAATAAAAACTGATCAAGCACAAAGAAACCTACATTAATCATCAATAGCGCAGTCGCATTTCTATTGTGTTATATAATCTAGTAAAGTAGGTAGCTTCATGTGTTCTTTCATTCTCATCTTACTAATTATGCCACTAAATTTGTGTCTAAGCTTTTGCACAAGGAATACTAATGAACAATTTCTTTAATTGAAGCCATTTGCCAAGAGGTAAATGCGCACACGTTATTATATGATACTCTTCAAATAGTCGATACATTCAATAAATATATTTAATTGTTCCAATTCATTTCTAGTGCCAGCTGTTCCTCTTATCATTCATTACACTTCACAGACCACATAGAGGCAGGAAATATTTACATTCCTTCAAAACAGACCTAGACATTGATTTTGTTTTCAAAATCTATTTTGAAAACACAGCCAGACTGCTTGCAAGAGAATTTTAAAAGGCTACCCCAATAAAAACACAGTATAAAACAATATTTTTGTACCATGAAGACACAGTCAAGGATAATTTGACTAGCTTTTCAGACACAAAAGAGAATTTATTACTGATTTTCCATGTCACACTGCTTTGTTCTCTGTCCAATTTCACCAAAATAATCAATATTTTCTAACTTTATATGATAACGTAAAATGCCTATATCTCTGTCTCTCACAGGACACACAAAAATGTTTCCCTCTTTCCTAACAGGTCAGTGTACTCAAAGCAATAGCACTCAAATCAAAACCTAAATTCAACACTAACACTATTTTGTATTTAGAAAGAGAATATTCTAGAAGGATCACGAATCAGGAAATAAGTGAATCAGGAAATACAACTTTGAAAAAGCTATAAAAATGGAAATATAATGGAAAATAAATAGGGTTTATGATTTTTTTTTCATATTTTCAATAGCTTAACTCCACTTCAAGAGGTTTGCAGAAAGCTGGAGTCCCTGTGAAATCCTCAGATTTATTTCCAGCCTGCAAAATGTGGCTCTAGCGAAGAGGGAAACTATGGGATTGTTTCTTGAATCAATCATTTCCCTTGTGAGGACAGAAACACAAAGCAGTGTGGAGTGTACAGACCACTCAGCCTCAGAGATAGTTATTACTGAAAAAGGTGTTTGCCCTCTGTTTTTTTTCTCCCTCTGCATTTTGCCCAAGGTCAGTTCAGCAGATATTCCAGTCCAGGGTTGAGATAACCCAAAGGTAGCTTATCGTTTTGCAAACTACATTTCTTTGCTATGAGTGCTGTGCTTCATCACAGATTCTTACCTCCAAAGTTTCTGAAGAATATGAAAGGTCATGTTATTTATTATTTTTAACTACTAAGTTAAAATTATTTCATGTTGGAACACACAGTTTACACTTTTGTTTATAGGTAGGCATTTTTAGCTGTAGTCTACAGACTACAAAGTTGTTTTCAAACATGCTGAGATATTTGTATGTCTTTGCTGATACAGAATTATCTCATTTCAACAACATTACCTTTAAGTGTTACATAGCTAAGACTAGCTTTAGAGAAAAAAAAAAGACTTTCTACTGCAAGGATCATATCAAGACATGCACTGTTCATAATATTTCTAAATCTTGGTAGATCTTATGCAGGGCTGCAAAAAGTTTCACTGAAGCCTGTGCATTTGAGCTTCACATTTCATTTCAGTGTAATCTTCAGTACCAAAGCTACTGAATTTATGGATTTTGAAGTCCTCAAGCCAGTTTATGTAGCAATAGAAAAAAAAAAAAGAATCAAAAAAAGACAAAACCCAAAAATATCTTATAGTCTGATCAAGCCTGAAAAGTCAAGTCATACTTGCTCCGTAATCAAATATTCTGGAACTGCTTAGAGCACAGGAAAAATCTGTCCATTGTACATATGGCATTTCTCCGTGTGCATTGGTCACTCTTACCCTGGCTGTACATAATCAGAGCTGAGAAAATGAAAGAGGAAACAGAAGCCATACAGGAGAACCTGGGACAGAAGAAATGCATTTCTGAGCCAGCAACACCTGCGGCAGGTGCAAGAGCTTCCCCTCCAGTTATCTCACTACAACACTGGATCAAAGTGATGAGTTAACAACATGTTGAATACCACTGCTCTAAATATTTACTGCTGATTGCCTTTAAGCATTTTTTTTAGGTCAATATAGATCACCAAGACCTCATTGTATTGTATTAAATTGAAATTAACACCTCTCTTCACTGGGAAAGCTTACTCCCAAAGAATCATTTCTGAAAAAAAATTACCAGGTGGAAACGCTGTAAGATATTTGACAAAATTGTACCACAAAAATTCATAAACTGTTTGAAAATCATGGCACTGTGCAAGAATCATACTGTTATAGAAAAGTATATATTGCAACACCTGTATTTACTATAACAATAATAACAAGCCCTAACATTAAATTTACTGTAACTGCAGACATCTCTAGTTTAATCAAGCCTCTCCTGTTTTTTAATCTCTTGTCTCCCATCCTTACCCATTTGAGCATCTACAGTGCTGCCAGTTTACAACAGTATTGTTTCAGAGAAACCAGTGCAGCAATGAGTAAGTCCACACTATGGTATCTCTTTTGAGTGCAGCTGGTGAAGACACGCTTACAGTAAATTTTGAGTCACTCATTCAATGCAGTGCAGCGTCAGTTGCCTAGAACTCAGCGCTAGTGAAGTTGTTTTTATTGCTTTCACTGTATCTTCACTGAAAGCAGAAATGCTTGGCCCCCAGCTATCTGCACTGTAAATCCTTTAGTGCAGTGCTGCTCAAAAAAGACCTGAGAACAATCCTATTGCAAATTACCACTTCTTGCCACAGGACGCTTGGAACTTAACTGAGCATTAGAGGGGTTCAAGCGCAAGAAATGCACCAGCTGCAAATGAATAAACCCTGTTCTTGATGCACATTGATTCCTAGAAAGGTTTCTAAAGGTATGCAACTAAAGTTTTAGTGGAAGTGGCAGGTTCATACTACTGCTGCTACACTGCTGTGTCTGAGCTAGTTCATCTAAAGTTAGTTCACAGATACCTATACAAGGTGTAAGCATAAGATAGACTGGCTGTCAGAACTCGTAACATTCAAACCAGAAACAACGTAGGTTTCTAATAACCCATTTACTACATTACCCATACACAGCAAAGTATCCAGAAATTTTTCCATTACCGTACATGATACAGTACCTGAAGGGGGCCTACAGGAGAGGTGAGGAGGGAGTCTTTATCAGGAAGTGTAGCAATAGGACGAGGGGTAATGGTTTTAAATTGAAAGAGAGAAGATTTAGATTAGATAGTAAAAAGAAATTGTTTACTGTGAGGGTGGTGAGACACTGGAACAGGTTGCCCAGAGAAGTTGTGGATGCTCCATCCCCCTTGAAGTGTTCAAGGCCAGGCTGGATGGGGCTTTGAGCAACCTGGTCTAGTGGGAAGTGTCCCTGCCCATGGCTGGGGGGTGGGAACTCAATGATCTTTAAGGTCCCTTCCAACTCTAACCATTCTATGAGTCTATGATGATATTGTTTGACTTCTTCAGACACATATCAATTGCTCCCTTATCTTACTGTTTCTAGTTGAATAGTTTCATGGTGCCACCTTCATTCATTTATATACAGAATAAATTGTTCAGTACCGATTCCAATTAGAGTTTTGGCATTGTCTTGAGCTTGAAAAAATGTTCATTCCTCACTTACATGCAAATATAAGCTGCATATATACTTATATGCAAATATAAAGAATATCTAAAGTTACTGGAGTAAAGAAGTATGATTATAGCATATACAGCTAGAATGATTAATATACTTATTTGACCCAATCCTGCTTTAAGTGTAATTGAATTTCCTTATTTATGCTTTAGCTGTATTTTGAATTTTAATTCCTAAACTTTAATTTCTACAGTTCAATTTAGATAAATAAAAACAACAGACAAAAACCCCAAACAAAATATAACAACAAAAAGCCCCAGTCAAAATATAGTGCAGGAAATAGAGTCATACTGCATCACTTAGCAATCCATGTTCATTCCATGGCTGATGAGATGTTTTTTAGGCAGTATATATTATTCATAGAAAAGAAAAAAATTGCTTTCTTGGCTCTGGGGCCAAGGAACTGCCTTGCTTTCACCTTTGTACACCACTTTAAGAAATACTTAAAACCTGTCAAATTAAGTAATGCTTTGAGGAAAAAATAAGTAAGCAAACAGTGCACAGTTAAGTTATATTTCTGTTACTCTTTAATTTTATGTAATCATTACAGGTTTTGGTTTCCTCTTTGCTGTATGAAAAAGCTGTCTTTCAGCAAAACTGCTAGTGTTAAATTCACTCATATTTTTATGTAGAGTTTAACTTAAACAGCTCTTTAAAAATATCTAGCAGTTTCTCCCAAACCAGTAACGCTTCCCTGTATAATGTAAAAGGTGTGCAGTGAAAGGCATTTTACCCTTTCTCCTGGCCAAAACACATTGATCATTTCTGCTTTTCTTGTGATGGAAAAAATTCACACTAGATCTGACTTTCAATAGCTTCAAAAAAAGTACTAAGTACTGAATGAACAGGCAGAATAATCACCACCACCTTGCGCTGGCGACTCAGAAACAGTGCTAAGACAACAACATCAGATTCATTTGGGTTACTTGTGCAAGGCTGCCCCTGGGCATCTCTTTTATAGACATAAACTGCTTGTAGCAAGCTCTGCAGAAATAATCATTTTTTCTAAGAGATACTTAGAGGCATTTATTAGGAGGACAGTCAGTCAAAGTAAGCAACCATTCTAGGGTGCTGTATCTTCAACTCCTTTCAATTCAACGTTGTTTATGCTAGCTAATTGAATGATGAATAAAAATTATGGCTTTTTTTTTTTTAAACTTGCCATCATAATTATTGCAACCATTCACAGAAATCTGTGATTTGGAATTTGGTCATAAGTTAGCTGAAAATCACTCTGCATATAACACATATATATATATATAAAAAAAATTAAAGTTAGGAATACAAATATAGCCCATAACAGAATTATGATTAGCATATCATAGATTCGTATTAGACGAAAATACATAAACTAAAAATAGGTCAAATGCAGCACTTCCACTCTTACGCTGCTTCCACAGCCACGTTTGTTAAAAGTTGTTCCATGTTAAAGTAGTAAACTTAAGGCCAGAACAGAAATACTTGCTATTCACTTTAACTGCGTGACCTTATATTTGGATTGCTGAACTTCATAATATTTCTGTTATTATACTACTGAAGTTCATCTGCTTCCTCCCGATCCTCTTCCTTTCATGATCGTGTTCATTTCAGGTTCACCATTTCATGATGAGATTCATGACCAGATTGTTCCCAATGAACAATATTCTCATCAGAACTGAATATTTGATTGCTCTGGAATGAGTGGATTTTTGAAAACTCTCTGCCTTTCATTTCTTTTTCCACCTATTTCTGTCTGTCGTTATTTCCTGAAAAAGATGTAGGGCTTGTAAAATTTTTTGAGCTGACTCGCATGTGCATCTGACTGGGCCACACATTTCTCATAATTACAGAATTATACCTAGTCTATCTTTAAACCCTGATCTTACTCTGTGGTTTCTTTCCTTCTTCCTTCCCTATATTTATTATTATTATTTTGGGCCAAATTTCACACTTTAGCTCATGTTTTACATAGTACAAAGGTCCAGCTTCAGATTCTTACAGTGAATATTGTAACTTGGAATTTTCAGAGGTGTAAACTATCCTTGTCACTGAGATGCTGCTATAATTAATCTTTGTTACCAGGTAGTGCTGAAATTATACAACACAAATCGTTACTAACTTAAAGCCTAGAAAGTAGCCATAAAACTATTTTGAGGCAAATACTATTTCAGTAGGAATTTTGTTCATGCAAATATTGAAACTGTTGAATGAGCTAATCAAATACTGAAAAAAATATTCATTAAATCATACCTTTACCCTCCTTTTTATTATTTTTTTTTTAAATCACTTGCAAAAATCATCTCTGCTTTACAGTGAAAATGCAGCTGATTTTGGTACTAATTGTACTGTCAGGCACCTTAATAATTAGTTATAAATAATTCAGAAGATATTAACAAATCACTTCTTCCATAACAAATTTGCTGAAAAGTAAGCATTATGAAAATATTTTTACTTTAAATAACTGAAAGACTTACTTTAAAGATACCAAATGCAAAAAAATGAGCATATTATACTATCGCTTTTTGAAGAATGTAATTTTCTAATTTGTTTTTCTTGGACATTAGCATATAAATTACTATTTTGTAGTTTATGCTCCATGAATTGAAGTAAATAAAGTAATTAGGAGAAATCTTCAGGTTCATGAAACAAATTAATAACAGTGTTGGTTTTAAACTTAAGTTCATAGGCTAGATTTAGTGCTGTTTTGTAGCAGTTCTGCCACAGTCTGTTTCATGATAAAAACCAGAACTTTGGACGGAAACCAAGAATGCCGCTGTTTGCCTTAATGGGGGTTTTAACATTGTCATAGCCAAAAGCACAGCAACACACACAGAATCTTTTTTATTTTTTAAAAAAATATCCAGAAAGCATTAATATTGAGAGATTCAAACACTAAGAAAGCATGTTATCTCCAGATTGGGTTTCTGTTGGAAACAACTGGATTATGGAGAACTGAAGAAAGGCAGAGAAGCGTGTATGCACAATGCAATCAATATCATTTTACCTCCTGGAAGCTTTGTCTCTTAAGTTTTTCTGGTTTTCATTCTTCCCACATTTTTTTGAAATTGTAAAGAATGAGATATCACAATATTCATATATTTACATTTCCAGAACACATAAACCTGCTGAAGGTCATCTAAACAAGGATAAGGCAAACATAGGGAAGGAAACTTGCATGAAATCACAGAAATTAATGTTTTCAACAAAACTGTTACTGCTGATATGGTCTAATTTAGCAAAACAAAACCAGAATATATTATGAGACTACTGAAGGGTCAAATCACAAAGAGAAAGGGCTATGATTCCAAACCTGAAAACAGTTATGTTTGATTCTTAACCATACTCAAAAGAAACATTTTATTTGAGTTCATGGAACCTGCAACAATGAATACATTTAAGTGTTAGCAGCATCTAGACCTGTCAAATTCATCAATTATAAAAGATTATGTAATTCTTTAACACTTACAAACACCAAATGAAACAAGTTCCATTAGTCTTCTGGGCTACTAGTAGCTAGTATGACAATTCAACAAAACCAGATAAAATAATTTCTTCTATAAATGACATCAATGTTATATATAGTTTCAAGAGGTTTCAAGAGCGCTGAAAGGAATTTTAACTAGTTTTTGTAAACATCATGTACATGTTCTTTGTTTAGCAAAGCAATGTTCTAAAAATTACTGCTTTCTTATTCAATAGGTCTGTTCCTATTGCCCTTTAAAGTACCATATGCATTATTGAGCGTCAAAGTGGTTGTTTAGGTTTTTCAGTTCCTGTTAACATTGCTAAGTCAAAAACAATTCCCTGGAATGGTGAGCTGGATTATATTATTTTTCCTCTAGCATCAGAGGTACTATAAACTGAACATAAGTCACTGTGCCAAATTTTCTCTTTACTTACACCTGTGAGTCCTCAATGTATGAAGTCAATGGAAGAATTTCGCCTGAATATTTTGAACTTACAATACATACCCTGGAATGAGAATAATGAAGCTAAAAAGCAAAAAGGATGATCAAATCCAAGAATGAGTTTTCAAAATAGCATAGGATAATGCCAGCATGGTCAATTATCCCATAAACTATCTTCTAAAAGTCCATAGTTTCTTTAGCAGTGATACTAAAGATGCATTTAGTATTAATCATCTACTCCTTCCTCTTAAGCAGGACTAGTTTCACATTCAAACCATTGCTGGGTCAGGAACTTTTGCCTGTCCTGCACAAATTCTTATCTTTGAATTGGATTGAATTAATCAGCAAAGTTAAGCATATGTGTATCCAGTATCAGTATCTGTTAGGAAACTTGATTTATTTTGCATTTTTTTAATACAACAATAAAGAAGAAAAACAATTCTAATCTTCCTCACTGTTGTACTTGAAATTCAGATGACCGAAAAAATTCCACAGTATACAAAAACGTATACATTTCCTGGGGATCCAAGTGGAGAAATTCTTAATTATACTGTTCTCTACTTGTAAACCATTTCTAGCTCTAAAATTAAAAACATAAGGATTCCATCCTCCCGTCTTTTCAATGAAACACGGTGCAAAAATACAAACCTTTTTCCTCTTGCTATAATGTAGCTTTCTAATCCTCTTACTTTGAAAAGGTACAGACTGATAAAAAATGAAGCTAATACAGCATTCAGCAACTTTTCAAACTCATACAAGTTTAACCATTGAAGCAATTCAAATCATCAACAATATAAATATTGTGTAATGAATACACCATTTTGAAATAAACAATCTTTTTTGATGGATATTCATAATTTATTTTATGGAAGCATTTTTTTTCATAAATGCGCTCTTCTAACAAGGTATTTATGATTTTCTATATGCCGTATTGGCATTACTACAGTTGCATTGGGTTTTAAAAAGATATGTAAACCTAAGATAAAATACCACAACGTCACCATATAACTGGAAAAAGTTTTCTTGAGAACAAGACCTTTGTGTCATCTTTACCTTTTTTTTAGATTATTTATAATCCACTCCAAATCCCAAGATCTAATTTAGAGTAAAAATAAATACGTTATAAGCTACCATAGATTATCATTGACAGAGTCAGTTGGAACAAGTTTGTCAATGAAAATAGTAACTCGCAGCTGGTATGGAAGAATTAAAAACTGCATTGGATAAGATCGCAGGTGGGGGAAAAATTATGTATTTGTATAATTAATTATTGTTAAAATTTACAAAATCATGTTGCTCACTAAGGGTAAAAGATCAAATAGAATTGCATATACTGGGCATCATCAAAACAAGGACCCTGTGACAACTGCAACTTTGTGTCATCTTTTCAACCCCTCTCCTGCCCAGATATCTACATTCTTTTTTTATCCCCTCGCAAGTAACTAAATCTTTATAATATTGAAGACTGAAACATTACCACCTCTTTATCCATCTTCATATAAATAATGCATTATTCATTAACAAATGCTAAGTGGAAAAAAATTACTATTATCAATACTTCAAAGACTAAGAATTGTCCCTATGAAAACTTTTGATGAGTCAATTTAGTAACTTAAGACTGAATAATTACTGACAAGTGTTAACAGCTTACTATAAGACAGAAGGGATCATGTCTGAAAAAATGTACAGTCATTACAAAATTATAATGATATTGCAGTCCTATATTATTGCAGCTTTTAAATTACTGCGGAAAAAATAGTAATTTTTAACTTAATCCTTTTACATAATGGTCATTAATCAATGCTGAATTTTGCAAGGACTGCTGGTATAAAACATGAAATAAGTATTTGTTCCTGATATATTTAGGTGACAAGTATTCTTTAACAATTTATGCATAATAGGTTTTCTGATCTGATATAATCCAACATAATCAAGCAATCAGTCGTAAGACCTCACAAATAGGGGTGAAAACATTTAGCATTTTCATCAATATGAACGAAAGTATTTGTGATTATTTTATTATTTTACTATTTATTGTGAGCATAAAACAAGTTAAACACTACCAAATGAGAAAACAAACTTAGGATCCATGCATGTAGACTAATAGGAATAGAAAGTCAAACACTTACATGAGCATCAGAGAGCATGAAATGCTTTTGGATTGTTTCATTTTTTCACTAAGTATTTTTTTAATTAAAAAAAACATACCCAAAACTTTATTTAGGTTTAAAGATTTTAAAACAAAAATGGAATAGCTGCTTGGGGATGCATCTAGAGATTTCCTCTGTAACAGCTTTTTGGGGCTGGTTTTTTTCCTTTTTTATTTTTCTTTCGGTTTTCTTTAATACAATGATTGCAAGTTGGAGTCTACAGAGAGAACTTTGTTTTATTGTCCTCGTTCATGTCCTTACAAGATTGCAGTAACACCTACAAGGTCTCTCTTAGAGAAAAACTTATATTATTTTCTTCCCTTTAGTAAACAACATTTAATATAAATAAATAACACTAAGATTTGATTTGATGTTAAAATGTTACTTGAACTTTTGTTTTTCTTTTAAAGATTGGAATTACTATGCTTTCTTTTCCCACTATTTTATTTATTTATTTACATTTACGAAACAAAACTCAGCTTTCTTTCTGTTGTCAGTGTGTAAGAACTCAGCTAATTCTGAATTGTCCAAACAGGATACAGAAGCTTGTTCCAAGAAGGCCTGAGTGTAGCACTGATGGTAATAAAGATGAGGCACTTGCATAAGTAAAGATAACAGAACCACATTCTCTCGGTGGGTTTTTTTTGGGGGGAGAGGGGTTTGGGGAGTGTTTTTTTTGTTTTGTAATGCTATTCTTCATACTGTTCAAAATCAACACTATGTACCATTATGTTACATTCTCTATATACTGTACTAAAATTACCTCACATATGTTTGAGATTTATGACTGGGGAAGCACATAGTCACTGGTATTAAATCAAATGCATTTGATCCTATCCTAGTATTAGATAAAGTGCACTTGATCCTATCCAGATCATGTTTGCTTTTTCAGATCTGAATTTTATGTAATCTCAAAAAAAAAAAAGTGGAATCTATTAAGATAAGTTGCTGCGCACAGCTCCAAGATTTTAGAGGAATTTGTCTACACATATAAAGTCAATCTGCCCTATAAAATCATGAAAAAAAATATTTATTTTGGAGTGCCTTTAGGCTCTTTCCAGTGTCAAACATAAACATTTAATATAATTTAGCTTTTTCATGCAAGCATGTTGCTCTGTGTCCAAGTGTCAGTGTTTTTATAATCTGCTCTCAAGTATGCTAAAATCTGATTTTTAGGTCTGTTACTTAGATAAAATTTTCCTAGCTCAAGACAACATTTAATGTTACAATAACTTACATCAGTTAATATTCAATAAAAATATGCCTGAAATATCTACTCCCCACTTACAAAGAGCTTGCTTGTGCTTACTGCTGCTAAAAACTAATTAAGCTGTTCATAACATTTGAGAATAAAAAAATAATTGATATTGCATTATATTTAACGGTTACTGAGGGCCACAGGAATTTCTCACTTGATTTGAAGTAATGTTTAAAGTAGAAAAAACAGCGCATCTTTACTGCTGTTGTCAGAAAACAGTAACTCACACTTAGAATATTTTTCCAGTGCAGAGGCCAAACTTTGACCTGTTACACTGACAAAGGCTGAACATACTTTCTTCTATGTGGAGCTTAACTGAAAACCCACATTGCAACAGGTGGTCCAGGCAGCTATGTCAACTGTTTTACCTGAACTGTAATGACTAGATGGGTTTCTGTGTGTTCTTATCACACCTTACCTTAAGTTTAGCTAGGAGGAATTCATGATCTTGTAGCAGTTTTTTGGTCTCATCTTGGTTGCTGCCAATTTCTAATAAATTTGGTGTTGATTCAGCCAGCTGAAGCTTCACCCATTTTCCACACTGTAATAAGTAAACAATTTCAGTCTTCAGAAAACACAAGCTTTCCTTCATTTTTCTTTTTTACTCACACAGCCTCTCAGGTCACACATACTTTCCATGGTCAGAGGAGCACAGGAACCCATAGACATTTATTCAACTGCAGAATGAAGACACTTGAGGGCACAACATAAACTCAGTTTCATTTGAAATAGGTATCAAAATCCCAGACTCTAGTCTTACCCAATAGCTACTGCCATTTTGGGTTTGCCTGTGAAGAGTAAGATTACCACAATGAGGTAAAAAACATTTCTCCAACTCATCTCCCCTTTCAGCTGAAGATCACATACATACTTAGAGAAACTTGGTGGGTGGAGGGTGGGCAGGAGTTACAAATATATTACAGCAGATGCAAAGACCATAACCCCAAATCTTATTTCTACCACACAGATCCAACATACTTGCGTACCGAATATAAATCTATAGAGAGATTGCACTGCTAGCAGCAGGCCTTTGGAACAGGAACCCAAACAGCAATCTCCCATTGTTTCCTGGAGATACACAAAGAACAGAAGCTCGATAGCAACCCAAAGCATGGCTAATTCTTTCCTCACTGTGTTGTGAAACTGCTACAGTCTGACAAGTATAACTCAGAGAGGACGGTGATAAGGAACAAAGCCGTCATATCACTGGAGGCTAGCATGGTTCCCACAGCACATGGGAAAAAATAAATGTCTTCACTCTAAATTTAAGTCTCCTTGCAACAAAATTACTCCCTTGCAGTGGCAGCCAGAGTCTACCAGGAAGGGTGAGAACTGATAAGAGAGAACTTTCCTGCTTGCACAACTGAAGTAACCTCATCCTGAATAACCACCCTAATTCAGTGACAGCCCAACTCGTTATCACCTTATTCTGCGTTACAAACTCTAGTGGCTGAGGCCAGCATGTTTTCCAAGTTGCCCGGAGAATGAAGAATCAAACTGCCAGTAAATTCCAGCTGGGATTCAGTACTGAGGCATCCAGCTTTACTTCACATGCCACATCTTGTGCAAGCTGTAGGTGCGGGTTCCAGCTCACAGAACAGGTCTTTCGGTGCTTATAAGCACCTAAACATATACAAACGCTTCTACTGAAACACTTGGGAATGTGAATTTACAGCTTACAAAAATAACTACTCATTATCAGGTTTAGGCTGTTTTTTTGCCCCCAGCAAATAGTTCAAAAAAGACACACAATACACATTTGTGGAGTTGGTAGACTACTTATTATGTAAAATTATTGCCTAGTTTTAAAAATAATTCTTGAGGAGTCTTAACTATGATTAAAAGTAACATCATGCTTATCAACCCATTTTCATGGCACTCCACATTTATCTCTCACTCTGTTTAAAAAGAGGAATTCCTTACCTCTAAGAGCCTACATATTTTGGCCAAATTGTTTATTCTATTAAAAAAAAAAAACCCAAAACCACAACCACAACGCAAAACCAAACCAAAACACGAACACAACTTGTGAACAGAAACAAAGATTAACTTCCAAGGAAGCTCTATTAGATATTAACTCACTAAATGACCTTGCCTTATCATTTTATGCTAATTATTCATTTTCACGGAACATTTAAAAGAAGTAGTAATCACTGAGTAGCAGAAAGCCAAGAACAGACGTGTTAGAAATTGCTGCCTTACCTTAAGTACAGCTATAACAATACTGGCATCCCCAGCCTGAACAGCAACTGAACTGACTGTTGTTGTAGAAAGCTTTTGCTCCGAACTGTCTTCATTTGACATGGTGTTTCAAAATGGGACTTCATACATTAAAGCAGACTTGAAATGCTCTTGCGAGGTCTGCTGCCCATTTCACAAAGCAGCAGAGTTGCTTGGATTCATTCAGTGAAACAGCTCAGCTAACACCGATTAGTCTGCCAAAAGGAAAGAACAGGAGGTTAAAAATAGACAACTCCATTGAGTTTATCATTCTTGAGAGAGATTTGACACACCCCTAGTTTGGTAGCATTAAACTGCCTATTCTTTTTTGTCACCATCTCAAGTGTGAAGAGCGTCTTCGATGAACATCACCTGACACTGGCTAATCAAAGGAAGAAAGATTAAATTAAAATGGCCAGAAAAAAAATCTACTATTGAGTCTGTTAAAACAAACTTAGTGGTTTGAGGTTTCAAAACATGCAACCACACAGCCTACATTTTCACATTCTACAAGTAAAATATTTTCTCGTTTACTAGTTACTGAATATATTTCAGAATTCTTCCATCGAGTCAAAGTATTTAAACAGGATGAACATGTGTATATAAGTCAGATGCTGAATCAAAACAGACAGGGGATTTTTATTCCAAAAATATTTTAAAGTATAGTGACTGTAACAACCAGAGTAGTTGAAACCAAGTACTTTTTGTGAATTCTTAAGGAGTGTTGTATTCCTGCTTAAGATTAAGATAATTTATCTGCTTTTCAATTTAATCATCAGTTGTTACTATAGTCTCCATTTTGTTCTAAATGAGCATAAGGAAGACCTCTCTGATACTTGTTTAAACTCCACTTAAGTGTTTTATTCAGTCCAGGAAAATGAATAGACACATTTTAATCACAGTATTGGTCAGGCATATTAATTCCATTGCCAGAAGTCCAGAGCATGCCACAAGTAGCCTACAGTACAAGACAGCAGCTGCTAGGTATCCTTCCACAGAACAGCTGAGAAAGTGACACTGGTGTTTAGGTTTGCAGGTCACTCTGGAAACACAATTCCACCCGAGAAACTACATGCATAACTCTCCTTTAAGCATCTGCTTGCTTGATTTGTTTAAAAGTATCTAACATTTAGATATGTTTTTATATAAACTAGATTTGCTAATTGCAAACCAGAACAGACACACCTGCACCAAAAGCAAGATCTGGAAGAAAATTCTAAAATATTTTGGAGTGCAAGAAAATTTGGGTAGTTACAGGGAATTTGAACAGATATGTTAAGGTCTGGGATTTTTTGTTTGTTTGTTCATTCTTCCCCCTGTCCTCCCCCCTCCCCGTCCCACAATTGTTGGTAGAATATAATCTTAATCTGATCACCATCTTCAATCCATAAATTTCAAACAGGGTATCCAGAAGCAAATTGTAGTGGATTGTGCTGAACTAAATGGGCTTGGCAAATCAAACCAACAATTTTCCCATCGCATGTGACAAAACAGTACCATAAACCCTTAAGCTGCTAAGAATGGAACAAATGTCACATAGTTTTTCAAAACTACTTGTAACATCTGAGAGAGGTCCATGGACCCCTGCCACAGGAACATTATGTAGATATTAACAAGACTCAAGTGGGTACTAGTGTAATAGGCATGGCAGAACAAAATGTTTGAGATTTATTGGCCACACAAACTGGAGGATGGAAGTCCTGAAGAAAACCTCAAAATTGAAACGAAGACCACACCCTATTTTGGTTTGGACAGAAGACAGATTCGTTGTACAAAGCTTGCTAAATACTCAAGATTTCCAAAAAACTTTCTGAAGACAAGCAACTTTGGGTTTTTCACCCCGCAGGCAGGACTGAGAACAAACAGGACTTGACTGCTGGAAAAACTGATAGGAAAAAACCAGCCTGACCTCTTGTTAGTCTTCTAAAAGGAGTTACAAACCAATTTTTGTAGTATGTCAAAGTATGCCCTTCAGTTTTTGTTCTCTCAGAAGCACATTTTAAGTGTACCATTTCATGGCACAATTTGCGCCAATCCATCATCTCACTAGAGTAGCCAGACACAAGAGCTGTTTTTCACTCAGGTTAAATGAGGAATCATTTTTCATGGTGCTGACAGCTGGAAATCATGGTAAACCACCACACTCAAGAAGTTGACCATAAGCAAGTTCAGCAGCAGCTGAGTCAAGTGATTCGACATGTCTGATAACAAATGCATGAATATTGTATTTATTCGGTTTACACTAAGCTTACAAGATAGATACAGGAAAACATCAGAGTAGCAGACAGAGGAAAGGCAGCAAGGAATCAGAAGCTATCTTATAGCAAATCCTGGGAGAAAAAGCTGAGGATTTTGGCATTGCATGATGATCCATTTCAGCTGTGTCCAGGGGAAAAAAAAAATTTAACAAGCATGCCTTTCTCTGTCTTGTTTACTTACCTATCTGTCACCTATTCTTCTGTCTGAAAGAAACAAAAATCCTGCTAGAAGCAGAAACAGGCAGGCTGTGTCAGCAGAGAGAAATATGTTCCCTTTACACTGCTGTGTGAAAGACAAGAGTAAGAAGGACAAGAGGAAAGTGGCATTCACCAGCTGTCTGCAAGAAACAACGAAACTGAACAAATGAACAAAGGAAACAATCTCAGGAAAACAATAAAAAAGATCAAGTCTCTCTAGTGTAAATAGTGTCAGGTATTATCTGTAAAAACTGTAGGTAAAAAGGGTTTGAGAGGTAAATGTGATAAAACTCACTTCGTTTTCAACATGGAGTGTGTCTTATCAGCAGCTTTTTCTCATGTGTGGCAAGGGAAGCACGCTAATCACGGTTTTGAGTTATGCATAGGAAAAGGGCCTATCTTTCTTGGAGATGAATTGCTTTCTGTTCAGAGCTTTGGAGCTGCCAGTGCACTATGAAAATGCATCTAAGGAGAGATAAAGTTCACTCCCTGCAGCCTCAAAGATGTGAGGTCCTTCACTTTGACTGGTTTGTAAATGTAACAGGTCTCCTTTTCTTTCCTTATCTCATGCCTGGGAGAACAGGCATACTCAGCAAGGGAGGAAAGAACAAGAGAAGGAAGCATCCCTCAAACTGATGGGTTTTGTGTGGCTTGGAATAAGGTGCATAAGCACTTCTTCCATCCGGCAGTCCCACCTGAATGAGGGACCAAGATGTCACATGTCTCCGAGTCTGTGGTTGCTGCTTTTTTGCTGGCTGCTACAATCTTACTTTTTGAATAGGCACCATTTTCAGTTATCATTAGGAATGACAGCATGAGGGCTTGAAAGCAAGCATTCTGGAAGTCTCCCCAGGTTCATAAAGAAGCTGCAGCCATGAACATCACATACAAGGGTGAGGGCTGAGCAGGAGGTAGATATTTCTCCTGGAAGAGGCTCCTCTCTACCCTACACTGGTTAACTTTCTAGAATGACAAACTGGTTGAAATTCTAACCAACTTTTGTCATTCCTAAAAAGTAAACATGGGTATGATAAAAACCATCCCAGCAGCAGTAGCAGCCAGGGGAGGAAGGCAGGAAACAGAGACGCCTCATCCCAGAGGTCAAAAAGCACAGGTGGGGAACAGCACCTTGTAATATCATCTCTTTCTTAACACTAAATTAGAAAGAAGTGTTTCTTGCAGAGAATCACACTATGAAGGCTGCCAGAAAACAGAAGGAAACAGAGGCACTTGCAGACCTTACCCTTTCGCTCAGGGCCGGAGAGGCAAGACAAGCCAGGGCCAGGCACAAGCTAATTACCCAGCGCTCAGGGCCGGAGAGGCAGAGCAAGGAATAGCTTGAGCTGCTCCACCACCCCCAGCAGAGCTATGAGATTAGGACACAGGCCGCAGCTGAGGGAAGTCTGTCCTTCCACCACCCCCAGACCATGCAGGGGTGAAGGATGGCCTGGCCTCGCTCCCCTCACACCAGTGAGGGGTTTCTGTTCCCGAAGCCACTGAGGTAACACTGAGGTGCACCAAGAGGGGAGGCTATTGTTACCTGCAAAAGGGAGGGAAAGGGCCAGCTGAGGTAAATGAGATTAACTTCAGGTAGGTAAAATCTGAAGCACAGGCAGAAGCCGTTTCCCTGTCACCTTAGGGTCCATGAGTTTAAGAAAAGGCAGCCCTAAAACAGCCGACGACCCTGGTGGCCCAAAAAGGGAGTTGTGCTGTCTTTTGCCACCATGAAAAGAAAGGCACAGAAGTCTCAGTAAAGGGCAAGGAAACAGCTGTGCAAGTGTGCCTGAGGGATAAGAGACACCTGGCTCCCCCTCGGCGAAAAGCAGTAAAAATGAACCGTGGTCCATGATAGCTGGATTATTGTTTGATAGTTCCCAGGCTCATTTTAAAGAAAAACCATACAAGTATAATGAAGCATCATAGCTCATATCTTCCCATTCTTCCTGTGCATTACCCCAACAAAAACCCGTCTACTCTTGCTCCTTCATCGCCAGTCTTGAAGACACTTCATACCACCCTAGGAAAACAGCAAGAAGAGAAAAAGCTACCCAAAAAGTATCGTCACACAAAGCAGAGAAAAGACTAAAAAGCAAAGGTATTCCAGCTCAACCTTGTTACACTGAACATGTCTCTGTGAAAGAAAAAAAACACTGCTAATTGTAAAACCAACAGTGTGTCTGAGATCAAGAAATCAGCAAACAATTTAACATTGCTAATTCAGTGCAATGCTAAGAACAAAATCACTATTTGCTTGCTTCCAAGGACAACAACATTCAAAAAAACCCATACAGTAAACAGACCTGGGAAGCAATGACAGCTGATTCATGTCAGTCTACTGACCATTAATTTTTCATGTCCCACTCTTTCATCCCAAAGCATTCTCTTCCTTATATCCCTCTTTATGGATCCTAGAGGATTTCCACAAAGTATACATGCTATTTGTACCTAGCACTTGTCAAAATAGTACCTAAATCCCTACTATTTATTAAATGATAGAAGAGATCCACCAAATTAAACTAGGGCTTGCAATCACATGTTGTATCACTTTAACCTCCACTCTTATTTTAAGAAAGCTCATACAGCCTTTAAATTTAGAACTCCAGTTTCTAAATGTTATATAAACAAAGACCGTTCTTTCTAGCATCTTTTAAAAAAAATATCTTCCTGTTCTTTACCTGGCTTATACACAAGGTAAAGAGAAATGCTGACACAAAGGGACTGCTTACACTTTTATTCACTAGGCATCACGCTACTTGAATTCCTGAAGAGTGTACTATTGCTCTGATTGTTTTCAAATATACAGAAATAATAAACCAAGCCTGGTGATAACCTGCTCATCTGATCTGCTTTCTTCTTATCTTGTTATCTTAGGACATGACTCAAGATGGGCAGCATAGAAAACAGCGATGTTAGGATCTCCGCTCAAGAATCCCTGCAGCAAGACAAATTTCTTGTTCTGAGAACACATAAAAACATTAGTGCTTTCAGAAAGAACCTCCTTTCCTTCTTAAACACAACACTGTGCAAAAAGTTTATTTCTTTAGATTCCTTACTCACAGATAAGCTTGAAGAGGTTTCATATAACAAACTGGAGGACAAAAAGCACCTCAGTGAAAGGAAAGGAAAGAGAGGGAGAGAGGAGCACAAGTCCCTGCGACAGTTCTGAAGTCATTGGCAGCTCTGACAGATTAACAGATGTACCTCTAAGCCAACTCATCTGAACAGATGTCTCCAAATCCAAACACATTAATTACTTGGTATCACTTTTCTTTGCAAGTTTAATTTTATTTTGCTGTCACAGCCAATAAAAACACAAGTTGGATTTACACCTTCCCTTAAAGTGACAACAGGAAAGACTGAAAGAAAAAAAGTGACTTGATGACTATTCAAATATAAATAGAATGGCAAAATAAAAACAATGAAAACTTTAACTGTTGAATGGGGCAAAAAGATTAAACAATACAGAAAACAATACACAAGTGTGAAGCACAAAGTGATCCTATCTCATTCTCTCTCACATCCTGTGAAAGAGATCAGCACATCCTCTTAAGTTTGCTGAAGAAATGACAGGGAGGTTTTCTCCACTTCAGTTTCGTCAGAATCAGCTGGAAAGTAGACTTACCCCATCAGCACCCCTGGGGAAGCTCAGCATTTCTCTCATTGGGTGTTGTCCAAAACAAAGGCTGCACAGCCTATGGAGCTGTGCTCTGATGAATACACAAGTGAAGCAGTTTTCGCACCTCCCAGGTGGCATATACACTCGTCGGCCCAGTTGCAAGCTTGTCAATAGAGAAAACAGTGTCCCAATGTATCCAACTCTGTCAGGAGGATGAAAAGACATCAGATAGTCCATTAGTCCGTTTTTCAGGCTCCATCAGCAGCAGCAGAAAGAGAACAGTTTATCTATGTTCCCTCGCCCATGCATGTAAGGAAAGCCAGCAGGACTTTTGTTACTAAATTCCTTGGGAGCATTTGAAATTCCTTCCTGATGTGGTGTGTTAGCACAGTGGAGTATGTGCTCTGCACCAAATATAGATGTGAGACAGGCTACACTTTCTCCCTGTAAAGAAGGAAGATTAAGATGCAGATTGTAGCCTACATCTAAGTCTCAAGGCAGCTGAAGACTGTCCCACTAATAAGGTAACTACAATGACAGTTTTGGCCCATGTCACTGATTTCTTTGTTTAACTTACATTTACAATTTAGCTGTATTGACGGACTGTTTTCCTTTAATTATTTTTCAATGTTTATACCCGAATACAGATGTCTGTATTAAATTGTGAAATAAAAACATCAGTTAAAAAAAAAAAAAATCACACAGACTGTTCAAAAGAGCCCGTTACATCAGTGTAGCTGGGTTCTTAGGACCACCTTTTTAGAGTGAAACATCTCTGTTCAATCTTAGCAAAAGTAATCAGCCAGCAAGGATGCAAAAAGATCAGTATGAGTCATTCGTTCAACAGCAGACTAATTAAATAGATATAATCATAATAAGCACATCAAAACACTAAAGCTATATTGTTGCTATTGTTTAGAAGGGTTGATTTAAATGGATGTGAATTTCAGAAAGCTAAATTTAGAACAATTACAGAAGTACGTTACACAGCCACACATCTAATAGCACATTATTTTAGACAGAGAGCGATTTAAAGTTCTCATTTTTATCGCACAGGCTTCAGCTTTTGTTTGAAACGCTATTCAGAGAGTGATATTGCTCTTCCAACCTCATGATGGGCCATCAGTCTACTTTCCCTGTGCTTTCTGCTCCAGAGTGTCCTCACAACTGGTGCTCTACAGAATTGACCCCTTCTCCACACAAAAATATGCCAGAAACCAAGGTGTTCTCATGCCCTTTCCCATGAGAGGATCAAATAGTCCATGGGCCAGGACCATAAGTGATAGACAGCTGTGTTATCTTGGTGTTCTGCAAATTTGGCTCACCCGGGCACCAGGACTGGGTATTCCACACAGCATAGGGCCCTGGTAAGTGCTGTGCAACAGGGAGCTGCTACTGGAAGATTTTTGCCACAGCTCAAATTCCTGAAGGAATAGAAACCCATGCTGTCAATCCAGGGATAGATGTCACTTTTCCACACCACTACACCCAGTGCTGTGATATCACCAGAAGCCTCTCCTCCTGCAGAGAGACATATAGAACATCAGTATCTTTACCTGGCTGTAGTAGGGAAAAAACAAAGAGTGGTCTGTCGGCACGTCCTTGTTGGATTTGATTGCAGATTCCAGGGACAAGGACCTTGGATCAGCTCTGGAGGGTGCATTCTCCTTTGTAGTCTCCCTCATTGTCATTCCAGGATCTGAAAGCCCACTGTGGCAGCACTTTCCCATCTGACAGTCTCTTCAGGCTCTTTATACAGGGTATGTGGCTGCAATGCTGTGCGCAAGGTGCAATCATTGTTTCAAGTCTTCAAGGACACTGCTTTCACTCCCTTGACTTCAATACAGCATTCCTTCTCTTTTATGCCCAGCAGCAATCATTAAAGTGGCAAACTCTCAGAAGCCACTGAATTGTTCTGCTGTCTACTCCAAGCAGCTTCTGGTTCTTCCACCTCACGGATTAACGATCAGCCATCTCAGGACCTCAGGTTTCTCCTCTTGAAACTCAGCAGAGGGCAGAAGATGTAGCTCTCACCATGGTAAAATAGTGTAAAATGGGAGAGAGGATAATTTTTAAAAGGTTAATAAGAAAAAAGAAGGAATTCAAACAGGGAGATGGAAGACCAAAAGACTGGACAAGATTTTGAACCAGGATAAGTCTTGGTGAATGACAAAGGAGAAGCTGAGAGTTGCAAGAACAAATTAGGGACCGATAATCAACAGTAAGTGCAAAGGCACACTTGGCCCTTTGTAGCAAGAGAACTGTGTTAGGGTATTGACAATGCTCTGCATTCTTCAAGATCTTGCTCCTGATATGTCTGTGCAAAGTATAAGCTGAAAGAACTTAGTGGAAGGTGACACACACATTGGTTGAGAACCTAATGTCACATTAAGTGTTGAATCAATTTAAATCACATTAGGATCTAGGCTTCCAGATTAGTTTTCTTCTAAAGACTAAATTGCACACAAGAAAATAGGGTTCTGACAGTCTAATGAATATGCAGTGAATTAACACAGTCAGAAGTTCACTTTAAAACCGCAGCATTGCTGCAAAACATCATTGACCTTGCTATCAGTGTTAGACCTGCAAGGTATAGGTTCTATCTATGACCCTTTTACAGATACACATTTACCATAGGCCATCAGCATCATTGCTAATCATGCAAATAAAACAGTTGCTCAAATGTGTATTTTCCAAGAGCCTTATCCATCACAGAGCATCCAGTAACACTTCGTTTTGCCAGGACAAAAGTCCCTTCATGTGAATCATCTAGTAATTTCTTTTTGACCACTTTTTCCAGTTTCTCAAACTAGTGTCTTCTGAAGTATCAGTCCTCCAGTGAACTCTGCAGTTAGCTGCTTTGATTAAGGATCCCCATTGCTTAATTACCTTAAATTTCACACTTGAAAATAGATTTGCCCAGGACAATAATCACCATCTTTGTTTGAAAAAGGATACAAATTGAAGTTTAATGATATGGTGGATACAAGATTTTCTGGTATGATATCCTGTGATCTTCCTCACCATGTGGAGACAAGATGCAGGCAAGCACTATAGTTGAAATTTGCAGTTAGACACAAAGCTGCACTGGGGACCCTCTATATGTAAATGGGATTGGGGGAGGGGGAAGAAAGGAAATATGAAATCCAGAACAACTGTAAACTTCTTGCATTTTTAAAATTGAACCGAGGTTCTTGTTTTGTTTTTAACCTTAACATAATTTCAATATTAGAATGTTTGAGGCAGAGTCCTGCAGGACATTTTCAGACATCACATTAACTTGCCTGAGAACAGTATTGTGTCCTCACGGGCAACAATAACATTGCTAGAGTCCTGAGGTAAAATTCACATAATGAAAATAACTTTCAAATTAAAATTTTGATTGGTCACACCAAGAATACACTGACATTTTTACAGTGGGTTTACAGAAGGTACCATGGCGTCACTAGCTGCGCAGTAGGGTTTGCTCCAGTCTGTTCCTATCCTCTAATCTGCAAATGGCCATAAATCAGGGTGTCGCTCCTGAGGAACCTTGCTAGGCCTTGAGGAGAAAGGGATGTATATCAAATAAATTTAAAATAATAATAATGCTAACATATTTTCAAGTCCTTAGTGTTTCTTATTTGTCTATTTTCACACTGGTTATTTAAAATCATGCAATATGTTTTACAGTACTCTTCATATTTTAAAAAAAAAAATCTTTAATAATCCTCTTAAGTTGCAAAATGGAATATTAGATTTAGATTTTTTTTTCTATTTATACAATTACTGTGGGCTTTCGATTTCTTTTGCTAAATCAAGAGAAAGTTTAAGAAAATAACAATTTCTCTGCCTCCATTTTTTAACTCACAAAGCTTGAATCCAACATAAAGAGTTCAAGGAGAGAGTTGAAAGATTAAAAGCCCCATTTCAATGAGGAATCCCAGAACTTGGCCTAAATTAATAGAAATTTTTGAGGAGTCCTCTGTCATCCTTTCATTACACAGAAGTCTTGTCAGAAGGCAGAGACAGATGATAGATAGTCATCCCTTGTTGATGCAGCAGGATCTGTAGTAACTATGTTTGAGGACCTTGCTTTCAGTGTTCCAGGCATAAAAATAGCATGCAAGAGTACTTCTTGGACTGCATAGCTTCCTCCCTGCCCCATCTTGATCTGATATTTAGTAAATATTTTGTAATTATCCCCCTTTCTCTGAGTTACTCTCTCGCTTTGTTAACAGTTCTTCTGTTTGCAGGGCATTTCATTAACTGCCTTCAAAGGATGAGCTTGGTCTTCTCAAACTTCTTTACAGCCCACCTATAGACACCATATGATTTTTGTGAATATTTTCATTGTAAAATCATTTAGTGAATTGTAAGAGTTTAATTTATTACATTTCATCTTTTTTCCCCTCCTTTCTTTTTGCTGACTACTGCTCTTCAGGTCTCACTACCATATATAGGAAAAAACCCCATCACCTCAGCGTTCTAAGATGAAAATTATTTGAGCTGTGCTTTTTATATCCTCTGGGTGTGTGCGTGATTTCCATGGCTATAACATCACACCCACTCCCAAATGTTAATAAGGTTTCCTTCCTAGCAACCCTGTGAAGCAGGGAATGCAGCTGTCATCCCCTCCCAACACACACACATTGGCAGTAGCAACCATTTCATCCTGAAAGTAAATTCTTCTGTGGAAACAATGAAGGAATTCTTTAGTCTGTTGGATCACTTGTTAGCAGAGAAGACAGATTAGTTGTAGACAAGTGGACACATCTCTGATAAGGTCCAGAAGACAAAGCAATAGCTAGAGAAGAGTTAACAGCTAACAGTGAATCGCAAAAACTCCAATAGTTCATGTTTCTGTCACCTGCAGGAGCAGATGCCCTGGTTTCTTCATAAATGACCGGTTCTGCAGAGGTAATGCACCATGAAATGATGCCTGCAAATGGCAGCTACCTAACGAATTGGCCATATACGATGGGTGGAAATAAAAACCTTACAAGGCTCATCGAGCATGTGGCTCGCTGCAGCCTTTTGAAGCTGTTTCAAGCAAAGCATTAATAAAACCCCTGGCTACAGCTGACCACATTACTGTGTTTCTTTGGATACATTTGTCTTGGAGAGGAGGAAGGCCACACTCTGAGAGGCAGTGAGTGATATAAAGCAGACAGAGGGGCATCACATTCACATCATCACCACAGATATGTGGAGTAGCAGTCAAATGTGTTGAATACATTGTACAATCTTCACCCTGCTGAGACTAGCTTGCAGTTATCTATCATCCAATAGAGGCATGCAGAGCTGCATACAAAGGCTCAGAAAGAGAACAGTCTGCACTTAGTACCAGTTTAGAATATGGCTTGCTCCCAAGTCTCTAAAAGTCATACTCGCATCACACAATCATAATAAATATCAAGTGACCATGCTGTATGCTTTGCCCGTGGAAATGGTTAAGACACCATGAAAGCTACTCTCTTTCCTAGCAATCTAAAAACCTTAAGAGGAGAATGGAATGTTTAAAGCCACTTATCACTTGGCCAGGGCTTTAAAAAAGTAAAATAAAATCCTGGCATAGTACTTGAGAGAAATGTCCTACTGGAGCCCTCCAGCCCACTGGAACTCTGCAGCCTCTGATCCTGTGAGGCATGGGGATCATCAGCAATCCAGGCATGCCTGGAGGGTCAGCAAAGACAGTGGGAATGCGCTGTCACTTACCCAGCATCTGCAACTCTTGCTGAGAAGATGAACATGGGAAGCAGAAGCCCGTGAATTGCAACGGCAATACATACACTGCAACCCAAGCATAACACAGTCTGAATCACATCTGAAAATTACACCACTGAAATTAACACATTGACTGCTCCTACCAAAACAGAGAACAGTAACAAATACAAATCAAGGGATTTGAGAAGCATTTGGTTATGATTTTTTCTGATACAAAACATCTCCAGCAATAGGTCTCCCATCAGTTCCTCCGAGGGGCGAGTTGTTACAGCTAAAATAAGCTTCACTCTCCATTTTATTCCATAATTTATAGATCATTAGAATTAATGCTTGGTGTAAGACCTATGAAAGGACTCAATAAAGGTTTTTAAGGCCCAACCTAAAAACATACTTTGTGGGGAGCATTGCTCTCCATTCAAATAGAGCCAACAACTCTCAGGACTTCACAGAAATCTCAGAGCTCTTCTATCTTGAGCTATCAGTAGCCTTATTCTACGCACAATACATATCTACAAGGAACTGCCCAAGCATCTCATTGTGCGTGTTCTAGGACCCATAGCTACCATGAGACTTCCTTTTCATTATTTTCTAATCTACTTAATGGTACATTGGGATATGTAATGTCAGGATCCTCATAAGAACTAAGTGCATTTAAATGGTCATAAGCAGAAACTGTGTGTTAGCTGGTTGTGCAAAGCAGTCATATAGGTCATTTTGGTCATGTGCAGGCAGTGATATGTTTTGCTATAGAAGTTTGACAGATAATCTGTGCCTAAATCAGCCTTCCCAAAGAAATACTATTACATACTCAGTATTAGAAACTCAGGCATTTTAAGCACAGATGTTTGAGCTTAATAAATCAATAGCATGTTTTACATAGCGTATAGTATTCCTTCCCTTTACGTACAAATCCAAAGTGCATTAGAGGTTTCCCACAGCAGCCTGCATCAGTGGTGTCTGACAGTAATCAACAGCTAGAAGGCTGGTTAACATGTAAAACATATATTTAAAAGTATAGAAACATTAAAAAACATGCTTAACAATATTAAATTACTTTAAGCTTTTAATCACGCTTACTATTAAGCACACTTTGTGTGCTAGCTACCTGTGCACAAAAAGGTACTTTTTACTGTAGCATTAGGTAGTCACAACACATTTGATATTTCAATCCTGTCATTAAACTGCCAATAAAACAGCGTTATTATCTAAAAGTCTGTGGTTTATCTGCAATAAAAATCATATGTTGTCATTTGTGTTTATTACTAGAGTACACAACTCTTGCTAACACAACCAATTGATTCCATTTAACAACCTGCTCTTAATATATTCCAAAATGATAAACTTAAGACCAATTAAAGTTTCCCTTGCTTTTCTTTGTGCTTCAGAAGCTTGAAATGTTAGTCTAGCTCTTTCTTCCCCAGCTTATAAACTGTAAATACCACTAGTATATAGAAAATTAGCTTCACTTCTCCAACCGAAGTTAAATTCAAAAAATTGGGATTTTTAATTTACTTTTTAATGTCTTCCAAAGTATTTCCTTAGCACATTCGAAGTTTTAAGAAAGCATATTTTTTTCTCCTCTCCATTCAAAAGAGAAATTTATGTCATGACTCAACCTTCCTCTTGTCTCTATATTATATTACCATAACCTTTGCTGTAATAGAGACCTACATAAACTAAAGTCAACTCTGACAGGAAAAAAGAAAGCTGTTGCCTTAATTTTCATTGCTATTTTGAGCTTAAGTTTATCATTAATGCTTTACATATCCTAAATACTTTTAAATATATCCTGTCTCTATATATTAGCATAACCAAAATTTTACAGTCACACAAGCATCTATTTTTTAATAATGTCTTTGATATTTGATTAATATGTTGTCTTCCAATTTGACAAAATCAGGAATGTTCTCACAAGTTTAATGATTCACCTTCAGGTTCCAAAATACCCTTGAAGTCACAGAAAAACGGTCCTAATCTACCATGTGTTTGAGAGATCTGTACAAAGGGACTCATTAGAAGCAGGAAACCAAGTAAGTCTTACCTGTATTTCCGCACAGCAAATCTTCACAACAAAACTACCTCCACTGAACTTCAGCTGAAAAATATCTTGAAGAAATCTTTGACTCCATATCCTTGCAAAGGCATGCAATTAGTCAATTTTTAATAGAATTTTCAATTAAAATGCAGTCTTGACAGGTGTCAACACTATAATGACGGCACTTTGTCAGTGGAGGAAACAAAACTGGGATGATTGCGGGAATCAGTGATTTTAAAGTGATATTGCAGTGTACTTTTTGAACATCTGATTTTGATTCCCCAGGACTAATGCCACAATAGCCTGCACATTGGTTGTTACATATTAGGAAATTGTGGGAATGAGGCACTACAGGAAAGACTCAGTGTACCGAGATTCAAAACGACTGTGCAAGTTGGAACCAGAAGTGATGTAACTGCTTGACTATTTGCCTTTGTGTCTTCTATTTCAGAGAATATCACTTTTTCACAAACCTGAAAAAGACAACAGAAAACTCTCCAAAGAGATCACGAATGAACTACCTTGTTGAAACAGTGTTGTGTAAATTACAGACACTCAAACATTTTTTGGCCCTTGCAGTTTACATTCAGGCGCTTTTGCAGCTATTACATATGTATGGGTTGAGATTCTGTATGCTTAGACCAACTTTATGATTTTTTTTTTCTTTAAATTAGAACTGAAGTCTAACATAACTAAGCATTTTCACAGTGCTGACTCACTGTTTACTGTTGCAAGAGTCTGGAAGTTTGAAATCACCAAATCTTTGCTTTCATCCCTGTTTTTCAGCATTTTAGCTCTGGAGCTCACATAATGTGCCGTTACAGAATTTCATCTGTAGCTCCAAAAGCTTCCTTTCTTCCTAATAATCTCCTTATACAGACTGAAGTTAACCTGAAGAAAGAATTCAGGAAACTGGGGATTAATATAACTTCATTGCATGCATTACGCGTCATTACTGGTGCTGAAAGCCTATGACAACCTCTCCTTGTGATGACGACCTTCTGACAATTATTTTTTTTTTACTGAGATGAAAAAAAAAATAAATATCTTTCCCCTGTCTTTTTGCCAGCTGACACTGATATCCTTAGAGTAGCATGATGGTATAAGAAGTGCTATACAATCCCAGTGCCCACATCCACACACAACCCTTCTCCATCCACTGCTGTACCTCCAGAATAACTCTATTTGAGCTCTCAGTCAGTCACACAAACTATACGAGTCTCCATGGTCCAAATCTGGTTTTTTCCTCAAGAAAAAATTAACCTCATTAGTCCTACTAATCACAATACAAAGTCAAGTGGTAAACAGAATCAATAATTTTATGGAAACTAATGCAAATGCCCACATACCTTTCACAATTAAAAGTGTATAGGTATAGGCATTTTAAATGCCTGTGAGTCTGTCCAACTGCTGCACCACTAACAACGGATGACACCAACCGAGTCGATCACCTTTCCAATGCTGATCACTGTCACAAAAAACACACTCGGGATTACATCACCAGAAAGAGTCACAAAATGCTTACCGTGTTTTGAAACGTTTCTAATACATCCAGACTTGGCTAACAGAAACGCAGAAATTTTCATTATTGACTTCATTACCATGGAACATGGTTGACTCCATCACTTCTGAGTCATTAGTCACAATATACTTTAGAGTATAACTACTACATTCCTTACAATCGATCCTTCCCTGTTCTACTGGTATCTCCCCATCTTACATGTAGCACTGTATCCCTCACTGCAGGTGATTTATGTTAAAACAAATAAACAACCATATTTGTATCTTTTGGAACTCCATTGTTTCAATCAGTTTTGCTACCAAAACACGCAGAGCAAGAGCCACAGGTAGAGCCACTACTGCTTCCAGTAGTACCTGCACAGACAGGTAACACTAACAGATTACCTGAGCACAGTTTTGCCCTTTAGCACATCTCTATATATCTCATTGACTCTGTTTTTCTAAAGGTTCCGTAGCAAGTACAATCCTAGATGGTTGACTAAGAAAAGACCAGCACAAAAACCTCCCAGTTAGTTCTATTCAACAGTGCTCCTGACAGATGGTGTGTATTCCATTGTTTCAGCAAGATACAAAGTCTCAGAGTTCATAGGGAGGATTAAGAAATATCTGGCAAACTCACGCAATGTGGCATGGAAAACAACAGCCATCATTCCTGATACATAGAAAATGGGCGAATTGCTAGTAAATAGCACCGTACCAGCCACATACCTTGCCTAAAGGCAAGGGATTTCAGAGAGGAAGGGAGCAGAGAGAGAGTAAAAGCTGGCATAGCCCAAGAGGTCATATCGGAATCTTGATTAGAGACAATAGGGTGAAAGTGAGAATCCACCGGCCTCTAGGAACGCGGGACAACAGATAAGAACAGCCTCAAGATCAGACTTCATACACTGAGCCAAAATTAACATCGGGGTTATTAGGGTGCACAGTCATCAGTTCCAAGTTGTGTACACAGCTGTCACGTGAATGAGACAGGAGCTTCTGATGCTGTTTTAATTTTGCATACGTTGAGCCCTTAAAGACAATAAAAAAATGAAATAAAAACCTGCAAATAATCTTAGTGTAATGTATGCTTATTGTAAACTAATATTTTAATAGGAGTTTATACTGCAGACCATTATTTACTGTAAGTAGATCTTATGTACAAACAAATGCTGCAGTTAGAGACGCACTGCTTATTAACAAGTATACCTTAATTTACTTTAGTGTTTGTGCTTTTTATTAAAGATATGTAGATTTTTTCCATGTTTGGGTTCTTTCTAAATAAATTTATCTCATCCAATTACTAGCCATAGTAACAGCAGCTTCCTCAAACAGAACTGAACAACTAAATTAAATTTTAAAGTATTATATTGAAAAAGTATCTTCATAAATAAGGTCTGTGAAACTTCAGTTGGTTTTGAACTAATATTAACGTAGTATGTACTAATGCATCAAATGTATCCACAAATAATTGGATTTCCTCTGCCAAAATAGCCTGAGAGGAAAAAAAAGAATACCTTTATCACTGAAGTTGAAGAGAAGCCATTAATTTTGAATTATTAATTTTTATAGAGAAATTGCTTTATTTGACACATCGCTTTCCTGTGGAGAAAATGTGGAAAAACTGAGACAAATAAACATAATATTTCAACGACAGATCCATCAAGAAAACCTGCAGAGGAATAACAATACCTGCAGGAAGAGAGCATTATGTTTACTGTGAGCAAAATATAGTGAGTTAACATAAGGTACTCAGACCTACAGTTGTTTGACACATAGTATTCTAAAATGGTCCGATACCACACCATCTTCCAGTAAATATAATGCTGAATTCATCCACATTAAATCCTGAAGAGTAAGAAGCTAACCAAATTATGCACACAGCTAATTTTGTTTCAATCCAATTCCCTTCTCTTAACAAATCTCATTTTATTACTAATCTCATGGTTTTAAGTTGTTTATGAACTTCATGTTAATCATTTTTCATTAGATGAAAATCTTTGACTTCAAAAGCATAACCAGGGATATTCACATTACTCAAGATTCTATATTCAAAGGGAAACAAGCTCTAGAAATAAACCACAAGAGATGCGTAGCAGTCTTACATGGGAACAAAACTGTTATTAATGTAACACTGATTGATGCACATATTACCTTTCTTTTCTGTAAATATTGCCATCAGAAAGAAAAAAAAAATACAGACTCTTGCTCTTATTAATAATGGTTCAAGAGCAGTTCCCCTTATAGCCACCATGTGTTAGAGAGTATTTCTTAAGAAAAATTATACAGGCTTGGTAAATGTATTGGGGGGAACTGCTGATTTTTACTACTATTTATCATCACAAAAAAATATAACACAAATGACATTTGGGAATACAGACCAGAACAAATTTATATTAGATTTTAAAAAGATGATTTTTATTAAGCACAAACAGCTTTTAATACATTATCAATACAAATAGGAAAACATCTGTTTAATGAATTTGATATATCAAAGATTTGATGGGCAGGTTGCATACTGGCACAATAAAAATGATTTATTTTTTTTTAAAGTATTTAAAATTAAAATTATAGGGTCACCACTGTCTACACTGCAGGAACTTTACCTACAGTCTAAAATTACTACATCACCTGGGCATAAGGGCAAGCAAAGAACTACAATTTCATAGTATGGAACTCCTAACACTTCATTAGCACCATTCAAAGCTTGCATCAGCTGTTTAACTAGGAAGCAGCTGACAGGTCAGGTAAAGCTTTACAGCAAATTTCAGTGCAAAGTTTACAGTTTCTCTTCATAAGATACTTGGAATCTATGGTTTCATAGCATGTTAAATAATTATGGCTTGATAAATGTACAGTGTTAAGATGCTGAGAACATTTACTTTGAAAAAAAGATGAGACTTATAATGGCTGTGAAATGCATTTTAATATATTATGCCAAATTCTGTAATATGCAAACAACATGCTGGATTACAAACTGAAGTCCTATTATGAATTCATAGATAAGGGTCAGTATTAGCTGTCTGGGGTAGTGGCTTCTGGTTGTCTCAGCAGCTGCTTTTTCAGGCTAACTAGCTTCATCTTCTCTCTAATGTGTTCTGCTGCAGAAGCCATATCACTCGGGCTTCCAAAGTACTGCTCAGACCTAAAAGAAAAAAAAAAAAAACACTAAAAGTTATCACTGATAAGACAGTGCATGAATATACATGTGAATGGCACTAGAAAACACAAAACATATGAAAAATAGGCACTTTTTCCATCTAGAAGTTTAAAAGCCACCTTTACAAGGCTTCAGAGACTCAGTGATGAGACTTGACGTCAGATATTAATGAAATTGTAACAAATCCTAAATCACCATTTTATACCCAAAAGATTCTCACAACAGCAGGGTGCTATTCTATAAGCGCAACTAGATACTTACGCTATTTTTTTACTGCCCTTCTCTGGCTACTCCCTCCCCCGCAAAAGTCAGTCTGGCAGTTTTGAGTACTATGACAATCAAGGAAACCTGTCCATGCTTGAATTCTGAGGCTATACAATTGCTGTGTTATTGAAGGATTCTGTGTATGTGAAGTCAGCCACATGCTGCCAAATTATGTCATCTATCTCTCAAATTGAAGAGAACATATGGCTGTGTAAACTGATTTTTCATTCAAACACAACAAAAGAACAGCCGAAACATTAGGGAAACCACTAACCAAATTGTCAGTGAAACGAGGATTTGAAGAGAATCAGAAGAACAGGTATCAAATCTAATTAAAAAGCACAGACACTGAAGACTGGAAATGGTGGTAGGGCAAGGGATTTAAGACAGAGTCGGGGAACAGGAATAAGTGGACAGAAATGTTATTTCACGATTGACTAGTTGACTAGGGATCTCCAAAGGCAACAGATTGCACAACCGCACACAGGATCACAGAATGGGCAGATGTTTTTCCTAATGCAGATTAAAAGCCATGAGCAGGACAGGGAACAGTAACCTGGACTTCCAAGATGATACTCATAAAATTCCAAAGCGGTAAAGAGGCTGATGAAGACTCCTCCAAACTTTATGGCATTTCACATGTTCCTACATTTCTTAAACTACTTCTACCAATGAGTGAACTCTTTGCCAATTGTTTGTTAAACGCTTCAAACGTAGAATGCCAAGGGATGACAAGCAGAGGATCCTGGGACTTAGGAGAGCTAAGATCTCACTCTTAATAAAGGGGACATGCAGAACTCTGCTGAAATGCCAGAGGGGTCAGAAATAATGTTCAGGATTCAGTCCGCCTGCCTAAAAGACAAGTGTATGTATACCTATAGCTATAGGAGCATAATGTTAGGACTCAAACCTCCAAACACGGCAAGCATCATCTTTCATGGGGAGCTTTCACAGGTTCTAATGTTTGTTGTTACTATAATAGTCTATCTGGAAGTTACATGGGTTTTAAGAATAACAGTTGCTGCTTTCATTGGATCACTAAAATCTGCTACACAAAAGTTATACCAAAATACTTCAAACATAACACCTCTTAGGGTGTTGGTTCCCTCCTCCCAGCGATAAAAAAACACCACTATTTTTAAATACACTACTGAAAGGGCAGTAAAAATCACTACTAGCTCAGATCTGGGTCCATCTTCATGGATGGTAATCCTTACTGAAGGAAACTATACTGCATAGGCAGTATGATATTTTGGAAATAAGATGTCAGGAAGTTAATTTTCATGACTAACTTCCTATAACAGTATTTTTCAGTTGCCCAATACCATGTCATAAGGTTTCAGCCTCAAATTCAAAATATTGGTTTCAGATCTCATTCACTATGGTGCAGGATGCTACACATCCAGAGACTAGTTCCAAGGCTTGGTTATACTCATTGTAGAAGAAATTACTGCAAGGTCAGCATCACAATGGACAAGTGTATTTTACTGAACAGAGAGAACTGAGTTCTATTATGGCTGAGACTCTAAATTCAATTTGCTTTTGTGGCTCAAGACAGCCACCAATTTCAAATTAGTATTAATAGCTCACAAGGGGAGTACTGTTTTATTTGCTGGATAAATCTCATGTAAATTTATCTTCAATGTACTGGCTTAAGACTCCAGATAGAATTGCAAATAAATTAATCAAAATACCATGATTCAAATTTGATATCTTTTTTCAGGGAGAAGATATTGGGATCAGTCATTCTTCTGTTACTTCTACATACTTTGCTGGCATAAAGCAAAAGTAAAATCTAGTAAATTTCTGAATGTGAAAGAGTCACTACTTTGAAATAGTGGGCACATTGTCTTTAGTAAAGTTTGAAATCGGACCTGCCTGCTTTCCATGAAAAGTTGGGAATGAATTTTTAATGAGTATTATTGCACTGCCTTTCTAATGTCAGCAATCAACATTCAGGATTCTTCTGCATACAAGACTATTACGAAACTTTACCAAAAGCATATTCAGTAGGCATTAGAAAAACATTCTGCATACCCATCAGGATAAACTACAGGCACCGTTAGCCTGTCCAACAGTGATTTCCCAACTGCTTCAATTTCATCAAATTGCTCCACTTCATTAAAAGCTTCAGGCTGCTCTGGACATTCTTGCAAAATCTGTTGGAAAAAAAAATGAGAAAAGAAATGCAACATAAAGCAGACAAGAGATAGCATGTAGTTTTTTAAGTGCCACTAAGTGGCTGAGTGAACAAAATCAATTGAAATATTAATATAATTCAAGAAAGGACAATATTGATTAAGCTACATTGAGAAGATAGTTCAGGGTTACCACTGTTCTGCACTAGAATATTTTACATTCTAAGAGGGAACAAAAAATAAAAATAGCATTGCTAGACAATATTCCAGCAACAAGTACCAAATGCATAAAAATAGTAACCTGCATCAAGACAGTTATATAAAATGGAAGAAACCATTATTCCACTGTATTCAGCGCTGGTGTGGCCCCACCTCGAATACAGTTCTGGGCCCCACATTTTAAGAATGATGTGAAGATCCTTGAACATGTCCAGAGGTGGGGAACAACGGTGGTGAAAGGGCTGAAAGGAATGTCCTATGAGGAGTGGCTAAGGACTTTGGGCTTGTCTAGTTTGGAGAGAAGGAGGCTGAAGTGCAACCTCATTGCTCTCTACAGCTTCCTGGAGGGGATGTGGAGATGGAGGTGCTAAGATCTTCTCCCTGGTATCCAGTGATAGGATGTGTGGGAATGGCTCAGAGCTGCGCCAGGGGAGGTTCAGACTGGACATGAGGAAGCATTTCTTTACTGAGAGGGTGTCAAACACTGTTAGAAAGGTGGTCGATGCCCCAAGCCTGTCAGTGTTTAAGAGACATTTGTACAATGCCCTTAACAACGTGCTTTGACTTAGTCAGCCCTGAATTGGTGTGGCAGACTAGATGACTGTCCCTTCCAACCAAAATAATCTAGCCTATTCTATAAACATGAATAATGAAGGGCCCTTTACATGCCATTTCAAAACTAAAATCCACATCTGGTATAGAACAGGGTGGGTTAAAAAAAGTCTGAACATTTCCAGACAAGATTGGGACTCAATACTAGGAGGTAGTTCTGTATTTTCTTCCTCTTCTCCCTCTGTCACTTCTTACTTTTTCCCAATGCAGTATGGATATTAACAGCATATCTTCCTCACAATCTCATTAGTATGTCACAATAATGCTAGGAGAATTATGTTTTTGAGCAATACCATTATTTAAAAAAAAAGTAAATGGGTAGTTGAAAAAATAAAAAACTTACAATTGCCTAAAAACATAGCAATCAACTACTACAATAATGAAAGAATGTTCATAATATAGACCGAGACAATCAACTCTTTTAGGAATTTACGAACCACTGAATTCTAATTGGTATCAGGTAAAACTTTTTTCAGCCATCTGTAACAGCACAGAGAATGTATTTCTGTTTTTCAACTCTCAATTCCTACAAATTCAAAGTATCTTCCATTAATACAAACAAGAAATGAATACCAGCGAGTAGCATATGAATCAACTTTGCATCTATGCTCTCCTTCAATGACAATGAATTTATTTTCTTTTACCATGTGCAAGGTTGGCTTGTTTTGCCGTTATATGCAATTTTATTGTCAATATTAGAGATACATACTCTAAATTGCTTTTCTAAAATGTATCACTTCACAGAAATAATGGTTCCTGGACGAAAAAGCCCTAAGTCTCATGATCTACATTAACAGATGTTATCTTGAATTCAGGCATTTGAAAACCATCAACCTTGCACCTCCTCCCCCCTCCTGTCTTCAGCAAGCTGTTACTGAACAGCAACTACCCCTCATAACATTGTTGAGTGCTCATCCTCTGTGGCTTCTAGCATCATCCAGCCAGGCACGCTGGTGAGACACTTGGTTATAGGACTTTGAAAACCATACCAAAGCAGAGGTGTGTTTTGAAGAAAGCATGTTCAAAACGCTTCAAGTGCAAACTACATGATGCAGCAACACAGCATGCATGGAAACTAAACTGGTGAGAGCTGCATTCCTTTACACTGTTTGTGAGAAGGATATCATGTTCAAATGCACACAGCTTAAAAGGCAATACTCCTTTTAACTCTCCAAAGATCTCAAATCACCCCATAGTCTTGTATTAAACCTTGTGCAAAAACACAAACCAAGAAGCATTCCTTACCTTTAACAAGTACAGTCTAAAAACACAGAAAGAAATGCTTTATGATCAACATCAGAGTTCCCCTCTGAAGAGTTTAAAAAAATAAAATTCCTCCCAACCCCAACTCAACACACGTGAACTTCTGGGCTGCTGATCATCTTGTTAAGCAGGCCCTATACCAATGTAGGTATGCAAGCAATAATTGCATTAAGTACTGAAATTAACAATTAGAAAAATATGCCTAAGTTCTTCTTTCTGCCTTTTTTTTTTCCCAATATTTAGAAAGGAAAAAACACCAACAACTTGATTTTTTTTACATTTTGTTTGCTTAAATTCTGATAAGATTTTTTTTTATTGAAAACACAATGCTCACCTTTTCAGCACTTGAATGAAATGCAACAGCAGTTTCCAGCCGGTGCACTCTCTCGTCAGAAGTTACTGTAAACTGTTTCCACACTCTGTTCAGTCTTGGAAGTGTGTCCCCTGAGGACCTCGAAGTGCATCGCAGGGACTGGCACAGGACAACAGTTGCCTGCAGTAGCTGTCTCCCATAATCATAAGTACTCTAGAAGTTGGAGGGGATAGAAAAGTAAGTACACACAAAAACTCTGCATTTAACTAATTAGAGCTAATTAGCATCTTAAAACAATAGCAGACAAGTTTATGAAACCTTCTCAATTTAGATCCACAAGTATATTGAACTAATCTAGTCTACTAAAAAATGCTGGTGAAGTACAAATAAAGTTGTAATAACCAAACTGTGCTTTTGCTCTTTAAAAAATAATCCCCTGTTGCCTAGCATTCACACTGGCAAAAGAACAGAGCTTCCTGAAAATATCAAACAGCTGCTTGGATCTTACATGGGATACTTGGTATCTACTGCCAAGACGACTGTCTCACTGACTTCACTGTCACCATGTTTGTGGTCACCTAGCATCCAGGTGCATCATGGTAGCAGCAAGCTACCCTCCTGTCATTGTCAGTTCTAATTCATCAAGAGAGACACCAGTTCCAGCGTAACAGATGTGATGTTTTCAGATTGCACCTGTTAATTAGCAAGTCTAAATTAGACACTCCTAAAAGGAATATACATCTGAGAAAGCACCTGGAAGAGGCCCAGCTTGTACACTTTCCATTCTTAAGTGAAATGCTTTCACTTGTACCTGGTAACTGTTCACATGTTCAAGATTTCCAAACAGGAGTGCAAACAAGCCCTGTGGCTTCAATGAATTTCAGTAGACTCTTCTACAGCAGGATTCATTAGTTGGCTGCTACAGTCAAGAACTAAAGCTGTTAATTCTATTCAACCACTAACCCTGTTAGCGCCCAAACTCCTTGTATGAGCAGGACCACCAGACACCAACAGTCAACTCCATCTGGTAAACCAATACAATGACAGGCTCTGTTTCATGAAGTACAGCGCGAAATAGACCGAAACTAAGTTGCTCAGCCATATTTCGGTATTTTGACTGCAGTCCTTCAAAAGTCTTTATAAAGACTATTTGAAATATATGCCTTTTAAGAAAGTCAACGTAAACTTTATGTTTTGTGGTTTGCATTGCCTACGTGAAGCAGAATAAACTAAGGTAGTAAACTGCAACATTGCTGTTGTTGATGGAACTTCACCTGTGCAACATCAACAAATTTTCGATGTTTCTCCAGCAAAACTTTTGTTTCTTGAGCATCATCTCCCAATCGGATGTGTGTCTTCAGCAGAGCATCCAGCAGTTCACTTAACCATTCTACTGCCTTAAAAATATAAGTTAAAAGAATAAAAATTAGAAAATTAAACAGAAATTAATCCAGAAGCATAAATTACTTCAGTACCAGCATACACTTCTGATACAGAAAAAAGTTAAAAGAGATAAACTGGTAGATCATGTATGCAATCACCAAATTCACTATTTTCAGTCATTGCTATATTATTTATTTTCACTGTACAAATTAATAAAATAAAACTAAATTTGAAAGTGACAAAAATAATACTGTGCAACTATCAATTTCCATAAGTTTAGTCAGTGGGCTACAAAGACCAAAATGATGAAATTTTGTATGCATTTCCATACCTGAGCAGCATCCTCTTCACATTTAAATAACTGTACCATCTGAAGCATCTTCAGTCGCCGCACGTCCACCATATCTTCACACCTTAAACAGTAGCACAGATAGACTCACCAACACTTGCATAGCAGACACAATGCACTCTGAGTTTGACAGCAATGTTTTCAGTGAGCAACATTAAGATACAAGCGTTCATGAAAAGCCAAGTAAAGCATTTCTGTGCTGCTCAGACTGGCCAAAATACGTAATGCTTTGCTTAACAATAAGAAACATGCAATAAATAGAACTGAGCACTACGACCCACCAAAATCATCATCCTCAAGATTCCCAATATGACTAAGATACAGACAGTAATACCAGCAGTAAGCACAAAGCCTTTCAACAGCATTGCAGGTTCCTTACCTTGTTGGATTGGTAAGATTTGGCCCCACAAAGGCCTACCAGGCTCAGACTTTATCCTACTGAAGTCTAGGTGAATGCTGCCTTAAACCTGGCATAACTATGAATTGTCCTGTAAGCTGGTAGCAAAGTTTCCTTGGTCAATAAATGAGCACTGTTTAAAAGATGTTAATACATCTTTCCATTTTTCTTTTTGGCTAACTAAAGATTGTAATAATTGAACCTTTATATGATGATGTCCTTTGTTACAACTTGTCAGGAAGCATTTGAAAATCTAATTCATCTGCAGTAAGCACAGTTTTAAGTTGTTTCTCTAGTTAGAGTTTTAAAAAGTACTGAAGTCCCTTTCTTTCCACAGTGAGAGCTAAGCTTTAGCAGAATGACCTTTCCACTTCAATTTTAGAGCCTACAACATAAACAGCAAGATCCAGACTCCTGTCCAGTACAAATTAAATTGCTAACAGCAACAACAGTTAGGACTATAAGTGAATGCAAAAGAAGGTATGCACAGATTTATTTTTTTTTTTTTTCAAACTGGTTGCAAACATAAGCACTTCCAAAGAACAGTTTGTTAGCGTGCTGTGTTTTGTTACCCGTCCTGTAGCGCTGAGATGCTTACAGGAAGGAAATTTGTTGCTCTAATAATGCAGGAGAAAAATTTGGGTTCCAAAATCATAACCAAAGCAGTAAAAAGACCCTAGAAATAAACACTATTATATGACGTGTATACAAATAATAATAAGTGTTCAATAGTTTGGGAAAAAAAAAAGTAAAAATGAAGTGTCACAAAAATTATTATTAAATGCTGAGAGACAGTAGTAATTTTTTGTCTCTCATCCAGGCTGAAGAACCTTGTTTAATGATTCGTCATCTGGAAGCTGCTTCACACCTTTGTCTGAACATCTTACTGACCTTTTGGTCCTATAATTGACTTCCCACAATTCCACATCCCTTCCGAGAACAGGGACCAGAATTGTTTAACACGTAAAACACAAATGAACTACAAATCTATATAAGGAGACAATGACATTTTCCTTTTGGTTTTCCATTACTTTGCCAGTAATCCTTAGTGTTCTACTTGCTTCGCACAGTCTGACTGCACCTTAAAGCAATTCTTGCAAAATTTTTCCAATGTTTATCTTTGGGTTAACATCTGGTTCAGACTCCATTACTCTGTATACAAAGTTTTTCCTTCTCCCATGTGCATTTCTTTTCTCAGTACTGAATTCCAACTGCCATTTTATTACACAGTAACACATAGTCCTCTATAGCTCTTTGCAGTTGGCCCTCTAAACACAGGTGCTACTCAAGTAAAGAGGGTTCAGAGGACATACTTAAAACAGTATCTTCTCTAAGCATTACCAAAACACATGGTTTCTTACACACTACGCTCCCTAAGAAAACAATTTGTAAGTGGTAGAATTAATTGCTAAAATGAGCAACCCGATGCTCATTAGACCTTGTCATTCCTTAGAGACACCTTTTCGTTCAGCCATTGCCCTCAAAGTTTAGGCACTTTCTATGGAGAGCTGTTTATCGTCTCAGGGGTTCCAGCAGTAATAACGAGCAACATCATCTGATTCTTTCACACTGTTGAGAAGACAAAAGGTAGTACTGTACTACTACATATTTAAGAAAAAAAATAATCAATGAAGGCTTGGAGGAAAAGGATGATGGCAAAATCCATCTTGCAAATTCAACTCTACCCAGCATTTTTCCCGTCTTACGATGTGATAACTCAGTCTTTTTCCAAAACTCTCCCTAAAAATATTTTTTGAAAACTGAACTATGTGTCTCCATTTCATACCCTGCACCCCTAACAATTCATTTTTCTTTCTCTCTCTTTCTTCCTATGGTCAAAGGACAGAGGTTGTGAAAAGGAAGAGGATAAACAAGTCTGTACATAATTAATAAATAATTTAGAGCCATTATCACTACTATACTCTTATTATACCTTCCATTTCAAACTGCTAACATACAAAGACGCCTCTTGCATCCATTCCGTAACTCCATACAAAAGGGACGTGCAATTCTTGAGCATTTACAAGTAAGAAAAGCACTTAAATACTCCATCCAGTACTGAAATACAAAAGGTGCTTGGATTTAGGAATATGCTCCAACAGGGGAGCTTCTGTCCCACTTATATACCACAAATATAAATTACAGTTGTACTACATTGTGTAACTGAAGATAAAGCAAAAAATAATAATATATATTAGCAAGCAAAATAAAGCAAAAATAATATATATATAGTGACCTATCAGCATACAAACATCCTGATGACTAGAACTGTTATTACCTTTGTTTTCTAAGCTGCATATCTTCCATTACTCCTTGGATATGGTCCACATTTTCTTTGTTTTCAATGGTTACATCTTTTCCATAGGCCCAGGATGCCTGATTAGATATCTGATCAAGAAGACTTTGACCTTTCTCACGCAAGCCTTGCAAGCCTGAGTCTAAAAAAAAAAAAAAAAAGAAAAAAGAATGAAAAAAACTCAGTGGACTCTTATAAATTTGTTATTTTTTTTCCCCAAAGGAGAGATATGAAATGCAACAGAATCTGAGATGGAAGGCTGTAAAGTGAGAAGGACATTACTGTCTTTCACTGCCCTTTCCAAGTTGGAGTGAGCATTTGTCCATATTAATGAAGAAGGCTTTGCTATTTTATGACCTAGCAGATAAGAAAAAGAATAAAAGCTGACAGTGAGTATTAAGTTTTCAGCATATAAATAGCTAATTAACATCTTTCATCCACAGAGTTGCACAATACCAAAAATATTTACCACTGCTAAGCAGCTGTAGTCTAAACGTTCTTCCATGGCCTGCAGAAGTTACTACTTCGTAACACATCTGATAGGGCTGATACATTTTTCTATATTGAAATATGCCAATACTTAGAATCTGCTCTTACATCTGTTATTGGCAGCTTTACTATCTGTTTTCTTAAGGAAATATCTAGTTTATGCATAAAACTGTTATATCTCAATCATAACTAGTTCTACCACATATGATTTTGCTTCAAAGCTCTTTCTCCTAACAAAATATTGGGCTAGATGGTCATTGTCACTTCCAACTGAAATATTCTATATGCTTGACAGTGTAACAACTTTAAACGTGCCACTTATAACATACACATTCAAATCTATGCAAAACACTCAGTACAAACATTCTAAAACTGAGTGGATAACAGTCTTAATCATCAATGGGTCAGCTCTGGAGACAAAAAGATCAGCTAAGCACTATATTCCCAAGATACTAAGGATGATTGCGGGTGGAGTTGGGGTTTGTTTACAGATTAAATGCGTGGTAATGGTATATAACAAATATATATATTACATGTGAAACATAAAAGAAAACATTTCTAGATAGTTTTTCCATATATAACTGCTATGCAGTAGAGAGCTTAAGCAAGATAAGAAAGTCAAAGGTAGTTAGGTGCAGCATTACTTAGCTATGACTCAGAGACAGAAATTATTTTTTCTGCTGTTTTGGGATTGAGGGAGGTTGTTGTTTTGTTGGGGTTTTTTTTTTAATAGGAAGTGGTGGGATTATTAGAGTTTTTCCTGAAATACATTCATTCAAATGTGTTTATCTGAAATCTTTTGCTTACCAACACTTTTCAATTTCTCTTCCAGTAGTTTTAAAGTTTGTTGAATTGATGCTCCATCTGCTGGTGCTACATCTACACACAACATTCCTAGTAAGCCATCCAGCTGCTGAGACAACTAAAATGAAAAACATCATAAGTGTTGATATTTAAAAAGAATTTTGAGCTTCTGATCCTTGGGTCTGCAATCTTTTTACAAATATTTGGAAATCTGTCATTTTGGAAATTGCTCTTTGCATCTATAGGAAATAAAATCAAGATCAAAAATAAATAAGCCACCTGTCTATAAAAGTCTAAGAACATATAACTGCAGACGGCGGATAGGGAGGAATCCAAGATTTTTTTTTTTAATAGGTATAGGAAAGGAATAAATGCCTATTTAAAAAAGAAACTATGAAGGATACACCAAATTGCAGTCCAATTCATACATGTCTCTAATTTAAAAAAAACAAAACAAAACAAAAAAACCCCCCACAAACCACCAAGGAGGGGGGGAAAAGCTAGTAAGCATTTTATTTAAAATACTAGTGAAATATAAGACATATTACAAGGCACTTCCCTCCTCAAAAGTGGGAAAACCATCTTCTCAGTATTTCCGTTACAGTAAATGAAGACTCATGCAATTTTCCAAGTGACATTATACTTCCCAGCACCCCCCCAAATTTTTTTTTTCCCAGTGTATTCAACATTTATAATACTAAGGCAATAATATATTGGCAGGTGAGACTGAAAAGTTTGAATTAAAAACTTACATCCTGAGCAACACTGTGGAATTCAAGGGCTGCTTGTAATAGATTTTGCCTGAATTCCAGCTGACTGGCCTGCCGGTAACATACATCACTCAGCTGCTGCTGCAATGCCTTCAATTCCACAAGATCCTCCTCATCCCCTGCATTTAGAAGAGCTGCTATCTGCTGATTAAGCTCAACATAAACAGCAAACCACTCCTACAAACACAAGAAAATTAAGTATTAAGATCGTACCAAACATAATTCTCTTTCTCTTAAAATGGCATACACCTAACTGCAGACTAAATAATCAGATTTTAAAAGAAACTTATTACAGCTTACACTAATTATGAAATAAGTCTCACAGAGGAGGAGAAAAACATTCCTAATTTGAAATCAACTTGAAAACGTTTAGTACCTTTTAATGTATGTACTGCACTATAAAAAGAAAAGGTGCAGAAAGACAGGAAGATAACACGGCATGGCTATTAGCTCCCAGAACAATCTACCACTCAAACTATTTTACTGAACCAACAGAAGAATTCCACTATTTTTAAACGTATTTCTAATGCTTATATATCTATAGTGCTCTACTGAAACAAAAGATATTTTGCAAAGTAGGCAATCCTGCTTTGGCAGGGGAGTTGGATTAGATGATCTCTATGGTCCCTTCCAACTCTAAAAATTCAGTGAAATTCAGTGAAAGTGGTAAACTATTACAAAAAGCTGTTCATAAGACTATCTAGGTGCCACTTTCAGTGACATGACTGAAACGAGGAATTCTATTTTTTAATACATTTAGAAAAAAATATTACTGTTAACAAAGTGGAAGTAATCTCTATCTTCTGAATAAAACTGAGTATCCGTGTACTTCAATGCGTACAACAACTTAAAAAAGAAACAATAATCATTTTGAAAGAAAGCTTTATACTACTCAATTCAAAACATGTAGATTTTTCCAAATGCTTTGATTACTGAATATATATGCAGGAGTTATGTTGTCACAGTGGTGTTATTTGCAAAAAAAAATTTCAAATATTTAACAGATCTGGCAGATTTAAAAACTACTTGATACATCAAGATCATATTCACATCTTGCATGATTAAGATGCCTGTAAACCAAAACACGTTTGCTCAACAGCTTTTATTTTGGCCTACAGTTAAGTGACCTTCAAATGCTCTATACGCTTCTAATGCTATGGAACGGCACCATCTATTGGCCAAAAAGATCTGATTTAGTTAGTATTCTTGTCACATCCTATTGGGATGTTTGCAATTTTTTTGAATTATGCCTTCAGCTTTTGCATCATTTATTTACAAAGCATGCAAGACAGAGTATAAATATCCATATTCTGAATTTTTTTCCTTTTTACCCAAAGCTGCCTCTACCATCTGCTCACAGGAAGAAACAGAGTATGAGAAGATGCAAGGAAGGGAAAAAAAAAAGTAATGGAAAAGTTGAATTAGCAATCAGCCAAAAATCTAAGAGCAGAATAAATCTCTCATCTACCCTAAAAGGGGAAACTAAGATGACATAATATGGAAATATCTTCCATTGTCACACATGTACTACAGATGTACAGGTTCAATAAACTCAAGTTTACACAACATAACTCTTGTTATTACATTTAGATACTTGGTATTAACTTTAGACAAAAATCTAGGTTACTGAGCATGAACAGTGAATTATAATATGAGAAGTCAAATAAAAAAAATTAGATTAGGTACTTTAACGCTAAATATAAAAACTAAAAATAAGTAAAACAGTTGCAGTAAACTATTTTGGCCAAGCTATCAGTGAAATTAAGAGACTGGTAAACAAGATATAAGAAGTGTGTTTGAGCCTTTCCTTAAGGGAAAATTAAGCACAGCTGTATGCGACAGCTCAAAACCATGGAGAGAAGGCCAACATTTGCTCAAAAATAACAGCTCAGGTATATTGCTCATGAATTAAAGTCAGAAAACAAAAACCCAAAATGCAAACACCCCCCCCAGTTTGAAGTGCTTAATATGACAAAGATATTTTAAATTATTTTTGTTACTGACATAGGCAGGGGATTTTTTTTTTCTTTTCAATTACTATTTAAACTGTAAGATGTTTTATGCTTCAGAAGGTACAGATTTTCAGAGTAGAACATTGCTTGAAGAGCTTGAATCAATGAGAAAACAGGATTCACTTGACCAAACACAGACACCTACAACACACAGTTCTGCAGCTGAGCAAGGAAACTGTACTCAGTAAGAGATGTAGTCAATAGAACCAGCGTAGTCTACAACAGAGTGTTTCTCAGACTAAAGGTTTGGGTTGTTGCTTTTTTCCTAAATTATGTCAGAAAAATTATAACCCAGTGACTATTTTCTTTGTCATGACTGTAAAGGGAACTTAGGAAAAGTGGACAGAATTGTCAACATCTACACCAAGGAAAGTGAGAAAAGACTAGAAGCACTGTGACCAACACTCCCTTTGGGAAGAGAGTATTCATATGCCAATTATAGTAAATCATCTGATAGAAAGACAAAATTCTACTGAACTTTAGGAATTCTTCAAAATTAGAAGGAAAGGCATAAAGTCAGTACAGTTGCAAAACAGTCTATTTTTAATAGTATCTTTTTTTAAAAATCTGTTCTCAAGATTTCATTATGTACATAAACCATATCTTAAGTCTTGATTAATGAAAAGGTTAAGCCAGTTTCAGCTACTGGTAAATGTAGTTTAATAAAGACAACAATATTAACTTATTGACCTGAGAAGTACAGGACTTCCCAGCCATTTTTGGCAAGGAGGAAAAAAAATTTATTCCTCAAACTCAAAATGAAAATTTAAGAACAGCTGTAATATAACAAAACCAAGAAAAATTATAGATAGAAATCAGTATTTTTCAATACTGGAAAACAAAACAAATAACATGTACATATAATGACCATATTAAGTTCTTAAACTGCTCAGATACTTACCTCTGTAACCCATAAAATCATGCACCATGCAAAATTCCTAGATACTCATAACCAAAATACATTGCTCATAACTTAGAATTATTTTGCTACTTGAAAAAGGTATGGAAAATCTCACACTGTGCTGACTCTCAATCTCTTCATGTTTCTGTTGTAAAGCTTGTGAAGCTCTAATTGAATCACCTATTCCCCACTGGGTTCTTAGCTGTTCTGATCCAGGTCCTTCAAGCCAATTGACTACCTGTCAATAAGATACAGACGACAAAGATAAAGTTGCAGATCAATTACATGAAAACAAGTATAAAACTAATTTTGTAACATAGGCAGAAATATTTCAAAGTAAGTACACGTTTATGAAAAAAAAATCTTAGGATCTGTAGACGTCTATTTTGTTGAATCCATCCACACCTTCAAAAGCTTTAAGTAGATTACTTTTCATTAACCTTAAGGTCCATGAAAGCAGGTGGCAGCTAGCAAAAGACTTGTCACATACATACTTGTTACTTCATATCTCTGTCAATAAAAGAGCTTAAAACACTATTTTCTTGATAATGGACCTCATGTTCAAACAAGAATTTTTTTTTGCCGAAGTGAATGACAATGCACAGCTGTATTCAACCTCACACCTGAGAGTTTTCTTCTTATTTAAATGACTATATTAACACTGAAGTGCAGGATATGTACTTTTTATGTCCTTCAACCTGCTTTATTCAAATAACAGAAGCCTCTTACAGTCTCAACGGCCACATCTCATGCAATTTCCTTTGCAGAAATTTTTGCGGGGTCATGCCAATACAATTTTGGACTAGTGTATTAGTTTCAAAATAATAATACTAAGAGAAATCCATGTCATTTTATGTTGGTATTATTCAAAGCAAAGCAGAGTATCTCAAATTTTGGGTTCCTTATACACATCTGGATTATCAGATGATATCTATAGCAAAATTTTATGATAAATTTTTAAATATCTAGAAAACAGAGACAGTAGTGATGAAACCTAGTGCAACAGTCACTAACTACTTACATTTCAGGACTGAAGTCCTGAAGTAAGGAAATGCAGGAATACCTCCACATTCTGAACCTTAATGAAAAAGCATAGGAAGCCAGCTTCCTCTCATAAATGTGACCTTTTTTTAAACAAAGATGACAGAACAACTTCACACAGTTTTTCAGGAAGTATAATACAATACACAATGTAACACCATAACCACGAAGACAAATGAAAAAGGGACTAATAGGATCATTTTCCTAGTGCTGCTAGGCTACATTGCAACAGTAATAAAGAATGACCATCACCATTACAGAAGGTCACTCAATTCACCCCACCTTTTAGTCATCATGTCTTTGTCTTCCCATTCCTCTTTTTCACCACCCCAGCCCCATCCACAGAATATATTCAGAGCATATATTCTTTGCTCCAGAATCATCCCTAATCTTCCTTTTATAATTTCTAGGACAAACTAAGAATTTACAGTTCTATGTTCTTTTTGTTTAAAGAGAAACTTCCTGTTGTGCTCAGCACCTCTGCACAGCTGTTTCTGGTTAAATATAGAATGGATCTAGAAGTGAAGGCACACAGATGTCCCCCCATAACCTCAGCGTGGCTTCAGTGTTTCCTCACATATGGAAAATACAGTTCTCATGCAAGCCTGAAACAGGGTGCAAGACTACTGCTTTGCAGTGCCCTCTCTGACCAAGACCACCTCCCCAGTACAAGATCCCAGCAACTACTGCATTGCTGTGACCGTGTGCCACACCTCTGCCTAAAGAGGGACAAAGCTAGAATTTATCATATACCATACAGACTTGCTCGTTAGCAGTCTGTTTAGTAGAACTGCTTATCAGAAAACGTCTGGAAACCATTGCCATCTTTACTCTGCTGAATGAAAGATGAAGGAAAAGGAAACAAAACTGTGTAACAAAATAGGAGAGTGGTAGTTAAAAAGAGAGGATAGGATATTAAAGGTACAAAGGAAGAGAGGTTGTTAGGGTAAGAGGGCTTTAGACAGGACTAGGAACTAAGCACTTCACAGCAAGCAAAAGCAGCAAATAGTGAATAATGAAACAGGAACACAAAAGCAAGACAGGGGTGATTAGCAATATAAGCAGCTATACAAAGAATAAAATAGGAATGAACTGCAATGAAAGCTAGCAGGAAATCAAAACACTAAAAAAAATAATAGCAACACAAGGGAAAAACTTTCTATGTACACTCCCATTCCAAATGAAACTACTACAAACATGTTGTACTGCAACTTCTGTTTGTTTTGGCAAAATAAATTCCACAGCACTTCACCTCTACTGGTTTCCTCCAGCCCATCAATTTCTTGTTATATTCTTTGTTAGCCTAATTTTCTCCCGTAAACCAAAAGGAAACTAAATCAATTTCTAGATTTAGTAAGTTTTTCCCCATACATTTGCATGGCATTTAGAGATTTTAAATGCACTTTATAAAACTGATTAGCTTAGTAAAACAACAAAACATGTTTTTCCTGTGTACTGAGCCTCAGTTCACTTAGGTTGTAGCATCCATAGTGTAGACAGAGAAACAAAAAAACTATTCTAATAAAAATTCCACAAAATGAGACTGATATCCCAGTAAACAAGTCTATTTAAATGCATTAACAATGCCAATTTGCCAAAGTACTTTACAAATTTTGTTTCAATCAGCAAATCTTTTTCAACCACTATAATTTTAACACCAAAAAAAATCTCACCTGATTATATCCACGGCTGTGCTAGTACATTCTATATAGTACTATTCTCAGCTCTTGCATATTTTTAGTATTTCCAGCTCAACATATCAAAAGATGACATTTGCTTTTTTAATGTTTTTTTTATAATAACCTGAACTACTACGTAAGTGAAAAATATCTCCCTCAGTAGATTTATATTTTCACTGCTCGAAATAACAAGGTTGATGATTTTTTATCTTTTCACATACCTGGAACACTGAAGTACAAGTACTTGACTTGCACTCCTCATGCATTAGAAACATCAATGCTGAAAGGTTAAAAGCAATATCCATTTCATTTTCTGCATATTCAAACTATACAGAAGCTTGAAAACATATAAATCAAATTTCAAGTAATAAACACACGAGGAATAAATCAATTCCATTTTCTTGATTTTTCTCTACTGAGACTCTGCTGAGAAAGTGTTGAAACTCCTAATTACATGCCTGTTTCCAAAGGACCAAACCAATTTATTATGACCTTTAGAAAGTTGCTGCGATAGCCACAATGTAAAGCATACAGCGAAACTAGCACACTGCAGTTTGAGGAGTGGAAGGAGACATGAAGTTCTCACCTCTTGATTTTTAGTTTTGTAGGAAACACAGTCTGGGGCTTGAGCTCAAGCCACTGGTTCACAGTATTCAAGAACTCCAAGCTTACCTGCATTACCTTCTGCTGAATCTCCTCTAGTTGTGTGCGCTTGCTACGTTGCCTGCAGACTTCCTGGTAGCGGGTATATTGCTCTCTGAGTGAGTCTAGTAGCTTCATGACCTGTGGCTGAGCAAGTAGTTCATCATCCATCGGAGACCAGGATACTCCTCCATCTGAACCATTGAATCGACGCTGTTGTAACTCAGATAGCAACTCATGACCTTGAAGAATACATATAATGATGTGGTTAATTTAGATTCAAAAGATAAGCAAAAAATTATTAGTAATCATGCCTGCTTTTAGACCATTCAGTGGTACATTTTTGCAGCTAATGATCTTTCATGCATTGGGCACATTTAATGATACCCTTTCAAGCAGAGCACTGGCCACACCTTGTGGGGTTGTATCAGTCATACAATAGGGTAGAAATCACATGGTATGTTTTATTTTAGATATATAAAACAGATACTGTGACTAACATTCATATCGACAATAACACTGATCAATGCAGAGAAACAATTGCAAAGCACAATTCTGAGACTAAAACAACTGTAATTATTCTGGTTTACTTCAAAATACTGTGCAGCATCTGAAGTATTTCTCTCAAACAATTCATATTCTTAGATTAAATGAATGATCTAGAAGCACTAAACAGAGAAATTATATGCTCAGTTTATCTTTCAGGATTTTTATAGCAAGTAAAAAATTTCATAGAAAGTGTGAGGCTGAATCCTAAGTATTTTGATCAATATTTTTTCTTACTTTTCTCACTCTCTTCTTTGTGCTCTTAAGCACAATATCAGGCTACAGAATCTGTATAACAACTTTCACAGATGCAAAAATAGTACATTTTGATTAACTAATCCTCTATTTAAACTGTTTGAAGAATGTTACTGTTAAGTTGTAGTAAAGTTTTCAGGATGTAAACACCATAATACCAGTAAACCCAATTTGTTCCCCAAAAGCTCAATGAACAAGTTAACAAATAAAACAGTGTTTGGTCACTAAAGAAGTGTTGGTATAAAAGTGGAAATCTGCCAATTCCATATCATCAGTTTTGCAGGTCTTAAAATGGTAACATGCCAGTCCAATAAAAGAAAAAACCTAAGAACTAGGATAGCAATTGTAATATCTCAAGGAAAATGCAGAAATATAGACTCTAAATTGAACTGGTATTATCTAGACAATCAAAATGCCAAGGGCTTTTGAGATTGGAGCAAGCAGCTTTAAATTACTCAGCGTATATTATTGTGAAATGAACGTGTCTTAAGAATTCAAATACATTTTGCCATTTGGAAATAAACATTTTTTCTAATACTACGCAGATAGGCAGAATTAGCTGCAGAGCAAAGAGTTTAAAGGCTTTTGCAAGTCATAGATCTACTGGGATAATTTTGAATTTTTATTGTATTGTTTCAGCAGTTAGTACTAACATTTTCCATAGAAAAAGTTTTTTTTAAAAACTAGATTCTTATAAAATTCTATGAACTATACTTCATATGTAGATTTGGAGCCTGTGAAAGCAACAGTACTTGTAACTATGGAAGATAGAAGCTTTATATAAAACCCCAGTTTGTTCATATTTACCCTTAAGAGATGGAAAAGTTTAATTGAGGAGAGTTTCATTTTTTATTCTCAAACTTTCAATACAGTGAATCTAGCAAAGAGAAAGGTTGCCTCTTAGGAACTTCCATGATTTAATGAAAGTTATTAAACTCCACAGCTCAAAAAAAATTCATTATGCCATAATTAAGAAAACAGAGAATGCATATAAACTAATGCTCTTGGGAGCCATGCTTATACAAAATTAAAATGTTGTTTTGTCCAAAAATCTTACTATTAGATGATACACAATTAGACTAAAAATCTAGTGGCAGTGTCTACAGACACTTCGTATTTTAAAACCTTTAAAGACCACAGCAAGGAACTATTATTTCACCTTTTAACCCAAACAAGATTATCCCACATCTAAATAAGGTAATGTAGAGGGCATATAAAGCCAGTAGTTCTCCGTGGCAAATATTACATGGGATCCACACACTACTTTGTAAGAGGCTGTAAGATAAGGATTCTGAGCACTCAGACTCTGATCACCACCTTAATGCTATGAATTACTTCCTATTCTACAAAGGCACAAATTGTTAAGCAAATTTCCACTCCAAATCAACAGTCTATTATACATCATTTTCCATAAGAAATTCACCCTAAAAAAAGATTTCAATTCAAAAAACCCCAAATTGTTTAATACTGAAAGGAGAATCTAAGCAGCAAAGAGTCAGAAGACGGTATTCATTGCTTTTACCAATGGTCAGGTCGGAACCAGGCTGACATAAATTATCAGAATCATGTAGGAAAATGCTATCTATATTGTAACCATTTGGTGGCTACCAAGACAAATTCATTCTATAAGGCCAACATGCTGACATCATCTAGAAACAATGTATTCTCAAAATTAAAGGTATTAATTATGGTAGTATCGTAAAGATTTTATCAAGATTATTAAAGACCATATTTAAAAAGACACATTTGGAGTTCCTCCATTTATTTGTTGACATCACTTTTTTTAAACCAACAAAGATGACATTAATTGATAAGCTTGTTACATTGTGAAGATGGCTAAAATAGTTACTGTGCCCTCTGTACTTTCATTTGGGGCTTAGAAAATGAATAATGTTACTTTATTGACCAACTTTTGACTTACTATACCTGTCTGCAATACTGTCTCCGGATCAACTGATGGAAGAAAGTTCAAATCTATTGATCTTGAACAAAACAACAAAAGCGTCATTAATAATAATAAACAAGTAACAAACATTAATAATAATTTGTATTAGAGTTGCACTAAAAACTTCAACTAAGGCAGGAGCTACCTGAAGCTGTATGTTTCTTTCCTCATTCACTGAAGTCCTCACTTTTTTATCTCATCTCAAAACAGAAGTGCAGCTGCATATAGTCAATAGGCAAATAAGCAGCTATCTACACACACACTGATGAATTTTGTAGTCTACATTAAAAACTCTCAGAATTTCTTTACACGTTTCAAAATATTTAAGGCATATCACACTTCCAACATCGTTTGGATTTCCAATGAAATCTTATAATCCAAAAGCAATGATTCCAAAAAGCAAATCACACACCTCTCTTTTTCTTGTTGACTTCCTTTATCACTTCCATTGTTAATTAGAGCAAGCTCATCCAGTAAGGATGTTGATTCTTTTGTGAACTTTTCAAATACCTAAAAGGCAAGTTTTAATTTAAGAATTGAAAGTTACATAAGTGACAGTATTGAAAGCATTAGCGCAAATTTATCCACTAGTTCTGTAACAATACTTCGATCTCTACACAGTGTAATTATTTCCCAACATTCAGGTGGCAGGGTAGAAAGAGTAGAAAATACAGTTTTGTTCAATAAACACTAAGGAGCACTAAGTATCCTTAATGGATAGTATATGTTGCACTAAATATAGTGAAGACAGACTGAATTATTAAATACTGAAAAACTGAGATTTCTGCAAAACCTGCAAGTTTACATGGACATATTTATTCCACATTTTCATTTAAGCCTTTAAGTAAATCTTAAGAATAATGCTAGGCATGTCACACAAGCACCTGACAGCTCACTTGACTGGATTAAAATCATCAACTTTGTGAAGATTCCAGCTTTTAATCACTGCTAATATGGGCTATACTGTAATAAATAACTAAGATAAAAGAAAGATATATTATATAGAAATATCCTTATCAGTTTCTTTCATTATATAAGATAATCAATAATAGATTGTAACAGGCCTGTATAGTCAGACTGGAGATCCTAGATGGAGAAACACATTTTACAAATACATTGCATGGGAAAGGAACACACTGTTTCTTTGAAGATTAAATATTTTTTTTAAATTCAATTTCAGTAACTGAAAAAAAAAAATCAGTAACTGAAAAACAATTATCTCTGAAGAACCAATTAAAAACACTCTGGAGTGCTATGTGCACCAACAGTTGCTTAAACAATTTGTATCTATTAATGAATTTGTGGTGTATTTGCTTCTAGACATTGACTGCATCTCTGTATTTACTGGGGAAACTGCACTGAGAGAGGTTTCAGTGTAGGAACCAAGGCCTAAGAGATAACCCTGAAAGATTGCAGAGTCCAAGTATTTCCTCCTTGTTTTCGATTTCTCCTATCAGCAGCCAAACGACTTCCCTTTGTAGTGATTATACCATAAACTCAGGCTTTTCTTCCATGGCAGGGGTTTGGAACAAGATGATCTTTGAAGTCCCTTCCAACCCAAACCATCTATGATTCTAGACTGAGGGTCTACTAGAGAGCTTCATTAAGGAACCTGTTGGTTCAGCAAATTGATTATACTAACTTTATCAACCCTTGAGCAAATCCAGTGTTAGTTATCATAAGACTATTCATGCATTTGAACTGCACTACTACACATATGACAGTTTCTATACAGTTAGCAGTTTCTACACAAATAAAAAACCATGGCTCAAGAATGAGACATTTAAAGAAAAAAAAAGAAAAAAGAAAACTAACCAGCCTCTTATTCAACCAATCCATGTGATCATAGGTGAGAGTTCCTCCAAAATCTTCTGTTAGTTGGCATGGCTCTATATATCGAGTCAGCTTGTTAGCAGATACTAAAATAACCTGCAACAATAAAAGAAATTTTACGTACACTTGTAAGTAATGCTTATATTTTTCCTTAAGTACCCGAGAACTGTGATTCAGAGAAAGTGACCCTTTTACTGTGTAACATTTAAATGAAGTATGGCTGGTTGCAATTAACGTGGGCCTAAACCAGACAGGTAATTTTGCTATGCAGCATACATCTCACACATAAGCCTGTAAAAGCATCTTCTGTACCACCTTGTCTATTTGCCATAGGAAAAAGAAATATGTTGCTTGGATATGTTTTCTAGGTGGTACCTGATCATTCTTGATTAAGTCATATACCACATGATCTATTTTTAATGAATATAGTAGCAGGATATCATACTGCAAAGCACTTAGTATTTTTATCACTCTTGCAATACTTCTAGTCCCAGAGATGAGTTTGTGCCATGAAAGTTAAAAGCCTACATTTGCTGTGCAAACATGCTCAGTAAGAATCGGATCAACTGTACTCTTTCCATGAGTAGTCAAATTTAAATTTTAGTACGCTTAAAAGCCCAAGTCATTTTCCCAGCAGACAAATCTAATTCATTAACTACTTCAGGAAATAAAGGAAAACACAGGTCCACTGCCAGTCAGAAGACTAAATTCTTCACTTCGTTTCTGTATTCTAGAGGCTCCTGGCTAAGCCTTATTCATATAAGCCTAAACCTAAACTTGGCAGCACAGGTTGCTTTGATGTACAATATGCTAAGCCTGGAATAACTCCTGTGGAAAAAAAAAAAATCTATGGAAGCAGACATATTGGCAGTACATAGCTAGAAAGAAAAAAAAAAACAACAGACAATTTTGAGAAACCATCAGATCATGCATATGTTCTTGCAGGGGACAAGAATATGCAGAAAGAGGCAACTGGAAAGAACCTTTTACTGCTAGTCCAGCTCTGTGTTGTGCAGACACTGGAAGACAGAAAACCCATCCTAAACTTACAGGTTTTTTCCTTAAAATTACGCCAAGGGTTTTGTCTTCCACTACTTCAGGATAGTTCGGACCTGTTTAGATCACTAAGCCAATTTGATATACTAAATCATTGATGAAAATATTGGGTTTTTGAGATGGGTTTTGAGACTAAAAGCCATTCAAGTCAACAACAACTGGTCATCTTTAAAAACCGAAAGTAGAGCTTGTGCAGCCTCCACACCTGGAAGTTTTTCAAGGCCTGAATGTATAAAGCCCTGAGTAACCTGCTCTAAACTCATAGATGATCCTGCTTTGAGTAGGAAGTTGGAATAGAGACCTCCTGAGGTCCTTTCCAATTGGAATTATTCTGTGATTTTTCAATTCTTACAACTAAAGAATCCGGAGTAGTCCCAAACAAATGATCTAGTATTTAATATATACAGGAACATTTCCCAGCAACATTCAGCAAATATAGGCTATTCTCCTGTGTTCTTAATGGCACGTAGCTACCATAAGTGGAATTAGCTTGTAGTTTAAGTAACACCAGTAACCAGCCCAAACCCCAGAGGATAGGTCCAAGAAAAATAAAGCCTTTCTTCTTCCTTCTTTAGGCACACATTTATATTTTAGGTCATTTTTACATTCTCTTTTCACCTCTGTGAGTTCATAGAAAAGGATAAAATTAATTTACCCATTCAGGACACTTTGGTATGGAAACTAACGTAAATAGGCATTTATTATTCAGTTTATAGAACTGAAATACCAGTTCTAAAAAAAAAAACAAATCAAATAGCCCAAAGAAATGGACAAACTGCACTGAGACCACTTACTTCTGATTTATTTTTTTTAAAACTGAGATTCCTTCAGGAAGGTCAGCGGGCAAGGGACATGCTTTACAAATTGTACCAGGGAAGCATTTTTTTTATTTAAAAAAAAGTTTTTTCCTGCAAAGCAAAGCCTGCCTGTAATAAATGTATTAGCTATATGACAAAACAATCCTCTGACCAAAAAAAACCACCCCACAAGTGGGGTTCTAGACCTAGATTAGTAGCAGTGCTATCGTAACACCCTCCATATGCTTTAAGTTAGTAACTGATATTTCTAGGTGTTAAAACTACATTTTACCTCTCTGAAGCTTCTGAAATATTGTTTTAGTCAGCTACTATAGAATAACAGTCCATAAGAACATAGGCAAACGGCCAAAGAAAAAAAAAACATTGAAAAACTGTAGGTGTAGAGATATAAATTCCACTTTAACTTCAGCACCTATAGCATGCACGCTTTCGCTGTCACAAATTGCTAAAACTTTTCAAAACCCAATCACAATAATTGTCTTTAACCTTTTGTGAAAATAAATGTCAAATTACCACATCCTGAAAAAAGTCTTCCTTTATGAATTCGCATTCCACCTTTGCATCTGAATTTCACACTTCAACATACTGTTTATTGTGCTTCACAAAGCTTTTAGTCACATAGGCTCTTCAAACTCCTCAATAGTTTAATACTTTAACAGCATACTTAAAATTATTTGTCATCCTTCCCTCTAAAAACATTACCAAACTGCACTAGACTACTAACTACAGAGAACATCTTGAGTTTCTCCTCCCCCTGGTGATGGCTTTCTATTGCTTGAACAGCTCTCAAAGCTCCCGGATGAGACAGAGGTACAAACGAAGACCGTTTACAGTTATAAAAATAGGAATATCCCACTGTTTGCTTGCAACTGAACCACTTTCTTTTCCTTTTTTTCAGAGTTTTTCCTAATCCCAAGTAAAAGCCTTTGGACAGCAGACTAGAACTGGATGTTAAAGTGAACAGCTTAAATTTCCTGAGAAAAAAACGAATAGACCTGAACAGATGGTTAAGACAGAAAAAACCTATAAGTTATTGAATCCTTAGATCTTTGCTTCCCTTCCGACTTGATCCAGCCATTTCTGAAAACAGTGACAGCTAATAAGGTGACAGTGGTAGCAGGTTTCAAATATGTCCTGCTTGCTACTGACCAGACTCCCTATCATCATTATCTGCACACAGTTCTTTTTAAAACCTAGAAGAATTGTAGCAGCTCTCATCATTGCTCCACTCTAATCAGCAAACTTGCTTTCTACAATATTGGCGTGCTAAAACATTGTGAAAGCCTTAGCAGAAATAACTCAGAACAGTGCTTTGGCAGAAGTGCTGTATTTTTGAATAAAATCAAAACAACCTTTTAAAGAACTGCCAAAAAACCACAAAAACCCATGTACTGCAAAGTCTTGTGCTTCAACTGCAAAATTTCTTTATTTCTCAGGAGTGAGACTATATTTTTGTGGGTTTTTTTTCTAGTAACGTGATTTGGATCCATGCAACAGTGCCACTAACACTTATCTTTCATAATAGCAGAGTGCCGAATACTGTTTGTATAAAACTGCCCTCTCTCTACATCATTTGCTGTTTTTTGCAATTATTTTGATTGATCATCTGCAACAAGAGCAAAGCAGATGTCAAGATCAGAGTGGAACTCTGGATATTCAACAGGACATGTAAATGTGCCCCCAAAATGTTAAAAACATTCATCTGAACTTACTTTCTTCAGGGAAGAAATGAAAGAGCTCTTTAAGACAAATGTCAAGAGTCAAACCAGGAGCTATTGGCAGACAAGATGGTGTAAAATTTCAGTAACAAGACTTTTTTTTCTTTTTTAAAGTGTGTAGTATCACAGCAGCCATACTGCTGAATCTAAAAAGGAGCAGTTACTTTCCAAAAGAACACAACACACATCCCCCCTAAGAATACAAAATTTAGACAAGTGAAATCTAAGCATATGATCGCCTAAGAGAAGTAAATATCTGCATTAATATTCATAGCTTGGTATCCATGAGTAATGCATCCCAATTCTGAGAAAAATGAAGATTATCCAAACAAATTGGATGGTAATATTCTACATCTATTATCAGAGCAAAAACTTTATACTGGGAAATAGATGCAGAAACATAGTAAGGGGAATAAATCCTATTTTTAATCTCAGGAATAAAAAGGTCCTAAAAAACAGATTTAGTTTAAAGGAATAATTGGCATCATCTCTTAGAAGAAGTATTGATTACTAACTGACATTTGCACAAGACTAAACTTAAAAATATACTGAATTTCACAGAGAAAAGCCAATCCTGACACAATCATTTAAGAAAATAAAAGAATGAACTGCATATACATATCAATGTCATTTATAATTTGTTAGTCTGGTTTTTGGTTTTGTTTTGGGGTTTTTATTTTTATTTTGGGGGGAGCTGTTGGTTTTCTTGTTGTTTTGAGTTTTTTGTAGGGGTTTTTTCCTCCCCCTTTTTTTTTCCACACTCCAAGCAACGTAATATCCAACATCCAGAAAGTCTGACCAAGTCACAATTCTTTGCAAGAATTCTTACCAGGTGTGCCCAAATATGGCACCTGGCAGCAAATATGGGAAGTTTATATGGGCTGAAAGTGCATTACTAACACGTGCCACAGTTTCTCGTTTATTTTAAGTAACCTTCACGACCATGTGGGTACTAAGTGATGTTAGTCATAAAATTAGATGCATCTTTAGAAAAAGACTCTAAGAATAATAGAATATATATTATACACAGTACTACCTGTTTGATGTTATGCAGAAGTGACAGAAATACAACTAATGACAAGAATGTTTATGCACAGAATAATGTTAAAATTATGTTACAATTTGTTGTAACAATTACAATGTAACTGACTATAAACGTAGCTACTCTAAGAGTATATTAAGATATTTACTCAATATGAACAGAGCATCACTGCCTCATTTACTAATTTTAATAAGTTAGCATCAAAATATTTAATACTTTTATCATTTGTTTACTGGAACATAAGAATCTGTTATTCCTAAAATACTCATTCAAACAGGCCTTAAGTAGAGGGGTTTTTGTTCATTTCCCAAAAATTCTGCCCAGAAACACTGGGAAGCCCAGATAGCTCTTCCCCTCTCACAGCCTGAGTGGTAGGTATAAAATGCTGAATCTTCATAAAGTCCTTTGGGCTCAGTATTAAAGCGGTTTTCTCAGTGGATTGATTCTTGATGATTTGTTATGCTAGTGGCTTATATGTCCAAACAGCTTTGAAAAAATACAAGGAAAACTTCAATGGACAAGGCAGAGATTTTGCAAGAATAAGTTTGCACTTCAGTCTGCAGAAATCCAAATCGAAGAATGTCTATGTTTATTTTTCACACTACACTGAAGGCAGCTTTTGTATAAAAAACAGCAACTATTTTTTTCTTTTTTAAATTAAGTGTGAATCCTAATTGTTTTGTAAAGCACAGTCAGATTCATCTTCACCATTTGCTTTTTTTGAAAGTTAGCTGTGCTTATTCTCCAGCATATTCAGCGGCTGGAAAATTTAAATACAGCCTCAACTATTTTCCTGGTGATTTTTCAAGAATATCTATGGCACTTTTAACGGACAAAATATAGCTGCCCATATATCTGGTCTGACAGTGATTCACTGCCATGGAGCTGTAAAGTAAGGACTTCCTCTTCCGAGGAGAAGAATCCCATTGTTTGATGATAAATATTATTTCAATCCATTTTTTTGAAACACTATTTGATTAAACACCAAGTAGAATAGAAAGTTATTTGTTAATATGGGACACTAATCTGTACAATGATGATTTGATTTAACATTATACAGAGAAACAGAAGTTAAATATTTATCTGGCTAGCACCACACAGAAATCTGGCATGCTAGAAACCCAAGAGCAGCTATCAGAATCTAGATACACACTAGACAAACTGTCAACTCCACTCCCAGTAACTGTCTCCCTCACTTTCCAGCACTCTCAGTTTTGCCCACTCACTCACCTTCCCCTCCAGGGCTCACGATAATAATTAGCACACTATCTTTTTTCCATCCTGGAGAAGAAGTTAATAGGCACACACAATCTTGTATTTTCCAACACACCCTTCTTTAGAACTGAATTTAGAACGTGACGTAAACACGGGCTTATGTACTCCAGCTCCACAAGGACAATGCCCTGATTTGCCCCAGGTTTTTTAAAAGAAAGGACCTATTGCCTCCAGTAAAAAAAGATACATACAGCAACAAAGACATATACAGATTAAAGGAGAGATGCATTTAAATAAGCATCATTTTGATACAAAAAATGGAACTCCTATATGTATTTTTGGGCATGAAAGCTACGTGTTTTGGTGCCTCAGTATTAAAACGCTGAGAAAACCTTATACAAAAATTAAAGATTTCCTACAAAGCATTATTCATTCTTCTTTCTGTGGAGCAATACTCTGCTTATTAGAATTATTCTTAACAGGTAAATTGAGAAGGATTGTGCCACAATTAATTTCCACATAGAATACTTAGAGCTAAGATATAGAGACATGTAGTAACAACAGCTAATTTCAAAATACAAGAATAGTATAAAAACCCCTTGTAGTAACACAGTAGAAGTTCTGGATCACAGTGTGTTTTCAATAGCATGAAAAAAAAAGCAAAGCACATATAAAAGTGTTTGGGCTAGGGATTTTACCTTTTGGAACATTAAGGATTGCTATAACGACATAACAGGCGTTTAATCACCTTCAGAATAAAGACTGTTAGTCTAAAGAAGATAACTATCTACTTAGGTATGTACCACTGACTTAAGTAGACAGAGAAGAGTTACTTTATTTGAATGATATGAAAAATTGTGGCCTAATCACATCGGATTTACCGTTTCCAGTTACCTTCTTAAACAGTTCCTACACTTGTAAACAAACAACAAGATTTTACTAGATATTTTTCAGTTACGCAACGTGGAAAAAGCAAGTCAGATAATATTTCTTTCAGGGCAATTCTTATATGCAAGTATACAGACGATAAACAGGTTGATACGCAGGAAATTTTCACAGAAAAAAAGTGGGGTTTAAGTTTCTGTACTCCTCTGTATATTGATGACTTGACATCAGAGACTTGAGATTTCCCAGACCGGATTCTGCCGATATATCATCATAAGAAATTTCTGACGCTATTACTAGAGACTTACAGTTGTTAGCTGCTACAGTGCAAGCACGAAGCATTTTTTTACCTAAACCAAAGATTATTTTTCCTCCCAGTCCCCTAAATGAATGGCATATGCAAAAGAAAAAAGAAATCCCACCAGCCTGTAAGCAATTTTGCATTGTGTACAAACTCGTACATTTCTTCTACTTTTACGGCACACATTTTCCTCCAGTTACCCTAGTTATCTCCATATGTAAAGCTCACAATCAAATACAACACACTACAGCTACTAAGAGTGATTTGTTTCACATCACTATGTAGAACATATTAATAAAGAAGTAAAAAACCACTACCTCCCAGAACCTCAAAACACAGTTGGAAATTTTTGTGGTCAAACCCTATTCTTCATTCATTTAAAACTATTAACAGTATTAAGTATTACAGTGTAACATATACAACATTTCAGCTGAAAGACACTCCTGGAGCAATTATTAAGACAGCTCTATTATGAAGTACAGGAGACCAGAAAAAAAAAAAAATTGCTTCAGTGAACACATGAACTGGTTGCTAATAAGCACTTTATGGAAAGGAACAGATGAAAACTCTGCTGGAGGATGAATTGAAACTGACCTGAGGCAGGTCCAAGATCAACACTAATAATAAACAGGAACAAGGATATGCACTTTTACTCAGCTGAATCAGCCCACCTCTTTATATTTATCCACCCAGTAGCCGCTTGATCTCAGTTCCCACATTTACTTTCAGTGCTTTGCAACTCATAATCACCACATCTCACTCTGAAGCAGAGGATCTCTGCCTTTGAACAGAAAGGCAGGCATTGTGATTAAAGGCTTCATGCAGCAATATTAAAAACAGATCAGGTAGCAGCAAATAGGAGGTAGATATGATGCCCCATTAGAAATCACCGTTACACAGCATTTACTTCAAATAAAATTACATTATGCTCAAGTGAATAAACATTTCATACCTTCATTTAAATTTTTATATCATATTTACTTCATCGGTGCAAAAGCAATCTTGAATTTTCCAAATAGTTATCCAAATCTAACCCATGATCCAAAACACAAGTTGGGTGTTACTTTGGTTTTTCACTGCCAGTAGTATACAATTATGCAGCTGTAGATTTGTGTATGAGTTAAGAAGCTTCCATAGCCTTATCAGTGCTCTGCACTCACATCAGGAACACAGCAAAGACCTCCTACCGTCTCTAATGCAAATATTATTTGAAGCACAGAGAAGGTGGGTCATTTTTACTGAGTCAGTTTTCCTAATCACAACCAAGTAACAGATAACCAAAAGTTAATGAATGGTGAAGAGCAAAGGCTTCCAAATAGCAATATTCATTAACTGGGAAAGCACAAGATTTTTTCCTACTGTTCTCTCAGCTTTCCCTGTCTTTTAACGAACACCACCATTTAAAGAGTTATTGCACAGAAAACAAAACAAACCCAAAACCATGCAAGATATAAGGAAAAGCCATGAGCTAGGGTGGTATCACACAGCTTCTTTATAAACATCTATAGCAACTCTACACCAACAGCTGCTTATTATCCAACCTCAGTCAGATGACAACTGCCCCAAAGCTGATGGGGCAGCCCCTCATGCACGAAGCAGTAGCACCCTCTTTCAGTGCTTATAAGTTCTGTGGAAGGGAAACTCAAGAGCAAACAGCTATCAACCAAAATGAGAATTCAGCAACTACCTGTTATTATATCCTCTACTCATACAAACTTCTGATCTGCCCATGCATCAAAACAAGATAAGGAGGCATTATGGAACAAATCTGAAGTTTTTGTCCTGCCTAGGAAGCAGCTGCTGTATTTAAATGCTATTACTATTTTTCTTGTAAAATGATACATCATTTTCTTACAATTGACACCTGATAGATATCCTCATGAAATGCATCTCTAATTATTTTCCTCTTCCTAAAACTTCATAACTAAGTGAACCTTCGATCAAAATTTAAGGTCAGGGAGAAATGGTTATGATTCAGTAATGAAAAAAGTAGTTTAGAAACAGAAACCAAAATAGTTGCACAACTCCAGTGGTCTACGCCAACAATGCTAACATCATCATTGACAAAATATGCTTCAGAAAATTATTAAGCTTACTAATTTTCATTACAGAATTATCATTTAATGACTATTAGCAAATCCTTAAAGTCACACAATAAAATACTTTTATTATCGTAGCCATGTAAAATTATCCCTGCTTTGTGAACATATTTTTTGTAGGCTTTCTGCTTATCTGTCTAGAAATAGATTCTAGCTGAGTCTATTAAAGAAAAATGCAAGAAGAATCTTCTAGAGGATTAGTTTCTAAACTGCCGATACCATGATGTATACAGTAACAACCACTGTATAAAATTATTCTATAATACAACTTCAAAATCTTACTGAACTTGTCCAAGGACCATATTTACAGGTGTGCAGATGGGAAAAGAGAGCTTAAATCAGACAGTAGGGACTGGTAAATAAGGGGATTCGCCTTTCTTACTGCCACTCTCCGGACTTTGGTGTTTACCTTATGTCCTGAAAGCATCTGTGTGAAACTGACTACTGCAAACATAAGTCACTTCTTAAACACAAGCTCTTATATCATCCTTTTGAGTACAGATGGTTGGTTCAGCCTCTTTTTCAATTCTCATCTTGGATGTGCTCCAAACAATAGGCTAGTTTATAAAAGGTAGACACCACCATACTCATGTTTTTGATTAAAGAGGCTAGGACTGAGCTGCTACGTGCTGAACTTCAAGATGGAAATATACTTTGACCACACCTCCCTATGAGTCCCCTTAAAGGATTCAGGTGAAGGGACAGACAGACATCTGCAAAATCCAAGACAGTTTAACTGTAATGCAAGTCACAAGATTATCATAGTTGGAACCACTTCCAGTGGCAAAATTTCAGGGACTTCACTACCTTTATTAGTTAATATCTTGCTGGTTGCAGACTTTCAAACACAAAAGAGGCTGTTCAGAGATTCTTTGGATTGTTCTGCTGAACTTGGGCTACTTCTCAAATCTGTCTTTAAAGAATTACCCAAAAAAAAAAAAAAAATGATCTTCATCTGTAAGATAAGCAATCTCAAGGCAAACATGCAGGATTTCCTTACTTATAAGACTCTAAAGGAGATTGCAAAAAAATGAAGTAATGTAGTAAAAAGAATCTTAAAGCAGATTTAAATTTAAAAAAAAAAGTTTGAAAAAAAAAAAAAGATTGAAAATGGAATCTTACCCCCACACTCCTTCAGAGCACTTTCACGCGCAGGAATTGTTTCCTAAAATGAAGCCACCTATTCTAAGTGAAGTCTGATACAAGACTTAACAAGACGAAATTCATATGAACTAACAGCATTATATCTGGACAATAGAGTCTTTAGGTTTATATTATTTAGCAGTTACACAACCTTCCAGCTGCCACCTTCCAACTACTATTTTCCCTGAACTAAGTTTTCTACAGAAGTATTGAAAAATGTTATAATCTTACCATCAGAAAGAACTACACCGCTATGGTCAAGGCTGCAAAATGCTTTTCTATTCAATCTTTTTCACAAAAAAAGATGCCAAGAGCTTTGTTGTACAAAACAAGTAGACATTTTAGTATTTGGTGAGCACAGCAAGCCTGCTGTAGTTCAAACAAGATTAGCTTCAGAAATTATTGGAAAGATTGATGATATAGATAATTTTCTAAAAATAGGAAAAATTGAGGTTTCCATTAACCTCCTAAAAAGAGTAGAACTGCTACATTAACATTAGTGTGTAATCTCTTGTACACACTCTGCCTCACAAACTATGAAAAATATCAGCTTATATTTGGCAAACTGAAGGGACCTATAACCTTTGTTAATAATACCAAAGAACTCAAAAAATGAAAGAAGATGCACACAACAACAAAATGTTCTTCAAAATGGTTATTACTGATTTAGTGACACCATACAACACGCATTTCTACAGCCTATTACAGAAGACTAATAAAAAAATTCACACTAAGCCTTGTGCAACAATTTCTTACTCCAAACACCCACTCTATGTATCAAACAACTTTATCCTCTTGGTGGGCAAAGATAAAATGCCACACATTTCTAATTTGAGACCCCCTTCATTTCATATTCTTATTAAAGGGGGAAAAAGTTAAAGGCTGTATTGGTTTGTTAAGGATATCCACAAAGCAGCTGGACTATAACTATTTCAAAGAGACATTAATTTTCATCCAATTATTCTAATATTCCAGAAATGGTATTTTTGACTGAAGTAGACCAAAGTTCTACATACCTCAAAGCCAAGTCTATCTTTCTCTTTCCAAAAACAGAAATGTGTAACCTTCTTATCCCAAAATTCATCTGGCTTTACTACACAAACAAGTGACACCTCAGCTGGAACAACGTTCTGAAAAACAAATGAAAAAATAAGTAAAACATTCAAGATTAAACCTTCATTTCACACAGAACTGAATTCCACTTACATGTCATCATCTCTTGAACTTGAAACTTACAGACAGAAATTAAACTAAGTCTCCTGCATCTATGCACACTGGTTGCATCCTGCTTTGTAGTAGATTGCACTAAATTTCATAGAAAAATCATGTCAGAACTGAAAAGAAAATCTAATTTCTTCACTCCTAGTCCTGAGGCATAACTATTAGTTCATGCTATATCAGAATAAAAAACCATGACTTATTGGCTAGACTTAATTTTATTTATGGCATTTCATTACAAAAATATGTTAAGAACAAAGCTTTCTACCGATGTCATTTGCTATGTAGAATGAAACGGTAATCAAATTTAGAAACAGTTGCATACATTGTTATTAAATCACATGTGAAAAGATTATATCCCATACTTTCTAGAACATATTGCTTAGAATAGAATGAACATTAACATTTCAGCATATTAATTCATACAAGTATTTCTAGAAAAACATTCCAAGTATTACTAGGAAAACATTCCTCAGCCTAAAACAGTAATTGCAGCTACCAAGTTGATTTTATGTAGTTACACTGAATGTAGAACAAGGAACAAAGATTCTTGAGCACTCCCAAGTCATCAGCTATAGCAATAAGCAACAGTTAGATAATCACAGTACTGACATAAAGGTGACACATTCTCTTTGAATTCTCTTCAAATACCTTGTTTTATTTATAAAAACATAATTGTGAAAAAGTTAAATACATCCAACTTAGCAATCACAGCACTGAAAAAAAAAAGATATTTCATTCTTGCACCATTGTAATGAATATGCAAAAAATATTTAAATGCAGACAGTATTTTTAACACAGAGGTGTCTGATTGATGACCAAACAGCACCTCTGAGAATTACGTGTCCCCAAACAGAGAGAAATCTCAAGTGTCCTGATCAAGTGATTAGTTTACCTAGGAAAATCTTCTTCATTGTTTCCTTATCAAATTAAAGATGCGCAACTCATGTTTCTGCAGGCTTCACACTGGTGGGAATTGTGCTGACAGGAAGCCAGTGAAATCTGAGCATGGGCAAATAGTTACCTTTCCCACTAGCTGAAGTTCCCATTAAATGTCACAACTGCACGCTAACTGAAGTGGAACCTCAGTCAAGATCATAATCAGAACATAGTGGATCTAATTACTGTAACTCTATTAATAGGAATGTCATCTTAGTCAAGAATAGGTGAAAGACACCTTGAAACAGACTTAAAAACCCAAGAACAACAACAAGACAGCAGGACAAAAAAATGAAATTATTTTTATTTGACACATTTTGTGAGGCTTCATGTAATTCTGAGAGGAAAGCTGCTCTGAAAAAGAGAAATCATCTGTGCAGTAAGAAAGGCAATAGTCCAAATTCTCTCATCTATTCAGAGTGCTCTATCATTTATTTTCTTTGACCAGTGAAGACCAGAAAATAACCTATACCATTTAGTAGAAACAAGACTTTATTGTAACCCCACTGTTCTGAAAAGATAAAATAATAAATTGTTATTAAATTTCTTTAATTGGGAATTGGCAATTATTTTTTTTCTTCTCCTACTTTGTATAGCATCCAGAATATAATTTGTGATTATGTCTGCTATACACAACAAAATCATCTACAGAAAATTACAATGGAAACCAAATACTATAGCACATTGCATGAGAACCCACTCAGCTGCATTATCAGTGTGAAGTGTTCCCCCATTACTCACAGTTTATGATACCAAGAACGTATTTATTTTTTTAAACTAAAACTCTGTTTTAGAATAAGGTATACAATTGTGTGTAGTACGTAATGAATTTGTCCCTCACTTGAGCAAGGTGTATCATCTGCTTTTCAGAATGTTTCTTTCTGCACAGAACTACAATTTTAGAAGGGCACAAATTCTCTATCTCTCAATAAAGAAATTACTGCCCCTACAGTAAGACAGGTGTTGGATTCACATCTATAAAACTAATCAATCAACTATGAATATATAAAAATTTATTTACCTGTAGCATTAACACAACTGTCTTTACCACGTTCCATTGAGATTTTCTGCCATCCACTATCACAGTAAATCCTCTAGCTTTACACTTCTCACTAAAAGAAGAAAACATTTAGAGAAAATAAAATTCATGAACAGGTGTCATATCACAATGACTTTGGGTTTCAACTCTACTGAAAAATACAACTACATAGCTTTTTTACTTATAAAAACACTGTCTTATAAACCTTAAGTTTACTCATTTAGAAATAACTTTCAATTTTAATACTGAAGCATATTAATAGATATCCCAAATAACAGCTTTTCAGTAGTACTGAAGTGTATTTCTTAATTCAAGCACTTATTTAAACTTTAGCAAGTATGAAAAGGTTTCATAAATTGTAAACTTCCCAAAATCTTCAGAAAAAAGAGGCTGATCTACAGTTTTGTAAGGAAGAGAAAGGGATGTCAGTTTTTATGAGATTACTTGTGAATTGGTGCAGATTTGAGGATAGAGCTACCTATCACTTGATGCATGTCCAAGTAGGAAGTCATCTAAACATGCTTAAGTTTCTTTCCTGAACAAAAAACCTAGAAATTGCAGTGCCCAAAAAGCCTCTACAAGGACAGAGGCTTTGCATAGGGATCTACAAGAAAGAGTATTTTAGATCATCTCTTCTAATACAGTTCGAGCCTGTGTTACTACAAAAAAAAAAAAAAAACCAACAAAAAAGAGCTAGCTGCAAAGCCAAAAATTCCAAGGTACTTCTGCTCAAGTACCAAATGGGAGGAAATAGTGAAAGCTTTCTTCACTCTGTTCATTCCCACAAAGACCTCTGCAACTCATTTCTAACTAAGCTGGCAACAAGGCGCTCACAACAATAGCTGGGCAGTGCTTAATGGAGGCAGCAACCTCTGTATACCACCAACAGCTGGGAAGCATTACCTTCTCACAGCCAGCACAGCAGCAGCCACATGGAAGCGAGCCTACAATTTCAGCACTATTTACCACATTAGATACGTCTCAGACTGAAATTTTTGTGACCAGTAAAGTTATAAGTAACTAAAAAACATGGCATTTACATGAGGTAGAAAAGCATTATGTAACCTTTAGCACCCAAACCTGCAATTGCAAAACAAAGCCATGTCTGTGATCTCCTTAGCTTACAAAAACAAAAGCAATTTGCACATAACAGTAAGCATTATGTTTCATTCCAAGAAATTTAACTATTATTTATTTCATGTTTAAGCTGAGCTTAGTCAGGTACATATGAAAGAAAAACTTATCTTGGGATTTAAAAAAAAAAGGGGGGAAGGCACCTTACTAGTCTATTTAGGAAAAATAATTGCAAAGTTGCCTGCCAATCCATACGTCCTTTTGGTTTTAGTGAACTTCTGGGATCACATACATGATTTTTTCTGGAAGCACTGTGAACATTCATGCTTTATGCATGCAATGTTTAATCAGAATTAACTCAAAAGTCACACTACCACTACTTTCAAGAACAAGATGAATAGTGTTACTACGGCATCTTGAGACATGGCTTCCTTAGGTTCACTGGAAACTAGCAGTATGAGCATCTGCTCTTCTCTACTACTAAACCTATTAAAAAAACCAAAACAAACAAAGAAATAAGCAAATTCAAAAGTGAGCTAACCACTTCTGAAAAGTTCAGCCAACACAAACGTAAATGTTCATATGAAAGTTAAAATAGAAATAAAAAAAAACCACACTTGGTGATTTGACCCACAATACAGAGAATGTAACAAAGGAAGCAAACTTTAGTATGCACAGACAAGAGCATAACATTGCCTTTTTTTTTCTTGGATTCTGAAGAAGCCTCTCAGAATCCAAGAATTTTAAACAGCACTAAAGAAAGTAGACTTAAACACTAGGAATAAGTTTTCTCAAGTTTTAGGAAAGCTCAACACACACACACACTCCCCAAGCAAACACCCCCAAAGAAATTTTACCCAAGACACTATAAACAGTTATGCCTCTTAAATTTTAGCCACAGCTATCCGTCAACACTAGAATGCATATTTCAAAGCAGTTATAGTTACAACATATGACACGCACAACTGAATTAAAAGTTAAACATATTAGGTTACCTTACACATAGAACTTGGGGAAAAAAAGTAACATTAATGTTTCTTGGATAGCTATCTGGGTTAGGGAAAAGATCCCTCCCCACACCCTTCCTTTTTTCCACACACTGTTCAGCAAGTCTTTCCAGAAGAAAAAAAGGCAAGCACTTAGCCCAAAAAGTTTGCATTTCCCACTAAGAAAAACCATGCAAACAAAAATGACAATGATTTTTCCATACTGCCACCATAAAAGAGAGGTCATTTTTTCCACAACTGACAAACAGAACTTAGATGTGGGAACACTGAACTTTGCTTTCAAACAAATTTCCCAGTTTGTATGGAGTACAAAGAGTACTTTGATTGAATTTTCAGATAGTTATTTTTACACTAATATATGCAAATACATACATCAGGAAGAGACTGCAGAACAATTAATGCCTGCTAGAACAACAATGCCTGCATCTGTTCCATAAATATGGCCAAGTCCTTAAGTCAATAAGATGACTTGTATGGATGAACATTTGGGATTTTCATCACTTTACAAAAGACAACACACTGTTTGAAAAACCCTAGAACTTCCACAACTAAAATGTTGTGCAATACACTCCATATACCTGTTGATGTTTTACTTGTAAGCAACCTGAATTTATTCTTTGCTTCTTTCTACCCAGTTAGAATTTTTTTAAACCGTCTTAACTCAAAAAAAAAATCAGTTCATTTAATTGTTTTAAGAACATTTATAGGTTGTAATAAACAAAGTACACTAAACAGTCTAGTTATGCCATTGTTCTTCTCTTTCCAGAAGACGAATTTAAAGTGATACAAAAGCATTTCTCTGAGAGGCTTCTTTCCTTTTTAAATCAGTGGCACAACAGAACAAAACAAAGCTCTGATAAAGGTCGATCTCTGGATCTTAAGAAAAAAATGCAGTTAAGTAAGGTAGAACCAAGAACTGTCACAATAAGCTTGCAGTATTACATGCACAGAACTTAATCAACAATGATTTTACAGCAAGTTCTGGACATCAGGATCCTCAAGTTGTCATTCAGCACATTTAAGCAGTATCTTTATTTCAAACATTTGAGCTGCTCACTAACTTCAGTACGACTTCATGTTTCCAGACTCAGTGCACACTTAAGCACTACAAGCTATAAAAATCAGCAAAGAAAAAGAGAAGAGGAAGGTTGGTGGTTTTTTTTTTTTTTTTAATTGGGCAATGTTACCTTTGCAAGCTTAGAAGTTTCATTAGAATGGCTCATTAATTTACATAATAATTTAAGTGCATTGTCATTAAAGAGAAATTACAAAGATATCACAAGAAAGGAGTGAGGAAATACAAAAGACAAAAAAATCCTAAAGCCAGATATATAGAATAAAGGACATATGTAAGCCTTAGTAGATATCCCTTAGTTTACTGGGATGTATATTTCTAATTCAGTCAGACAGCATCACATTTTAAACAAACATTTATGTAAAATTAATTTGGCATTGAAAGGCAAATTAAAAGAAAAAACAATAAAAGGATTCCTTCCACCACTGGAAAAGAAGGCAACCCTGAACAGAATGCCTTTGAAATCACCTTGGGATACTCAGTAGGTAGTCTAGTGTGACACTCAGCTCGTCCATACTCGTCTGTTCAAGGCATAATGGAATTGTCAGAATGAGGCCACTTCTTCTGTCCTTCCCTCCTATTTTAGGGGAAAAAGTCATTAGAAGGGTAATGCAATGGCTTTAAGGTAAAAGAAATACTTTGTAGTTACATCACAAAAGTAATCTTTAAATTTGCTGTGCAAATCACAACCAACATTTCACCTCTCAGTTGTGAGGATTCATTTACCACACTGATATTTAAGCCATCACCAAGGCTTCAGAGCACAGACCCACATCTGTATTTGTCATAGTCTTCCCTGTAGTACTTTCAACACAAACACCACAAATCAAGCTTTCCAGAAGCATTATTTTTGCATATCCAGATTACACTGTTAAAAAGCATCTCCCAGACCTCCTACACTACCAGGCCGTGAGAAACCTGGTAGGCTTCCAAGGCGAGCATGTTCCCAGCGGCTCTAGCCAGAACACAATACCTCCCAGAAACATCAACTACACAAAGAAGGTTCTTGCACCACACAGGCTGCCCATGGCACATACTCTAAATTGGTAGTTCATTCATCAAACACATAACATTTCTAGATCTACTTACAAACACATAACAGTCACCTCACAATTCAGATAAATATTTCCAATGAGTTGCTTTAATCTTCATATGCGTTTTCAAACCCTTCTGGTAAAAGTTACACAAACAATATCAGCAAATAAAATACTGAAAAAGCTGGCCTCACATTTATACATCCATTGTGAGATCCTTTAAGATCAAGTGTTAGGAGATGCTGATGTCCTGCATTTCAGTAGATTGTCCTAAAACTGGGATTTAGGTTGTTTTTGACTACACAGACTCTCAAGAAAGTCTCTGGAAAGGTATCGTTTGTTGTAAAAGATTGAGTTGAGTCAAACAGGTAAGAAGCAGTAACCAAAGTAGATTTGGAGTAGGTTCTTACTCGTAGCTTAAACTGGAACTGAAGCCAAATCCACTGAATACAAGCAGATCACATGAAAAATAAATACTGACAACTCCCTGAAAGGATCAATCATCAAGTGCTGTAGAGTAACAGAAATCAGGTGTGCCGCTGACTTCTATTATCACCATATCTCCAAGTACAGGATGATACAGCATCACTGGTGATGTTCAGAAGGCCTTGGTATCAAAGTATTTGCCCCTAAATGACTGTTAACTCAGAGGATTAAGTAAAAGGGGCAAAGGTGGCTGTGAAACACCTTTCCACCTTATATGAACCAGATAAGTTGGTCCAAATATTCACAATTTTGAGCAAACCACCTTATCTACATTTTTTTCCTCTTTGCCCTTGCCTCTTTTAATGTCTATAACCACCAAAAAGAAAATAAATCCCAATTTCAAAACTCAAATATTTTCATGGTTTTCTTGGTGGGGGGAACAGGAGGGGAAGTATGAGAAGAGAAATGGGGAGGGGAATTTATACATGAAGTGAAGAACATTAATGAATCAAAACATACTCCAGAAAGATATAGTGCTTGAGTTCATAGCTTCTTAAATCACAACTTGACAGAATGACACGGGGTTGGAAGGGACCTCTAGAGATCATCTAGTCCAACCCCCTGCCAAAGCAGGTCATCCCTGCATACGCTAACTGCATTCTTGTAATCTTCTCAAGTGGTCAGTCCTTTTGGGGGTGGATTTTTTTTTTTTAATTCTTCAGTTTAAACTAACACCCATCTCTACATTAAACCAGTTTCGAAGTGTTCCACAATCAGGAGTAGCTGAAAGCCTTTTCCATTTTATTGAACATTATTTTTTAGAAAAAGTTTTAATATATTAGCTACTTTATAAAAATAAAATACCACAGAGCCATTTAAGTACATGTAGGAGACAGTTAATAAACAACTTTCTCCACATCTTAGAAAAGCTGTATAAAGATAATGATAATCTCAGCTTTATTTGGGGTGAAAAAGAAGCAAAGTAAACTTCTGTAATCTGACCAAGCACACCTTTATTCTCACACATTATTCATATGGTTAAAGCCTTAAATCATGCTTTTGCTTCATAAATTTACTAAATATTGGTGGAACTGTAGTTCTATCTAATCAGTAAGAATAACTTCTTGCAGAATAGTAACAGCTCTGGAGAAACGAGACAAAGCACATGAGCACAGCACAGTAATGCTTGCAGATACACACACATACATTGACATAATTTGATAAGAATTCCCCTCATTCATTAGAGATTCAGGCAAGGCAATAAAAAAAAAAACCACACTGTTTGTTTTCACAACATACATTGGAATCTTAATTGCTATAGGTTTTTCTTCCTTGTTTCCAAAGCTCTGCAAACTCCCCAAAGAATATTAAGGATCCATTGATACACACGTATTTTTCACATCTTCATAAAGGACCTACTGCTTTAAGTAGTCCATTGCAATAGTTGTGCTCCCCTCCCTTTCTCTTTTTTGGGGAAAAACTATTGCTGGAAAACAGCGATGCACTTTTTAATTACTTTATTTCTAAACAGAAGAATTAAAGAGTGGAGCTATACAAGAATGGACAAACGAAAGTCACAGTTTAAAGCAACAGTTATTTACAGACTGTCCACTCTTCTCTGTTTCTGAATGGCAGAGAGCATGAGAATTGGAGTGGGGAAGAGGGAGAAAAAGGAAAGAAAAATATCTTGATGCTTTAAGAGGTGGACATTTGTTCTCATCTGTACACTTGGAGTGAAAAGAGAATTTTTCTCCACTTGCTACACTGCTTAGTGAGTGCACATTAGATCCAACAAAAAAAAAATTGTAAGGTTGGTATGTAAAATAATAATCCAGAAGCCATATTGATTCAATAGTAGTTTGTTAGTTACCACCTCTCAACAAGAACACAACATTAAAATGAATACAGAACCCTTTCTTTAAGTGGTCAGGCATCATTTGGTCTTTCCTTAACCATAAGGAAATCCTCAGAGAGAGGAGGGTAGTAGCTTATGAATATAGAAAAAGTCACAAAATTGAAATTTGCGATAGGCAAGTTCTAAAATGGGTTACACGTCATAAAATGGAGGAACTATGAAAAATTACTGAAGTAAAGAAGCAAGAAAACACTGCCACAATAACAAAAATTAAGAATACAGACTGGACGGAATTTGGTGATCAGACTGAGCAATCCTGTGATAGGAAAAGTAAGAATAGAAGAGGTTATGAAGGTATTTCTACAGGGAACAGAAGGATCAGCTTGAACCTTCCAGGGTCCAAAACTCCATGAGCCATGGTAGCAGCTGAGGATTCTACTGGAAAATATATTCGTAAGAACTGTATCTGACACTCCCTCTCCTCCCCTACCCATGAACTCACGAGTAGAGCATTGAAGTTGTATATATTCCTTAAAATGAACATGGCTGGGGAAGGAAGGGTTTGCAGAAAAGCACATTTTCTTCTTGTATTTATAGCAAGTTATTCTTACCATAGCTGATTCATAACTGGAAGGGACTTGTTCTGTTCAGTTACTTCTGGATTCATGAGACAAACAAACACCAGCCGCCACAAAAGCGGTTAACTATTGATAGTAGTTCATGTTTTGTTTACAGACTTGAAAGATAAGTGTTGAACAGCCTTTAACTAATGAAAATTTAAAATTGACACTTGAAGCCTATTTATGCAAGATACTAGATACACACTAGATACCTGAATTTAAACAGCATTTCCTGAACTAAAAAAAAAACCCACAAACTATGCCCAAAAACTATGATCTCTTGACATTTCAGAAATAGATGGCAATAATTATCTACATTATTCAGTTTCATGACAAGTCATCATGTATAACAACTGAAGGGTTTTCCCCCCAGCTTGTAAACACTACTAGAAAAAGCTTCAAACATCTGTATTCTGCCTGCACTGTGACTTTTTGTGCAGATTTCTTGCACTTAAGTATAAGCAGATCAGGTAAACGTTCTGTCAACCTGCCATAGCACAGAAAAAGAACAAGGTGGGAGTTATCACTGATTTTTTTTCCCTCAGTGAAAGATGATGGCCAGTCATTTATGTAAGAGATAACTGATGTATTTTTGTCCATCTAAGAATCATTTTAACTCAAAACTGTATTTTTAAAGGAAACACTGAGAAAACCTGAATGGGGCTTTAAAGGAATATTACCTAAAGTTACCAGTTAAGAAGTGACAGCTATCATGGATGTAGTCTAACATTTCCCAATACTAGCACACTAAAAAATAAGAATTATTAAACAGCAAAGCTGTTCTTTGATCTTGGTTGTATAATTTGTAACTTCTTTCTAAAAATTAAAAATTGTATAAATATTTACACCACCTTCAGAATACAACTTTTAGTGAGATAAACCCAATTGCATTGTGATTTAGGCATAGCAAACACCACCTTCTCTTACAAAAAAAGCACTGCAGTCAGACTTAGTCCTTAGGCTTAGAATTAAACCTGACAAAATCAGGGGAAATTAACTTGATGTACATTGTAACTTGGAAGTGTAACTCAAAAATTTTTAATTCATTTTGCACTAAAGTAGTTGTTCAGGTTTTTTGGTGAGTCAATAGCTTGCCTTTTTTCCCCCTGCTATTTGTAATGACCCACCAACATGGAAGCTAAACAGCCATGGATTCCAAACCTGAGGAGACACTGCTCCATTAGAAACCACTCTGTCTTCCTTCCAGAGAAAGAATGTTATTTGTACCAATTTAACTCAAAAATGACAAGAGACTTCAACACACAAACACCAGAGAACATTTCCCTAAAATATGATTTCTCTGATTATTTGTTTTGAATCATTAATATGTTTTAATTTATGAAAGTATATGGAATAAAATTGCTTTAAACTGATTTCTGTCGGGTTCCTTTACTTACACTGAAGAACACTTAAAAGAACTACTGCATGAATCTTTACCATTCATTAAATTAAAGCACCCATTAATACCACACAATTCAAAAAAGGTCAAACTTATTTACAAACACATAGGTTCAAAAAGGTTCCTAGCATTTAAACTGCCACTCAATAAACTACTTTCCACTAAGAACATCTATATTTTGAGATGGATTAGGCAGCTTTAACAGCAAACTGAAAATGCACTCTAGTTAATGAGAGCTTCCCTTTGTGGTATAACACTGGACAACAGACATACCATGCATTTGCTATTACTATGCAATGAATTGCCTGCGGTCCCAGGCTTTAATGTAAGTCACGGAAGGTACAAAAACAGGGGCTCTGAGAACGAAGAACTGCCCACAGTAGGAGAAGATCAGGTTCGAGACCACCTAAGGAACGTGAAGGTGCATAAGTCCATGGGACGTGACAAAATCCATGCACAGGTCCTGAGGGAGCTGGCAGACAAAGCTGCTAAGCCGCTTTCCATCATATTTGAGAAATCATGGCAGTCTGGCAAAGTTCCCGCTGACTGGAAAAAGGGGAACATAACCCCAATATTCAAAAAAGGAAAAAAAGAAGACCCAGGGAACTATAGGCCAGTCAG
>JAOXNO010000078.1:33704396-33756576 GCA_028565335.1 Limnodromus scolopaceus | reverse complement strand
GGTCCTGCACCTGGGACGTGGCAATCCCAGGCACAAATCCAGGCTGGGCAGAGAATGGCTGGAGAGCAGCCCTGAGGAGAAGGACTTGAGAGTGCTCATGGATGAGAAGCTCAACATGAGCTGGCAGTGCACACTAGCAGTCCAGAAAGCCAACCACATCCTGGGCTGCATCAGAAGAAGCGCGACCAGCAGGTTGCAGGAGGTGATTCTACCCCTCTACTCTGCCCTCTACCTCACCTGGAGTACTGTGTCCAGCTTTGGAGTCTTCAACATAGAAAGGACATGGACCTGTTGGAGTGGGTGCAGCGGAGGGCCCTGAAGATGATCAGAGGGCTGGAGCACCTCTCCTATGAAGACAAGCTGAGAGAGCTGGGGTTGTTCAGCCTGGAGAAGAGAAGGCTCCAGAGAGACCTTCTAGCAGCCTTCCAGTACCTAAAGGGGGCCTACAGGAAGGATGGGGAGGTGCTCTTTATCAGGGAGTGTAGTGACAGGATAAGGGGTAATGGTTTTAAATTGGAAGACGGGAGATTTAGATTAGATATCAGAATGAAATTCTTTCCTGTGAGGGTGGTGAGGCACTGGAACAGGTTGCCCAGAGGGTTGTGGATGCCCCATCCCTGGAAGTGTTCAAGGCCAGGCTGGATGGGGCTTTGAGCAACCTGGTCTAGTGGGAGGAGTTCCTGGCCATGGCAGGGGGGTTGGAACTTGATGATCTTTAAGGTCCCTTCCAACTCTAATGATTCTTTGAAATTCTATTCACAGAGGAGCAGGTTTAATTTCTCACGTGACTGCAGCAGGCTAAACTAGACTAGCTAAAAATAAATTAAAGCAGACGAATATTTATTTATGGCAACACTTGTCAATTTTTGAAGTTGAGAAGTGTTTTGCAAGTTATCTACCTACCCTAGAGTAGACAATCAAACACAAGAACTAACACATCTACAACAGCAGTGAAATCAGCAAGAGAATGTCATCCATCACTTTCAGTATTCCCTTTTGTTTCTATCTGGCATGGGGAGGACAGAAAGTTACCTTCAACCCAAGATTCGAGACGTTTTAAATGAATACAATAATAATTCCAGCCTTGCCTGAATTAACTACTTGGCAATAATCAAAATGTTGCAATGCATGACTAATTCTGCTTCCATTTGTTTCTGTGTTGGAGAAAGACAGGACTGAAAAGGAAGGAAAAATTTTCAAAAGGAAATCCTGAAAATATTCACTCTGCTTTTCTAGAACCATACACACACAAAAAAAGAAAGGATTATTCTTGGATGTCTGCTAAATTTTCATTCTTTTATGTATGGACTGAAACTTCATGACATCAACTTTGTGGGCTGAGTTACAAGCTACAGCAAAAACAAGTGCTAAATGCCAAGAGCAATAGCTTGGGTACTAGATTAAAAGTTTCAGAGATCCTTTTGAAATATAAAGTGCTAACCAACAATATATTTCTGTCAAATATATCCAGCAAATACAAGTAACCAACCTAAAAATCCCATCCAAATTGTGCATGGAAGAACCAATTGAGGAAAACAGAAACTGTACCTGAAAGAAAAGCCAATTTTTTCTTCAGAATGGGTAATATTACTGAAGCTTCCATTCTACTTCAGGTAATTTTCACAGCTCTGAAACACAAGAAGTTAAAGTTGTCAAGCAGGGAAAACCAATTACAATGTTTCACTAGAATAAGCACTGGCCAAAACACTTTTGTACTCTTCTGAAGAAAGCACAGAACACTGTAATCAGAATTCAAAGTATTGTAAAAATTTAAGACAAAAAAATTACAGATGCATTTTTCCATGTAAATCTTTAATTAAAGATCTCTTCCCTCTCATTGTAAAAAGAAAAAAAAGTCAAAGAAGAATCTAAACTGGGGCACTGAAACAATTAAATAAAAGTCCTATTTCCCAACCCTATTAAACTACAATTAATTTACAGTTAGATCATCTGTTTGCTCGGTCATTCAGGTGTAAAATAAGTGTAAATAAAATTGCACTTTTGTATAGTCTGTATCACATTACTAGGAATATAATAATTATTTAAATAAGTTATGTTGCATTTATGTCAGGACACTGCCATTACCCTGCCATCAGTAGGTCTTCAACAAAGAAAAACATCCAACAGCCAGAATAAGTATGTCTAACCCATAGCTGTAAATGTTTCTGCTCCTGTTGGCTCAGATCTCTTCTTACCCTCATCCCACTTTTATCGCATTATGAACTGCAATTCACTGTGATTAAACTTCTGTGTTTCATTGACAAATCAACAGGACGCTTGAACTGCAACCTTCTCTTCCAGCCTACACAAAGTAGCAACTGGCATCTGGTGAGAAGGCCGAGTTCATACTTGCACAAATCAATCCATAATTCTGCCTAGAAATATGCAAATCAAGATATGTACCAGTATCCAGTCAAAATAAAAACCAGATTAAAATATATTTTTTTTCTTAAATTTCAGCCATGGGGCTTCAGACTGCAACCCAGAGTTCTTCATCTAGATACTTCAACATTCATTCACACAAATAAAACTTTATCTCCTTGGGAAGGGAGCAGGAAGGAGGGGAAAGTCAGCTGAATCAAAACTATAAATGATCTAGGAAAAAAAGAAAGAGGAAAAAAAGGGAGAACTCCAAATAGAGAGTCTGAGGTAAAACAAAACAGGTATTTCTTTTCTTGTTAAAACAATGAACTTCATTACAAACAAAAAAGACAGAATGATTATTTTTAATATGAAACAGAAATAACGTCTCAATAACTTTTTATTGTCCCCCTCTGTTTACAATGTTCATTCTCATCCCTTATCGCAAAATCTCCATGTTTAAGTGTCATTTTTGTCGATTATATGAAGTACACATTTCCCATATTACAGAAGGAAACAAATAAATTTCAGTTCATTCAGGAAACTGCATCCCAAGACAGCTTGCGCTTTAAACAATTACTCAAATTAGCATCCTATTGAAGCTTCCTGTATGCTTCAGACAAATTTGTAGGTTATTTGTTGCATAAAACACAAAACTCAAGAATGACTCGGGGAGTCATTTTTGTCTCTCAAACGCCACACTCAAACCACCCTGTGTAAGCCGTTTAACTTTGTTAGTATTCTTTTTTCTTAATATATGTAACAGGAACCTGGTTATGATTTTTCCCCTTTCTTCCCCTAGTTATATTTCAAAATTATTACAAATGGCTCTTTATTATAATCAATGAAGAAAGCCCAAACCTACACACACACTTCATTATCTTCATACTTTCAGATGTGAACAAAAGTTTGCATCAACTTATTGACTCTAGGAAGCATGTTTCTTTGCTGTTGTGAAAAGACCTATTTATTTAATATGAAAGCACTGCCTGGCTTTCTGCCACAGTAGTGGCACTGTCCATGGATCAAAATAGTTCTTTTGTTCGATATTTCCTGGAACCAAAGGAAGCATTCTGTTCATTCAGAGTGGAGGGAGGTGAGTCAGAACAATTTGCCGATAATTTCAAACACCTAGCGTTTGTTCCAGAAACTGAAGTTTTCAATTACCTCTCTTCTGTGAGAGCTTTGATGTCCTCCATCTAGACTAAAACTCTCACCAGAGCAGATTATCAGAACATACAAAAAAAAAAAATCTTCAGGTTTAAAAATAAAGTTTAACATCCTTCTCCATCTTCAACACTCCAGAGAATCTCAGGATGAGTTAAACTAAATGTCTTTTTTTAATATTGGAAAGTAAAACAATATCAACAGAGCTGGCATCTACTTTCCACTGGGAGCTATCAAAGGTGTTTTCAAAAAGGTAAACTGCTAAAAAGCAGTTAAGTATATTTAGATCTACAAATAAAATTTAAAGTAGTTTTAACTTGTTTGGAGGAAGAAGAAATGACTGGCTCTTAAATTAGCCATCAAGCTCTCAATTTAGAATGAGGAAAGAATGATTTCCTGCTCAATGCCCTACCACTGTTTTGCAGAAAGAAACAGATTCAGTGTCTATTCAACAACAAAAAAAGGACATTTTGACTCACTAAATAGAAAAAAAGCTACAGAAAGACAAGTGCACTAAACAGAACAGATTTCACCTGAGAAAAAAAGAAATACTTCAAGAAGCTACATTTCATCAATTCCAAAACAAAAGACATAAATTTTATGTTTAAATTTTGCATATATGAAACGAGTTAAAGAGGTTACATGTTTGTTTCTAAAGAGGTTACATGTTTGTTTCTAAAATTCAGCAATCTAGAGTGCTGCATGCCCACCTGCAATCTACTTTGCCAATTAAAATATCATATGTCAAATTGTAAAACTTGTGTCTACAGGAAACACGCTAAATAAAAGAACTATATTGAAGAACTCCACTGAATTTGTTTAGAATGACCTGGGCTTTCAGGTTTTTAAATCAACACAGCAATGTTAATCTCCAACAATGTATTCATTCTCTTGAAGATTTCCACAGAAAAGTGGCAAGGTTAAATTCACATAATATTTGTATTTAAAACCTAAATATTTGAAAGGTATTCCAGTGAAATAGAAAACTCCTACAACCTCTCCCCACCAAGAAGAAAATAATACTGCTTGTGGAAAAAATTCTCTTAAATACAAACTTAAATGAAATAGGGATACATTAGGGAGAGGATTAGGGGGCTCGGGAGACAGTAAACAAATAGTAAAAAAAAAAATTACGGAACAGATCAAAATGTAAACAGTATTTCAGGCTGCACTCCAATGTGAAATCAAATCACAACTCAGTAGGCTACATACCATATCATTTCTAGGCTCTGGAAAGAGCCTAGAGCCCAACTGTAAGTTACATTGTTTTACTCAGATTAAAAATCTAGAAGTTTTTTTAAAAAAAATCCTAAATAGCCACAAAACCCATGCAAAGTAAGAACTACATGTAATTCAGCATAAAAGTGCAAAATTTCTGATGAATGAAGAATATCATCTGCATTTTCTTTGACGCATCTTTAGTATCATCTAATAAAAAAACTGATTAAGAACTAATGTTCAAACACTGCTTAAAACTATTTTAAAAGTCAATTAAAAGAGAAAGAGCAGAGGGAGAAATTGACAGACTCACATTGACTAGATGACTGGAAGCAAGAGAGAAGGTGCCCTGCAAGTAACAGGTGCTTTCTTTCTAAGCAACCCAGTGGGAACCACTGGTCAAAAACCTTAACAATCAAAATTAATTCAGGCTCAATGAGAATTAATATAAACATGTTTACTTATATCCATTACACCTGAAACATTTACTTTCTTCATTCCCTCATCATGTAACAAGCAAGACAGCATTGCTGGTCTGTTAAGCACAGGACTAAAAGTTAGGGGGGAAAAAAAAAAAAACCAAATCTGTTTTCTATTCCTTGCTCTGCTATGAAATATACATATGGCTTTCAGCAAATCATTTATCCCTTTTTGTCTTCATTCAGTCCCTCCATCTAACTCCCTTTTATCATGATGTTTAATTCATTAATGTTTTTGAAGACTTGAAAGATTAGAAGGAACTCCACAGATCTGCCTATAAATAACCAAGAAGCAGATGGGCAGCTACACTGAAAACTGTAGCAGCTTGCAAGTCCAGGCACAAACAATGGCACAAATAACAACAGACATTCTGAAGTATTGCAAAAAGAAAAAAAAAAAAAAAGAAATGAAAGACTCAATCACATAGGATGAAGTTCTTTCAAAATCAACTTTTGAGTTGCAGAACTTCAAAATTAACAGCTATGTTCCCTGAAGCCAGCATGAAAGTTTTTTCAGATGTTAACTTCAACCCACAAAACATTATCCCACGTTTTGCCTGGAACAGCTTAAAAAAAAAAAGTTCTTCTGTCCCACACAGAATTAAAAGCCATATGCAAAACATAGAAAGCTGAATATCAAAATTATCTATGTAGATTATTATTTAACCTTCCCTTAAAGCTGCATTAAAGGATGCCATCTCTCCCACAGCTAAGTGGCACAAAAGCAGATAAAACAAAGGTGTCTCCAGGGCTGATACCCCAGGGTAATTTGAGAAGCCCACCGATCCTGCCCAAAAAGTAGAAGGCAGCTGTAAGCATTGTTTAGTTAATGCTGTCTTCAATTAAAGAGCACATGGAAGCACGGGTTACTCAGCTGGACAGTTTCAAAATATCAACAAAACTGACAGATGATCATCAGCCTGGGTACTCAAATGCAGTGTTTGGCTTTTACTCTTCAATATAATATAAGAAGCACTAATAATTTTTTAGCATTAGAGCCCATTAGAGCATAAGAAAAGGTAACTCCACATATTTAGATAAAACCAAATCAAGCTTTTTTGCTTTTTCCCGATTTTCTTCTTTTTATTTGCTTTTTCACTAACCATAAACACTATCCATAAAAAGAACATACTGAAGTTTTATATTTTGCCTGCTTTTCAAGTTGTACACAAAGAAATATACCTGATCTTCCACAACCTGTTAATTCACAGTAAAGGATTAAGAAAATAAGAACTACAATCTCTGTTGATTTCATCATTGCATAAGTTTGTTTACCTTTAAAGCAAAATGCAACCATACAATGTAAGTTCCATTAAACATACACAGTTAGTACTCTAACTCAGTAACTTGACAGCAGATGAATGGACAGATCTAAAACACGCTCTGGTTTTAGTTAAACCTAGGGTTAACAGTTTGCTAGGCCATGATTGAAAAGCACACTGTCACAGCCATGCCAAATTTAAGCTTGGAAGAACACCTTTTTTCTGCCCAATTTTCACCTGGAGGTTCAAGTCCTACCTCTACACTTTGTCTTTTAACTGTAGCTAATAATAAAATTTAGAAGCTGCCTGTTAACTACTTTCTCTATTTAACCCATCTTCCATATTCGTTTCCCACCCTTTTAGCCCCCTTCAACGTTCTGTGGAAAGTGAAATAAAAGATGAGTGGCAAAAAGAAGTGATGAGCAATATAACAAACAGTGACCCAGCAAATGGAGAACAAGCGAGTAAGGGAGGTTATGCCATCTGAGAAGAAAAAGACATTGAGCTGGTAAGTTTTAACTTTGATCTCAGTCAACTATTCATTTCACAGAACAGTGAAGCTTTTCCTCAGACTTGGAGCAAGCGTCAGAGGAAAAGAAAAGAAGAAAGAGTACCAAGCACAGAAAGAATTAACTAAGGATGCACAATAACATCTGCATGTACAGCTGTAAAACACAGTAATGACACTTCAGTCTTTTCATACAAGAAGGACAAGCACAGGATACCATGCAGGAAATAGCACTCTCAAAGAATAGCACTTCTTTGGATTCAAAGGCCATGCTCACAGACAGCAGTCTTGCTCCAACCCAAAGAAACACATGCAGAAGCTCATAATGATGCTACAACACATGGCATATAAAATGCTAGCTTGCTGGAGTTTTCTACCCGTTCCAGCCCCAGGCCAAGCCAAACACACATGGTATATGTTAAATTACAGCAGTTTTCAGGCTTCTTTTATCTAGAATTGCAGAGAAAATAAGTCACAGGTTTTGGATGCATCCCCACATTTCCCTTTCTGCCACATTTACTGATAGAGAGAATCCGTGTTTACTTTCCTGTAGAATCCTATAGCTTGCCCTTGCAGGATGCCACAGGCAACAGAAGACTATGATCTATCTTATACCTCCTCTTGCAACAGGCAGCCAAAACAGCAGAAGTTGCAGTCATCTGGTATAGTCCCAACACATTTCACAGCATCAAGTGACCACAGAACATGCAAAATGCAATCTGGGAGGTTGCTTCTTCCATCATTTTCTATATAGCAATAGGGCAATTGAAATGCTATGTTCAAAGCATAGCACAGAAATTTTCTCTTCCTCACCACGTTTCCTTAAGACCCCTAAAAAAAAAAATATGGTCTCAGGTCTGGCTCTTAAAACTTTACTTAGAGACAATGTGAAAATAAGACAGAAATCACAGAGACAAATTATGCCACAGAAACAGTCTGAGTCACATGTTGGGGGAAAAAAAATAATCAGCGAATAGTAGAATAAAGTTACATACTCCTCTTCTAGCTGTCTCTACTAAAAAAAAAAAAAACAAACAAGTCATAAAAGCTTGCAAGAATGAGCTGGGGGAAATGAGTACCCTATCACCGGTTCTTTGATAAACTGTCCAAAACCAGTTCATGATGAAAAAATCACAAAGAGCTCTTATGCCTTCAGTACTTCATGAAACTAACGAAGACAGCGAGAAGAAAGTGACTGGACAATTCCAGGCCAAGTCAAAAGACAAACAGCTGCACTGATGAATGCAACTGTTGGCAGTCTGGAGCAAATGAAAAATAACTTTCCTCTGGGGTGCAAGATTAGAACTTCTTGTGCCTTTTATAACATTTATATAAGAAAACAATCTACAACCTCATAACAATACACATACTTGGCACTGGTTACAAGTGTGCGTGGCTCAGGCCCTCAGAATCACTTCTCAGTCCAGTATAGTGACACTACAGCTGAATGGAAGCAAAAAGAAATGCTTTTCTAAACCAAAAGCCATATGGAGTGGTGGGGAGCGTGAAAAGGGAAGGCACTGCTTAAGAGGAAAATTATGGTGGGTTGCACAGACATAAGCATAGTAGACACAAAATCAGTCATCTTTTTTAGGCAGAGAACACTGACCCAAGACGAGAAGAAAACAAATGAGAGGCTAATAAGAAGACTGTTTACAGATTTCTAAAACTTTGGGCTTGATACCCAACCAAAAAAAGTTCCCAGCTCAAGAGCAAGATTTCATGTGGGCCTTGAAACATCCTGAACAATTTACTCTGTGGTTTGTTGTTTTTTTACAAAAAATTATGGTGGTGGCTTCCCCCTCCCCCTTCACTGCACAACACACAAGGAAGACACAATAACAATAAAAATCCCTTCATAAGGAATAAGTAATTTGAGAACTTTACTAATCGCAATTAAACATGAAAGTAGAAGATACTGAAATATGCCAGATCTGGAACATAAATACCTTGTTCATTCACATTTTTAAGTTTCAAAATATTTCAGAATCAAACAAATTCATTGCTATAGAAAATAAAAAATTATCTATGCTGCTCTTGAATTACCATATGCAATAGAAATAAATCTTTAACTTGCACAGATGTCTTCAGTTTTTCTACTCATGTTAAAAATTCTGAACATTTCAGCTGCAAACCACAAACCAAATGGGCCACAGCAACCACCTGCAGTTAACCACAGCACCTCTCCCATCCCCTCAAAATAGAACATGTAACATTCCGCTATCATAAATAAATAAATAGTCACATGCTTCACAGAATATAAAATCTCTAAACTGCTACCTGGAGAATCTTGCACAGATGTACCACATATATTTTCACTGATATCATTTTCTGGGGCCAAACTAGAATATAACACGACAGAATTAGCAAACGCTACGCTAGCAGAGAGAAAATGGACAACACACATTGAGGGTATACTCACCAGAAAGAAACCATTGCTTTTACATACATCTAAAAGTAGATAAGCCATGGCATCTTTCATCTACATATTACCTGTCCATCCTTATCCTTTCCCTCAAGAAGGGCCATTTACCTTCTCAAGTTCAGCCATACATACCATTTGGTGACCAAAACATCAAGTTAACACCAAATCCATTTATCTTATTCTTCCAACACTTTTCCCCGTCTCCCACCCCCACCTTACTTGGTCTAGTCAACATTTATTTTTCATGATATCTCTTCAAGTATACATCTCAAATTCAACTCTGTCAACACCACAGGAGTTTAGCTTGGGTCTGAATTCTCACATGCCTACTATATCTATCTCCCTTGAATCATTGCTTCTGCAAAGCCCTAAGCCATACCTTCATCTCCTCTTAACTATTGTAATTTCCTCCTTAATGGTTTCTTTATGTCCCAGCGTTCGAAACTTCAGCTTGTCCAAAATGCAGCAGCTCATCTTCTCACCTAGAAACAGGAAAACAATACTCCATATTGATTTTCACTTGCTTCCTTGTTGAGCTCAGAGTCCACCGTAGGGATATCCTCACTTCAAACTCTCTCACTCATTTAGTCTAAAGAGCAAAAAGCTTTGCCAGTGCATTTTTCTATCTGCTCACTCAAGGTGCTCAAGTCTTTCATTCCTCTTCTATGCAGAAGCTTAACAACCCCATAGGAGCAGCAACATTCTACCTCAATACTTTCAAAACTTCTTTCCTTACTCTCACCCACAACCACAGCTCCATCTTTAAATTAGATTTCACTTATCTCCACTCTTATGCTTAAACACCCTCTAATACATCTGCAAACACTACTCTTTGTGAGACACTGTAACACAAGCCACACAATTTTATAGTACCCAAGTCAAACTATGTAACATAACTTCAGTATCAAAAGCTTTTTGCTAAAGCACTTTTTAAAAGATTTTACAAAGTCACAAGACAAAAATGAAGTTAAGTAAAGTTAAAAGTAAAGTTAAAGTAAAGCCATGAGTTACAGCCTAAGTAAGTTTGTGCAAAACCAATCGCAAAGATATGGTTCTATGCAGTGTATTCATCAGTGTCAAAGCTTTGTGACAACCAAATACATTACATGAAAATTTGAAAGATCTTATTTTGGAAGAAATTGATCCTACTTACCATTGGCACCGGAACACAGTTAGGCATACAAGTTTGAGCTCTAGATCCCAGATTCTGCAAATTTAAATGAAAAGAGTATTTGACCATGTTTTTAGAGGTTAATACTCAATCTAAAACTTTATTTCCTTGGAGGCTGAAAACAAGGGTCTATTACAAAGGCACATGATAGGGGAGTCAACATTTCCATTATATATCCACAAATACTGTAAGCTAAGCATTCAAGTTGAGTTGGAGAGCAGGAATCCCATATTTTCTACCAAAACATATGGTAGACATCAACATTGTTTATAATTAGCAGCCAATGCTCCTGAGGCAGCACCGGAAGCAGTGGGAAAGTAACAAGAACCAGAATCCTTGTAGTATGTTTTCAGCCAGAGGTAATCTACACAGAGTTTTAGGCAAAGTCAAAAATAGAACAGTGCTAGTGTTTTTTGTGAAAAGAGAAAGAAGGTATTCCTACAAAGTAAGGTAATCACTGCTCTAAAAATTAAAAAGGCAAATTATAACTTGAATTTAAAAAAATATAAATTGTCCCTATTTGTATTAGAAGACACAGAATTAAGAGACAAGCATCAAACATAAAACCTCAACAAATGCTTTAAGACTTGCATGAAACCTTGCAATTGAGCAAATTCCATCCACCAACAAAACCCAAAAACTCAAATAGTGTACACTGTGTTACAGGTGAAGCCAAAATGCCAAACACATTTCATAGGTCTTAAGTTACTTAGATGCAGCAGTCATTACAGTAATTTCTTGCACAAGAAGTTTTAAATTTAAAAAAAGCTTACATTACGGGTATTTTTCTAGTCAGACAAATGTGCTAGCAGCCTCAAAAAGATGGAGAGAAGGCAAGAGAACACACCCATAGATCAGGAATAAGACTATGAATATTAAGTGCTCAAAATAGGTTGAATAGAGACACAGTTGAAATCCTACAACATCATTTGTTAACCATACAAGACACTATGGTAGGCTTTGCCTACTTTATCAGAGGCTACCTATTGAAGGTGTTCTATATTTCCGCAGCCACTCAGTCATTGGGAAATAAAGATGTTCTTCTTCATACTCTGTTCTTAAGGACTCTTGACAGTTATGTAGCATTGTATTAAAGCTCACCATCAATGTATCTAGTACCTTCCAGAAGCACCTCCAGTTCCCCTCCCTACTACCACTGCCAAGCAGCAGCCAACTGAAACTGAGCTGAATTTCACCTGACTCCTTTATTATGCTGCTCGAAAATAATAACACTATGTACATTTCCCCTGTTTATGCAAGCCAATTTAGAATTATAGCCTATAACTCCAGGAGACATCACGGCACTGCTTCTTGTAAGAAATTTAAAAATACACATATTTCCTTCTCTTAACTTTTGTTTCTAGGAAAACTGATGTTACAGGTCAACTAGACTGCAAATAAAATATAAGCATGCTACTTTAGGAAAAAACAGTTGGCTGGGGTGATTTTACAGGATTTTTCAAGTAGTAACCTGCAATATAAAGAACTGTGCAAAATCCTGAAATCCATCACTAAATAATACTGTAATTACTCCTAGTTTTGGGGGTTTTGGGGGCTTTTTTTTTCTTCCTTTGACAGAGCAAAGCATGATCAGCACTTTATCAGCAAGCAGTAGGCCTCTCTGGCCAAGCTTCAGTTCTACTCTGTGGTCCACACCTTTTCCCTTTTCTCCTCCTTAAGTTTCTGCTTGGTACAGACAATGGGACTAGGACTGTAAGAACCCACACTCAGAAAAATGATAATCCTTATCAGCACAGAAGTTCATCACCATCACTGCTCCTATAATGTAACAACAGTATGCATTATTTACTATACACCGAATCTTAGCAGACAGTGTCACAGAATGGGGAAAGAGGAGAAAAACCCAGTTCTTCCTCATCACTGTGTATTTTAAGGTGTGAACTAAGTCAACATCCAATTGTTAGGACAACACAGACACTGCAATACTAAAAACACAGAGGGCCAATATTTCCTTTGGGATGAAGAAAGATGAAAGAAAGACCAACAAAAGCATCTACTAATATCCATCCATGAAAGCCTTACCAATTTTGCTCATTAAAAAAATTACAGACTCAAAAAACAAAGAACCATTCTCCACTAATTGGTAAGAGTGTACTCTTGCTTCCACACTCGTTCAAATCCTTTAAGAAAAAGCGTGCTTTAGAGCATCTCCTTCCTACAACTGCCTGGCCAAAAAGCTGTTAGGAGCCAGCAAGGGCTACTACAGTTATAGGGGAAAGGCAAGTTGCTAGACAATGGACCTGTCAAAAATCAAAGAAATGGCAACCATGGCTCTGAGCAACCACTGCTTCAGCAATGAATCAGCTTCCCTACCAGGCAGCGCTTCCAGAAACCCAGGAGCGCCCGACGCCGAGGCAGTGACACGGCCGTGACTCGTCCCCACCAGCCGGCCACCCGCACTGACCAGCGGCCACGCACCGGAGAAACCCCCGCGACAAACCGAGCGGATCGGCGAGGCGGGGAGCCGGGTCCCGCTCCCGGGAGCCTTCCCTTGCCCGAAGCCCTCTCCTGCCTTCCTTCCCAAGCCTGCCGGGACACCGGTGGGCCCCGGCGGGAGGGGGCCGCCGCCCTCCCGCCGCCCGCACAAAGGCAGGCCCCGCCGGCGGCGGCGGCCACTCGGGAGCCCCCCCCACCCCCGCCACCGCGGCCACGTATGTAGCGGCGGCACGAACAATACCCAAACCTGTTGCGCGGGTCCCCCCTGGGCTGTACCGACCTGCCGTGCCCCCGGCCCGGGGACAACGGGCAGCACCCACAAAGGGGCAGGGAAAAGGTGGAAGGGCGGGCGGGGGTGTGGGAGATCCGCAGCCAGCCGCCAGGTACCCCGTTAGCCCGCCCGCCAACCAGCCGCGGGGAGGCGGCCCCGGCCGGAGAAACCGGGCTGTCCTGCCGCAAGGCCGGACCACCGCGGCCCCCCAGGAGGGCCGGGAGCCGGCCAACAGAACGGGGCGCCCCGCAGGTCCAACGCCACTGCCCGGGGAACAAAGCGAGGCCAGGCCGCAGGGCCTGCGCTGCGCCCGGGGCCGCTGGGCCGCCCCCTCAGCAGGGCTGCGGCGAGGGAAGAGCCCCTCCGGACGCGGCTACTCACCCGGCTCCAGCGCTCCAGGTGCCCGGGCTGTGAGGATCGCAGGCGGGCGGACGCGGGGCGGAGTCTCGGACCCGCCCGCTCCGGCCAGGCTGCGGCGGCCGCCCTCAGCCGCCTCGTACCGCCTCGCTGGCCCGCCGGCAGCCCCCGGGGACGGGGGCGGGCTCCGACCCCTCCCCCGTCGGCAAGGAGACGGCGAGCACCGAGCGCTACCGGGCCCGCCCCCGCTCCGCTGCTCTCGCCTCAGACCCCTTCCTCCGCCTGCGGGGCGCGGAGCCCGCGGTACCGCCCGCCCCTCCCGGCGGAGCCGCCGCGGCAGCTGCGCGGGAGCCGGGCCGGCCGAGGGACGGCCCCACCCCGCCGGGAGACAATGGGCCGCCACCGCCGTCCCGCTAGGGGGTGCCGAGCGCTGCGCCCCGCAGGCCGCGGCAGGCCCGGCCGGGCCAGGTCCCCTTCCCGCCGCCCCAGCCTCCTGTCAGGAGCCGAGGGGCCGTTGGGGATAACCCGGCGTGGGACAGGCTGGAGCCTGACCGGCTACCGAAATTTTCGCGCTAGCAATAGTCGTGCGTGACGATTTGGCGGATATATATGCGCGTGTGTTGAATGCAAGTCAGATGGATCGCAGGTGAGAACTGGTCGTTGATGACACCTCGGGCAGATGTTGGCTTCCACCTGTGGCTCTTTGCTATCGGTGTTGCAGTAACCGCGCAGCCGACGTGCGTTTTGTTTCCCACAGATTGCAACCTGTCATCTGTCCAGGCTCCTGGACAAACATCCTGAAACTCTATCATGCCAAGGCTGAAATAATACAAGAAAAAATGTGGAAAGAAATACTATGGAGAAAGCCAGCCAGGACACTTGTCTTACTTTCAGTCTTAACTGGCCTCGGTCAAGTTGCTGTCAGTCTTAAATCTCCTGCTGAACACATCGTTTCTAGGCTACATAATGGCTCTTAAAAAATGAATTGGCTTCTGCAAACTCTATATTAACAGTTATCCTGCTCTTGTAATTTGCAGAATGACTGTATGTTGTTTGCTATATCTTATATTCCATATAGAAGAACCATCTCACGTAGGCTTGGCTTCTCCCCTTAAAAATACAGTTTGCAAAACCGCCACTGTTCCCTTCCCAGTGGCTGCCAGTCAGCACGAGCTGTAGGAATCACCCTCAGAGCACGCCTGTGGTACTGACCTCATCCCCGGCCTCCGCTGACTCAGAAAGCTGTCCTTCTCAGCAGACCAACTCATTGGACATGCAAGAGCTAGAGATAAAGAATTGCCATTAAAATGTTCAGAGGAGGCCTGTGAGCCTCGAGAACATACCTTCTCTGTCTCTTCTCTGTCAGGTCTTTCCTGAAAGAACACTAAAAACAGCAACAGCAAAGCAAGTAGAAGAGCAAAAAACTTCGCTAACAACCTTTAGAAATAAACAGAGATAAGCAATCTTCGTCAGCTTCCCACTTAAAGTAATTGGTGTAGAGAACCATATACATTATTTTGTACTTCTTAAAGAGGAAATTTTTTTAAATATTTAAACTTTGTGCACTAATGGTTTATGAATGCACCAGATACAACTTTTAGGTCCCTCTTCTACATTTATGCTTATTTATTGTGTTCTTGTCAGAAGGTAAGACAACAGAAAGAGGCTTACACTATTCATCAACATTTACTTAAGATCCCACGGGCTCGATCTTTGTAATCTCTGACTGTAGGACAAACAGTATTTCAGAACACAGAATAAGGGATGGGACGCCCAGCACTGATGTTCAGCATAAGTGAAAACCCAGTGGAAGTCACTGACACACATATCTTTTATCTATAAGAGGAGCAAAACTAAAATCAACAAAGGGAAAACTACAGCTGACTGCCATACCAAGTTTTTCTTTGTAATTTCACACTTCTAAAAGCCTCTGCAGTGCAGGCATTACATTCTGTGTACCATTCCTATCACACAGCCTACACAATAAATTAAAGTACTTCTATTTATGACAAGGTTGTGCACTTTGGTTTGGCTTGTGGATCTCAAACTTTTCAGTAGGCACAAACTAATTAGTACTATTAAAAATTCTCATAGTTACTTTTGAGAGAAGAGAAATTTAGGCCAAAAGGGCACACACCCAACTCGTCCTTCTCTATTTTCCTGGTTGCAGCAGGAATCTCTTCTCCGTGACTGAAGGAGGCTTCTCTCCATGCAGAGAGGAGGGGCAGGACTCTTGCAGGGGCTTCCAGTGCTCTAGGAGCAACCCAAAAGTCGTTCTCATTTGTACTCTCTCTGGAGCTGTGCTAGTTTGAGTATCAAGACATTGTAACAGGCTTTCAGACTTTTCTGCATATACTCTGCTGAGCGTTTGCCAGGACAGAATCTGAGATGGTTAATTTTGTTTAAGGTCATACCGGCAGTTTGGGGTTGTAGTTAATTGCCTTTGCAAACTACCAGTAAAAAGAAATCACAGTCCATTCTTGTATCAAGGATCCATTTGATTAAAACGGGCCTTAATATATGCTATTATTCTCCAGCAGCCATGCCAGATTTACTCAAATACGAATAAAAGTAAATAGGCTGAAAACATCCTGAGCTTTGGGCGCTGTGCTGCATGCCAGCACAACAGAGCCTTTGTTACAGGCAGAGCAGAGCCCTCACAATGGAGTTACAGCTTCCAGCTTCAGTTGCTGCACTTCCAGAAGAATCAGCCTTCAGAGAAAAACAAACCAAACCCCACACACACTTCTAGTGGTCGCCAGCTCATCACCATATCACTGGTCCCAGGTTCCACTAGGTGTGACAGTGGCCATCCTGTGCAGCACCCCATGGGTCCGCTATGCATCTTTGGTCTCGCTCCACTTGCCAGAGGGCCCAGGGAGTCACTGTCGGGGAAACCCCCCACCTGGAGTGATTTACTCTGCTGCCTTGCTTGTTATTTGCTGCCACATCTCCTCACAACAGAGAGGCAATTGTTTTTACCTGTAGTACAAAACTGAATGTGAGTAGTTAAATTAGTGTAAGGCAGCACTACCCAGCCTAAGCGGCTAGAGACGTAAGTTGCAGACCTTTGCAATTCACGAGAATACTGTATAGACAGTAAATAAGCAAATAACTATATGCAGTAGGGTTAGCGTACTCTGGCAGTGATGAATTGTAAATAAAAACTGGAGAACGTTTTGTATAATCATAACAAGATGGTATCATGGTATTCACGGGTAAGCAGCAGAGGCAACTACTACTTTAAAGCCTTATGCGTTTGTCATACAGCCAGATTCGTGTTGGCAAAACAGTAGGAAAAGTCCCTTCTATGTTGATAAACAATATTAGGAGGTTTGGGAAGTGGAAGTGACAGAAAAATATAAGCATTCAGTGCACATTCAAAACACCACAGAAACAAACAAAAGATCTGCAACAGTACTCCGTGTGTGAGCTACCATTCACTGGCTTCTGAAGATAACCACATTCACCTGCTATTAGCATAAAAATTTGAAATATCCTTTTAAACACGAATACTAGTTTTTAGTCCTGAACTGAGGAGAGACTGTTTCTTCTGAAACAATCAGCAACAAAGCCTTAAATTGTGCTCTTAACAGAATCTGAAACTCGAGTCCCAAAGAGCCCAAACCCGTGAGACTGCATTTACTGATTAGCACAAGCTGAAAGCCTGGCCCTCTGTGGAGGCAGTGCCTAGCAGGTTTTGAAGGATCTATGTTTTATTACATTCATACTTATCAAAGAGTGTATAAAACAATCTTTTAAATTGCTATCTCAAATTGGCAATAATTTTGAAGTTCTTCAGTTAAATTATTTTTTAGAAAAAGAGAAAGCCTTTGTTTTATAAAGGTCTTTGCATGAGTGACATGTCTATAATGAGAGACAACAGTATGAATCTTTGCAAGATTCTGAAGAAACTGGGGGGGTGGGGGGGTGTCTGTGTCTTTTTTTTTTTTTCCATATGCTTCTTAGTGCTCACATAGAAACAATAAAGCACAATCTGATCTCATCATATCCTTCCAAATACTAGAGGCTGTTGGATTGTATGTCCTGCAGCAAGCTCTGCAGTGACTTTTATTACCTTGTTTAATTACTTTTTTATTTTCTATAAAATACAATCTTCATAACTTGTCCTTTTCTTCTTACTGAGGAAGTAAGGCTTTCTTGTAAAAAAAATAAAATAAAATAGAAGCCTAAAGGCTGCATTGCCTGAGTAGCAACCTGAGAAATGTTTAATGGAAAAAACACTATCTGTAGTCAGTATCTTGCTGCCCAGGTTTCTTAAACATGAACATGGTTTCCTCACAAATTTATTTAATCTTGTGAAGGAGAAATGGTTTCTGGCTGCAGCAGACCCCGATCCTCCATAATACAGGGGGAATGCCTTCCTTTCTGCACAGGAGATCTGTCCACCGGGTCTGCCCTGGGTCTTATGTGCAATAACAAGGCTATGGATCTTGATCCTGTCTCTGTAGCTTCAGTCAGAAGGTACGTGACAGTGGAATGGAGATGGGCATGTCTCAGGTCATGTCTGTGGCTGCAGGGGAAAGAGATGAGAACCAGCTTGCCTGTCACATTAGGTGCTTGTGCCATACCACTGAGCAGGTTTGGTGGGGTGTCTACAGCATACTGTGTCACCAGGTGGCTCAGTCTGACCAGGGGTTACTGCCCTGATGCTTGCTGAAGAAAAGGAACAATTGTGCTTACCATTTTGAGTGATTCCTGTACAAAGCACCTAATGTTCTGCTGGAACCATACTTGCAGCTCCATGCTGCATTCTTCTGCTTGCACCAAAAAAAGAAAGAACAGAGATTATTCTGATGAGGCTTGGTTACTTACTGTCTCCCTGCAACCTGCTCACTCTTTAGTTAACATTAGCCTGTAGAATAAGCTACGTTCAGTATCACCACCATTTTTGCTTGCATTAGATTTACATTCCATCTTGAAAATGGACTATTTGCAGGTGTATTGAAAAGTTAACAGCTTAAAGAAGGTTAGATGGTAATTTATGTCAGTGATCAAGAAACAGGTTACTTTGTGTGGTCTTAGAAAAGGGGAAAACAAAGACGGCTTTACACTGTTTGTGTGCATTCACCATCTTTGGGTATTCTAGATTCTAGCGCAGTTCTAACCAGGAGACGTTAATGACCATGGTCTTGAGAAAAACCTCTGTAGTTTTTTTCTGGGGGTCAGAATGGGGATCATTTGGAGAAAGAATAAATTGAAGAGAATTTCCCAGCAACTTTTTTTTTTTCCTGTAGCATCTAAATAGTAAATCTTTCTATGTTAAAAAGAACTTGTCAGTTATGGATTTTAAATACATTCGTTGTATAGGTCCCTCTTCATATGGCCTGGATTTCTAACTTTACAAACAGCAGCTGTCTTCCAGGGTATATACTAACAATAATCACAATCATCGTTAGCAACAGTGAATTGAAAGAGGCTAAGAAATATGTGCTATTTTTAGAGGCAACAAGCTAGAGCTCTTCACTCTCAGAGAAAAGCCATTTTTAGGAGTAAGTGGCTGAGCTGGTTAAAATTCGCCACTGGTTCTGCTAGTCTATGGATGTCCTTAAAGATTCATGACTTTATAGTTTATTATGTTTATTAAGCATTTAGGAGCTTTAAATTGTAACCTTTGGTGTAGAAGAGTGCTTATTTTATAGAGATTGTGCTATTTGGTGTTCAGTTACTCAGTGTTCAGTGTTCACCCTGCATGTCAGAAATCCTCATCAAGAAAGATGGAATTTCATGGCTAAACCCCCAACTATTTTACCAAAGAAATTTATTACATCTGTGATTATAGTTTAAAAATGAAATATTTTTGAATGTGTGGAGGTAATTTCTCATTGCTTTATAAAAACTGTTGTTTACAAACTTTAATGCATGTTGAAAGAGTAGTCTCAAATATAATTCATTTGGTTTATCCTTAACTTTAAAATATTTCTGAAACCTTCGTCAGAATGGCCAAGATTTTCAAACACATCCAAAAAGCCCTTGGAGCCATGGGACATGTTTTTAATCCACAGAGGTGTTTCAAAATCCCACACATTGATCCTTGCTTTGTTGTTGTTTTGCATAGTTCATAAGTATTTTGTAAACTTCTTTCTATATCAGTTTTCTGCACACATACAGCAGAAGTCATGGGCAATCAGGCTGCAAGGCCTACCTCATTCACGGAGGTCACATATTACAAATAGGTTGTAAAGTCATTTAGGCCACTTTGAGAATAAGGGACTATTTAAATGGAATATGAATAATACTGTCTCATCCAAAGTGCTGATAATTTTCTAGTCTGAGGTCGTGAGCTTTTTGTCTTTACAGTATTTGGTGTTATACAACAACTGAAATTTGGATGTAACTGTTGAGTACTAAATTAGGTACTTGGCACGTTGTCTTCTAGTACATGAACATAATTTCAGAACAGCTCATACTGAGAGATGAGAAAAAATAGGGCAGAGATGAGGGAAATCATGCAACAACTTTTACTTAATAAGGTAATACTGAAAAACTTTCATAAAAGCAAATATTGTTGAAGAATGTTATCATGCACTGAGTAACTGTATGGAACAAAATTTTACAAAACATGAAAATTTAGATTTCTATCTGGAAAAAAAAAAAAAGATAACCCCCCCTCCCTTACAGACTCATAGCAAATTTTACTTCAGCAAATGATCTTTTCTGAAGAAGAGATCATTAAAACGCCTCATATTCTTCCTATGAACCAGTGAGCAGGTAAAAAACCTTATGTACCATGAATTAAACTTTCAGTAGTGTAAACTATAAGGAAACTTATCAGATGCATAGAGGTAAAAGTAAAGGAATCTCAGGGAGCGCAGTCAGGGGCAGCTCAAGTAACGTGTGTGCAACTCCACTGTTAGGGCATGGCAGCGGTAGAAAACATTTCTGTACTTGGATTAGGTAAGAAATTTAAAATCAGTCATTTTGATTGTATAGAGGTCAATTTCTTATACTGTAACAAATGTTCATGAGTACCTTATTGCTTCAATAGTATCTTTCTTGTCATGGTAATAAAGGTATTTAAATCTACTTCATTTTTCAGCATTAAGAGCTAAAGCTTAGTTATTTCTCAATATTTAACTGGCTTAGCCTCAGAGAGGCAGGAGTTGGGTGGACTCCCCCACAGTTTGGTGCAGGGTAGGCAGCAGCCAACTCTCGACTGTCACGACAGCCTGTCTGTGCCTACCCATCAAATCCGTCCAGTCGATCTGTGTGGTTTATAGATCCTTTTACGGTGAGCTCTTCAAGCTGTTGCATTTATTCTCAGACTCTACAGAAAAGGAACAGCTATTTGCCACATCACACTCTTGCATCTTTCAGAAAAACTGTGGTGGTTCTATTCCTTTTCAGGTTTTGTAATGTTGTGTTTTGAGCGGGAGGAGGAAGCAATATTTGTACTTAATGAAATGGCCATCTGGAGTAAGGGCTTTTCAAGTTCTGTGCTTCTCTAGTGGATGTATTGCTTGATAAGAGTTTGATATTATTACTGACTTTTATTGCTTATTTCTACACAGGCTCATATTTCAGGATTTTTGAAACATTTTTTTTAACTGAATCAGAAGTATAGGTGGAATGTTGTCATATTTGAAACAACACAATAAATACAGAGCTGTGCGATTGTTTTGCTTAAGCGTTGTGCAAGGACTGTGCTAGTTTCACATGATTTTATGAAATAATTGGTTTTCATTCATTCTTCTCCTAAACCCTTTTTCATAACTGACTGTTGCTATCTTTCATACTTTAACCATAAGTAAAACATGTATGTTCTCTAGTTACAATCAGCAACTGGAACCAGTTAGCCGTTTTATCCTAAAAGCAAATATTTTGCTTATAATTTGCTGCCCTGTATTTATGAATGCCTGTATGATAAGAATCTGGAATAAAATAGGGAAAAAAACCCAGCAGTAGAAAGTTAGAATTCTTAAGGCTGGAAAGAAACATTTGAGTTTTCCATATTTTGACATTGCAAATTGTCCTAAAGAACGTTCCTGCTTAAAATTCATGAGCACACTAAGCGTGCGTAGCCAGAAGCAGCACGCTTTTAAACCTTCCTTAGGATAAACAGGACCCATCTGTTTCCATTGGCTTCTGTACCGTCCCGGCCACCTATTACCTCTTCAATGAAACATGTCCTTATGCCCATCGGTTGTTGTCACCAGTGCTAGTGCCAGCTCTTCCCCTACAGCTTCCACAACATCTTCTCTAGCTCAGGTGAAGTCCTTTTCTGAACTCCAAACTTGCTGGCCTGTTTAGTGCCTAGAGTTTATCACTTCAGTGTCCTGCCATGAGGGAAGTAAACAGCCTTCTCAGCTTTGCCTTCAGCTAACAGTAGAAACTTTGTTATGCATTTCTGTTTCGGTTTCCTCCCTACTCTAAACATGCTTTGGGTTTAGCTCAAAATTCTCTCACTGCACCCACGCTGCCAGTCTACCCGTCCCTCTGTCGCTTGGAAGATGGCACGTGTCTCTCCATCCTCCCACCTGCAGTCAAGCTCTCCTCTGTGGTTGGTCATCTCAGGCCACTCTGATAAGCCCTAGCGTCATTTGCAGCTGCCCCTCTTGCCACTGCCCTTGCATGGTGCATTTTAATTCATGCAGCTACACATTGAACCAGGCTGGAGAAAACTAAAATAAAAAATAGCTTCTTTCCCTCCCCCTCAGGTTGATTCAGTCAGCAGTTTCAACAAACGAAGTATTCTTCAAACTCTACCTTGAGTTAAAAGGCAAATCCCTCCTGCTAAGTCATACGTGCCCTTCCCTCTGAGTACTTGGCCAGACCTCTGCACCTTTTCCTAGTATCCATCCTTGACTTCAGTAGTCCCATCTTCAAACATTTTTCTGCCGCCCAACAAATCTGACTAACCAGGGTTTTCTAACCAGCTGCTGTGCCACTCTTCAAATGGCTTCCAGTTGAGTGGAACCAGAAAACTTTAAGGCCCCTCCAATATTCCAATTTTTGAACACGTGTCACAACCTCTGGCAGCACGCAGCAGATTACACATTTGCTGTGACATTTAGTAATATAGAAACGTTTTGAGATCAAACACAATTTGTAAGCTGTGCAGAGATTCCCCAGGCAGTTACATATTACTTCTTCCTTCATTCTTTTTAATTTTCGACTCAGTGTAAGAAGTTTCTATTTTTGATAGAATGGGAAGAAAAGCCTTTTCATAATTCTTGTTCCAGTCCTGCTAAGCCTCATAAGCATAATTAGTTCTCTTGTATTTATAATTCAAGGTGACTACTCACGTATATGAAGTTGCTTGTTTGAGTGAAATATCTGCAGAATTAGACTTATTTTTTTTGCACTGGAGTGCAGATCTTCTAATGGGGTCTGTACAGGTAGCCACTACTGACTAGAAGTCATTCATTTCAAACAGTTCTGTAGCTCCACTGGCAGACTGTGATCTGGGCTTTAGATCACCTATAAACCAGGTAAGCATATAAGCAATATAAAAGATTTGAAATCAGATTTCTAATGACTAGAAGTCTTTTGGAATAGCACAATCACCTTTAGCTGCATGAAACGTGAGTCAAACTGACAAACCTGCCTTTGGTTGTCTGTGTTCTGTAAAGCAGACATTAGAGGCCAGACCCAAGTTGCTCTTAACAAAGGCAGTTCACTTCCCAGAGCCAGTGTAGGGAATACCTCCCAGATCATGCCTGAAAATGCACAGTTTCGTTGTTTCTGTCATGGAGCAGGACACAGATACGCATTTGTAAATATTTGCAGCAGCTGATCAGCAGGAAAGCAAAGCAGAAAACGAACAAAACCCTGAAGTCTTTCCGTTGTAGTTGGTAAGTAAAACATTGTAATTGAGTTTAATCTAGACTATGCCTCAAAATTTTCATCCTTGAATAGATTTCAAGTTTTTCTTGCATATTCATTAATATCCTTATTTTTATCAGTGGCTGCCATGCATTTTTTTCAATTACTTTTTTAGGCTTCCCTGGCAGAGCATGCCTTCAAAAGTTATTAATAAACTACCGTATCCTGAGTGCTGAGTTGCAGCACAACCTTTTAAAAATACAATCCACATTTCTAATTTCAGGTTTAAATGCAAAAGGAAAGATTTTTCTCTTTGCTTTGCAAAAATCCCTTTAGGACTCTCCATTTAAAGAATCAAAAATAAATTTTCTAATGTGCAAAATGCTTACTGTTTGTTGCAGTAAAAGCATTGTAATTTTTTAATATGATCATATTCTCATTTTCATTTATTTTATTAATAATAAACACCAGCAATAATAAATTTTATATATATAATAGTTAAATATAACAAGGTTACATCCAATCATAAGGAAACTATACAACCTAATAGAAGCTTATGATTATTTTTATAATATTAAATCAATAAATAAGCTCTGCTTATTGGTAATGGAAACAGGGTGCATGCCATTATTTTTCAAACAATTATAATACAGGAATCATACTTCCTTTTAAAATTCTATTTACACATAACAAAGCAGAACATGCATTTGCTTGCCAACAAATTTCGCATCTATTTTACTGAGAAGGGAAATTATTTCACAGTGGTTTTGAAAGCTTAGACATCTGTAAGCCATTCCAATGAAAATTTTTATTGATCTAGAGGTTTTCAGTTGTTCAGAAAAAGCAGGAGGCTGCAAAAACATTAGCACAGGAGGAAAGGGAAACAGCAGTTGTGGCCACATTGTTTATGAACTTTATAATAAAATAAGCCCGATATTGGCTCAACTTTCATTTTGGCATTTATTTTAAAAAGCTGTAAATGACAGCACTGCGGAGGCATCATGTAGGTTTTGGGGTTTTTTTGAAGAAGACTGAAAAATAAGTAGCTTTATAGTAGGGAAGCTGCAGTGGTGGAATCCTGTGCACAGGAGAGAGAAAGGGGGGCTAATCAGCCTCGCGTTGTACGCTCGCATCCCTGATAGCGCAGCAAAGCGATAATCCTTTCCTGTGCAGCACAGGAAGATATCACTTTCAATCTGGACCTCAATATGAGAAGTGTAATGACAATTCAGAGCCTGGCGCTGATAATTAGGAAGCTAGAGGGACTGATTTATGAGGAAATGGCATTGATTAAAATTTGCATTTAGAGCACTTTCTTACAGAGGATCACAACTGCTGTATTAGTGTTAGACCAGCATTTGCAAAAGCGAGTGCTAATGGGCTGCTGTACTCCCTTGGCCTCCGGTACTCAGCAGATTTTCTGAGCAGGTGTTTAACAAAGCCAGGGCCTGCTGAACGCCCTTCTGCTAAATACTCCACGAGGAAGTGGTGGGGATATAGCTGAAGCAATAGACACATTACTCTTATTTGCGAAAACACTCAGACAGCCACTTCCCTTTGTTTCCAGGCAGGTGCCCCTGATTTAAACAGCTCAAAGGCATAAATAAAGTGACAGGAGTGAAGGGTCATTAGGATTGTATAGACACTACTGGTAATTCAGCAAACTGCCTACCTTGGAACCTCTAACAGAAAAACAAAACAAAACAAGCCCTCTGCCACTACTTCTCCCAAAACCTCAGCCAAAAAAAATTACATAAACTTTGACTGGATATGACTGGCACAGCAATAGATGAAAGCGTGCAGAGAGAAAGAAGTGGCTATGGAGGGGTTTGAGTGAAACCGGAGGGAATTGCAATTCAAAGGGTAGTTGCATCAGCCACTGGCTGCAAAATCACATCCACCACTGAAGGTACATGATGCAACCAAAAAGAAGAATATTGCGGAAAGGGGAGATGCAGGTATGTGATTAGATATAAGATATATCCACACCCACAAAAAGGGGAGTGAAAGTGACAGAGAACTTTCCATGATTTTACCAAAAAACTATTGGAGGGACCTGAAGAAGATCCATAGAGATAGACGTGATTTGGGAGTCCTAATAGTGTCACCATAACACTATGTACACTAATTAACCGCCAGAACTTTAAAAAAAAAAAAAAAAAGGAGGGGGCAGGGGGAGAATAATTCACTTTGGGAGCAGCCAGGCTTCTGGCAGATTTATGGTGTACACGTCATACTCCCATGGTTTCTCCTGCCCTTGCTCTTCTCCCCCCACCAATAAATACCTGTAGTTCCTTCCCGTGTGCCTACCCTTGTTATGTAGAGAGTTGTAGTAGGAATGTAAAGACAAGGGTGAGTGGAGAATGAATGGGAGTGCCTGGAACAAAGGGCAGGAGAGGATATAAGGGGCCACGTGTAGGTGGCACCTAGATTAGCAGGTCATCAGGATCCCAGCAGATCGGTGTGCAGCCCCTAAGCATACTCAAGTTAGGAGACAAAGAAGAGTGAGTAAATCCCCATGACTCACAGGGATGGGACAGGATGGAGAGGCTACTGACTGACAGCTCCTAAAGGGTGTATAAAAGACATATCCAGAATCAGCACATGGAGCTCCTTGAGAAGAGTGCAGAAACTGCAGAAAAACTGAGCATGCTAATCGGTTCAGCTAACAGAAGCAAGGAAGTACTCAGTATCTGCTACAAAAATAGAAAGGGATTATAGAGCCTTTACATTGTTTTCCACGGCTTATTCTGTGGAATAAGTAATATTTGTATTAGTGGAAATGAAGACATGCAAAGCATTATGAAGTAACCTTGGAGAAGTAGAGCTCAGCCGCAGCACACAAGTAGTTCTTTGCAGTGAGATGGGTCTTTTGCCTTGCTATAGGACCAGCGTCAGCTGTGACTAAGGCATAAGCGCATATATCAGAAGATCTAGCACATATAAAGAATTCGTGGTGCTACTGCTGGTGAATATACATCACTTTTAATTTGAAACAGATTCATATAGGTCATTGCTCCAGTGAAATACATCTTTCAGTGATAATTTTCAAATCTCTCAGGTTCTCATCATTTAACCATTGTTAATTATTTAGCAATTATGCTGATGAAAGGTTAAAAATTATCACAGAGGCATTTCTTCAGTCAGAGGAAGGAGAAATGGTTTAAAATTAAATCCTTGCAGTTGATGCTTAATGGTAATGACATGCTATTTTTATATTATTTGAAGTAACAGATGATTACTTAGAAACTTCGGCATTGGAAGATGGGCTAGAAAAGTATGGTGATCCAAATAACAGACAAGCATTCTCTTCTGTGAAATTAGTACATGGAAGAGGCCTTTACAGAAATACAGCTTTACAAAGAGGTATCTTGATGAACACTGAAAACCACAACTTGAGGTTTATATGTCAGGGTCCAAATGTAAGGTAGGCAGAGACTACAGATAGGAGTGTGAAGAGAAACTTTGCCTTTCTAAGAAAGAACAAGGTGTATTTTCACATATTACTAATACAGTTAATCATGCATATTTAAATGAAAAATAAAAGTAAGTTAAACCAATAGCAGGTGCAGTATCTTTTTAAAACCATACCTGAACTACCAGGAACTTCTGGTAAGTTGCAGATTTCTTCTACTATTTTTTGAAATTTAGCATAGGTTAAATAACTACCACACCTGAATGTCCCATCAGCCATTTCAGCCTGCAAAAATGAAAATGCAATCTATTTAATTTCTTCCACAAGCAATAGCTGGTATCCAGGGTAGGCATAGGAACCTGTATTTCATGCTTTCTTCTCCTCTTTAAAGGAAAGCTGTAACAAATGAGCCGAGCCTTCCTCCTCAAAATGAGTAACGCTGAAGCATTTCAGCGCAAGAGCAAGAAAGCGTCTCAAAGTCATCAGGGGTCCCTGTGAAGAATATCCTGCCAGGCACTCACACTTAGGTTCAGGAAGATGTATTACGAGCACCTCTACCGATTGCATCCCTGACCCCACGTGGAGGGAGGTGGGAGGAATGCAGCCTGCTCACGCAGATTCATCTCAGGTTGCCAATCACTTGGTGTCTTTCTGGTGCCCCATTCTAGACGTTGTAAAGTCTTCACTGAAAGATGAGCCACTCTTTTGAGTATGTCGGGGGCATTTAACATAATGCTGGGTGCCATAAACAACTTCAAGGCGATTGATGACCTAATATTTGTTAGAAATAGCTAGAGTGCTTATTCGAGCAGTAATAAGAAGAGAGCTATTGGCACATTAAATTTAAAATAAGGACAAATTTGAAGATTCAGCGATGCCCTGCAGTATGTGGAAGTACATGGAGCATACGGAACTTCTCGCACTTTTCTGAGTATTTATTAGGGCTTAATATCCAAACGTTAACTGCAAAATACTTCAGGAAATACCATAATTTTGAAGAGAGGGGAATACAACCCTTCTGTCAGGCTTTTACTGACAGCAAAAAGGATGAGATTAAAACTTCAGGAGATTCTAGTCAACACAAGTTTAAATATATTACCTGAAACTTGGAAATATTAAACTGAACTAATTATTCCCACTTGTAAATGACAGATAAATTCAAGTATTAAAACAGTATTTCACTGAAGAGGGGAGGAAGAAGCTCTAGCGAGGTGGTAGGATAGCATGTAACAAATAACCATTTCTTTAAAGTGCAAGTATATAATATAAAGTCCTTCTTTTCTATCCCGTGTTGTGTCCTCTGGCCTCATCCCATGGTAGCACCTCAGCCTTGCACGTTATGGCTGTGTTGCCCACCCTGCTGAGGAGCAAGCCTCAAGATCCCGAAGCTCCTGGGGCCCAAGCTGATCATCATTTGCTGGTGCCTCCAGCTGTTTGCCTCACCTGCCCTGTTGCTCCAAAGGGCCTTTGCAGCTCCAAGCTCATGTGAGTAGTCACTGCAGCCCTGTTAATGGTGTCTGCTCCTCAGTTCCCTCTGCTCTCCAGCCAGTGTCTGTAACGCGCAGGACCGCACAGGGGGTCTTTGCTACTCAAAGCAGACATTAAATAGACTTCCTATCCTCCCTTGTCAGTCTATAGCTTTTGCATCCTAAATCGCATTTACATGAGCTGATTCACCCAGATTTATGCTCAGTATTGCAACTACACAATTTCATTAATATTAGAAGAAGTCTGTTTGTTACAAAGAGAAATACTTCACCTGTAACACTAGCAGCAAACCATGCATCTTAGAGCTGACCCTTTGCTCCTGTCCTGCAGCCAGATGTCAAGAGTCCTCCTCCTCTTCTGGCGGGAGGGCAGCTCTTCCCTTCAGGCCACAGACATCAGGGTTGCATTTGTCTAAAGAGAGAAAAATGTAGCTGATCTTCCTGATTCTTTCTTGAAACAGCAGAGGAGGAGATAAAATAAATGGCTTGACTGAAACCTTATGTGAACGTAAATTGATGTAGATTAAGAAGTCAGTTTGGTCATAATAGTAGGCAGAGCTTATCATTGCATTTCATTTCTTTTAATGGGCACTTTCTGCTGCATTTATACAAACAGGGCAATTCCTTTTAAGCTGAATGGTGCATGTGTATTCCTCTGTGATTTAAAACAGCCAGAGCTTGAGGGCATATATATCTGAACTGCTCCATACTCTTCCTTTTCTGTTTTATGTTTTTTATTGCTGCAGTGACCAAGCTGTGATCTGTCACTGGTTCCAAGGTGATTACACCATGTCTTCCCATTTCAAGAGGAGAGGTATGTTAGACATTGCAAAGCTCCTCAAAGTTCTGATAGATTTTTATTTTAAGATCTTGCCTGCTTCTTCTCACAGTGTTCAGCAACCGTGAAGACATATGCAACTCTTTCGCTCGTTCTTACTGACACTCAAAAAACTGCCACCCATTTTCATTTTAGAAACCATTCCCACTTGTGTTTTTTTTTATTTATTTTTATTTTTCATGGTATGGTTTGTTTGGTTTTTTTGAGATAACGTCTCTAGAATGGGAGCAATTTCCCGTTATCTGGAAGATATTATACATCCATAGTACCATGTAATAGCACTGTTCTCTGGGATAATCTAAAGCACATATAGCTCTACATAACAGTTTCTGCTGGGGATTTTACATTATTGAATTTAGCTGTGTAAACCTGCGGTAGAAGTCATCTTCCAAATGACTCCACACCAACAGCACCTGCTGGGAGTCTTCAAGGGTGAGATAATGAACCTAAAATGAACTTCATTTATAAGAGCATAGAAACAAATAAGCCCATGATTTGGGGAAAAATAACACTGTTGAGTCAAGTCACTCCTTTTTTGGACCTCAGTTATCTTAAAGTTGGTATCCATGTGTCCCTGAAGGTCCCCAAGCCTCCCAGATTAGCACTGCCGGAAAGCAGGAGAGATATCAAGGCAGTTAGCAACAAACTCCTCTTCCCCACACCCTCACCCTCTTCTCAACTAGGTAAGAGCAGATCTGAAAGTATCCTCTCAGCCCCAAATTACTGTCTAAACACAAACTGCTAGTCAGCACTTTGAAAAAGGTGCTATCCACTGAGAGTAGCTTTTAATCTATTTCTCTCTCCCCACACGCTCTATTCAAACAACGTTTTCTACTTTTCTCATAACACATAAAGCTTGGCAGTGTTCACAGTGCAGAGTGGGGCTGAGCTATTACAAATGCCCACAGGACTTCAATTATCCTCCTTGCTCTCCTGCAATGACTAATGCTTTTGAAAACAGAGTTGCACTGGTATGGCTGGAGCGGGCACGTGTCTGCAGACGGCTGTACTGAAGGCAGGAGCAGAATCACCAATGCTCTGCTGACCGCAGTGCCCAATCAATAACCCGTGGCAAAAGCATCGCAAGCTATACAATATATCACAAGGTCTGACAGCTGGCAAGTGGCACTGCTAGCAGCAGGATGCCTCAATGAAAGTCTGACTTTGGAGAATTTGGAATAATCGGAGTTTTGTTTTTCAAAGCACCTACTCGGTATCCACACAATAGAAATTTGAAAGAGAATTTGGTGGATGCAGTCACTTGTATTGCTCCATCTCCATAAAACCGTGTTTTTCCCAAAAGGAGAAACTCTGGAAATGAAATGATCTCTAGTTGAAAATGAACATGAACATATATTTCAATGTCATTAAAAGAGTTAAAAATATACATAACTGTCCTACAACCTACAAGGAGTAAAATCATACGTGCCAGAAGACTTGTTAAACTGTATGTGCTAAATAAAAGTATGAATTACAGAGACGTAGTTATTTTGTAAGAGTCACAGAATCACAGAATCACCCAGGTTGGAAGGGACCTTTGTCACAAATCTGTGATTTAGTAGCACCCGAAGACAGAAGGAGGAGAGAGAGAAATGCTTTTGGTGGCATCTACAAGGTAGCTTTGCACCCTCAAGCTGCATTTGCGGATCACAACATGGCAACACACCTGCTTGAAGAGAAAGCATTTTTCAATCTAGTTACAAACAGCCACGTTACAAAGATCGACATTGCTCTGCATCATTGCCCATCAAGGCTTCATTGTTTATGGTAACATAGTTTCATTAGAAAGCCGAAGACAAGTAGTATGAAACATTCACTGAGCAGAGTGCTAGGTATGGATTTTATTCATTCATTCCATAATTCTAGTTTGTTGTTGATGTGTTTTTATTTTCTCATTTTCACATTTTTCTCTTATTTTACCCTCTTTCCTTATACCGTTCTCTATTTGTCCTCTATGACCCAGACTTTTCCTCGGTTGCACAATCCTTCTTTTCTCCTATTCCTCTTCTTTTTACATCTTTTGTCAAATTTCTTTCTTTATTGTTTCCACATCTTCACAGAAGGTGGTACTGCTACTACAGGTGGTAGTTCATTGTTACGTGGCAGAGAAGGTCAAGCACACTGGGAAGTTGAACTCATGTGCACAAACAAAGAAAACTCCAGTTAGATTCTTTACCTGCAACTGATAAATTAACACGACACTGATTAGATTTTAAGGATGACTCCTGATAAACACAAGGAGTCCTCCTGGACATCTCTTCCATCAGTTACCGTTTGCTTGTAGTCTCCCTACAGTGCTGACAATTTTTTTCTGGTAAGCGCATCAACTCTCTGAAGCTACCGGCATTTCTACAAATACTTTTGGTCACGGAATGACAGCCGCAAACAATTTAGATAACACTCAATTAGCAGGAAACTGCAAACAATGTGCTTGTTAGACGCTTCCCAGTCCCACTCCCTTTCTCTGAATGTTCAGGCCAGGGAATATATTTTTTCCTCCTCTACTTTTCTGTGATTTGCATTTTCATTTGCTAAGAGTATTACAATGTTCTACTTATCTTGGGCTGCAGCATCAAGATCTTTGTGCATCTTATTCCCTCCAGGAATTTCCCAGGCAAGTATTTCCCCACTGCACCTATTTGTTAAACAAAGACAAAAAAATTTCTCTAATGCAAAGAAGTAGAAACTGTCCTTAGAGGAAGCCAAAATCCTTCTGAAGAATAATTAATTTTCTGGATACAATTCAATAGAATGCTATTGTGTGTGTGAACATGTGTTAGCAAGAAATAAAAACTCAAATCATATAAGCGCTCTCTTAGCTCATTGGAATAATCAGAAAAAGACCAGTTCAATGTATTTCTGGGTTCTTAGCATATACCTTTGATTCAGTCCTTCAGCTAGAATTTCTGGAACCACTAAATATATCCCCTGAGAACCTTTAAAAATTGTTCCCCACTTCCAAGCACTAGATTCTTGGAGGTGGGAAGAAAGAGATTATCATTATTAGAGAAACACAGCTTCAGCCTGAACACCGCTCCCAGCAACGTGTTTATGATGATACACAATATATTCCCTTAAGCTAGTTTTAGAAGTAGTTCATTATTTTGATTCTTCACTTACTGGAAAGAGCATGCAGCAGGCACGTACGCTGTTAGCCACTACTTGTGTGGCTGGTGTCTGGTTTTCATCGTGTAGTACCGTCCAAGAGGGCTTGTGGAGAGGCTTCAGTCCCTTGGGACACTGCCCAACCCTGCCCTTCAGTTCAGCTAATGGTGGCCATTCCAGCTCTGTTTAGCTCTGGGAAAAAGGAGGCCCTCGTGGAGATAATCCAAATTTGCTGTCACTCTCTTCAGCTTCTGAAAGAACCTTCATTTTGTTTGGAGAGTCCTTCTGGAGAAGGACTCCAAACTGCACTCTACATTAAGTTCAGCTTCACTATCCATACCAGTTTTTAATTTGCTTCCTGTTATGGTGGCTCAGAAGCATCAGTGGGGAAGTGCTGAGTTGAAAGTTGATGCAAATGAACCTTTCTGATGGCTGACTTTTCACTGTGTGCCAATAACTAAGAGCAGAGAGCACTTTATTCTCTGTGGTTTTACCCCATCAGGAGTTCCGGGTAAATAGTTTATGCAGATGGGTTAGCTCTCTGCCCATTATTCTCCCTTTCACTGAGAGATGATAGTCCTGAAGATTCGGGGCATGGGGCTTAAATGAGGTTTTATGAAATAATATTTTTCTATTTTAGAATAATACCTGTCAGAAGGAAAAACAAACAAAACAATTACAGGAGTTAAGAATCCCACAGCCACATCCAATTTTTTTTCAATATCTCGTTTTCCCCTCCAGACTTACCACAATGTTGACGATACTGTGTAGAGGTGCAAAGTTCTTCAGCTGAATCACTCTGTTATCAGATGCTATGTGCTCTATGAAAACAAAGAAGTTTCTGTTGATTCAAGGTCAGGCAAGTTCCATCAATACTTATCTCTTACCGACTAGTCCAGAGAGTGCCTCCAAGATATAAACTGGTCTGCTACAGCTACATTTGAGTGCATTCTCTTCAATTTCCTCAAACATACATATATGCTCGCTTTTCTTCCTTCACTTCAGTGTCCGCACGAGACTTGAGCCTGCCTCCTCATCATCCACCCCACCTTCATCCCATATCGCCACCTACAACACCAAGAAGCAGGATCAGCTGGGTCTGACAAAACCTAATCTCATCCTTACGCCGCTTTACACATTTTAGTGGCATGCCTGGGAACGGTAGTCTCCATATTTCTTTGCAGTGGGCCGGGGGGAAGGTGGTTCTGCTAAGTGTCCTTCTGCACCAAATGATTTTCTTTTTTAGGCCCTTTCCACCCTTATTTTTTCGATCCAATTTTGACTCTGTGGCTTCTTCCCTCAACATAAGGTGTGAGTTTTTAGTTGCAAGTGTTTCTTAAGCCCACTCATTCTAGGAATTTTCTACCAGGGCACCAAGTCTTTTTTCAGCTGTTACACTGCATACATTCTCTTTCCCACTTTACAAAAACATTGAGATTACTAGGTGCTTTGACTAATCTTATCTTTCCCAACCCACTAACTCTGTAATCAAAGCTATTTGAGAAACAACTGAACAGGCTCCAGAAGCAGGGTATATTTGATTAGGACAGGCACTATGCCAATAGGTGCACTCATTCTGGACCAGATCCAGACTGAGTCTTGTGGATTTACAGGCTCAGTTCAGCCTGGTGATGTTTGTACTGTATTGTCTTGCACTATATATAGACATATCCTCCTTCACCTGGGCAGCACTGCATCTATAACTGTGCAGAGTAGCCCTTTACTTGGACAGTAGCTGCTTCTCTCTGTGACACTTTCAGAGTTGCTTTTCTGATCTTGTCTCAATACGGTAGCCATCTTCATTTTTCCTGTACTTTGAAAATTTGTACTGAGTGTTAGCTCTATATCAGGGACCATTTCCTAGCCCAGGTTTCTGGTCTTTGCTCCCTTCCTGCACAGGGTGAGTGCTGCGTGGGGTGGGAGAGTCGGTTTCTCTTCCAGATGCAGTTGCATAGCTCCTTCTGGGTGCCCTGGCTGCTGCCTCGTTCCTACTCTACTCTCAGCAATAGGGAATGAATTTCCTTAGAAATAGTCTTCGCTGAATGCATTAAAAATGTCGACTACCACTAGCTATTAGTCGTGGCAGAAAGATGTACCTACACACTAATCTGAACCATAGGAATTAATGGGAATATGAGTCCCCTGCTTAGCAGATTTATCATAATGGAAGCAATTTTAATCCCTCTTGAGCAAAACTGGATTTAAGCCAGTTTAACCAATACACAAAAGACTCTGTAGCTAATTAGCAGGTCTTTGTAGTATCCAGACCCCAATAAATATTAATGTGATGTCCTAAAGAATGAGCTTTATGTTCCTGAATCATACATTTATTAAGTCAAGATTTGACCTTTTTGGAGATTACATGGGCAAACTCCTTCACTCTCTGCAAACACAGGCAAAAATCAATCTCCTGCAAGCATATCCTAAAAGAATTCAAATGCCACATCCTACACTTAATGGACACATTTGATTAAACTGAATACAAAAAGCAACATAAATGGAACCTTCCTAACCTAGCTACAATAAATTAAGTATTAACACAATATCCACATCTTTAAAATGCCATGTATTAGTTTTGAATAATGTCAACAATTACAACCCTTCTGTTCCTCCCACACTAAGAGGAGAGCCTGTCTATATATAATTACTGCTAAAAATCTACATTAAAATCCTGCTGCAGGTACAAAGTCAAAAACACCCAAATTAGTAAATGCTAAAATGAAATCTATCAGTAGAGCAATCATTTGCTGTCACATATGCATTCTTCTATTTTCCTCCCAAATTAATGACTGATAGGATTTAACTCTCATATTTCACACTCAATAGCACAGTTCTCTCACACTGCGGAGGAACTGATAACAGAGACAGCTGTCAGCCCTCGCATGGACCAGTCAGTGAACAACTGCATGCCACCCCATCTGCCAAGGGGTGCCATGAAATGGGCGAGATCTTGCTTGGTCTGGGGATTCATGACTTCCGTGAGCCCAAGGGGGTCTGTAGTGCTCAGGGAAATTAATTCAGAACGGACAACTGTGACACTCGAATAACACACACGCTACCTGCTGTGCAAATGAGCCATGAGACTTCATTTTGCCACCTGCATTACCTTCCCATAAAACTTTGGCTAAAGCTCTGGAGTACTGTACTGACAAAAGCAAAGGGGAACATGCCAGCCTCCATGGGCAGAAAATATCAGAACTTGGCCAGTGATAAGACTCATCTAGAAATGTTTACAGAAACTGATAAAAATCAGAGTCCATCATCTTGCCACTTCTGGCCTACTCTGTTTTAACATGAGTACCCTCTGAAGAAAGTCTCTCCCACCTCAGCTGCAGCCAGGTGTGACAAGAGTGCCTGTATGTCATATCTGATGTGTGCATAAATCTCTGAGGAGAGATGGTCCTATGGTGGTTGATGCTACTAAAACAACCCATTCGAGAATAATCTGCTTCTCCACGAAACTTTCTACTATCAGCTGATATAACGTATACGTAGCTGCAGACATTTGGGATGATAAAAACCATCTTTTATCAGGCCATTGTAGCTTTCAGTGTCATGTTTATTTTACTTAAAGAAAATTTTTTACTTAAAAAATAAAGACCAGCATAGTAATCAGATATGCCTATAGCACATCTGCGGCAATATTGCTACAGTTACTTAGCAACCCATAAGATTTTTCTTTCCTGACAGAATTAGAAAAAAAAAATCATGTAAAGGAAGAGAAAAATTGGAAGCAAATTGATTTGAATAAAAAAAAGAAAATACTATATTAACATTCAATGCGCATAATAACATGGGGCTGTCTTTGGTGTATGCACCAGCAACTGTTGCACAGCATTAAGTCAGCTTCTGCTATTAAAATCAAAGATCAATCTAACTTAAATTTCCCTACCATTAAGATGTGTTATCTACCATCTTATGACTCTTCTCTGCTTCATATTACAGGCAGAAAGAGGCAACGAAAGGAAAAATGTTATGTTGACTTAAAGTGTCTGTAGGTGAGTAACATCCCTTGCATTGAGAAGGGAAAGCAAGCTCAGCTGGAAGAATTTACAGGGAGCAAAATTCTGCTCCCCATATTCAGTAAGAATAACCACAAGTATTCACAGGCCTTTTGCAGAGTCAGAAACTTGGCTGCTGCAGAAGAAAGCATAGACACACATCTGTGCCCGCTGTCCTAACTGGCCAGTGGGTTTCATGCACACTATTAAAATCTGCTCAGATGGATGGATGGACAGACACATCCCACTTCCCTCTCCCTTGACTGGATTGCCCTCCTACCTCACCACTCCCTACCAGCTCAGGCAGGATTCAGAAGTTTCTTTGATGCACTTTAAATGGTGAAGATTTAATGTACCTTCTGGCATGGAGCAAATGTAATGAAATTTCTGTATGCTGACCAATCAAATATAACTTTTTGGCCTGACTTTTATGATTTAGGAAGGAACGAATCATATTCTGAAGGAAATTACAGACTTAATTACTAGAAGTAATGATGCTATGAATAAGCACTTAGATTCTCAGCAGGAGGTAATTACGTTTATGGTAGTTTGGAAAATTTAGCACTGCGGTTTTCTTTATAAGACAGCAATGTTTCATCAGGATGCCATAATATATATTACCTTCCAAGGCAATAAGATTCTTAAGTATAAAATACCAGAGACCAACATTCACTTCTGTACTTAATTTTTACATTATTTCTTATGTCGCATTTCAACAAAGATACTGGCAGTTACGATTTATTGAGCTTTTTCTGTGGAATCAAATGGATCAAAATGGAAAAAATAGTACTCTATTTCATGTTTTCTACTGAAATACTCTCTTGCCAGTAAACCCCACAAACTTACTGGGCTTTGTTTTCATATCTGTTCACGAGCAAAAACATTTCAGGACAAAACATCCCACAAAAACTTTCTGTTAATATACATTTTTTTTTCAAACCCTTGGAACAAAAATCTGAAGGTCTCTCCCACAATGTTTGATGTGGTGCAGGTCTGCCACCATTGTAATCTGCATTTCTATATAACAAGTTTTTCTTGTCAGATGCAAGAGAGAAATAAAAGGGTCTTTCTCAAGTAGCAAAGAGAGAGAAAAGTAGAGTCAAAAAGAGGTTGAGAGCTGGGGTTTTATTGATCTGAAATTTCAGGTAAGCATCAACCATTCTAAAGGGAAGTGTGTCCCCACAGAAAAGCTACAGTTGGTGGTGGCACCAGGAACGCAATTGCTGTGCCTTGTTATTGAAACCTGTTTTCCCATAATTTCTTGTATTTAATATCCTTTTGCTTGTACAGAAAATATTTTATTGTACAATGGTTTGAGGTTGGCTTTTTTTTCTTTTTTTTTTTTTTGTGTGTGTGGTGTTTGAAGTTTCTCAGGGGATCCAATTCCCTTTTAAAACACAACAGACACAGTTATTGTTAGTGTGAGCAATGCAGGAGACCCACAAAGACCATAGTCTTTGTGGAGGGCATGGGAGCATCATTAGGAGAGGGTGAAGTACTGGAGCCGTGTCTTTGCCCCAGCCACTAAGTGAGGCAACTGATCTGAAGGACATTTGTTCTACAGGGTATGATTTCTCCCCCTCTTGTTTCCAAGCATCCCAAAGTAAGGAAATATTTTATTTTGGCTGACGCTGGATGGTGTAAGAGCTGGCTTCATCTCAGCCCTGTGCAACTAGTCTGATCTGCGTGTTCTTTTGTACTCGGCAGAAGGAAGCCTTTACACTAAGCACCCAGCATCAATGTCCGTGTGCTGCTCTTATCCCAGTCTGTCTCTGCCAAAAAAGGCTCTTGTTGCCTTGGGACTTAAAAAATGACAGATTCCTCCACAGTTTGTCCTCGAGAGCAGGGAACGTCATACAAAATTTCAGTGAGGTGGAAAGTTCTGATTTACTGTAAGCAGAGGAGTGGAACCAGACTGCAAAACCTTAGATGAAGATATGAGCATTTTAAGAGGCTCAAATGAGGAGTATCAATGTATGCCCATCTCTTTATTCAATCTTTTGAACACTGCAAGAATTGTCACTGTGGCAGTGTAGGTCTGAAAGGCTGCCTACGTGTTCTCTGTAGCAATGGCAAACATGAAAATATTACTGTCAGACTGAACAGGGCAGGTCGAGTCCTTCACAATAGGCACAGCAGCTGACAGACTGACTTTCCATAATGGTGTTAGTCCTATAAACCTCTAGCCCCTTGAGAGATAGATCTTTCTTATGATCGTGCCTTTATTCATATCACACATTTGCTATCCTTCCTACATAATCATATAAAGTCTTTTTCACAGAATTTCGATTTTCCCTTTTGTTACTTGCAGATGGATTCATGTTTTATATAAATCCAGGAAGGCCTGAAATTAAATTGTATGTAATTCTAAGAAAATAGAAATAAGCCTCCATATAAAGAGGTAACTAAAGGACCGGCATCCTAGTGGGAACCAGGTGCTCTCCCTGGACTATTGAAGCATGGAGGATGGTTTGAGTTCCAGGCTGGTATTCTGCCAGTCATGTTTAAAGCCAAGACTACCCACAGCTGGTTTTCCTCCCCCTCTTTAAAGAGGAGTTCATTATCTCTTTGTCGCATCTATGTGCCTCACTCCAAACCTTTAATTAAGGGAAGGATACGATAGATTGCTAAACTTCCCTACTTTAGACTTGCTTCTTTCCCTTCAGTGATTCACCATGTTGGTCAGACTTCCTTATAGAGCACATAACTCAGAGAGCAGCTTTTCTGTGCGATTCGCTGAGCTGACTGACCTCTGTCATCCAGAAGGGATGAAAATGACCTTTAAAAGAGCAGGCCAGATTCATCGTTACTTATGACTGTGCTGAGGTGGCTACGCCACACTATGGGGAATATAGGACAAAGTGTGGATCCTCCTTCACTGAACAGGGCAGGTGGAGGGACCATCTATACTAACTAACTCCAGCTTAGTAGGAAACTTTTTGCCTGTGAACCTGGCAGCCTCTGATGGTGCTCAGAATTGCAGGATGGCAAGAAAGCAGACTGAACAGTGAAACCTTTACTGACTTATTTGGGCCTCTCTGCAAAAAAAAGTCCCTTTGAGGCCCTCAGGAGGAAGACAGACCTTAAAACCTATCACCTAGACAAACATCTGTAGGCAAGTAGCAGCCAAAGCTATTATCTAGACTGGCACCAAAACAGTCTCCCTGAGTCAAGCCAATCTATTTTTGTTCTATTTGCTTCTGAAGCCAAAAAAGCCAAGATAAGCAAATGATATTACAATCTGGTAAGTAAGTGTTAGTTACCAACTAAACATAAAAATTCAGTAGAGCTTTGCTACCTAGCAAGTATATACATTCAACAACAATGATGTGATTTCAACTTCATTAAATCAAGAAAAGGAAAATTGCTTGTGAATTATCACAGTGAGACATGTGTCCAAACATCTTGACTTGGACCAAAACCTGTACCAATAACTGGAGTGAGACTACTTTCCAAAGAACCAGCATAAAGGCACGTAAGTGGTATTATCAGATATCTTGTTTTATTTCTAACCAGCCCTGACTACACTTCAAGCCAAAAGAGTCTACAGGAACAGACTTTTCCTGTGGCACAGAGGGTCAGCAGGGGCCCATTCACAAAAACACCTATTTTAAGTTTTAGTTAGCAAAAATTCTTTAAGACAAGAATCACTTCTTCCTCTTTATATTGAGCTGACACTACACCAGACAAAACAATACTGATAAAGAAATAATAAGTCAATAAAGTCCTGCTTTTTAACCCTCTGTTAAAATGATCTTTGTAGTAAATATTGTTGCCACTTCTGACATTTTCAATCATCTGACCCTGGTCATACTCTCAAAGGTGAAATGCAAGTACCAAAAACTTGAGGGTTGATCAGACAGGGTTATTTTTTCTCCTCAGGCCTGACTGGTAACTTTCCTGCTTTCCCATGGCAGTGGCACGAGATAAAAAACACAAAAAGCAAACTGACAACATACCACTACTGTCTATGAAAGGCACTATACTGATCAAACCATTATTCTGCCCCAGGCAATGTGCCTGGGTGAAATGTAAGAGCTCCTATCTCAGTTCAATGCAAAGAAGCACAACTCATTCAACTATTCATCAAATATGTATTATACAAATGGGGAAGCTCTGCCTTGCTTAGTAAAGATCCATATTTAGAGCAAATTATATTCTTGATGGAAAACTATTCTACTCTGCTACCTGTAAATGAAAGTTCCTATTTATAAGCAAAGGGTCATTTGGAGATGTGGTGAGGGAACAACAGAGGATCTGGTCCTCATAAAATCAATTATTGAGATCAATCTGATTTTGAAGCCTAATCCCAGTCTTGAAAGGTGAAAGAGTCTCTTCAGAATTGAAAAAAAAAAAAAAGAAAATCATAAATGCTAAAAAGGGAGTGCTATATGTTAAAGTAACCTGAACAATTAAGGAGAAAGAGCAAAAAAGAGCAAGAGTGAATGGCAACTAAGAGCAAGAGGCACCAATTTCAGCTAAGGAGAAATGGTGATAAGATTTGATTACTCCAGAAAATGTAGGAAGGACACTTATTCCCAAAAGCCATATGGGCAAAAGCAGGCAGGTCTTTGTGGAAGAAATGCCGTCATGGTACAGTAGGTACATGGAGTGCCATTTCTATTATTGTCTATTATCCTCCATTCTTTTGTCCAATTTGTTTCCCTCCAGAGGCTCAAAAGTGGTTTCTTACATCAGTTTATTCGTCACATGCCTAAGCTGTGGGCTTTCTGCGGCAAGATCATCTTTCCTGTGTGCAAGCAGTAATAAGAAGAGCGGAGGCCTAATTGCTGACTAAGACCACTTGAAACCCAAATACTAGTAAGAAATATCGAGGGGAGATTCAGGAGTGATCTAGCCTAGTGTATAAAAGCTGATAATGGATCCTTGAGCCTCACAAAGAAGTTTTGCTTTCCCAATGCTGTACATTAAAAGCAAGAAAGCTTGGTTGGCATCTAAACTATTTTAAACCATTTTCTTATGTTGTTTGTATTTAACTTAAATCACCACATTTCTTGTCTGTTTAAATTGGTTCATGTCAGTAGATCCAAAGTACCAGTCTTTTGACCGTGGGGGAAAGGTTGAAATGCTTTGTTACCGGTAGACAGACATCTTTTTACCTGAACGTATTTTACCTGCAATCATTGCTCATGAAGAGGAGAGTTGCAGAGCTAAAGACTATAAGGGTTAGGTTCTGATGGACAGATATGAATATTTCTCTTCAAAGTTAAATTGTATGAAAAATATGCACCTGGGGTTTCCAAAAAGTGAAGTGTCAGGCAGAGGATGTTTTTAATCAACTGTCAAGTCCCCTTACCTAGCACAACAATTTCACTGTATCTGTGACAGAGACTGCATTTTGCAAAGCACTAGTGACTTTTGGAAACCCTTTGGTATACAGCTAAGTGGGGATTGCTACTGAACCCTACAGTCATCTTAGAAATATGTCAACTCCAGTAGCTACTCTTCTAGTGGCAGCTACTCTAAGCTTTGCTGTTGGTATTCAAGGGATGGTAAGTCCCCTGTGCTCAAGATAGCCTTTTTGGTAAATGCAAAAACTGCATAACATAAATTTCTTTTCTTTGCAAGACTGACATTTATAAAGACTTCACGATTTAGTTCAGAACCATTCCATTTAGTGGACTGATGATTTAAGCCTTCCGTAGCAAATGAATCATGAATGCTGAAACCTGGCTCAGTTTTAGTTTTACTATAGCGATAGGCATCTGCACTGAACAATCTATAAATAAAAGAATCCGAGCAACTATACATCATAAATATTTATTTCCCAATTTATGTTTCCCTATCCATCAGACAGACCTGGGACTGAGACTGAAAAATGTATTTGCGACAAACTCTTCTGGCAGCTGCAAGATGAGCAATAGGGACATCTTGGGGTCTTTATTAATTTAGAGGTAGTGGGAAAGTGGGACTGAGCTTCTTAAAACTATGCCCCAGTGGCTCTCCTGACACATTTCACAGTATCAGCTAGACAGCTGTTCTCATCTTTTCTGGAGACAAAATAAATATGACTTTTGATATCAGTGTAACTTCTCCAGTTAACAAGCTGTCCCCCTAAGTCAAGAGCTGCCCTCAGTGGTCACTGCCTGTAATCCCACATCAATTCTGCACTACCAGGTCTGCAGCAGGAAAAGGAACAGAAAGGCTGCAAGAGGTTGGTGGCCCTGCCAGACTGCTAGTCCAGGGAAAGCACTTCATGGCTGTTGGTAATAACTCTGGTACTCTGAAGTCTTGATTTACCGGGATTTTCCAGGAAAAAGTGAATACTTGGTGGAAATGCATTGATCTAACAGGATGGCCACAAGCCCCCATTGTTATGTGAGCAGTTGATACCGTAAAATCTTTCACGATGGAGGCTTCTGTGGGAAAAAAGCAGGAAATGTTTCACTCGTTGCTCTCGGTTTCTACTTTTTGCTGCAGCATAATTTTAACAGCATTAATTATTGTTTGGCACTCGTACTTGAAGCGTTCTCTATGAGTCAGGCTAAAAGTTAATGCACACTAAATAATAATACAGAAGCAGCCAATTAGTAAAAATGCATCAAAGCACTATGTAATGCAACCATACCAGCAGCTGATACAGGACTTTTGATGTAATTACTGGGGCTAAGATGTCAAATGATTGAACAAACCAGCAAATCAATGGATCGTGCATACATAGACTATTAAAATCTAGAGCGGTGAGGGATCTTAAGGTATCAGTCAACACATTGCTCTGCAGTGAGTCATTTTTGGCAAAAGTTTGCTGAGAGGTTGTGAAATCTCCTCTGTTGCAGGTTTTAAGAGCAAAGCTTAGGCAATCCATGCCAATGCTTACTCACTCAAACCATGAGAATTTTTTCCTAACATCTAATTTACACCTTCCTCAAATTTGTGCTCTTTGCCTCCTCTGCTAGCCTCAGTCAACACGAAGAACAGGTTGCTTTATTCTTTTCTGCTGCAGCCTTTTACAGACTTGACATACAAGCAGATGTTGCATAGGGTCTGCTGAGGGCTGCACCCTTCCCTTACACCACACCGTGCAAATCACTGCCCCTGTAGTGAGCGGCAGCAGGTCTGAATGGGGGACTGCACAGCTTCCAGGGCTGTAAATAGCTACTTCAACCCCGAGGGCAAATGTGTCCATGCATATCCTATCTCTGCTATCTAAGCCAAGATAGGGGCTCATAGAAGAGGGGGCTAAAATCTAGGATTGCTGTCATTAAGTCTTGATAAGGTATTGGCCTTATATATAACTTAAGTTGGAAATACATACTTAATTCTCTCCTTACTTATGAACATAAATACCTAACTCTTGCTTTGGCTAGAGTTTGGACGCAGGCTTCACTTGCATAACAGGAGAATATTGATATTTTATTTCTTCTTCACCATTTTCTGACCTATTTAAATCCTAGAATTAGGAAAAAATCCCAACACATAAGCAGGGCTGATATGTTATTCAACCTTTGGAAAAAATTTAAATGGGCTTTTAAAGTTTGGAATATTGTCCCAACAGGAGAAAAATTACTGAGAGGTTGTTAGATGAGGGAAGTGTTTGAAAGTTTCCTACTTGCTTTCTTTTCTAGCTTAGAGTTCTGAAACTTAAATAGTTGCTGACCTCTAACTGTGATACTACAAAGTGAAAATGAGGACATTCTGATAGGAAAATGGAGCTCTGTGTGTCACTGTGTGCAAATCATTAATACTGGTGCCCTCAGATAATTGAATATTTCAACTCAGAGACCCATAATCTAGAGAAAGAGTCTTTGCCTTCTAAAACAAACCAAAACAAACCAATCCAACAGACAAATTAAGGTAGCAGAAAATATGGAATGGAGAAAGTAGTACCAGTCATGAAATTTTCAGTGATTTAAAACAAAGAGAAAAAAAATAATCAAATTTCACTGTTTCTCTGTGAAGTATAAGTTATTACATTTTTAAAATGAATGTTCAATTGACTGAGGAATCTCAAACTGTTAATTCAGTTGTGCCCTCAGCAATAACTGCAGCTGGCTGAATGCAGCCCCAGTTTTTCCATCACATGGCCCACAGTGGGGGATGAGGAGGATAATATGAACGGCAAGGTTACAACAGCCTCCTTTTCTGTGTACACATCTCCCTATCTATACCATCTATTAGCAGATAACACACGGGAGCTAGAAGCTAAACCGAAGCTCCTTAGTTGATTTCAGGGTTGTTTCCATAAAGTAAACAGAAGACAACATACACACAAATGTAGCAGGTGACACAGACAAGCAAAAGCGAGGTGCTGAAAATGTTTAGAGTGAAAGAAATTGTTGTATGAGGTAGGGTAGAGACCTGGAGCATTTTGCAGGTCTGTAGCAGTGGTAACGAAGTTCTCCAAGGAACAGAACTGCAAGGTACAGGAAGAGTATGAAGAATGAATCAAACCAAAAACCATTAAACCCTTTCTTCAGTGAAAGGGCTTTCTCAGGGCTTGTACCTGAGAACAGAGATGCTGGCCACTTCACTTTAATAGCCTCACAGATCCACCTTGGCAATAAAAGGAATATATGGGTAACATCCTCCAGTATCCAACCCACAGCTCACCGAAGCTGCCTGTGGTGGCTTGAGGCTTCTTCCCCTGCTGCTGCGGCAGGTCCCAGTGGTGCTGGGCTGGGGAGCACTGCCCTGGGCAGGCTCCCTCTTCTGCCCTCTTCCCCTCCCCTGCTGCAAGCTTCTGCTCTGAAAAGAGATCTTTCCACACCAAATTCACTTGACAAATATTTATCTGGAACACTAACCCCGCAGCTTGTATTCCCGGTTGTTTCACTTGAACAATGGGGGACGTCACTTGAATGGTATCCAAGGAGACAACTTTACTGAACTAAACTAATTAATCTTATCTTATTGCTGTTTACAGTTGTTTTTAAATAGACAGTAACTGATCCCACAGAGCCCATTATAGCTCCTCTGTATGGAACACTTTATAAAGATATGGAATAAATTTATCAGAGCCAGTTTTGCTTCTTAAAATAATGTTGTTAAGTTTCTCCATTTCATTCATAACCTATTATTTTACACTCTTGCTGTCAGCCTCTAGTTCACATTATGCTCCCCCTGGATCTCATTTCCCTTTAGTTTCAATAACATTGATATCACCCATATGTGCCTTCTATTTCTGGCGCATTATTCCCATTTTGCCACTAGGTGTCACCCAAACGCACAGCAGCACCGCCACTCTCCACTCAATGAAAGGTTTGGGAATTCGGGCCGGGGGGAGAGAAATTCTCATTAGGTGCCAAGAAATTGACATAGAAGTAAGAGGGCCACACTTCTGATTTCCCAATGCCTCTCTTTAGCTAGACTTTTGCATTATAGCTACAAGATGAAAACAACGCACTCCAAACATTTGGACTGTGAGTGGTGACATAAGCTTACCTTTGATTTCATTATTCTAAAATCTGCTCGGATTTACAGTGCACACAGATCAACACACCTGGAAAAATGTCTCTCTCTCTGGCTTTTGAACAAGTCGTCGTAGTTCCCAATTACACAACATCTGCAAGATTAAAAAAAAACAACCAACCATTAATTAAAGAGGCATCAGATAGGATATAATAATTTATTCCAGGGTTTCACTTAAAAAAAACCATTAAACCCCACCCACACAGTAGATTGTGAAGCAATTTCTTTTTCAAAGCAAATGTAACTCTTCATACTCCATCTCTCCCTCTCCAAATGTTTACTTTTTCAATAAAAATGTTAAATGCTGTTTCTACCAATCACATTCAAACTGCCTATTTCTGTATGCTGTCACTTATCCCTCTTGTCATTTCTACATTCATTTACTGCAAAGGGGATTTCTTTTTTTTAAACCATCTGGACCAGAAGCTCGGATAAATTACAGGCGTTCACCAGGGCTGTTAATCAGATCCCTGATACAAAAACATTATCTGTCAAGTGCAGAAATAAACCTGCCCTGAATTCTCATAGATGGCCAGGGACCATGGGGCTTGCTGTGTGCGTAGGAGAAAGTAAACCTAGCACCCAAAAGTTGTGCCAAGGCGGGACAGGCACCAGACTGCGGACATGGCCAGGCAGCACCTGCATCCTGCAGCCAGTCACTGATGGATCTGCTGAGCTGGTTTTGCTTTGTCTGGCACCGGCCAGGTGATTCACAAGAGACAAAGGCAGGGCAAGATTCACCCCTTCATTTTCTTAAATATCATCAATCAGCAAATTACAGAGTGCACGTTGCAGTAAAAAAGAACAGTGCCACCAAAGCTTCTAGTACCTTTTAGAAAAGAAAATGGACTCCAGTGCACAAATAAATTATATGTCTCCTTGTTTGTTCTTTTGTTCCAGCTCACACAAGCCAAAACATTTTCATTGATGTATCATTCCTACAAGGCCTAGGTTTTGGATTTTTACCTTTTGAGGTGGTTTAGCCGGACTGGATGTTACCCAATGCCTTTTAGCTCAGCTGCCTTCTGGCTGGGTCAGTGGGGGATCCTGCTTCCTTCTCAGATCCCTATGTCTTTATTTGAAGTTATCCTTATGTGCAGCAGATAGCAGAGCCTCCTTCACTCAATTTCCTTGGGGGTAGGAAGAAAACTGATTAATTTGGGGTAAGGAGAATCACCATCTAGAAACCCTGTACTTCTTTCTGAGCTCATGATACCCAGAATTGGTACAGAGGAGGGAAACGAGCCAACGAGGAAGAGCACGGGATGAATTCAAGTATCTACAGAAGTCTGGGAAACTGGCCTATCCCTTTGTCTTGTGCAAGATGGCTACTTAGGTGAAACTCAGGCTTTGTAGGATTCTGCAAGCTGAATTAACTGTTAAATATAACCCCTAGATTGCACACAGGACTGGCTATTATTAATATCCTATCTATTTGACCTAGATCTGCTAGACTGCAAAGTGCCACATTTAAATTTAACTTCTAAAGTAAAAATAATTAAATTGAAAAATCAATCACTGGGAAATTTCACATTCAGTTCATTTAAGGTCAGGTTGTTGCTGTCTCAGAGAACATAAGTTATACTAGTTTAAGTTTTCTTAATGGACCAAGTTCAGAAGTGATGTGAAATTAGTCATAATTACATACTGGCTAATGAGTCCAAATTGTCATATAGCATACATATTCAGAGGTATGTACCCATTTATATCCTCTTTGACTCACTTATTAGTTGGACACAAGAAGACAAGGGGCAGGAATTGCCAACAGGCATTCTGGATGGTTCAAAAGGTCATAGCTAAAGTGGACAAGTTTCTGTTTCCTTCCCGCACTGGCAGGCACTCGAGGCCAGGATTTGGCAGAGGTTGCTTCCCAAGGGTATTTCTGCTGCTCTGCAGGAGCTGCTGTGTCAGATGTGATCTGCTGTGGGTGATCAACCTTTGCAATCCAGGTGGTACCATTTCAACTGTTCTGCACCTTTCTAGTTTACTGGCTCTAGGGAAAACCCTAATCTAGGGTGGAACCCAACTTGTTCAGTTTGCTTCCAATTTTAGTCCTCTTCAGTTGTCAACTCTACGAGTTATGTTTTGAATTTCTGTAGGAAATCTATAATAATCCAGCTAGAGAGGATCTTTGGTCTTGCATTTAATTGCTTCTCCAGCTGGAGTCGCTTAGGCTTGCATCCATTTTTTTCAAACTCCAATAAATTCATTCAGTTCAGGACATTTTCAATAGGATTTCTGAGTGTTATGAAGTATGAAGGTTTTCTAATGGCATCATGATATATATATCTCCATTATTCGGAGGTTTTAGCTCAGTATAGTTTGGATCCAGATTAAGATATATAATTCCAGATTTAAGGATGTGCGTCTTTGGTTCTTAGACTTTTTTTTTCTCTTTTTAGTTTGTGGGCTCTGACAAAATACATATAGAAGTATTTGCCTATGAAAAAATATCACTGGTATTTTTATTATAACATAATAAATCTTAGTTTATGTTAAAAATTTTATGTGTCTTTACAATAATTAATATTTCATTGCTATATTTTTAAAATGTCTTGTTAGGTTTCATGACAAACAGTTTTACTGGCTTGTAACAGTAAACTCTGAAGTAATCTAATTACTTTAGAAAAGCAATTTGGAAAGTACTTCAGAAAAGTATCTTTATCTTTTAATAATATATTTCTTATTAATCTGTACTTTTAGGGAAGTAGTATTGGTACAGCTGGCTCTCCTAATAAAATCATTCACTGAGGGTGAAACAAACGCCTCATACTTTAAACAGGACCTTGGTAGATGGTTTTACAGACATGCAGAACTTCTGCAACTTAAAGCCGTAATACTAAAAGAAAAAAGAAAGGTATTTGCAAGTTTAACTGCACTCATCTTAAAATTGCAGCATAATAACTAGCCATAAGAAACTCTACCTGCGTTACTTCCTTTCCTCTGAAATGCAGTGTAAATCAAATCTAATGTACTATGCATCCCTACTGCTGACTCTACTGATAGCCAAGAGAATTAAACTTTTATTCCTAAAGTTTTGCATTTCAAGGTAGCATGAGGCATCAGAAAGAATCACAGATTGTTAGTCTTTACCTCCATATCAAGTCAGAGTTTCTGATATAAAGATCCGTGTTTTTCTTTCCAATGGGCATGCCTATGGGAGAAGCACAGCTGGTGAGAAAGCTGCAGTGGGACTGACTTCATGCAAGTTCCTGAAAGGATTCTGTTCAACAGGGACTTGCATATTTCAGGGGTGCAGTTCTTACCTGTTTCCTTCTTTTCTGGGTTAGTGGATGAATATTGTTACTGGCTGAAGAAACTGTTGGCTCATCAGGTTGAAAGATGTGGTCTCGACCTCTCTGCATATTCAACAATACGAGTTCAAGAGCTGCCTCTTTTTCTCAATCTAGTTTGCAGACAAAGAAAAATTCCTTACTTGAAACTCCTGTATAAAGAAGTTCTGTAAAACTTTTGTCTGCTATATTTTTCCTTCAACAGGAAATCAAGCAAAGGAGGACAGAGGCCACCTCAGAACATGGAACTGTGCTGTGTACCTCTGTCATGAAGCTTCTTGTTGCAGCCAAGGCTGTATCTCCAAGTGCAGACATTGTGCAGACCAATAAAAGTATGGGAGGAATCTTTGAAAACACAATTAATTACCAATTCCAGTTCTAACTAATTAAAAAACCTGATGAGTTCTTCTAACTTAGCTATATCTTGAGAATATAAAGAGCATTTTCAGTACATTAAAATACATTTTAAAAAAAGCTATTTCTTTGGAGATATGTATTTAAACCCCACACTTTCAATCGGTGCCAAGAAGAAATGCATTTCTTCTGAGTGGTGGTGTTAATTTTTGGTTTCTTTACACTCTAAAGAGACTCTGGTCAGAGTCTGCTTATTCCAAGATCTAATTCTGATAATACAGAATTCTGAATGCAGCAGAAGCATTTTATTTTTTTACTTGTTTTAAAGCACTAGGAATAAGAACATTCTTCCCAGCAAATAGGGAGGTGGGAAATTCCACCAATAGTAGTATCTGCAGACCAAATATCATGCCTTCTTAACAGCACATGGAAATAAGAAAATGAGTCAGACTGTTCTGCTGTTCTGAGATTTGTCAGATACAAATAACTTTGAAAATTGGATCTTTCTCTTGACAACACCTGTACATACTTCCTAGAGATCAGCTTATGACACTGTGACAAGGCAGCCCTCTCCGTGGGCTGGCTGCAGAGTCACAGGCTGCAGCATAATTGCTAGAGATCACAGAAGCCAAGTGTTCAAGATTACCAGAAGTTATTGCCAGGACACTCGGCTGGTTGAAGAGAATGTTGTCACCCCTTCCTCCTTGCTGTTGCAAGGCAAAGAAAAGACCTGTGGTGTGATCTCCATTTTACTGTCTAAACTCTTCCTTTCACTAATAGATAATGGATGAGAGGCTAATTTCCCATCAGCACAGGGGCCTGGCAGCCTATTTCACAGACTGCTTTAATTCAGTCCTGGTAGAGCTGCCCATGCTTTCCCCTTTTCAAATAATCACTAGCGGTTTTTAAAGTCCTGGTGTTTCTTTTCACCAGCAGGCAATATAAAAAAACTCCTATTGTCTCAACTGCATGTGAAAGAGATACTCACAGAATTGAACGTTTTCTTTTTTTAAATGAAACTAGAAAGCAAGTGGGTGATCTGTTGAAATGCATCGTTGTGTGAACTGCTTGTTGAAAGTGTGCAGCCAAGGTTTGAGAAAAGCTGGGAACAGTCACTGCTATCAGCCTTCCAAATACCAAGCAAAAAAGTTTGATGATTTTCATCTTCTCTATCTGTCACAATGAGAAAAGACAATTCCTTTGACAATGTGGTGAAATAGATTTCTAAAATGAAAGAGGATGATTATAATTTTTTGATTCATGTCTTCTTGAAAGAAACCATATTTGCTATCTAGAGTCCATTTTTATTGACCTTATTCTCTGAAGACTTCTGTGTGTATTTTGGAAGAATCAGGCACTTTAAGATGTGATCAAGGCAAGAATATATTTTCCACATGGGATGTTTTAAAGGATGTCTGATCACGTCAATAAAGTCTTGGGAGGATTACTGTTTTTAAAGCAGATATGCTGTATTTAAATTCTGTATTGTTATCACTTCATTGTTATTCCTCTGATGCATTGAAGAATATGAGCAAATACCCCATTCAAACATTGTCATCAGTCCAATTGGTATTTGTATTAGCAGTGGAAGACAGCATCCAAAAAACATCATGCAATTTAAGTCTCAAGAACAGGTTTGAAATCAGACTAAAAACATGAGGCAAAAAAAAGCAAAGGTAATTCTTTATATCCATACTAATATGTTGAGAAGCCAATATTTTGCCAGTGATCTCACGTTCTTTATTACTGCCTCCTGAGGAACAACATGCAACTGTATTTTGTGTTTCTTCCTTATGCCAGGGTCAAACAATGCCAATGAATCAGGATGAGAGACTTCCTTTCTCTCTCATGCCAAGAAGAAAATTTCTTTTGGAGCTCACCAACATTTTTACTGAAATATTGGAAATATCTGACAAGTTCTATTCGCCTTAAAGTTCCACCTTCATTATTAACATCCTACATTATTACTGAAGTATGGAGTTAAATCTCTGTTTTAGCATAAACACATGCAATGAACATATGAATAGAATGAAATAATCATCACCATCCAAGTTTTTTCATTGCTTTATGGTAACTTCTTTACTTGGAACTTTTGCCAGCTCTGGAGATGTTGTCTGTAAATGTAAATGCGCCTTGCGGAAAATGAATAGAACTTCTGAACTTACTGCACATCAGAGCTTTTTCAAGTCACAATAAAGTTTGTCAGTTAAAATTGTAGCCCTATGCAAACAAAGAAAAAAAAGCCTGAAAAAAAGGTTTTAGTGTGCAAATATACTTTATACGTGATCAAGCCATGGCGCATAAAAAGAAATACCAGTAGAATGGGTTAGAGTGACTAAGTGAAGTTCCTGGCACTGAGTCCTCCTCTCAATGGCACACTTAATAAGATCTTTCAAGCATCTATTAAGCTGCTTTTAAGCCTTTAGTTATATATTCTTTAAGTGACAACACATAAGTGCATTTCAAATCATAACTGTATTCTTGCTCACTCACAATGTAAACTAAAAACTGACAGTCTGAAAATACACCTTCATAAACATCTTTTCCTCCTCAAATTCCTGTGAGCACGTTGTACCTCTTAGTAGAATCACAGAATCATTTAGGTTGGAAAAGACCCTTGGGATCATCAAGTCCAACCATCAACCCTACTCTACAAAGTTCTTCCCTATACCATACCCCCCGACACCACATCTAAACGGCTCTTAAACACATCCAGGGGTGGTGACTCAACCACCTCCCTGGGCAGCTTATTCCAATGCCTGACCACTCTTTCTGTGAAAAATTCTTTCCTAATGT
>JAOXNO010000078.1:33682759-33704296 GCA_028565335.1 Limnodromus scolopaceus | reverse complement strand
AGAGACCAGCACCAACCTCTTTACAGTGTCCTTTCAAGTAGTTGTAGAGAGTGATGAGGTCTCCCCTCAGCCTCCTCTTCCTCAAACTAAACAGTCCCGGCTCCTTCAGACACCATCCTGGTGCAGTGAGAGCTCCCTCTCCTCTTGCAGCCCACTTTACCCACTGTCATTTTGCCATCTCCTCTCTGTGCTGGGGGATTGTCATTCTGGCACACAGCAAGCGGTCGCTACAGGATGCAAATTTAAACATAAAATATCCCAAATTTCCACTAATTCTCTTTAAAAATGGATATAAATAGTGGCAGGGAACATATGTAAGGAGTTAAGTATTTTCAGGAAGAGGCTAAAAAGGCTTAATGCTTTTTAAACCATGACAGGGGACCGCAGAGACAACCAGCTCTGATGATTTAAAAGGCACGAGAACGTTCCCTGCATTCAGTTCCAGAGAGGGAACAGTAAGTCATAACTTTTACAATTAACTTTTGCATTTGAAAATGTGGATGTAATTCTTATCACCTCTACATCTGAACAGTTCTGGTGCCTTTGCTACCACTAATCAGTATCTCCTGCACTAAATCATTTACAGGGAGCAACTGCTGAAGCTGATTTACGAGCCTGGTGCCAGATCTGGCACCACAAAGGGCCCAGGTGGTAGAACGTATCGGTGCTTGCATGTCCCCCCACCCCTTATGTATTCCAAAGATGAGTAGCAGAGAAGGGGGAGAATATGACTGGAGTCTGTTTAGCATCAGCAAAGAACTGGAGTCTGGGATTTATGGTTTAGTAGCTGTCTCAGGTGAAAAGCACTCGCTAATGAAGCCCAAACTGGTGTCAGATAGACATTGTGTTCCTGTTCCCATCTCCTTTTTCTTGGGAGTTGAATAATTCATCAGCAAACACTCACCTGTGAAAGTCACAGGTAAATCTCATACTGGAGGGCTTTTGTACATGAACTCTGGTTGTCTCTTCACTGGGGAAAAAAAGCAGGGAGCTGAGATGCAGGAAATGCATCTCTGCCACAGGGAAGGAGTGAGGCATCGACTCAAAGCACTCCTGAGGATTAACTTTTCAAGATATGGAAGGGGATTACTATAGCCCTGGGCTCAGGGGCAGATAGACATCAGGAAGCAGATCTCTTGTCCCACTGATGCATGTCAGATATTTTGCAGGAAAGGAAATTAAAAGCCAGCACACATTATAAGGTGTATCTGTGCATCCCCACACTGTGGCTACGCTGCAAACAGTGCTGTTTTGCTGGGTGGGTGGACCGTGTTCAGAACAGGAGTTCACCTCTATGTGATCCCATCAGGAGACAAGAAAAAGCAAGAAAGCAAGAATGGAGCCAGTGTGTGTTTGCTCTTATACAAACCAAACCCCCATTATTTCCTTTGCTCTGTTTGGCAACAGGTAGTCTGCACTATTCAACCGTGGGAGCTTCAGAGCAGCTCCGGTGAAGCTGGGCAGTGAAGACCCATTTATCACTCAGCCTTTACAGAAAACATTAGAGGACATTTTAAAATTCGAATTGCAAGTGAAAACCTGATTTGGCACAGTTGAACATGAAAATTAGCTTTGAATGAAGCTACCACCTGCCTTCCTGAGGAGATAATATATCTCAAAAAGAAAGTGTTTGCAGGCATCACTGACCCTCTAAGGCAACCATCAGATCTGCCAGAAAATGTGCTTAGCACAGTCAGGGCTGACAGAGCTTAGACAGATAAAATGAGAAGGGTCATGGTTATGTTGTCCCCTATTCTTAGGCATTCTTATGTGCTGAAATCTGACATCACAAAATCACCTGCCAGTTTTACTCTCCCTGCAGGTTTGGTGGTGGCGGTGGTTCTTTTTTTTTTTTTTAGGAGAGGTGGGAAGTGGTTTTTTGCTGCTATAAGCGAGCTGTAGAGAAGCTATTAAAGGTGAATTTTATAGTTTAGGGAGCTGCTTTCAAGTTCAAGGACAGAATGGAAAAATCTCACTAGCACTTGGTGGAAAATGAAGCCAGACTTCACTCAAGAGATGGAGAGGGACCTGACATCTTGACAGGCTATGAGAACTGATATTTAAGAGGGTGATAGAGGGCTGGAGAAACAAGTGGCATGGTTTGATGTGGTGAAGAAAGGAGCTAGAGAGAGGATCAAAGAGTTTGCAGATGTAATCAGAAGGGAAGGCAGGACGATGCTGCAATAGGTTCAGACATGGGATGATGAGAGCTTGGCTAGCAGAAATTGGTCCTTGAACAGTGGGAAAAACCTCCCTCTTACAGCTAGAGGACAGGAAGTGTCTAAATGGAAAAGTAACTTGGGTGGATGGCTCTGGGGAGAAGGCTTAACCAAAACTGACGTCTTTTTTATGAACAACTGACCTCCTGAAGGACACACAAAATCCTGGGGAAACAAAACGGAAATTTCCCTTGCCAGACAAGTGCCATGTTTGGGTCCGAAGCACCAGAGAGGGTGCTTATAGCCTCAAGTATCTTGAAAGTTGTGACTCTGATTTAGTACTCTGACAGTACCAACCGCCTGCTGTGCATGTTGGGCATTTAAATCTGCTGAAATTACATCATATATCTAAAGTGTAAACTGCAATATTTGAAAAAGAAGCCTGTGTGCCATGGCTGCTCCTAGCCTAGGAAAATAGCTCACAATAGCTCCTAACTAATGTGTTTTTCCCCACCATTACACTCAAATTCTTTCATGTAGAACTGACCGAAATATGCGGGTCCCTTTTCTGGTACAACCTGCTTCATAGGGCTAGATGTGGCCACCCGGGCACTTATGCTGCCTGCTGGCCAGCAGGTCGAGGGAGGTGATTCTGCCCCTCTACTCTGCTCTTGTGAGACCCCACCTGGAGTACTGCATCCAGCTCTGGAGCCCTCAGCCTGCGCCTACCCCATCTCGTGTAAAAGGACTGACCTGATTCTGTCCCTTCACACAACATATTAATGTTTTATCCTGATGGGATAACTTTTACTACTTTTTTCTTCAGTTCCACCTAAGTCCTTAACATCCCTTTCCCTTTACATCTCATGGAATTTAGACAAATAGGGGAGGCACTCAAATACTTTTTAACAGTCAGTGAAAAATCTTTTTTACTTAGGTATGAACTCCACCTTTCAGTTTTGTTCCATTTTCATTTGGCTTGTGCAATAAAATCACAATATTTCCCCTAACTTTATTCCAGGGGGGAGAAAGGAGTCGTTTTTGTTTGTACATTTGTATAGATCTGAATTTGTTATCAGAGAGAAAAAATTTGTGTAGTGGATTTATGGCTGACAGCACGTCTATATTCTGTGGATTTTGGTGGCCAGTTGTCCAGACACAGAAATCTGTCTCCACCTTACCTGACCCTGCTTCTGAGACAGCAGGCACCCTTTTTTCAGTCAGCATCTTATCTGCAAAACACCATGGTTGCTCATCAGATTCAGCCAGCAGTAGCCTTACTGTCTGTTGCACAGAGCATTTTTTTCCCTATTGTAATCCACCCTCTTGCTGCTACTTTACTATATTGCCAACATTACCCTTGAGCAGTTCATACTATTTTTATAAAAAATATGACCAATTTTTGCATTGATCTGTCCTTTTTAAGTCTAATATGGTGCAGAAGAAACATGTAATTCAAAACCCAAAGAGTCCATTGCCCCCAAACGCATGCACCCAGAGACAAATGCAGAACAGGTGAGAGCCACGGTACTGGATGCAATAGTAGAAGTTGCTTGGCTGTGAACACAGGACATGAGCAAGATTGGTGAGTGTTCAGCCATTGAATCGGTTAAATGGTTTCAGATAATCTAAACAAATAACTGTGAAAACATATTTGTTTGAGCAAAACTCAAGGCCTGAAACAAATCACATTGTAATTACTGCAAAGTCCTTTTTTCTGGCCTGAAATACAGAATCTAAGCTGCTCCAAAATCCAGTCACAATATTGCAGAACAAATAATTTCCTCTCCCTGTCACTTTGACTCTCCCACCTTTCCAGGTGCATCCTCCTTTCAGTTCTTCTTCATCAGTCTATTACAGGTAAGATGCTTGTCTTCATTTTTTCAGGTTCTCTTAGCACATGCCCACCATGTTATGAATGATCAGTCAGTATTTACTGCTGCAAAGTTTCCTTCAGCTTCTAATCGCCCTGTAACACAATGATTACTTTTGATTTTTCAGCAGAAGACCTTTTTATCTTTTAGAATTATTGACTCATTTAAGATAGCAGGGTCTTCTGGAGGTCACCTAGTCCAACCTCCTGCTCAAAGCAATCAAAGTTGGATCAGGTGGCTTATCTGGCTGCTCATAAGAGCTTCCCCTTATTGCAATAACCTTCCAGCGCAACCTGCTCCAAGGCTTACACACTTTTACCATGAAACCTTTTTTTCTTACTCGCAGTCAGAATGTTCTCTCCTGCAACCTCTGGCTGTTTCCTCTCATCCTCTTGTGGGGCTTCTCTGAGAAACATCCGTTTCTCTTACCTGTGAGCACTGATCACACACATGAGGACAGTGGCCGGAACTGCCACAGCCTTCTCCAGACTCAACAAACCCATCTCACTTGACTAAATACGTGCTCATTTCCTAACCACCTTTGAGGCCTTCTCCCAGACATGCTCCAATTTGTCAAAATCTCTCTCGTATCGGAGGCCCCAGACTGGACATGTTACTCCAGGTGCAGCTTCGTAAGTGTCGAGCAGAACAGTTTTACCCTGTCCCTTGAAGTGCTGGTCAGGGTTTTGCTAAAGCAGCACAGTATTCAGTTGAGCTCTGCTGCCACAAGGGTGCACTACAGACTTGTGTTCGATTTGTCCACCAAGAAATTTGGGTGTCCCCCCCACTCTCCCCAGGTCCTTTCCTGCAAAGCTGCTTTCTGGTGAGCAGGCCCCATCTGCAATATTGCACAGGGTGACTTCTTTCCAGACACAGGACTTGGCCTTCATCTGATCCCCATGAGGTTCCTGTCAAACCACATCTCCAGCTTGCTAAAGTCCCTCCGGGCAGCTGTAACCTCCAGCATACTGCCTGGAAAAGCAGGCTCCCCCAGTTGGGTATTAGAACCTGCACATTTGCCAAGGGCTTTCCATCCCACTGTACAGGTCACGGATGAGTCCGTTAGGTGTTACTGACCCTTGAGGAACAGCACTCGACAACACCTGGCTGTTGCAGACTGCAAAGAGCTACCCAACACTTGGACCTTGGTGGCCCAGCCACTCCTACAGCCACCCAGTAGCCATCCACCCCCATCTGTGCTGCCCCCACTTGCCTGCAGGGATTCTATGAGAGAGAGCGTCAAAAGCCTCGCTGAAGTCAACATAAGGGCACTCACTGCTCCCCCTTGTCTGCGCAGATCAGCACGTCATCACAGAGAGCACTCAGGCTGCTTGGGCAGGATTTTGCCTTTTATAAACCCATGCTGGCCAACCCCAATCATCTACTCATTTTCATGTGCCCAGATCCTCTTTCTTGCCATTTTTGAAGAGAGGTATAAAATTGTCTTTTTTTCCAGCCACTGGGGACCTCCCTCAATTGCAGCCTTTCAAAGGCGACAGGCTTGATTTGGCCTCCTCTGCTGCTGCTGGTGCTTGGCAGGAGTTGGCTCTTGGCATTCAGCACAGTACTCTATCAATACAAATAAATATGAATAACTGAACCAGATAGTAACATTTTAAAATCAGGATTACTTTAATCCACAAACGTTGTAATCTCTGAGAATTCTAGATACTCAAAAATACATATATAGTTTTTACCTGAAATGCCAGTTGTTCCAATAAATACTTGAGGATGTTCAGGTTGTCACTTGAAACAAGAACGTTAAGAAAAAAATGGTTAAAAAATATACTAGCCATAGTAAGAAAATAATCATGACCACTGTGACCAGAAGGTGACAGCTGTGGAGATTCATTGTCCAACCAAGCATGAATGAATAGTACAGTACCTCACTTATTCAAGGTGACAGGTTCAAAAGATATACGGTAAGGCTCACTGGATTATTGCCAGATGCATAAAGGTAGTGAAGTACTTCCTGCAGAACTTAAGACAAGCATGTTATTTTTATTTTTTTTTTCAGAAAAATGTGACAAATTCTTTTGCAAAACTTTTCTGAGCATAAAATGTATAGTCCAAGATCACAGAGTAAGGGAGTAAAATAAGGTAATTTATTTCTCACAGTCCACAGGACAAATACAACTGTACCTCCTTTCCCAGAGGATGCTAAAAGCCCAGATTGCCTTGTCTACCCTCTTTGTAGGTGATTCTCCAGCAAATTATCCTCTCACAACAGTCAACTACTCCACTGAATAGTGCAAATTGGGCAGAATTACACTTGAAGAAAATGCCAGTATGTTGCAAATATGAGGTATATGTTGATCTGTAAATTCTGTATTATTAAAGTTCTTGAAACTTTTATTCCTTGGCTTTTGTGGCTTTGTAACGGCCCTATTGGCTTTTTATTAACCCTAACAGCCTTACAGTAAGTCTTTTTATTCTTGTACTCTTTACTTTTCACTTTGTAGTAACAAAGAAAAGATTTTTACAGAACACATCAAGCTTTTCAGCAGAGGAAAAGATCACTTCAAAGCTTCCCGAAACACCTGCCTTTAAAAAGCCTACTGTGTCAAGCAGCTGCCTACCTCGCCCATGCTTCAGAGCAAGTCCTGGCTCTAAAGTGAGCTGCTTCCACTCTCAGGTATGCCCAGGCTGGTTTTAAAGTTTATCCTTAATCTCCATCAGAGATGGCATAACCATGTTGTAGCTTTTGGTGGTGCAATAATAAAACCATAATTACCCACCTGGCTCTACTGCTTCTTCCTCCGAATCTCCGATGTAGTGAATGTTTACAGTCTTACTGCAAAAACGCCCCAGTAAAGGCTGTAACAGGATGTAGCAAGGAAAAGATGTTAATACACAAGGGAAGTAAACACAGGTTCTGTAATTATATTTTATTGCAACTCCAATGCTTTGCCTGTTCCTAAAGACTCCTTTAGCTAAATTTGTTTGTTCCAGGCTTTTTTCCCCCCCCCGTACCAATTAGTAAACACAAGAAGCATGTATATTTTTCTTATTATTTTATTGAAAAGGTACATTTAAAAAAATACACAGACATTTTACTGTTATGGATTGCAAATAAAGATGCTCTAAAAGTTAATTTTTTTTCCCTTTCTTCCACCTATTGTCCCCATTATCACATAATGACTTCAGTCTGAGTACTGCATATTGATATCACCTTTATAAAAGGGTTGGGGAGGTAAGAAGATAGGTGGGGCATTACTGCAATATATTCAATAAACAGAGAATATGGTCAATTATAAATATTTTATGTTCTGTACATTATTGCATTAGGGAGCCACAACATTATGCAGCATTGTTACAAAGGAAACTAGTTAGAAATGAAGAAAAAAAGGATATTTACGTACAAATGCATGTATCCATTGTCTTGAACAATGCATGTGAGCTGTGGTAATGTGCAATTGAAAAGCTTTTTTTTCTCTTTAAACATTGCTTAGCAACACCAGTGAGGAAACAACAAAAATAAGTTAGATGAAAGTAGCAAACAAGTAGTAATCTTAACTATATGTTATATGGCTTTCTATTTTTAATTTCTCTAAATAAAGTGTGACACAAAAGAAATAATTAAAAGCTTCAGCGCTGCATTGCTTTCAAACATTTGCACAGAAACTAAAAATATTAAAATCAGACATGATACATCAGTACTACACAAGATACACCAGTACTGGGGCCTAGGACAGTACACAATCCCTGTCAACAAGAGCACACTGAGAAAAAAAAAGACGCAATTCATTTTTGAGATGTTATCCACAATCAGGCATTTGGTTCATCTACCTTTTTTCCCACAGATTATACTCCATTGGTTTTCAGAGAAGTATTTACATAAGTGTGAGCGAGGAAGACCCTAGTTTTCAAGTCTGTCAGGAAAATATTTTACGTTCCTTGATTCCAAGGTGCATCATACACATTTGAAAAAAAAAACAAACAAAAACCCAAAAAAAACCCTAATAGATGCATGAATCTTTAATCGTATAAATTTTATGAGCAATTAAGTTTGTATTAAATAACTCTCTATTTAGATTTAAAAAAAAAGAGAGAACAGAGAGAGACCGAGAAAGAGAGTTGTCTAGACTCCAAAATGCAGTACTGTGAATGATGAATTTTATGGTGTTGTTGGTTGAGGTGTCACGCTGGATGGCATTTCAAAAGAAAAAGACATTTTAAAATCTCGACCCCTTTCCTGCTTTTCTTTTGCCCTTTCTACTGGCCATAGTTATCTCTCTTTTACATCAATAAATTAGTATGGTGCAAAAAGTATGGAGGCAGGTGTTGCCCGGATGGGACCATGGCCTGGCCTGAGGAGAGCTGGTGGTATGGCAGGCGCCTGGAACAAGGAGGCAGAGGGACGGGGAGGAAGGGACAGAGCCGACGACACAGCTGCAGCCGCAGCAAGAGGAGATGACAGGAAAGCAGGTGCCAGTGGCTTAATCATGTCCTTCTGGAATGCAAGTTTTGCCTGGAATAAAACACACAAAAAAGCAATGTTAATACAGTTCTCCCCATGCCCACTTTTACATAAGGAAAAAATGCACCCTGAGACTCTGTGGTTTCTCACAGAAGCCTCATCTCTGATGCTTAGAAATTTTATCTATGTTGTCTTCTTTCTCCCAAGGCAATTAAAACTACCGGATACATAAATCTCTTGAGTGTAGGGGCAGTCACACTGGCTTTTAGAAGGAAGCATAATTTGCAAGTGAACAACATTGAATTATATAAATCACAACTGTGCAAGAAACATTAAAAAAACACATTGAAAGTCAAATTTTCCACTTGCAAAACGGAATTGTAGAAAAACAGAGTGGTCAAGATGGGAAACTAATATTAGTCCAGTCAGCTTGTTACTTGCCAATGCAGAGCTGCTTTTTTCAAAAGAAAAATATGTTTTTAAGAATAATACCCTAAATAATTTTTTTTCTGAAAGAATTATTACTCAGCGTATGACCTACAATGGTTGCTGGTGCTTGTGGTGAAAAAGCTAACCAGAAATATATACACTACAGTCGCACCACAATCACACATCTGTGTGGGGAAAGGTACTCATGTCCTCCTTTATTAGTGGAGGTCTCTCCTTGTGCAATGAATTATAAAATGATGTATTACACAAATGAAGATTAGTGTGTGCAGAACCTATCGAATGGGGAGACTTAGAGAAAGCCTGCAGCATTTTCATTTGCCTCTATACAATTACAAAGACATATTAATATTTCAGCTTTTAAAGGCTTTACACATGCTCACTGTTGCACACACACATTTGCATCTCTTTCTTTCCAACTTATAAATTGTTTTTGTGCTATAGGTGGCATGTACTTTTCCCTAATGAATAAAATACAGGCTGAGTCATGAGCAAATAAACATACAATCTGTGCTGTGCTAGAGCCAGCCTGAACTCCGGCTGCAGCTGACTGGCAGAACCAGCTTGGGGAATTCCTGGAAATGCAGGTGGGTGTGAGAGGGGAATGGCTCGGGCACAAAGGCAGGAGAGGTGTTTTGATAGCCAGTAACAGACACAGCCCAAGCATGCGGGTAGGCAACCAATTCTCCTAAACACCTGATAACTCTTGTACCAACATAATACCTCCACACAGCACTCTGTTTTGCTGTGTGCAGAGAACAAGCATTAGCATTTTTATATCTTAACATCTTACGTCCTTTTCCTGACTGCATCCATCATAACTGAGAGTTCTCTCAGGTTCCCGGGCACACAGGGTATATACATTGCAGCCTTCAAGGAGAAGTCCACTAGCCCAGCAGAGCTGACACCTTTCCACGGGCTGCATGGTTCATTCCCCATTCCACTGATTATTCCCTTCTTCCTAGCAGTAAATAACACTCGCAGTGCTGTCTGCGTGCCTTTGACTGGGCAGACAGAATACATAACTATCTTCAAATCTGATCGCCGTGCAGATTCAGCCTGCAGGGGGAGAGACGCTGCGGAAGTGTCAGGTCTGTCATGTTCCTGTCTCTGTGCGGTGGGAGTCCCCAAGGTCATAAATTCACACAGACAGTGATGAGAAATAAAAATACTTACTGCTAAAATACTTGGGCTGCGCTGCAGTTTGTTGTAAGGACTATATTTAGGTTTCATAGGCTTTCCTGCAACTCTGTCCTTATGCCTTCGGCTGGAAATGTGCTGAAATAAATATACTCACATTTAATTAGCTGTTTAAACATTTCTCAGTTTTGAGTTCGAAATCAATTTATCAGCAGGATATGCCTAAGCCCCTGTTTGTAAGATAAAGTAGGTTCTTTAGAGAGAGCAAAGATAAGTTTTGCTAAATTAAACATAACAATTTGGAGCACATCAAATAGAGAATCAGAAACTAATCTAATACAGCAAAAGCCTGTGATCCAAGACATGCTCTGCAAATTATTGATATTTTGGTTAGTATTTCCTTTTTCCACTTGAGGAGCTCTGAACCGGGTAGAGCTGTAATCACTAGGTCATAGGGATATTCAGAAGTAGCAGGTAAATTTCAGTCTCGCTGATGTTGTTCAGTTGTATAAATAATTCAATATTAGCTGAAGGAAGAACCAGTACCTAGGGATACGTCTACACCATGCAATTTAATACTATCTTAGAGATAACTGAAATAACAGAGAATGAGAGGACACATGGACACAACACAGCATCATCCAGTCAGAGATTCCCGTTTGGGTATCAGAAACAACATATTTGTGTTGGCACAGCTAGCTCTGAACCCAGGGCTAATTAGCTCAGCCACAGAAGAGCTGCATGTTCACACAGCTATGCTGTTAATGATAATGTTGCTCTACACAATTCAGACATATCTACAGTATTACACTCCTGCTGATTGTCCTAAACCAATAGATTCAAGTCACATTCTCCTTCTCACATACTATTAAAAAGTATCCCAGCAGACTGAAACACACCAAAAGAGGAATTCAGGGAATCTCAACCCAGAATTTCTTCCTTTTGGGAGACCAAAGTTCAAATCTCCCTCCAGTTTAAAAGCAAACTTTTAAACTAGATCTGTGGTATTATTCATTAATACCGACACCTTGTCCACCTCTGCTTTATGACTCTCAAGCCCATTTTTTTCCCAGCTGAAACAATTAGGCGATCTTGACCTATGGTGAACTATTTAGAAATAGTTGTAGGATGACAGAAAAGAAATACTAAGTTCATTTTTTGCCAAAACATCTTCACACAGACCTCCAGCCCACCTACAATACTGCAATACAACTGAAAACAACAAATGAATGCCAGACACATGCAAGCTACCTGTTTAAGTTGAATTTCCGAATTAACATGGACATCACAGATTTCACAATGAAACGTCTTGTTCTGCAGTCCTGAGCCTTTGCTGCCATTCTGCACCTTCAGCCGGGACCCAGGTCTAGGGTAAGACTTGATGGGACCAGCACTGTTCCGAGCCTCGACCATGGTCTTGTGCTTGGAGCCTAACGGACAAGGAGAAGCAGGTGAGTTACTGATCCGCAACATACAACCATAGCCGCCAGCCTTGGGACTTTTTTAAACACATTTATCTTCAAGACAGGATGATTAAAGTCACCACAGATCAGGATTAATGATGACTGGTTTTGGTCAGTGTAGTTCCCTCTTCCTTGATCTAAAGCCAGACAATGGAAGAAGAGTTTGTACAAAGAGGGAACAACAGGCATGCTGGACCCCCCCCCCACCCCACCCCTCTGGGGGCAGTGTGGGAGTGTATGGCCAAGGTGTTTGTAGCTTGTTCTTCTGCCAAAATTCACATAGCTGGTGGGTCAACAAAACAGGACCAAGCCAAGAGTGGGAGAGGAACCACAGCAATCACTCAAAACCTGCCTAGGAATGGTAATACTTCAAAAATTATCCTCTAATTTGGAAGAAACAGCTGCTTTGGCCATTTCAAGAATGGATCACAGCTATATAACCAGCTTCAATGGTTTGTTAACAAGCTTTACAACACCAGCACATCATAGAGCAGCCAGAGCACATTATGGATTGCTGCTTGTGACCTTTTAAAGATAGCATATCTAATTTACAGTAGTCAAAAGATTCTAGGACATCTAGGAAATCTAAGGAGCCCACCCTAAAATTATCAAAAATATAAAATAACAAAACTTACTGTAAGTTGTACCAGCAGAAAAACAGACACCAGAGATAGTGAGATGAAATATGAAAGAGATAGAGAACTGACATTTTATAAACCTTGGTGTTACAGAAACCACTATGATTATACTATGACCCTCACTCTGGAGGTTTGACAATTAGGTACGATTAGGTAACATGAACTGTAGGGATTTTGTCAATTAAAAGCTTATAGAGTACATGAAGGACAGTTAAAAAACATTATAGATAGCTTTAATAAAATATCAAACACCACACATGAAATTGACATTAACAGAAATGTTTTTGTAACTTGCTATTGCAGGTTTTAACTAAAAGTCTCTTCAGTGGAGCACAGCTACCACCATGTAAGAAAACCAGCTTCTTACATTGAATTTTGAAAACAGTAACACACAACTGACTTGCACTGTGTTCATACTCACCTGTATTGTGGGCTTCTAGTTGTGACAAGGAATTCACAGCCACTTTGCATAATGAACAGTAAAGCAGTTTTTTGGCTTTTTCCTCTTCTGACTCAGTAACTGTGTTAGGAGCTCCATTTGTGCTCTTGGAGGATGAGGCAAGTGTTACAGGTGCCACTGCTGCCGCTCCAGGTTTGGGAAGAAAAGGTCCCACTTCTGTACTGGACTGCGGACTTGCACTATTGGGTTTTGCTTTCCCTTTATCTTCTAAAAGAAGAAAAATACGTATGTCATAATATGCTGCACACACACACACCAAATCATACAGTAATATTCATGTGGTTTTAGTGCACGTAACACAACAGGGGCCTAATTAATCTCATTTTGTGCAGGACAGCAGCATCCTTGAAATCTTTTTAAAATCCTACCATGAAATGTGCATAATTTGACAAAAGGAGAGATTTTCCTGTTTCTAAGGTTACCAGTGAACACCAATGACCAATTCAACCACCAACACCAATTCAACAAATTCATGCCAAGTGTTGCTGCTGTCATGCTGTGGGTTTGGCCAGTTGAAAGGAGTCCAAGAAAGCCCAAAGGCAGCCAGGGTTAAGGACTGGAGAGCACTCAGAAACACATGAGCCTTTGCACTGGGCATTACAAAAAGATTTCTGGAAAAAAATATATTTGCCTTTAGAATGGGTCAAGTTTCTCAAAGTCACTGGGAGGACACTGAAAGGCTCCAGCACTATCTTGACATATGATACAGATATCCCTCATTTCAGTTACAGGAGTAGATTATGGTACCGCACCGCACACATGAACACAGCTGCTAATATTTTTAGGTTTTTCCAAGAATGATTCCCCATATATCTGGAGATCAGATGGCTCTGATGTGCATTCAGTGCATTCCTGTATCACTTTACACGCGTGAGTCAATCATCTGTGCTCCTATGAGACAGGTAGGCAGGTATCACTTCATTTTACAGATGGTGATTGCAAGGTGCTAGATTAAATGTCCCAGCTGTGCCTAAAGAGGAACTTTGTGCCAGAGTCAGTATTCAAATGCTCCTTGCCAACGTGTTGTCTACAAGAGCTCATTGCATTTTAACCTATTCAGCGGCAGCCCTTGTGACCACAGGCCATACTAGCTGCCAGCAGTAAAACAAGCTCACCTATAAAGAACACGGGACGCGAAGGGGACAGTAGAGTGGAGCTGGTATGAGCAACCCTAACAAAATGGACGTAAGAAATGACTGCAGAAGACTGTGACGTTATCACTCCGAACAACAGGAATCAAATTTTACTGTCTAAGCAAGTGCAACATCCACTTAACAGCAACCTCTTAAAAACTACTTATATCCCATTTGAAACCTATGACATAGTCTTAAATAGTGTTGAACTGATTTCAAAAACTAGGTTCTATTTTGACCACTTGGTTATTTTTAAATATGGGCCCTTGCACTTTATCTTCACAGCTACCAGGCTCTGTCTTAACATCACTCTATCAGGCCAATGTTGTGCTACCAAGAATTCTGAAAACAGGATTGTACCCCTACAACAAACCCTTGAGAGTGCGTGTGAACTATGAACAGGCGTCTTGAAACTAAACCCCACAGTTGTTGGCATATTTCCCAGAAGTGCATTGCAGTACATCAATTTTAGATTGGACGAGGAGAAAGAAAATTCTAATAAAAGAATTATTATTTTTTAAAGTAGCAATAAAAATACTTTGAAATTACATGATATGAACTGTATTAACCATTGAAAATGATCAAATACAAAGACGACTATTAGGACTAAATTAATGATAAAACCAGATTCTGGAGGTATTTTGATTGATAAGGTATGACAAAAGAAAGTGATGTTAAATCGTAGTTCATAGACTATTCAATTTTAATGTCACTGTAGTAATAAGTCACATCTGCAAAAACCTAGAACACTTTATATGACTTGTGAGTCTTCATAAAATACATGGTTCTAATAAACAGCATTCGCTAACACCTTAAATTAAAGAGTTTTCAATATGGAAAGTTCTCAAAGGTGCTAACCTCTACAGAGGGAACACACTGAACTGCTGCCATTTATGAATTCACATTGTTGTTGTTTTTCTATGCAATATTATGCCAGACTGTAAAAGGCATAATTCCAGGATATATGTGAACCTGACTGCAATAAAAGAAGGTTCCTCAGTACTTTGCATTTCAGGCCTTAAAAAAATAATACACCTGCAGAACCTGCAAGCTGTATGTTAATATATAGAGACTACAGTTCTAGTTTAGTTTTTTTTTATTTTGTTTCCTATGATTTTTATTTTTTTTTAATGTAAGCATGAAGATTTGGTGCTTTTGAAACACTTCAGAAACTTTCTGGAGACAGGAATCATCTCCTCCTGAGAGAGAGCGGGAGGGGGCCAGCAGGAATGCCAACTGATGGGTGCCAGGGTGGACCCTCGGCCTGAGAGACCCCTCATGCAGCAAGTGCTGAACGGAGTTCACACTCCCACCTGCAGCCCCTGACCTCTCTCTTCAAACCATCTGCAACAAGAGGGAGCAGATTTTTATTTCTTTGTTTTGCCATCAAGTATCTGTGGAGCGAGATCCTGAGCAATGGAGTAAGATCCATTTTACACAGGCCACCAATTACCATCATGGAGTGATGGTTTTCCATCGCTGAATTTAACAGATGATTGAAAAATGACAGATTTCATTTCCCACTTCTCATTTAGCCCACCACCAGCTGATGCAGTACGTCCATTTTTAAAATATTCCCTACATTTACAGTGTTTTCACTATTTATAATACAAAGCAATTCTAGAGCATAAAACGCATAACAAGCTAACATGAAAACTTCTAGAAAACTAGACAGAAGTTAGCAGCATCCAGCTGGGCTCAATTCTGCCAGATTCTCAGCTTTTGGAAAGAACCTCACTTCCCATAATAATACCATCATTTGGAAAGCTTCCTGACACAAATAAGCTCTTCATCCATGGAGATGTATGTGTATAAGGAGAGACACACGCCCCTCTATGAATTAATGTTTCTTTCCACCATTCTAAATGCTTAATGCAGAACATCTTCAAAGATCATAATTGTAAGGTTATTATACAGTTTAACTCCCACAGAAAGTACACTGAGCTAAGTGCATATTTGTCACTGCAGAGGGGCCAGAATTGGGTTTTCCTGGCTTCTAAAATCACAAAATTGCACTTCTCCAAATGGGCTTTTGATAACAGCTTATTGTTTTCAATCCACAGAATTCAAAACATCATTACTTACAGTTTTATGTTTGAGACAGAAATGCCAAGTATTCAACTGTGCAAAGCACAGGAAATGCAAATCGCATGTATCTACAAAGCATGAAGAAGATTACTTTTTTATTTGTACTTATGGCACAGAACTAACAAATAATATCTCCACACAGAAATCAGAAATGTAACTGTTAATGCCTGCATGCATATACATCCTTCCAAACCGTAATCACTGTATAAAATACATGTGGATGGTTAGATGCAGCTGTAGGATTATAGTCTTCTTGCTATTTCTGAAGGCAAGAAATAGGCTCAAATTTGCTCTGATTTCCACCTGGACCAAGCCCACAGAGCCCAACAGAGCCAGGCAGAGGCCCAAACGTGGGCATGAGTGAGTCTGTCCTGCCCAGGACCAGGGACACACTGGCACAGCTCAGCAGAGCACAGCTGGAAGCAGGAGACCACAGTCGTACCAACCTCCTCCCAGAAAACTGTAGCTATAATTCAGCTTGAGCCAGGGTCAGGTTGAAATGCTCACATCGTAACTTACATGCAAGAGGCTCAGTGCAATCTAACCTCTACTGTTGCACTGTATTCGCCTATGTTCTTTTTCCACATAGGAAGGCCATATTTCATCTGTGTTAAATTCCTGTCTTTAAATTAAGTCTCCCTTTTCCTTAAGACTCCAGAAAAGTAAATCAATAGTTCATTTCAAGTTCTTACTGAAGCCTGAATTTATTTTGAAACAGAGCCCAAGGAAAAAATAAAGCAGCTAATTAAGTATTGCTTTGGGCTCAGTAATATCAATGCTCTCATTGCCTACTTACATTGTTTCAATTCTGCTTTGAAGTTGTTTTCACATATTTCTGGTTGTTTGCCTTATGTTTGTGTCAGCACCGTGTTAAAATTCAAGACTTGTTTATCTAATTAGTACTGCCTCATTTCAGCTGAATGTACCACAGTCAGGGCACAGCACAGGGTAACATCTGACAGGTTGAAATCTAACAGGTTCTAGCTTCCAATGTAAGACCAGCTGAAGTGATTCGTAGATCATGCAACTCTCACTGCAGTTGCTATGGCATAACCTATAGGACCTACCTGGTAATGCTGAGATCCTAGTCCAGCTAAGTGAATGAGGTTTGCCCTAGCTCAAAAAGGGCAAAAAATGTTACCATAAAGCTTCTTCCCTCTGACACTCAACCTGCGTCTCTTCTTTTCAGTTATTTTCTTTCCTGATGACCAACTGAATGTGAACACTCCGCCCCAGCTCATAGCCCAGCAATCAACGTAGTCCATACAGGAAATAAAAAGAATATTTTTTTATCCCCCTAACCATTCCATTAAGCAGTTTGGTTTATAAATTACCTTTAAGAGAGTTGCAATTTGTGTGAAGTGTTTACAATTTTATAACACATATATTTTTACATTATAAATTTGTATTTTAAAATTATTTCTTACCATACTGAAATGCACCTATAGGTGTATCTTTTCTGTATCAATAATAGTCATTGCTACTTACATCCCACAACATGTCTATCTGCAGTTTTTTATCACTGAAGATACACATAGCTTTGCCACAAACGTCTGTTTCTCAACAGCTTGTTCAAATAGCAATTGAAATGAAAAGCTTATCCCCAGTAACGATACATATGATACACTTGCAGTAGCCCTTTCCAACATGCAAGCTAAAAGCTTTTAGATAGAGTTCTGCTATGACCCTAATAGCGCTTACAAAACTGTCACGTGCATTTTCTGCCTGTATGTAATAAATAAATAAACCTGCTCTTACTGTGACAGTAACAGAAGACATGATATTTTGATTACTGAAAATATATATTTTGTGTGTGTGTGCACACGATAAAAAGTATAGCTTCACACCTGCCTGCCTCTCTTCTGCGCCAGAAGCAGGGACCATTATCCACGACTTGTGCCGAAGGCTGAGCACACGTGCAGACAACGACCCCAGGACAGAGAACAGCCTCCCAGGGTGGTGCTGGCTGTGATGATGAGACCATGCCATGATTATAACCACCCGCTGCCAGGCTTCAGCTTCACCCCCTTTCCCCGTCCCCCAGCTGCAGGCACTGAAGAGCAGTCATGCTCAAAGTACTTACAACAGAAGAGCACCACAGACATTGCAAAGTGGCCACCGCTGCTCTAGACAACCCTACACCAAAGCTCTTTTGAGAGATTTGCTAATTTCCCATCCTAGAGACGGAGATTTGTTTTTGTAATTCTTCCACCTGCTCACACAACAGAACATATTGCCAGCTTAGAAAAGAGCATAATGGAAAAACTGTTTTCAGCAGTCTAGATATTTATGATTTCCTTCGTAAAGGTAAGAAAACAAAAAATACTTGTGTTCCTTTTCTTGAAAAACCTGAAGAAAGAGCCATGCAATTTCCAGCCTAAACCAGCTACATTAGGAGAAACAGCAACAAAATAATTTAATGTATAACTGAATCACTGCATGGTTATCAAGGCTATGCAACCCATGAGCAGAACTGAAACATGTTTAGGTGCAAAACTTTTGGTGCAATCAGCCTTGTTTACAGTGGTATGTCACAATAGCACGTCACTACTGAAAGACTGGCTTATAAAAACATGGACAGCTTGATGACCTTGAACACCTTCAATTAACTTCTGACCATGCCACTTCCTACAGTAACTAAAACCAAAAGTGATTTCTGAAAGGAAGGGTTTATGCTTTATTTATGGGTTACCAGAAATGTGCTGCAAAGATTGTCTTATGATGGCCTCAAGTTCACTTAAATTGTGTTATGGGGAACTGGTATTAGTCTAAAGTGTTGATTTTTGAGAGTAATCAAGGCTTTGAGGTAAAGCAAGCATATCTCCCAAACCAGCAGAGCTGTACTGAGTGAAACCAATTTTCAGGCTCTCCCTATAATTTCAACAGCTCCAAATATGCCTATGAATATTGGGCTGCATTAAACAACCTTTGAAGCATACAGTGATTACAGAATGGGAAGAGGAAATCAATCAGTTTGTCAGACTATTGTATAAATGCTCTTCCCCGATCAACTGTGTAGCAAAGTTAAAATCAGTTAACGTTAATTACAGCTGTATGCAATCCAAGAAATTTTGCTGAAAAGCTTATCGCTGTAGCTAAATTGGCCTCAATAAAGACAAAGTAAAAAAAAGTTTATTGAAAAATAAAATTCTCAGTTAAAATTAGACATTTTAGATGATTGGCATATCTGACAAAACTAAAAAGTGTTACTTATTTCTCACTACTTTATAAAATATGCCCAGTGACAACACTGAAGTGAGGTGAATTAGTTGATATTACTAAAATCTATCATTTGACCATGCTACTCTAAGCTGTCTGCACACAAAACAATAAGGTGGTCCCCAGACCAAGCGATTTTCAGTTTAAGGGCAGAGATCACAGCTGCAGACAGGTATGGAATCACAAAAGAGACAGAACAGCCAGTCACCAACACAGCCACTGGTGTGGCAGCCAAACTTGTCACAAGCTTTTTTCTGTTTTTCAATCCACCACAGAGAAAGAAATTTTCAGAGATAAGAGAAGAAAGTTTGGCAGCTGTTTGCCGGGAGCTCTTCACAAACAGGACCAGGAAAAGCAGGAAGCTGTTTTGGAAGCTGGTTTCAATGGCTGATGGCTGGTAGGTGCAAATCAGCATCTTGAAAGCATGTTACAAAAGACATACAAAATATGGAGAGCTTTGAAAGTGAGGGACGTGAAGAATTTGGAGAGAGAAAAATCCATAGATTTAGCTGCACCACAGAAATATTGTAACAAAATTTGCAGCAGTTAAAACAAAAACATGAAAGTGAAGAGATCACAGTCAAAGAAGTTTACAAGCCTGGCTGAAAGGAATTTAGGGAGATCTTAAGAAACTATGACAAAATAAAATCAAGGTAGGGAAAACTTATTTAACCGCACTGTACTTGAAGAACTGCCCAAACAAACCCTAGGATCTGCCCTGGGACACAGGTCAGAGGCAGAGAGAAAGGACGCACACACTATACACTGGAAACAATAGTTGCTGTACATCTCTTTGCCCTGAAATAAGATATGGAGGGAGAAGAATATCAATGACCGGATTGCTAGAAAGACAAGATGGGCCTCCTTCAATATACCAGCAGAAAAGCTACTGAATAGAAAGGCAGACAATAGCTCCAGTAAGAAAAGAAGTTTCAAAACATTGTTCTTCACAGAAAGTCTTATCTTCTGCTGGCTCACACTGCAACAAAGGAATAAAGTATGCACTTACACGATTAATTATCCTTTTTATGAAGAAAAAGATGAACACTATGAGTAATATATGCCATAAAGGCAATAGCAGGAAAGCAATTAAGTCACTAGTGGTCACAACCTTTACAGCATTTGTAAGCACCCTGTCCTGTATCTCAGCATCACTCAAAAAAAAAAAACCAACAAAGAGCATGAGATTATTTCTTGACACTCATTAAGACAGAGTTAGCTAACTTTGATAAGGGATTTCAAAATCTTTTTTGTTTTATCCCCACATTTTCTGAATAATGAGACTCTAATGGCTGTCAGACAAAATACCTACTTTCTCACCAGTTGTGCAGTCTGCTGAGAAATGAGGCTGAAAAACCCGTAGGGCTCTGTTCTAGAAAAATTCCACTGCAAACCTACATGCAAATCAGACAGCATAGTGTATCTATTAACCATTTGATTACCTCTAGTTTTTCTAAAATGCTTTTTCTTGTACTTCAGGTCTGTCTGAAAAACAACTAGGTTTTATATAATGAAAGGTTTTACATGAAATAAATATGTTTGACGCATTCTAAAGAAAACCAATTTTGTTTCTATACAAAGATGAGAAATAAATGGAAGCTATAAATATAAAGCTTTTCATCTCAAACACAAATATGCCTTGAAATAAGCTACAACATATTTTCTCAAGATAGTGAAGCTACATCAGGAAACGTCTGGATGGCTCTGCAATATTGAGTGAACTCTGTAGCTAGACTGATTATTTGATTAACTGCATCACTACTCTCCAACAGGCTGAGCAGAAGTATCTTTTTCATTTCAGAAGTATTGCTTGTTTGGCAATCGTACAGCAGCAATGTGGATACTTAATTTCTTGGATATTTTATTTCTGATTTGGCATACCAAAGACTCCAGGGAATTGTCTTACAAAGGAGCCTGTCTTTTTTTTCAAAGCATAAAATTATTTGCAACTGATCAGGTTAAAGATGTAATGTTACAAAGGTTTGGTTTTGAAATTTTGGATGCGTTTAATGTTTACAAAAGCAGACTGATGAGACTTAGAAAAGATTCAGAAGTACACACAGTTCTGCAACTGTAAAATCTTGCTCTGCAAAATCTATTCCTGTACCTATTTGTATACCTTCCTGAACAGAGAGTGCCTGCTGCTCCAATAACTAGGGTGTCTGTGACAATACCACTCTACCATCTACGATTTTCAGTCAATTCATCGCATAGTTGGGGATTTTTGAGGAATTGTTTTTGGTTGTCTAGTTGGTGTTTTAGATCTGTTTTACTGACCGAGATCAAAGAGATCCTACAGGAGAGCTGGAGAGGGACTCTTTGTCAGGCAGTGTAGTGATAGGACGAAGGGTAATGGTTTTAAATTGAAAGAGGGGAGATTTAGATTAGATACTAGAAAGAAAGTCTTTACACTGAGGGAGGTGAGGCACTGGAACAGGTTGCCCAGGGAAGTCGTGGATGCCCCATCCCTGGAAGTGTTCAAGGCCAGGCTGGATG
>JAOXNO010000078.1:33665869-33682659 GCA_028565335.1 Limnodromus scolopaceus | reverse complement strand
TTCAGATTTTAAAAAACCTCTTATTAATTTTTCAACACAATGCAATTTCTCTGTGCAAAAGCAAGAGGAACAAGAAGCAGCATTGATTCTACATTGTTAGCCAAAATACAGGAGTGCATGTACTATGTCTGGAGCAAACAAACTAACTTCTAATGCTCACTTAAAGCAATCTCTGTTGTGTCTCCACTTCACCTGTTTGTCTTCAATTCTGCTTTTTTACAGAATGCAGGTTATATCGGACTTCTCTTATCCTCGTTTGAAAAGAGATTAATACAATTTTTCCACCCCTTTACAATTTTTAGACTGAATAGTGTGAACAGGTAACTATGGTAAATTCAGTGTGTTAGTTCTGGAGAAAACCAGCTCATCTACAACCACAAACACAGAGCAATTTGCTAGTGTACGTTACTGATAACCAATTTCTCAGTGACACACCGCAGCCCTGTTACAGTAGGTTGGGAAAACTTTCACTAGAAGTTTGTTCATAAAACTCAGCAAGATGAGTACCGCTATGCTGCCAGCAGTTGAAAATAAGGTGGATCTAACCAGGGGACACATAACAACACACAGCTAGCAAGGGTGGACGTTAATTTAACGAGTATCCATAAAGTGAGACTATCCAACAGCTTAGTCTTCCTGAGTACTGTTGCTGTATGTCTAGGCAAATTTACTTTAAATCTACCTTTACCTTTTATCTTTTCTGAGCTGTGCCAGTTTGTATTGTCTGGAATGGAAAAATTTACGAGTTGGAAATTATAATACAGTTTGGATACAGTTTGAAATACAGTATAAGTTATGTTATTACAAAATGTGACTCTCATCTGGGTGAAAGTGAATGTTTTTGCTAGTTAAACATATCTTTTCCTGACACCAGACATTATTATTTTGTAGATATTTTATGCTCCCATTACAGACTCTGCCACATTTATTTTAAAGGTCCTGGAATGTAAACTTTGCATAGTATTGCATTGTCTTTTTGACATTTTAATAATGTAGGAATGCTTAGAAAAGTAACATTCAAAGATTACAAACATACTGTATTCTGCCCAGACATCCTTCACTTCTGCTTAAAAATTTCTTGGTTCATCTCCTCAGCTATAAAAATAACATTGTCTCCTTCATCTATGGTTCTGAAATATATTACTAGAAACACATTTCACTTGCCGTTTGTGAAAAAAAAAAAAAAAAATCTTAAAATTCTACCCACAGCTGCTAAAGTGCTTTGGAACTCAATATAAAATTTATGGGTGTCTAAATAAATGAATCAATAAGAACTTACAATCTGCATGCAAGTACATTCGCGTGAGCCTGTGTCTGAACTACTTACTCGGTACTTGCCCAGGCAGAACTGCTATTGAAGTCAACTATGAAACACTCATCTTCATTTCAGTTAAATGACATCTATAATTGTGCATTCTCACTGATTTCTATGGCAGGTTTGCTTGAGGACTGAGAGTATTTAGTCATGCCCTCAAGATTTGACCAATAAATTGCATTTCAAATATAACTTGTCTAACAGACACCACTCTCCTTGAAAACAAGTAATAAGGAAGTAATATGTAACCTATTGTTTGTATGTATAATTTTTATGCTATAGGAGATGTAGGATATTTCTCATACTAAGTCAATAATGCAGCAGCTGTAGAATTAAGGCAGAAGAATGATAAAGGAAGATTTTTCAAAGGAGCTATTTACATGTCTGATGTGCCAGCCATGGATATTATTGCTTTTGGTTCTGATTCAAGATTTCTGAACAATTCTGTATCAAAACCAACTCACCAACTTGGTTTCACAATTGCCTGCCATCCCCTAGCAACATGCATTTTTCCTTGTGTTCTAAATATCACTTGCATTTATGTTACAAAACCGAAGATAAGTATGAGTAAAAATAACATTTACCCAAAAAACCCTAAATCAAGCCACATTATTGATTGTGTGGAAGTTGCTGCCAGACCAGCTTGTACTCTCAGAGTTCTTTTCCTTTACTTAAATAGTTGCTGAGAAATAAAAAAAAAGCCACCAGCAAGACTGTTTTCCCCAATCGTAAGTACATGTTTTCCAGAAAAACAGTTTAAAAACTAGGAACACATCTCATTTACAGGGAAAACCAAAGCCTCCTGAAGCATCAGCATTGGGCATGACCCATTTTTTTTTTTTCTTTTTCCATTTGGAGACTAAATTCATTCAAAGGCTGAGAAAAAAGGGAGAAATTTAATTCAAATTTTACAGACTTGACACAACCTTTAACTTTGGCACAACTGGACGCAAACAAAACTCCACTCAACTACCAGCCAATGGCATTCTATTATTAATTCCCTGATGACGTGAGAAAACTAAATATCTAACATCAAAAGAATGGCCTTACTTCTTTAGCAATAGATTTCTTTAATAAGCTTTGTCAAAGTATTATGTACAGGTAAAGCTACTCCTCCTAGGCTGCTTAAAAAACACAAGAAAACCAGCAGCTATCTTTATGGGGAATTTTCCGTTCTAATGGATTTAAAGGGCTAATTTCAGTACTATGTAAATAAAGACAGATTCCATTGATTTGAATTTCTTAGTCATCTAAAAACAAACCTAGGGCTTGGTTCACGAATATATTTTTTCTTATGCAAATAATACTGACATTTGTCATCGAAATAATAACCATCCTAAGGTGATAGAAGGGGATATTTTATTACTCTCATTTGCAATTTATACAAAATCTCATTACACAACACTCATTTTTTAGGATACTTCTGGATCATCTTTCTCCCTAATAGAAAACTGCAATGCAGGTGAGTGACATTGGTATCAAAGTCTCAACTCTCTTTTTGACAGCTACTTCTTTTTTGTCCCTACCTCTAACCTTCTCCATTTTCTTACCTGAAGACTCAAGAACTCTTGTAATAGTATGTGTAAAGACAATGATGAGTAAAGAATGATGTGATACATAATAGTTCTGGTAGTGCCACGTCTATGATAGTATGTCCTCTATGGAAATATACATACATACATTTGCTAGTAATTATTACTATTTCATATTCATCTTATTATCATTCCATTATCATCATCATAATATAAAAAAATAATCTTTGGATATTCAATAGGCACATCATTATCATAACAAACAATATGAACAGGTTGCTGTAGATTCAATGTATATATATGGATTATTTAAATGATCACCTACATCTAGCTGAAAAAAAAGACAGTAACTGAGAGCATCCCTGCCTCTGCTCCCACTGTCCAGCAACATTAGTAGAGTTATTCTTGCTATCTGATATGCCTATCTTAACCTCTCCTCAAAGTAAGAAATATTTTGTATAATTTTAAGGACGCTAATGAAAAAATATGCAATGACATTCCAGTTTTTAGAACTGAAATAAGTAAAAGTAATAGTACTATACAGTTTTAATGATACAGGACACATGAATGCTCAGGCACAGAGGACAGCACCCAAAAAGAGTCTTATTTCATCTTACAATACATTTTTAATGCAGAGCTTCTGCTTAAATTACTGCAGGAGAAAAAGCTTACATTTAAAAAAAAAAATTAAAAATCCTGCTTGCATGTATTTCTGATTGATATAATAACTGGAGAAAGAAAAGATTGACCTTTTTCAATTTGAACAGGAACTGCAACAGCTCATCAATGTAATTGTGTCAGCTGCAGAGCTTATTTTTCAGTCAATGGCACCTATAATCAGTTTTCAGTAGAGGTGCAGAATTTGATATGTGCTAGTTAGCATTATTATAGACAGACTGAAGAAACATCTGACGACTTCCAGAAGCTCCCAGGAGCTTATCAACACCAAAATTCTCACAATGACATGTTTTAAGACACACATTTAAAGATGATGCTTGAATATTCACTTTTGAAAAGTGCGAATAGTAACAGTGACAGGGAAGAAAGTGTTTGAAGATCCAACCTACTATAATGATTTCCTGTTAATAGACTTTGATTTTTTTATGTATCCTTTTGGCTAACCTTTCATCCTAAGAGCATAAACCAAACAGCAAGATCCTGAACCAGCTGATGAAATAACCCACCAGAAAATGCCCAGAAGCTATTTACTACTAAATCCAATACAGATGTTAAATGTGCCACTGACAGTATATTTTACATATCAACACTGATAATATAATGTTCATGTGAATACGTGCATGGTACTTGCAACAGTGTATCTATGATGAATTTATGAGCATTTATTCATTACATTTTATATTATCAGTTATAAAAGCACTGTGATCAAGCAGCGAATTATACACTGTGCCTTTACCTCTGTTTTGGGGACAGAGTTTCAACAGGTGGCAATACAGAGTGATCTTCAGATGGCTGTGAAACATTGAATGAAAAAAGAACAAAGCTTACTATCCTCAGAGGGTTTAATGAAAAAATGCCCTTGAACTAACTCTCCTTGGTGGCTGAATCTGAGTTAATTTACTACTCAGTTGACCATAAACTAATGCCTTTATCTAACAGAAATATGCCTGCGCTTAGCAGGCACTATATGAATACACATAAACACAGATGCATGGTTGTTTTATAGCATATAACTTCAGTAGAATTATTTATGTAAGCGTAAATGTGAAGAACCGATGAGGCTCATCAGTAGCTTTTGATGGAGGCTAGACATAACAACAAGCATCTTTGAGGGGCATAAGATAGAACCTCTAAATATGGTCCATTGACATTGAGAGACAGCAAGCTGAACAAACCCTTGTGTTCCTCTCCTGCAGTTTCTCTCACTCTCCCTGCCCCACCCACAAAATTCAATTTTGTCACAACATATTTTGAGGTCTAGAGGACTTGGGTGCATTACAAAGAATTAAAAGATTGAAGAATAAATGCCCTAGAAACACCCTAAAGTTTGAGGTTCTTATAATGGTATCTGTATGACAAATAACCTAGAATTCTCCAGAACAGATATACCACAGTTAAATTGTGGGGGCTGCATGTCTCTATCTCCTAGCTATTTCTGAAGGATTATCTAAAAAAAAAAAAAGTTTATTGGAGCTTTGTAAACAATCCACTCTCTTAAAATGAGTGGAAAACAAGATGATATATTGAAAAAAAAATGTTAAGGTGGAAGGGATTTTGTTAAGAGAACTGGTATAATTTTTAGGATTACCCCAAGTATGGAGATGCATATGGAAAAGTTTAGAATTTAAGCACTGGAAGAAAGATTTTTAAAATAAGCAATGGAAGCAACATGACTAAGGGAGTGTCCTAATGGTGGACTTGTGAAATACGAACTGAGCCCTCCCTTGGGATGTTACACCTCGTTGGTAGTCGATGCATAAACAGCACTGGTAATTGGAACACTGGAGAAATCCAACTCATCATCATCTTCCTGAGTAAATGTGATTCAACATGTACTCTACTTTAGGAGTAGAAGGAAAAAAACACCAGTTTTGTTGTCAAAGCACACACAGAAAGCCTTTAATGAACTAAAACACACAGACAAGACCTCGAGGTCAGCTTTTTTAAGTCTGATAAAGCTTGGAGTTGCCAGTCTGATTACCATATGTCTACATGACAGCAAGTGGCATTTACTAGGTCCATCAACATGTCTAGACTGTTTTCACAATGCGAGCTAGTCCATTCAGTGTCAGAAACTGTACTACACTAGCATGATGACGCCTCTCAGAACAACCTCCAGCTGGTTTTAGTTATACAGCTGTAATGACTGGAATAACTCTTACAGGGCCTGCTTACGATCGAGAAGCTGGCAAACAACTTTCCAGTTGCATCCCTTTCCTGCCATCCTTGCCATACACAGCAGATCAGCACAGGACTGCTCATATGCGGAAATATCATCACCATGACCCTGAGAACTGCTTGTTGAGCTGCCCTGAGGCTTGGCTACAGAACAAAAAAGTAGTAAGAGGGGTTAGGATTTGAAACAGGGTCTAGAACTTGGCCTAGTTAGGTGCGTAATGTTGCATATCCCTGAACCAGCTGAACAAAAAGGATTTTTCATAGAACATCCAAAGGGTTTATCTGTACCTACTAAGTCCCAAGTAGGAGATCATATCTGAATGAGGACTGAACTTGAAATGCCCATACCTATCATTTCACAAACAGCTCTCACTGGCACAAAGGAAATACAGCACGTACTGAATGGATCAAAGACAGAAAAAAAATTACTTTTATAATCTGAAACCTGGTTTTGCCTCTTTTGACTAGTTTAAAACAGTTATATTTACTTCCTGACTTTTATATCAAAGCAAAATGCAAAGAAGGTGATACCACATCATCTGTCTGCTTCATTTTGAACTATTTATTTTGATTTGGAAGAATGATCAAAGAATTCCTTTTTGCTTGATAAGTAAACAGTGACATTTCAATCCAGTTATTATCATATGCATTCCTAAAGGACTCATCACTGAAACATCTAGGCTATGCTAACCTGGGATCACAGACACTGTCTTCTGTTGCATTCTCAGAGCTATATTTAAAACACACTCTAAATATTCTAAACTGTGTTATGTACTGGTTGCTACCCCTGCCCTTTTCTAAAGCAATGCCATACATATATGTATACTTCTGCCTGAAGCCACCCTTAAAATCCTGGGCTTCCACAGGGAGGGAAGGGAGTCTTTGCCCCACGTGAAAGAGCCGCTCCCAGTGCTGTTTACACTGCTGTTCTGTAACGGTGTCTCAAAGCAGCTACAAAAAAGCCTGCAGTGACACAGCAGTCATTTTCTAGCATATGAAACTATCCTGTCGCTGTTGCTAGACTTTTCCTGAGTGGTCAGAGAAACTGCGTGGGAGACAGATTATGACAGGGTCCCCTGTGGATGCCTCCAATCCGCAAACACCCATCAGGACAAGCAGACATGACCCAATAAGAGGTACGGGAACAACAACCGGGTCATACATCATCTGTGCAGAAGCAGTGAACAGGATACGATGGTGGTATTTACAAGTACCAAATAGACAATTATTTTCTAAACGGTGCAGTGTTGTGCATTTAGAAAAAAAGATCACATGGTAGTCTAATCATGTTAGGATGCAAAACTCGTGCAATCCAACCTATCTATATCCACTTACCCGAGGTTGCAGCCAACTCACCATTATGGTACTATGGCTTTATTATTACCTGTTTACTGATGATCAATTTACAAAAGTAATTTTTGAGTCATAATGTATTATAAACATCAGCAGAGAAGACCACTCTCTCACAACTTGGGCATCACCATGCTTAGACCAAATTCCAGAGTCACACATTTCCACTCAGCTGAGGCCGCTTTTCTCTGCAGCAGCCCACGTTCTGGAAACTTCCCAAAAGTCCTCAAAGATTACTCTAACTTCTGTAGCTCTACCAGCAGCCACACTTCTCAAATTGAAAGGAACAGATTTAGAGAAATTACTGCGTCATAAGTTTTGAAAAATGAATACTGAATGAATTTGGGTTTTGCCTTTGATAGATTCATCACACAAGCTAAGCAAACAGTGAAATTATTTTTCCTGTTACTACTACAATAGTGACTACTGACAAATAAATGTTTTGGATCTCATGCCATGTCTGACCCACAGAAGACATGGCTCTGTAGCAAAGTTCACTTGACATTTTAGTCCAATATATAGCATCTGTTCAGGCTGGAGAACTCCAGATCATTCATCATTATGCCACTGAAAATGACAGCACATCAAAAAGGCTGATAGTTGTGCCTGTTGTGTCCTTTTATTAGCAGACCTATACAAGAGGTAAATTCAGTTTATCAGTTTACTATAATACTCCCTCCTCATTCTGCACTAATACCAGCAAAAGGTACAGCAGATAACAAAGGAACACAAGAACTTAACACTGTCTTCTCTGTTTAGCTTTTCATTCTACTCCTCCATACTCAAGAAAAGGACACCAGGAATGACTAATTTCTTTATGAACATTTCTCAGGACCGCAGCAATCCTCCAAAGTGCAATGGTTAAACAACAGCTTCACAAGCAGAGGAATTTAATTCCCTTCCTTGATTCCATTTAGCCCCTACCTCATGTCCTTCTAATGCAATTTTTTCAGACCAATACCACATATACACTCTCTCAAAGCCCCTGTCCCAAAGGCAAACATAGCGCCTGGCCAGTCAGCAGGCCAAGCAAAACAGAGCTCACACAGCAGTATCTCTCAGAATGGACCATGAGTTAAGGTTCTCTTCTACCCAGGTGCCAATCTTCATCAGACTTATAGAAGCTTCATTAAAACCTCAGTCTTGTGAATCTTTTTTGACATTAGGCAATACGGTCAAAGTTGTGAAGACAGGGCCAGACAATAACAAAGATATGGATAGATGATGTGACCATAAGTCTCATTTCCTCAGGAAATCATAAAAAAAGCCCCAACACCACAAATACACACATGAACTGAAATTCTTAATATTAGAAATCTTTTAAAGAAAACTAAAACATACCTATACATAATATATAGTAATAATCAGTTCTCAGAGAATGAAAGCTGTGTTAAAATATTTAGAAAAAATGGTATCAGTTAATCTGCTCCAAGGCAAAAAAAGCCTCGCCACTGATTCCCAGAAGCAACATAGTGATTGCTCTAGCTGCAATAAGCATTATGTTAAAAAGCTAAACATATGTTAAAGAACAGATGAACAATAGCCTCTGTAAGGGAAAGTGTAGCTGAACAAAATTATGGTTTGGTTTCAACTCCATAGCCTGGTAAAAACCCCAGTCTCCAAGGTGTTCCCCAGCTCTGCAACCAGCATTACCTGCATATACAGAGAATTTGCCACTCTAGATTCAGGCTTTTGTCCCCTGAAACATCCCACCCAAAATCTCCTGTAGAGCAGTAACAGGCTCTGAGGAGCCTACCCTTCACAGAAAATGCCACTATTCTCCTAATTTCTTTCCTAAGAAAGTGTTTAACTAAATTGTCACTGTGATTTATTTTTAATGTAGAAACACTTGCAGTAGTATAATCCAACAGACACAGATGGTAATTTGTCTAATTTGTGTGGAGTAATTAACAGCATAAAGCAACACACTATCAAAACACAGCAATATAAAAATATCAAGAGCAGGTTTCCCTTGTCATTGGTTAGATTATTTTATCAAAAACTGAATGTAGAGGTGTGAATGATTTTAGGTATATTGCACAGAGGAGAAGAAAATTAAGTCGAGGACAGATCTCATACTCTGGCAAAGGAAACAGAAGACAGCTCCAGGCTTATGAAAGTGATGGAATTTGTAAAAGATGCTGAAATTTTTGTTATTTGGCCTTTGGCATAGGCAAGGGAGGGCATGATATAATTACTTTATCACACAATGCATTCTTAACATGTTAAATCTTCTAAAGTTTTAACTGACATCTTACTTAAGCAGTTGTCTGAGTTCTTTCAGTGTACACTTGGAGCAGTAAGCTATTTTAATCAAAGATGCTTTTGATATTTCAGAGAGTAAAATATTTATCAAATATTTAAAATCTATTTCCATCCAATGGTCCACATTTTATTTAGATCAATGGTAGTTTGCTACTGTTTTCTAGTAACATGGCTTGTTTACCTGAAGATGCTACTTGGATTCGTATTATCTCAAACCTAAAATGTGATTTGCTAGATGAATCAACCCCAAATCTGGTACCCATTCTCACTGCTAAAGACCCAGACAAAGACAGTTTTCGTGCTGCTGTGAAGAGTGGAGGATGACAAATAGCTATTGATAAGGATTTTTTTTCTTTTTTTTCTTGTTTTTTCGTGGAGGTGTGCATGCCAGAAAACTGTCTGTGTCGTTCACCTTACAGCATCTGAATCAAGCTCAGCTCCGATGAAGAAGATAATAAATGGCCACCATGGCAGAAGCAAATTCACCAGAAGGACTCTATTAGACCAACAGCTGGGTAACATACAGTGGGTGCTTTCTCCTGCATAACAAGTACAGTATTTCAGACTGTCAGCGAGTTCAGGAAATTCTCCTGTTTCATTCTGTAACACAACACTGACAGAGCAGAAAGAGACTCAAGCAACTCTTCCGCAATTAGTGTTACTGATCTTCCTCAGATTACTAATATGGAAAAAAAAAAGTCATGTTGAAGCACTAATGAGCTGTGGAAGTCAGGAAATATCCATGCCATAAGGCTTCACTACATTTCTATAGGTGTTATTTTCCTATTTGAGCAATATTGTCCTGTTGAGAAAGGAAAAATTTCTTACAAATGTTTCTTGTGCTTCAGCTAAATACATATATCTCAGACTTGTCCATCCACCCACATCCATCCACTATTATTGTTGTATGAACAGCATCCATACTTTATAAGAGTAGATTTCACAAGTTTAAAAAAGAATAGACTTTAGCATTCTGGGAGACAAGATGTTTCACAGATGTGAAAAAGCACTTTGATAGTATCAAAACCAATCAATTCTGTACAAGAAAGCACAGTAAATAGTCTAGAAAACACAAGTCATACAATCAGATTCTCTCATACAAACACCAAAAAAGAAGAAAATAAAGAATGTATAGAACAAAAAGTTTTCATTGACCTGATTTGTCAGAGATGTTGGCTGTGACTGGCGTGGTGGAGCAGCTTGTGTTAGCCTTTGCGCTGTCCTTGGAAGAACCAACTTTGGATTTATTTTTCGTTGCCTCTAGTGCTTTGACCTTCTTGGCATGTTTACTTCCTTTGTAGTGGGCCTCGGCCTGGCTCTACAAAGGAGAACAAATCAGGCTCACTTCTTCTGTATTTCTATATAACACAATGGATGACAAAGCAGAAAAGTGACACTTTCAATAGTAGGCACCACATTATTCCACCTAGAAAATTTTGACAGCTCTATACTAACAGCTTTCCTAGATGTAAGTTCTTATATGTTCAAACGATAGGGTTTTAATGAATGGTACATGTTTTCAGTAAGTCAGAAAAAGAGGCTTCGAGATTACATAAAGCTCTGTCACTCCTAATGTAATTATGTGCTTCCATGGTGCTTAAAGATTTAAAGCACTATACAAATGTAAACACATCCAATTGAGAAAGATGCTACTTGGTTTTCATGGACCGTTCCCTAGACTTTATTGCTTGTAGTTAGAAAGATGTACTAGGTTGTAACATGATTAAATAATCCATTTTTCCTTCTGTTTGATCTAGCACGAAAGTCATAAAATACTTTCATCATTTCACTAACAGCAATTGAAACAGGCATTAATGATATTATGACTTCATCATTAGATCAAGCAAGAAGGGTTAACATGAAGAAACACTATACCTATAAACTTCAGTAGACCTAAGAAAAACACAGAAAACTAAATCAGTCTTGATTGTTTTATAAATTGCCTTGAATATTTTTTTTTCCAAAGACCAAGAAAATTGAAACCTGAAGGACAGGAAGGAGAGGAGCTTATATATATAGAAGCTACATATATTTTTTTTTTTTGCATGTCTGTGTTTTATTTGGGTTAAAGTGCTTTACATGTAAAGTACTCTTCTTGGTCCGCCCAAACAGAACAGTAGAAATATGTTCTAAGATGTACTGTTTACTCCATCTTTGTCTTAAAACTATTTTCAGAAACTAGGTCAGTGCTTTTGAAGTTGTACAGCTAAAACTAGACACAAATACATGTCCATTTTTTTCAGTTAGGAGCAAAACTAAGGAACTATATGCTTAATACAAAATCCAAAGCTTGAAAATTTCAGCTAATGAATTTAAACATTTTTTTGACTTCTTAAGAAATTAATTTACGAAAAAATGAGTAAGAAACATATTCTTATACAAAACATAGTCTATTTTCATAACATTATACTATTCAGCTATAGCTTTGCATTATTAATATTTCCAATCATCATTTAAAAAATTATTTCAGCGCCTCTATTGAAGGTTACATATTAACTAGAAAAGTTAATATTGTTTATTTCAAAGTAAAACACTCAGTGAAAGCATGCTTCAGATGACCACACCTTGGCACCTGGCATATAAAAACATCAGTGCAACTACACTTTTACTATGCTCATGCAAAAACACATTCTCTCTCAAATTGATTAGGACTATTTTATTTAGATCACTGTGTTAAATGAAGTGAGCCATGAAAAAAGTCACATGTTTTTTATAAAAAGCAACTAAAACATCTAAGACATTTGAATTCCATGAAGAGTGCTGCCATAACAAGGAAAATCATTTTAAGATCAGCCGAAATAGTCATTATAATACAGTCACCTTGGGACAGCAAGTAATAACAGTTTTATCATATGGTGGAGTGTAAGTGACAAGTAGAAACAGCTGGACCAGGCAAGAGAACAGATAGTGTGCTGGAGTCCTCACAAAAATTATATGCACCATTTAACTGGATAAAACTGATGGAGAACTGCCGCTAAAATAGAGGAGTGAAGTTTATATACACCAAAGCTTCTTAAGTGATTATACAACCTGTGAAACACAGTGCTTTTCATCTCAAAAAGATAAAGTATGTGACATCTTGTGGCTGCATCTTTTCTTTTATAGGAGATTTCAGTAAGCAAGGCTGCTAGATAAGTTTTACTTTGAATTCCTCTGAAATTGTTTGGGTATTTTATTTTTTTAAAAAATTTTGTTCTAAAACCAGTAAAGAGTCTACTCATCAAATGTTATTAAACTATTTCTTGATTTTAAAACCTTTGAAATATTATCACGTGTACAAACACAATTTAAGGATTATAAAGAAACAACTGAACAGTTATACCACCGCTACTACTACATGCACTACTTAAAGGGACACTTGTCAACTTCTGGGTTGGACCACTTCAGTTCTGAGCACGGGTAGAGGAGCACAGATTCATTCACACCCTGTTAAGTTGATGGGCCTCACACAGGCACAGGAGTCTCACCCTGTCTCTCTCCACCCCTGTTGGATTTTGTTCTCTTAAGCTTTGCTGTTGCCACATGATGCGCTAGAAGGAGTGTTTGTCATCAACAAAATTAAATAAACTGTTCACGTGTTATAGTGTACAAAAAGTGAAGCTAAAAATTGAGGTATATATGTACCCTTCCTGTTGCAATACTTTTAACTTTAAATAATAGCAAGTACAAGATTTTCCACTCAAGCATTCTCAAGTTGATGATGTCCCTTTAAATATTTGAACTCTGCTCTGCGCATATGTGTGCTGTTGATAGGATCATATGCTGCCTGAGGCCAAAGCTATAACATAAGAGACATAAGTGCACTCAAGAGAAAGACTTAGTAAGTCAATTCCTTGATAATAAGCCTTTCTGCTGATATTTGCAATAATAATGCCTGCAATATCAGTAATAACCTACTACAGTCTTTGATTCCCTTCGTTCAATCCCCATGTAGTGTACATGAGACCTGTTGAGAACAAACAAGCCCAGGCAGAAATAAAATTCAGATTTCCATAAACACAAGCAAAGTCTCATGGAAACGTGCTGAACTGACTCAATTTTGACTTAAGTTTTGTAATTATTATAATCTCTTTATTATCAAATTCATAGTTGTACATTATAAGGCCAAAAGGTATTGCTATGACCATCTATGTAGGGCTTCTGAAAACACCAGCCTTTTCCAAAACTGTTTGAACTAGTGCATACTCCTTTGGGGAAACAAAATTGTCTAGCCTTGATTTTAAAGTAGCTAAAGATGGAAAATCTACCTTTGGCAAATTGTTTCAGTGTTTCAATTTGTCAGCTAAGTACATACTACTTATTTCTACACCAGATTTGCCTAGTTTCAACTTCCAATGGCTTGATTTTACCAAACCTTTGTTTTTTAGGCTCTTTCAACTCACCTCTGTGAGTAGAAACACAGATACTCTTTTCAAACACGAAGTTAGAGGAGTATTCCTTGAGGTACTGAAGCAATGTTTCCTAGCCACACGAGCACTGTTTTCTAACCCTTTCAGACACACCTGAAGTTCAAGGTTTGTTTATTATCCACTGTGGGATAAATCCTTTCATTCAGTTGCTTTTTGGTAACTGAAATGCAATATCAACACAGGACTGTATTCTGTGTAACTGTGTTACAAAAACCTTTGGAACTTTCTGGAGTCATAGTAAGCAAAAGAAAAAAGGATGACTATGGGAATTTGAAACTGGAATTCAAGTTCCGATTATTAATGCACTGATCATCACTAACCCTAGTTTTATAAAATATTTGCACATTATCATGTTAAAGGCAAACATATTTGCTGCAAGCCTGATTTAAAACTTTTTTCTGACACAAATAGAACTATTTAACTACAGTACAGGTTATGAGCTCTGTAACATACATCATTGAAATACTAAACATATCTGAAATAAGCCATGACATATTAAATTTTCATTTTCAGTGAAAACAAGATGCTGAACATTTATTTTCATTTGGTCTAATAATCCAAAGGGAGTTCTATACACACAAGGTTTAAAAGTCACATGTATAAAAGAAAGAAAATTCAACGATTTTAATACAATACCCCAATAAAATATAAAAAGAAATTAAAAGTAAATACCTTAGGGATGAAATATTTTAAATGGATACTGAATGCACTTTTTGACCATCACTAACATTAATTAAACTAAGTACAACTAATTCATGCAAATCCCATGCAATCAAAACAATATTTGAGAAAACAAAAAATTCCAAAATAAATATATGTAACATCAATGAATCTCTTTGTACTTATGTACTGTGATGCTTTTTAATTGCATAATAATTTATTCCATTGTATAGGGCTGTATTTACTGAAGAGATGAATCAACTCTACAGTAAAATAGTTTATCTGTGCCACAATTAAAAAAAAAAATTCTGATAATATTATTTCAAAAACATTAAGTTCAATTTATTGCTTATATAACTGAAATTAAATATCATCATTGAGCTTTTATTATTCTAATTTTAGGTTAAGGAGGACACGCTTTCAAAAAGTGGAATAAGATCATATTTCATAGGAAAGAACTCCCTACACCTAAAAGGAAAATCTAATTTCCACTTGGTCCTAAAACCGACTCTGGTTTACTGGCTTGATATATACACATTGTGACATTTTAAAATGGAACCTTCCTACTTACTAGAAAGTATAGAAAGTCGTCAAGTACTGGCTAGTAAGACTTAATGAACATGAAAAACTTTAAGCTGCAATAAATGTGACATTAAAGACCAGAATGTAAAAAATACCTTTGTACTGACAGGCCAAATTCCACAAAAGTGTTTGTGTATTTGCCTGGCATTACTTTTTGATCAACAGGATGCATATTTTAAGACATGAAACATATCTAAATCTTCAGAAGATCAAGGCTTAGTGAAAAGCTAGATTTTGAATTCAGTTGCAAATAATTAAGAATACCATCAACAGACAAACAAACATGCAATATTCTCCCATCATTTTTCAAATTTTAACACCTTGAAATGGTGGAAGGATGCCCATCCTCTCTTTAAGCAATCTAGATTTTTAGTTCCATTCACAGTCTTTAAGTAATAACTAAAAAACCCCAAGTAATTAAACCTTATGGGTTTTTTTGTTTGTTTCTTTAAGAAGACTTTCTACGCTATAAGGATTAATGACTTGGTTGTAAGAAAGGACAAGTTTTTCCTGTCTTAAAAAAAAAGAAAACATTTCATTGAGACACACAAATGATCCAAGCGTTACATTTTATTTCAAATCTAAAGTTAATTGCTACTTTCAATTCCAAATTATTAAGTTTGTAATTTAAGCATCAGGATGTTAAACTGTGAGACTACATATGATACGTTAGCCTTATATGCTAGATTGCATCTAAGAAAACATCAACAATGCAAATTTTCACCTTCTACATATAAACTTGCTTCCAAAAATTAATGTGAATATCATTAGCATATTATAGTGCTTAAAATAACCTCAGTAGCTTTACTTTGCATAAACTTAAATATGTGTATATGTATAGATATGTATATATAGAAAGATATAGATAACCAGGAGAAATACAGATCATACAGATTCATTGATAGTGGTATTACCTTTAAGGAAACTTTGAAATTCAGGCAAGACTGCAGTACAAAAGATTACAGAAAATTATCCCTGTCAGGAGCAATGACTGACAGTGTATATGAAATCAGCACTATTCATTTTGACAGTTCACAAGTGACTGTGTTTTAGAATCTATTTGGTGTGTGAATGACTAATTAACTGAATTTATTACTACATAAAGAGACGAAATATTAACCTACCAGATCCCTTCAATGACAACCTGATGCAAGGTTTGACTAAGTCAAATGGTTCAGTGTGTGTGTAGGATCAAGATTTTTTCCAGGTTTCTTTAGGATTAGCTGATGTAGCCCTTCAATAGGTCTTGATTAAAATAAGACCATTGGACCGGCGATGCTTAAGCTGAATGCTTGAATCTGCTACCACGTTATCCAGCCTGACAATTAACATATAAAATTAAATATATGTAGAGCTGCATGACATTAAGAAGGAGAAACAGAGAAATCAATGGAGACTCTCAAGTATCCACATGGGAAGTTGGGGTTCATGCCATAACTAAATGGAACTGGATGTAGTGGCTCCTAGACCTAGTTCTTCTCCCTTGCTACTGTATCTTTTTAAAGCAGGAATTCCACGCTGGATGGGAAATCTTCTCAACAGCAATTTTATCTCAAATGCTATATTCATTTGGTATTAATACAATGGTAATCTCCAATGAAAAATAGTTTGTTGAAAACACCACAAAAGCTTCTGCCAATAACAGTTCAACCACATAGACAACTTACAACAGGAAGACTTAACAGATACTGATAAATAATAATCCTGAATACTTTTATTCTGTTCTGGAGTATCTAAAGATAAAAATCCTGAATACTTTTATTCTGTTCTGGAGTATCTAAAGATAAAAAGATAAAATTCTTCCTGCATACCATAAGTTTT
>JAOXNO010000078.1:33644055-33657861 GCA_028565335.1 Limnodromus scolopaceus | reverse complement strand
GCTGATCCAATAGACACGTAATGAGAAATCACTTTTGCCCCCTAACAAATCACTGTCATTTATCTCAACTTGTTTTTCTGTTCAGTGATAGACATTAGCATTTACATGGAAAATATTCTCTCCTGGAGACCTCCTTGTGAGAAGAGGTCCTTTGCAGGCTCCATTAGAAACACCATTTGCTCGGAAAAAAGGTCGCAATCCCCAAACATTTTCATGCAGAACTGAGGAGTGACATGGAAGGCCGAGGTTCAGACAAGCACACAGGAAGTGTTTGTACCAGGAAAGGGTACTCAAGTGACCACGCTTCAGAAAACATTTTAACACTGTGAAAAACGTGAGATAAGTGAAGCATCAAATATATTAATCCTAAATTTCACTGAACATTTTCAGGAACTGGGAGCCGACTACATCTTTGCTAAATAGCAGGACTCCTGTTGGTCACAGTTTTGAATATCCTCAAGATCACAGAGGGCTTTGTTGTTAACACTGCAGGAGCTGGGGAATGGTACTGGATGTGAAGGAAACAGAGTTTATAACTGCGGCTGCATCGAGGCTTCAATTAAACATAATATGTTGTTTTTCCTGATGTGGCATGGATACAGATTAAAATTAATTTCCTGACTCAAAAAGATTCAGACATATTTTTCTAATTCAAATAAAACAGAGTATCTAGTTTGATCTCACAGCTGATCCTGTGAGGTTGGACCAGATGACCTCTGAGGTGCCTTCCACCACTTTCAAATTACCCTATGAGCATCTGTGCACGTGTGGTCCTCCATACTTATTTAAAATGAGAAATTGATTCTGAAGAGGAGAGGGCAACAAATGGCAGTCTACAAGAAAAGATGAGAACTCATTTCTCAACTTTGTTTTTAAACTAACTCAGGGGAAAATAGTTCAATTTGTTACAAAGTTATATTTTTCTGAAGCTTTCTTTGCAGTCACAGTGATGTTTTTTTTTGTCCTTTAGAGTACTATTTGAAGAAATCAAACCTGGGTGTTTAATCTTGGGTTGCCTACATCACACAGTTGACACTAAGCTGACTTACAAAAGGAAGAGACAAAAGTTGAAGTTACAGTTCTTTAACTATTGAATCAGTAACAGTTAATCATCTACTTCCAGACTTTCTAAACTTGAGGATAAAGACTCTAATTTTCCCTCAGCACACACTAAAGCTTCCAGAGGAGCCTGCACTAATGTGGATTTCTTTGCATATATGTGCGCACACAAATATACAAATTCAACAAAAACATATTGCATCATATCTGCCTGAGAAGACATTCTCTGATAATCAACTACCCAACATTAAACACACACATAACACTTTTTTTGGACTACAGCTACATTGGTTTCTTGCTACATTCCTTCTAAACCAAATGCATGTTTTTGTAAATGTCACTGCTAACAAAAATTTTCTGGAGAGATGATATAATTTTTATCAGCTTTTTTCCATTAAATATTTTATTTCATTGCCATACTAAAACAATTACAAAAGTAAAAACATCTCATCTAGAATGAACTACTTTAATTAAATGTCACAGTGTTATTGCAATGAACGTGATAAAGTCTAAAAAAACCTTAAACCAAACATCCTTACTTCCTGTTTTCTCTGTTTCTTGAATGTAGTGACAGTCCAAAGTTTAAAAGTTTAAAATATAATAAAAAATTCTCTGACTTGTACCATTTATTGCATCACGTGCATAATATATCACAACTATACATGCAGATTAAAAGTTTTTTGAGCATCCATTTTATAATAGATATGCCAGTCAATATATATTTTTAAATTTATAATATATATTAAAGATTGCTATATCATTAGGGAATTATTTTTTTTTCTTAAATGGAAGACATGTTTTGCTTTTCAAACTAACTATTGATTGTTAGATCAGGTAATATAGAACAGAAGAGTAATACTGAAAAGTACCTCAACCATTTGAAGTGCCTGAGATCGGTGAAAAGAAATAACAAAAATACCCACTATCGTCTGCAGTCCCGTTTAAAAAAAATAAAAAGGTAAAAAGAAGCAGTGATCAATGATTCCTCTGTGCATTCCAGATAACAATCCACAGCGCTAGCATTAGGCAATGCAGTTCAAAACCATATAACGCAGACTATATACAAAGTCCCAGTTTCAAACAGATGTAGCAGCACAAGGACAAAACCTACACAAATAATACAGCTCACGCTGCCTCCAGAAAGTACCGCTCAGGATCCCCAGGGGAACGGTTAATGATCCTTCCCAAACTGGAGCACTGCTTGTAGTCTGGTCACGATTAGAATTCAAGAAGTGCAACATTAACAATTAATAGCTTTTAAATATATCAGAAACTGGGGTGGATTACAGCATGCTGGAAAAATAAAATAGTATCTCTCTGTTAGAAGATTAATGCTGCAGGGTAAACTGATCTCAGATCACCACACAAAATTATCCTCTTCATTGCAGGGAGGGGAGGGAGTAGGAAAGAGGGAGAGAGTAATTTGTTGAGGTATATATTAGGAAATGACGTAGCACACTTTGCCCAGTGGGGAACACCAGTATTTAAAAACCAGTTCTATAAAATAAAATTATAACAGAAGCTAACAGCTACCACAAATGCAAATAAAAATCTGCACTATGCTGTTTATGCTACAGGAGGAATTAATAAAGCAAGTCGCAGTGCTCTGGTAGCCATAACTAAGTTTAACAACCTTTTAGTATTGTTCTCCTATTTCATTTGGTTTAATAAAAAGTTAAATTTGAAAATGTCTTTCCAACAAACTCGAAGACAGCATCGTTTTGCACCAAGTCTCCTTAAAACCACCCGAACTATTGAAGTGAGCAAGGATCAGCAGAATCCAGACAGATTTCTACTACTATTTCTTCTATTTCCTGATTTCAGAACATGCAAACATAAGAAATACTCTGCAACTACTGAGACCGGCAAAAATGACTTTCAAAGCACTTAAAAAATGCAAATGTAGTAAAGGACAATCCAAAAGCACAGAACTGCTAACCTCTACTGAAGCTCCATCTAGCCTATCATCATATCGCCCAAAACAACCATAGAATCATAGAATCATCTAGGTTGGAAGAGACCCTTGGATCATCCAGTCCAACCATCTACCCTACTCTACAAAGTTCTCCCCTACACCATATCCCCCATTGTATGGTGATAGGGAGTAGTTATCAGAACAGGAGTAACTCAAACATACATCGTGTTTCCCCCAACTATCTTCACAAGGTTCACATATTTTTCACCAAAACTTTTCCAGAGCCAGGCGTTTTCTGTGTATTTGGTAAATCTCAGTGACTTTCTCTTGCATTGAGTTCCAATGCCTACAATCTGCTGTGTCAAGAAATAATTATTTTTGTTTAAATGTAGCTCCGTGCAACTCAATTTTGTAAGACCTTTACCACACCCCAAGTTAACTTTGTGTTGCCCAGTCATTATGCGCATGGAAAACATTCCATTCCTTTGAGCATCCTTTTTGCCCTTCTCAGTTCTACCATAATTTAACCAATTCAATCAAATATTTTGAAGACAAAGACAGGGACCATACTCAGGGTGGGTCAGTACTGAACTCTGAGCTGAGGTCTTCATGGAATCACTATTATAAACCTGAGATCTTACTCCCAAGTGTTAATGGCCAATTCATAGCACATTACTTTCTATGTGAAGTTTCCCTTCATATTTCTCTAGATTGAACTTCACCAACAATTTATTGTCTGGCCTCTCAGTCCCATGAAGGTCTTTCACAACGCTTTGTTTTTTCTTTGGAGAACTTCACCATTAGCAAACTTCCTCAGCTCCCTTACCTCACAAGTATCTTCTTGGCATGCAAAGATCCTCTTATGCCAATTTAGGTTTCTTAAAAATCTTTGCCAAGGGGTTTTGTGAAAACCCTTTTGGTAATTCAAAATATGTCAATTAAAAAATCCTTATTCACATGTTTGTTGACTTATCTTCAGAAAGGAATTGTGTTGACACTTTACAGGTAGTTTACAGTATGAGGTATCCTCTTACACTACTCTTATTGAGGTTTCTATTAATTTGCCTGGCAAAAATATGTCACCTAAAAGCTTACATTCTCCATGGAATGGGTTTTAAAAAATTGCATCACATTTGCCAACCTTTCAGTACTCAGATACAAAAGCAGTTTTATATGAGCTGTTACAGATTATCGTCAGTAATTGAACAACTTTATCCTTGAATTCTCTTGCATTTCTTGCTACCTGAAGCTCTTCCTGTTCTGGTACCGTGGATTCTTCTGGTGCCTTCTGGGAACTGAACTAGACTACTAAGAGACTTCAAAGTAGGCATAGGAGGCAAGGAGAAAAAAAAAAATTAGCAACTGCATCAGGATTCCTCTGGTGAAACTGAAGTTCTGGTTATTTTTAAAGATCTCTTTGCACATAGCAGACAGCACAAACAAGAATTTGTGAGCTTCAAATAAAGTGCACTGATCCTGTCAAGAGGTAAATTGCTGCAAACAGAAATGTTAGATATCATTTCTAAGCTTTTTGTTTAAATGAGGTGACACTACATTGCAAGAAAGCTGCTTTTTGTGATGTTGGAAATTCAGAATATTTGTGTTAGTTTTTGCTCAAGTGCAATCTCCAGTTTAAAAGTCTGGGTAAACCCTGATGCATTGGAAGCTTTCAGTACTCGCCTAGTATCCAGAGTTAAACTGTGGTTACACATCTGAGCTAGTATAAGGCACTGATTTATATTTGCTGTTTCTATCTAATGACCTAGTTTCTAAGCTTTCATTCTCTTCCTGATCTGCTTAGCTATTGAAGCATGCTAAGCAAGTGTCACACATGCTATTTGTACCACTCCAACATAACTGTATACCTAAAAGCTCCGTCTTCTCATAACAGCAGCATAACCTTAAATATGAGGTTTAAAATTGTGACTGAGAATTTATGCCCTCACTTCAGTTACCTTTCATCATAATGTAATTCATGGGTCAAATCTAGAGGTGTCCTTTAGACAAACATTTGTAAACAGAATATTGTTAAGTTTAACTTAACCATTGGGCATTAGGAAGCTTCTGAAAAAAACACTAAGAGTGGCTCTGTGGCATACTGTGTTGTTTTACTCTGATAAAGCAAAAGTTTAAACCATATGTGGAACAAACTGGTAATATAATCCTCTGACAATCAAAGGGAGAAAACAGTGGCATATATAAAATACCAAGTAGGAGCAGCATCTAAATTAAATTGTGGGATTATTTTAAACTGTTGGACAACAGTCTTTTGTGTGCTGTGATGATGATGATAATGATAATGATGTAACAGCAACAAATATCCCATAGATCAGATCTTTTCAACATCCTTCTAGATCACAAGGCCCACATGAACTCCTCCTGTGTTTGAGCTCCAGTCGTCAGGAAAACTGAGCACATCGCAACTGTAGAGAATGACCATTTGCTAAAGTTTATCATAAATTCTGCTAAAGTTTATCATAAATTCTGCCATATATATGCAGCCTCCCACCATAACGGTATGTCTTACAGTGACTAAAAGAGTGGCAGAACTGAATATACATACTCAACAGAGCACATATTTAAAATGCCCAGCATAAAATTAGAAACATTAACATTGTGATGCAATACTTGGCACATTGGCCAATGCAAACTAGCAAGAATCTGTTCTCTCCATGTTTGTGCTGCTTTTGTCCCAACAGGGAATGTATTTCTCATTTGGCTAATGCTAAGTGCAATTTACTGTTCAAATCAATGCTATGCTGCTATACATTTGCTTGCTTATTTTGTATCACCAAGAGCACTTGAGACAGCTCTACTGATGGAGCTCTACCCCAAAGGACATTGTAGCGATGTGGGTCTCGGTCTCTTTTCCCAGGTAACAAGTCACAGGACAAGAGGAAATGTCCTCAAGTTGCACCAGGGGAAGCTTAGATCAGATATTAGGAAAAAATTCTTCTCCATAAGGGCTATCAAGCATTGGAACAGGCTGCTCAGGGAAGCAGCTGAGTCACCATCTGTGGAGGTATTTAAAAGAAGTGTAGATGTGGTGCTTAGGGACATGGTTTAGTGGTTAACCTGGTAGTGTTAGGCTAATGGACTCAATGATCTTAAGGGTCTTTTCCAACCTAATGGTTCTATGATTCTATGATGCGCACAACTTCCTTTTCTTGTGGGAACACCATCAATGCACTCTGCATATCAGCCTTCCTTGACAAGCACAGAGCGTGTCCCCAGAGATGTATTTCTGTAGGCTGAGCCTGCAGTTCTCTAAACACCACCTCCACACACCTCTATCTATGCTCATCACAACATTTTGGGGTTTGAAAAAAAAAACCAGGCAGATGTAGACGGCCAATAACCAAGCCAGGGGAGGGCTTCTCTCAGTTTCCCAGCAGCTCATTCAGAGGCTTGTGTGAATGCCTAATTAGAACAGAAAGAATAATTAATTTACAAGACTATGGAGTTTTTTTACCATGATCCTGTGGTCTAGCGGAGGATTGCTTTAACCACATTTTGTTGTTTAACAGCTCTCTTAATGTACTTACACACAGCACATTTGCACAGAGCACGAAATCTGGATCTCATTGAAATCAAACTCAACCACACCCAGTGTGCAATGAGTCCATGATTTCCCTTTTTTTTTTTCTTTTTTCAAATTCTGATGTCTTTACCCAAGTGCAGAAAGCATCCACTAAGAAAGAATTCAGACCACAGGGACTAATATCTCCCTTCCCTTCCACATGGTTCCCAGAATACAATAACAACTTTGTACTCTGAAGGTAAATGTTTCTGAATGCAACTTCTCAATGTGTTTGTCTCTCCCCCTCTTGATCAATTTGGCAGCAAGTTCCAGCTTACCCAAGGAAATCAGTAGCTGTGATAGCTGTGACCTACACACTGCTAGTCAGCAGAAACAGCCTGGAGGCATTTTAAAACAAAATAAAACTCTTGCTGTAATTCACTTGCTAACATGTCAGATACTACAGCTATTCTTAAAGAGTTGTTGAAATAACAGTGAGTACTTGAAAAATAAAAAAGGAAAGAGACAACTTTGGATTTTACACTTCTACTTCATTTTTAGTACAAGACAACTAAAAGGACACCATGAGCTGGGAACAAACTTTTATGTTTTAAAAGAGGTGAAATATTAATAAAATCAGCTTCCTCATTTCCCTTTTAGAAATTAAGGTTCAGCTAATTTTATTTTTGTAAATTCCCCATTATTTCTGTTAACAGTTGCAGGGCTGGAGTCCTGGACTCAGGAGACTGATTTTCTGTTTCTGGCCACTAGCAGTTGGGCTTCCCTCCCTATGGCCCGTCCTATGGCATAATTCAGAACCACTTGTTGTGCTACTCTCTTGCATGTTCCCCTTTTAAAATAAAGCTTGAACAGAACAATGAAAAAGGTAATGATTCTCTCTATGTGCCTGTATTTACAATCACACAGAATACTGAAAGTGATGGCTGCAGCAATTTGCAGATTTGTTTTAGGCCAGAAGGAATCACCACATCCGATCCATGACAGTTTCATTCAATGGAGAGTTTCAGCCTTTTCTATTATGAAGTCCAATAATTTGTGGTCAACCAGAGCCTAAATTTTGGGAAAAAACTTAAACAGGTTGATTTAAAAGTTTCCCACTAAGTTAACTTACATCACTGAGAAGCAATGCTTACCATGTCTATTATAAACTGCTTGATCTAGTTGCGCTTCTCTATTAAAGGTCACCTTAATCTCAGATACCTTCTGAATGTGTAGACACTCATACACTGCAATCAGATCACCTCTTAACCTTCTCTTTGATAAGCTAAGTTCCTTGAGCCTCTCACTATAAAAGCCTTCATTCATTTGGTAGGCTTTCTCTGTCTCTTCATATTGTCAGTATGCCATTGAAACATAGGTACAAAAAAGTTTGAACAATATGCTCAAATATATTTTTTCTCTAGCTACTTCATTACACTTTTTTTTTGGTTTATTTTAACAAGAAATGCATTAGTTTTCTTGCCTCAGCATTGACTTAGGAAGCACAGCCCATAATCTTTACTGACATGCCCATTTATCTATTTTGTGTGCTAGCACAAATAATTTCACCATCACATGTTCTTCTCTATCTTAGGATATACTCTGACCCACCCTGAGCGATGGAGCTGGCTGAAATAGCACCAAACTGGGAATCTGATGTTGAAGTAGACTGCTTTCGGTCAGGTTTTCACTTGGAAAGTCTAATTTGCAAGACTTTGTTGGACCAAGCTCAGGAGGCCTAGGATGAATCCCAGCCTCCTCAGTAGAATTTTGTTTCTCCTAAACCAGTCCAAATTCATGGTTTAGACCAACATAAGCAAAGGGAAAAACATTCTACATTCTCTTCTGTCCTCCTCCATATTTGCACTTCTCTGGCTTAAATCAAGAAACTCTTGATATTTGAAAAAAAATAAATATCAGGTAAATAATTCTAATCTCTTCCTACCCCTCTCTTCTCCCTGTACAATGTGATATGATTAAACACAGAGATCAAAAGAGAATTGAGAAAATAACTTTTAATACTTTTTTGCTGTTATTTTTTCAGTGCTGGGAATATTTCCTCTGCCCTTCCTTCCCTTCATCCATGGATATATTTATTGCATGTTAAAAATAATTTCTAGTCTAGAAAATCGTAATTAGGAGAGCCCTAGAAAGAGTGTTCTGAAAATGAAATACCACTGCTGTTTTAGAAATTGTCATGGAAAAGATTATTAAAATGTAATATTTGATTCCTGTAGAAAGACTTAACTCGAAAGAAAGAATTAGTGAGACACGAAAGCAAAAAAAGAAATCGGAATCTGGTCTCTGTTTCTTATAATGCTTATTCTCAAGTGAAGATATAAATACAGAAAAGGATTCTGCTTGTAATGTGAACACCAACAACAGATTTAACCCTTGTGGTAGGAAAATGTCAAATTTTCTGCTCCATACAACATTAGAGATTTTTGTAGGTGAAATAAACAAGCAGAAAGCTACTGAAAAAATAAACAAACAGAAAGAATAGATAAACAGAAAGCTACTGGTTTGGGATAAAATAGAATTTCCCCCCCACAATCACATAGAGAATGAGGAAAAAAGCAAGTATCTGAGGTTTAATACTTTTTTTTTATATATGCATATACAAAACTGAATCAGCTTTAAGTCAACAGGAGGGCTTTTTTAATCCACCCTACCATAGTACAAGACTTCGTATCTGCAAGATGAAATTGACAAGACCATGACAGACCAAACCTGAGAAAAAGTCAAGTACAAACCTAATGGCTAAACTAATACTCAAGGACTATGACAATTTCCCTTCCCATTGTGGCTCTGCTGGCTCACAAGTTTAATTGTACGACTCACTTCATCTGAGCCTTATGTTATTCATTTGTAAAACGGGGATAAAAATATTTGCAACATCACAAAAAGGCTGAAAGGTCTAAATAACATGTTTACAACTCTTTAGAATCATCTGATGGAAGATGCTACATAACTGCTATTTATTATTAAGGCTGCTGTTATTCAGAACACTCGCCTGTGTTCAGCTAAACACAAAAATACTACCAAAACCATCTTGCCTCCAGAACCTGCAAAAAATAAAAACATACTACTGTTTGAGACTTGCTGAAAATCAAACCAATAGCATACTCTGAGAGTGAAGCTATTCTTGTCACGCTACCTATTACCATCTGACAGTAAAATAGTCTGGATAGGTAAAATAATATGAAAAATTACCTTCCGATAGAATCTTGCCAGCAGACTCAAGCCTAGGAGTTTGTAGTCAGAAAAGCAGCTTAGATAACATGCGGGGTAAAAAAGACTCATGATTTTTGCTTTCATCTTTGAGATGGTCCTCAGATATGACCCTTTTCTTCTTAAGGGTCTGCTCTAAGTTTTGCTGACAGTTTTCTTGCTTCCAGCCTGCTCCAGGAGCCCAACAACACAAAGATGAATGGTATCCCATTAGGTAGATTTGAATTTCCTCTACGTTTCTGAACTGTGCAAAGAGAGGTTAGGGACAATTTCATGGCCTTGATTAATTCTGTGAACAGGAGAGAATAAAGACACAAGAAGCCTAGTCTTCCAAAATGAATTAATATCATTACCTTTCACATACTGAAAAAAGAATCTAGAAAGAGGATAATTTATATGTATCTATATACATTTGAATATAAATGTATAAAATGGCTGAATATAAATGAGAAGCAGATTACAACCAAGAATCACTTAAGTATGCTAGATGACAGCTGTCATCTACTCTTCAGAGTAGGTAAGGCATAATAGACTTTCTTCAGTTAAAAAATAAGGAATGATTTTTCTGGTTTGGGATTTTTTTTTTTCATCAGTACCACACACTACATAAACAGCCTTTAAAAAGCTTTTGATTAAAAAGAGCTATATTTGGTTATGAATCCTTAAAGGAACATTCAATTTCTAATTAAATCTGTCTTGAAACTTAAAATAGTATCAAAGCCTGTTGGATTTTTTTTTTTTTTTTCACACAAAGTAAGGTAGAAACTTGTCTCATTCTAACAAATATGTGAGCAAGAAATGCGATCCTCTTTCCCTAGTGTTAACTTGGGTAAGTGGCTGAAGTTCATGGTATCTCTACTGTGAGACCAGACAGAGATGACCAGTTTGAAAGGCATACATCTTCAAATCAGCCTTGCTCTGGTAGTTGAAATGAGCTGGCCAGTGCTTCAGACCTGTGTATCCTTGGTTTCCAGGTATGCCAAAGACAGATTTCACACTATGACTTTAAATTGCCAGACAGTACTTTTAAATTGTCATAAAATTGACTGCGTCTAGATTAAAAGACCACTAGCTATATCCACATTCGGAAAGAAAGAGTACAAGAATTGGTTCTTAGCTACGTTCTTATAATTTATAGCTATTGCAGTAATTCTCAGTTTCTCATGGAACAATCCGATGAAAGTCTAAGGGGAGGCCAGGAAAACCAGCCACGTACAACCAGGATGCTGCAAAAGCAGCCACTTCTGTATTTGTCAGACACATGGAGAATTTAGATTTCTCTAAAGGTGTTCTAGAATTTTGCTTAGGACAAGACTTATAATTAGAAACTAGCATAACCTTACAAGCACAGTGGTGCAACACACACACCCTGTTTCTCTCAAACTACAATTCTGTGACTGCTTGCTTTGAGGGGAGATATTTTGCTCACTGTCGATTTGCAAAACATCGTTCAATGTTCGAATGCCTAAAATATTTATGGCTAACAACCCTCTCCCTTTATCCAGCTTCCCTTTGTCATGAACATACTACTAACTTGAGAAGAAAGCAGTTCAATGAAGATAAAGGCTTAGCTTTTCCCTATGCTGACCAATAAAAGAAATAAATACCATCATATTGTCAGAGAGACTACCTCCAGGCTTTCAGTAAAGACACAGGTGAAACCAAGGCACCTGTAGCCAAGAAACAGATCTTCTGGAGGACACAGCAAATAGATTTGTACGCAGAAACTGTATTTCTTCACAGAATTAGGCTGGTGACCTAATTACTTCTATGCACAATGATGGAAGTAGTGCAGCAATTTAGGAACCATACCATGGATGCCGGGCGCCTGTAAAGCAGTAGGGAAAGGCTACTGCACCTCCTGATTTCAGTTTCTCAGCAGTGCATGTCAGTGCACTTTCTCCTTAGCGACAGGGTTTCCTGTCTGGCTGCTGATCTGGGAACTGAGAGGAGGAAGTTTATCTATCCCATTCCTGTTAGAGAAAATATAGGAATCTTTAAAAAATAATTAATGGTTAAAGCAATTCTCCCTTAAAGCCAGTCTGTACTATTTTAAATAAGCTTTTTTTCCCTGAGAATAACATGTATTAAAGACTAGAAACAAGGCAGAAGAGTACTGACCTAGGCTCACCTATTGAACAAAGAGTTGCTGTTTGAAGAGATTCCTGAGAGGAACTAAGGAACCTGCATCTTTATGTTAAAATACCACAAACTGTACAAGCTGTCAAAGATTGATTGATGACACTTTTTTTGCAGCAATTTTTTTTTCCATATCTAACTCTGTGTATCTTACCAGGTGGTTGCTTCAAGCTCAATCCTTTTTTAAAGTTTCAGCCGAAATGCCTCAAATATTTTGTGGGAAAAATATACCACCTTAAATAAGCATTTTTCAGGGCCTCTGAGAAGAATTATTCCAAAAACTGCTACCACAGTTGAAAGAGGTCTCTGTTGGCTTGCACCAAACCCATAGAAAGGGCAAAGGAGCTCTGCAACCAGGTACAGTGAGAGAAGAGTCAGAAGAGAAAGCAAAGGCAAGGCAGAGAGCAGAGGTCTGTACTGCCAGAATTTGGGCTTTATTATGCAGTTCCTGAACCTCTGGTCTCTTCACCTGTAAAGATCTGGGAAAGCACCTATTATTCTCTTTTAGTCCCTTCACAGGCTGATTCCTCAGTATTTTGGGTGATTTTGGCTATGACTCGGAAAACACAAGCTATTACATTAATAATAACTAAAAGTGAAATAGGAATGTTTTTAAGCACTTGACACAGTAATAGAAGGCAAACCTGAAGTGCTTTTTGTGCCTGCGTGGCTACAAAAAAGTTATAAAATGTCTGTAAGAAAAAACAACTTGCCATTTCTTGATTAAAAAAACAACCAACAAAAAAACCCAAAACAAAATACCCAGCTACTCCACAAAACACCTTTCCTAAGTTAATTGCTTATATTTTCTTTCTGTGCTGTTAGTTAATGAGGGTAAAGTATAGCTCTTACAAAACTTCTCCTACTTTCTGGAGCAGAGTATTTCAGAGGGAGAGGAGCAGAGCAAGTCACATCCCTCCAGCACTTCACAAAATGGAAAAGGGGAAATCAGAGCACATGGACAGGCTCCTTCAGTCAAGAGGACCACAGATAACATGTTGGCAACATCCCGTTGGCGGCATCTGTAATTTGCTCCTCCTGTATACAATCCTGAGCTCCAGAGCGTACTTTGGCACTGTGGCAGGGCATTAAGCGGCTGAATTCAGACCCGGCTAAGGAAAGAGCACGCTCCCGAGCTGCGGTGCTGTGCCAAACGCAGAAGAGGCACTTGGCACAGAGGAGCGAGGGAAGCCGGCAATACAAGTGCCCTGCGCTCTTATCTGCAAACCTCCGCTTCTGCCCTGGCTGATTACGGGGCCCTTCAAATGAGAACTAGATGGGCAGCAAATAAAATGAGGGACATAACTGAAAACGCAGAAGAGGAAAGAGCAAATTAGTTCTTCCCAGTAGTTGTCTTGGAGGTAGGCCAGAGATACTTAGTCCAGCAAGGCTATTGCTGGAGAAGAGACAGAGATTTCTGACTAACTTACTAGTCAGCTCCTCTTTCCCTTCCTGTAGCCTATTCCAGCTGGCTCACCTTCACTGGCAGATTTAAAATATTTCTGGTCCACTTCGCAAGGGGGCTGAGGGAACCCTAATATAAAGAATCAGCATAAACCTGAGAAATAGACACTGAAGAAGTAACTAGGCCACATTAACCCACGTCTCCTCTAAAATATGAAGGTATGAAACTGCATTTAGAAACCAATCATGGGCTAGTTATACGGAAAATATTTCACTAATGTGAAAGCTCCAAGAGATGCTATAATCTTTGATTACCCCTGAGGCCATAACAAACTCAGAAGGAAGCACATGAATTGCTGATTATTTTCTATGATAGAATCTGAGAAGTTGCTGATACTGCTTCTGTGCAGACTGACAGGTCCCTGTGACTCAATTTGAATCATGTAGCACTGCTCTCATTTCAGGGCAAGGTAGAACGTGTTGGAACTTTGAGATTTTTTTTCTGGGGAGTATAGATCCTTTATTGGGAGATGCAGAC
>JAOXNO010000078.1:33629311-33643955 GCA_028565335.1 Limnodromus scolopaceus | reverse complement strand
CAGGGCAAGGTAGAACGTGTTGGAACTTTGAGATTTTTTTTCTGGGGAGTATAGATCCTTTATTGGGAGATGCAGACAGTGATCATTTAGTTTGCTTTGCAAGATAAATCCTGGCTTTCAGCCACTTTAGCACATGCATCATGATAACCTTCCATGATGTGATCACAAAGCATCCTTTCTTCATTCAGTCCACACGATGGATGACATGAGAAAATGAATCAGGGAAGTGTGGAGAAAGCATGTTACAGAAGGTGAAAGCCAGCAAGTGTAAAATTCAAGATTACATTACATTAAACGCACTGTGGAGACCAAATTAAGATTACTGTGCAATCTTTGATTTCCAGTGACTTTATGCTTGAAGGCTATGACTTGACTTTGAAGGCTTACAGATCTTTAAACGTAATCAACATGCAAGATATTACTTGTTAAGGAATCCTAAAGTAATTTTAGCATGCTAAAAAGGGGCTCTCCTTAAACTATACCTTTTGATACAGCATCCATTCCAAATTGGAGCTACCAATTTGGAAGATCCTATAATGCTGTCTCACATTCTGCTATAAACATGAATCTCTTAAGTAATATCAGCCAAAAATTTGATTCCAGCTATGCATTTCAGACAGAGGGGTATGAGTAACTGAGCAAGAGCTTTTAGGACTTGATGCCAGGACAAATATGCTGTCACCATTGAATCTGCTGCTGCACACTTCTGAGAGAGGGTTTGTCCTGTGCAGCAGCTCAGGTTCAGGCTGTGACAGCCTGATCACGCCTGTCCTGTTCTCACAAGACTATTTGCTGGTGCTGTGAAAAGACCAGGAAAGAAGAAAGCACCTATTCTGCAATATCTCTCTGCTTGAAATCCTTCATTCTGCACTTAGAAGATCCCTTTATGGCTGATCTGTTCAATCAGATCAGCCATATAGTACAGGGCACCCATAGTGAGAAATAAAGGCATATATCCAAGGAGTTAATGCAATTGTTCCCCAATTAATTTTTCCTATATAATAAGCAAGTAGTCAGGAACAAAGACAAATTTAATTGAGGTGTGAATTGATAAGTATTATGCATACATCCACAGTGTTTTAAGAAATATTAATATTTTTAGAAGAAACAGAAGGGAGGCATTTTAAACTAAATCACACAATTCCATCAAGAAGATAAGATATATAAGGCATTTCTTTTTAAAAAAATCAGGGTCTGCTCAGTGCTTAACTTGAGAGCACCCCATGTGGAGGGAAACAAGTGATCAGAACACTTTCACAAACTAAATGGGAACACAGATGTTTCATCTGGATCATAGTAGATGTTTTCAGAATTGAAAACTGTCAAAGTTAACTGTATAAGAAAGGGTTTACCCCAGATTTAAAATATATTTCCATAAATAAGAGAAGTTATTTTGAAAGCACTGTAGGGGGTGTTCCTTTAAACATGTTTCTAGGTAATATATTTTACCTTGTTTTTCCTGCTCTGGTAGTTACCGTATGAAACTCCTAAGCAGAAACTTTTCTTTTTCCAGGCCACTGAAATTAAGTTAGAAACCACCTCCTGGCAATGTTTAGAAAATAGTCTATATCTGACTGCCACTGAAAATGAAGAGGTGGATCCAAAGAAGTTTTCTTTTGAGGCCACATTTCTTTTTGTCACCTTCAGTGAACACAGGCAAGCACGAACAGCAGCCCTGGCACGTGCCGCAGTGTCCCCTCAGTCCTTCTGAAGACAAAGAGATTGAGTGCTGCTCACTAGAGGTTTCACTGTCTACAGACCTTGACAAGTCCTCTTGTAAGTGAAGTGCAGTTTTCTTGATTGATCCATAAAGCAAATGATGGGGTTTTGGGGGGGAAAGAGACAAAAAGCTCTTCCAATATTCTGTTCCTGCACAAGATGAAAAATTAAGGCACTTTGGATGACACAGACATTATGGGTCAACTGGATTTAGCTTCTACTCACTCAAACCTATCTTCTGGAAAAAGGCTTTTTACAAACTTTTAAATGCTCCTCCCAACACTTTACAGTGAAAAATAAAGAAAAAAGATTATATATATACAAACATAGAAATCTACATTTTCAAAGGCAGCAGTAAGTCAGAAAGAAAGGAAATGTACGACAGCTGGCATTCACTGTGCCTGTCAGTAGATAACCATGAATGATTTAGTTTTTCAATGAGCTTTAAAGTCCATTGTAAGACTGTTAGGGAAAATCAATACCTGCAAGATAAATGGTGAAGTCTGTGAATTAGAAAGAGAGTAGTGCTGAACCACGGTTCCTCAAAAAAAAAAAGAGTTTGAACATGTGCTGTCTGTGGTGCACAGCAGCAAGATTTTATTAAATTATCAAGAATTCCAAGGGAGGAAGTAGACACGGAGTTGACAATATTTGTCAATTACCCCAGGCCTCTTTTTTTTAAATAATACCCATAGAAATTTGGAGAGGAATTGCAGGTATGAAGGATAAAAACTCTGGGAATTAGGCAGTTGGAATGTAACCCAGATAAATGTAAACTAGTATACATAGGCAAAAACAATCTAAATGCCCAAATTAATCTGTCTCTAGAGGCTATTGCAACTCAGAAGTTCAATAATACCACCAGTAAGCAATGTTGGTTAGCTCTACAAAAACAGCATCCCTAAAGAACAGCTTCTCTGAGTTTTTATGTACAGTTCTGTGAAAAAGCTCACCTATAAAAGCAGTGCAACTGGAAAGCAGACAAATCAGTAACGAAGAAAACTCTCAAATGTATTAGAAATAGGATGGAAAATGAATATGAATTGTATCATGACTGGAAGATGAGAATGACACATTGCTTTGATAAAATTGTATAGAGCTTTGGTCCTGCACTTTAAACATACCTGGATTTTTTTTAATCTTTTATCTCTTTGTATAAGTCCACATATCCCCCCCCCCAGTCTATACACAAGCACATGCCCACATTTCCCTCATAAATGCACAATTTTCACATACACTTTTTGCAATGAATTAGTAATACTTGCTACTGCTTATAATATGAGTTGGGCTGCTGACATTTGAAAGAGGCTGGCCGATACGTTACCTCATAACTATCCCACAGCACCACATGCCACGGCACAAGGCCTGTCAGCAAGATGTATTTTCAAGTCATGAAGAAAAAAACCAAAAAATCCTCTTGCTGTTTTAACTTCAAACAGAAGGTGAGTTTGCAAAAGGAAACGCTTGGCAGTGGTTCAGCTGATCACTGGTGGTGACACTGCTTCCCTTTACATCCTCCCCCACCCCACAATTACGGTGACAAGTGCGATGCTGTACAGTTTAGGCAACGGTCACCTATGAACAGATCGTACTCGCTGACTTGGCAGAAATGACCCAGAGCAGGTTCCTTCTTGTTGCTATTAGCCTACTATTTGCCAACTCGTTCCATGCTGAATGGCCTCCACACATGGAAACCTGAGTGGCAACATGCAAAATATTGGTTTTGCTGTACTCGATACATTTAAGATAATAATTAAACAAATGATAAAGTATGATAGCGAAAAAGCATTTTGATGACATTCAGAACCATTTTATAAGCTGATAAAGAAGTGAGAACTACAGAAGAGAGTATTTTTGTTATTGCTGCTCTGGTAAATATGGAAAACTACAGAAGCCTTGAGCATTATTTTAGCAATAATTTTTTTTTTCCAAAAACATTAGATGCTTTACCATAAACTAAAGGTAGTAGGTTCACACTTTTAACATTGGCTGGCTGTGCAATTTCCAAATTTGTTGTTATAGAGAATTAACAAGATCCTCCAGTCTGTAATAGACTTAGCTTGATTCACACCAGTGGAGGATCTAAGCCTTACCTGCCATACCTGTTTTTCCATTAGCTTTTGCTTTGTCCTTTTTTGCAGCACATGGAAATGCACATGCCCAGGCAAATGTTCAAAATTATTCTATTCCTCATCAAACCTTCATTGTGTTTTTTTTTTTTTTCCAGTGTGCAAACACCACTCCAGCAGACCACATTATAGCAGCCTTCCAGTACTTAAAGGGAGCCTACATGAAAGATGGGGAGGGACTCTTTATCAGGGAATGTAGTGATAGGAAGAGGGGTAACGGTTTTAAAGTGGAAGAGGGGAGATTTAGATTAGATATTAGGAAGAAATTCTGTATCATGAGGGTGTTGAGGCACTGGAACAGATTGCCCAGAGAAGTTGTGGATGTCCCATCCCTGGAGGTGTCCAAGGCCAGGCTGGATGGGGCATTGAGCAACCTGCTGTAGTGGAAGGTGTCCAGGTCCATGGTAGGGGGCTTGGAAATCTGTGATCTTTAAGGTCCCTTCCAATCCAAACCATTCTATGATTCTAAGTCAAAAAAGAATCGGCCTTGTTCACTGGGTTGGGTGGGTAACACTCTTTTGTACAAGGGAACAGCAACCACCATAGTATAGAGAAAAAAGGTTCTCTAAAATTGTGTCAGCAATGCACTGTTTTAAGGCAGCTTCAATACTGGATATTAAAACTGGCTTGGAAAGCACACACTGTAACTAAATGTGGAAACACCTTTACTTACTGTGTTAAAATTTGGGAAGAATCCAACAGCAGAGCTACTGTCCACAGGGAAGGACATAAAGGGTTTGATATCCAGGGAAGGCTGCATCATCAAGGTAGGTGTGCGCACAAGGGTGGGAAGTGTAGTAGTGCCTGCCAAGAGCAAACAAAACCAGGAATTCATAGTATTCTCCTTTCCACATCACACATAGCATAGCTATCTCTTGCTGACACAACCGCCAAGAAAAAATAATACCGAGAGGTAATAAAGTGGTTCTGTAGGAGTTAATATCATTAAAAGAAACCTATTTCCACACACTACAGATGAGGCAGAGCACTTTCCTATGGCCATGGATACTCAGATGCTGAAGAGGAGACATATGGTATATAAATCACACTGGCAGGTAGAATAAATCCCTTCTAAAGCTGAAAATTTCTCCTGTGCCAAAAAGGCCAGGATAGGCGCCCGTGAAAGTCAGATGCTTTTGCAATTTATGATTGCCTATAAGATCAGCTAGTACAGACAACGCATGCAAGCTGAAATTGGGAGGTTTGTTTCCAAATAGTGAGCTGTGTGTTTATTTCTTCCTCTTCTGACAGCATCTGTAACTATCAGGTGCTGCACAAACATTATTTCATCTAACATTTAAAAAAATGCCTTCTGTTTTACAGTGCAAGGCAATTATTAGAAAACAGCTAACAATTAAATAATCAGCTAGCACATAAATGAACACAACTCTTTACATGCAATGCAAACCAGCATTTGGAATCCAGATCTTTCTTTCCAAACAAGAGCTTCCCAGAAATCTGCATGCTGAAATTCCTTCTGTGTGCACTTGAGAATCATTCCCCAGCAAGACCCTGAAGGAATGGGAAGACACAGATGTCCAAATATTCATTTTTAACTAGCTATCTGCCCTATTCACACAATAGTGTGCCTAGTACACAGCTTCCAGATATGCCTGTGGAAGAACTTTTTCCTGAAATCATACAAAATAGATTGCAAAGAAAATTTCCCTCATTGAAATAAAAAATGGGAAAAAAAAATAAAAAAACTCTCTTTTTCTCCTTCCTGGGTTGAATAAATAATTCAAAACTGACTGGAGCAGACACTGGAACACAAGTGTCCCACACCTCTAAAGGAGGGTGAGTCACTCTCTGCCTCTTCTTCCTCTGCCAGAATTTCTCCAAAATTCTCTCCTTCTCCCACTCACTGGTGGCCAGCACTTCAGCCGGAAGCGTCCTCTTAGGAGTTTCTCTGTTCTCAAGCATAGCTGACACAATACCTAAGCTTTTCATCATAGTAGTTGTCTTAGTTTTTAAACTCAGGCAGGACGGAGAAGAAAAAGAAAAACAAAAAAAAAGAAAAAAGAAAAAAAGCGCAGAAAAGTAAACAAGCAGGTTTTCCTCTCCTCCCATGAAATCAAATAATTTGCATCGACTTGCAAGACACCAGGCAATCCATATGGGCTGCCTGAATACCAGTCTTCCATTAAGCCTTTCTCCCTGTTAAGTACATGCAAAATTGAAGGCAGAGTAGAAATTTTCCTCCTTTTCATCTCGTCATCTTGCCTCCATGGACACAATTTCAAACTGATCTTATGGTATCTAAGAGGAAGGCTGAGTTCAGAAGCCAGAGGGGCTGTATGGATTTTTTGGACAACCAAACACTTGTAACTAGCCCTGAGTTCAAATTTTGTAGATGCTGGAGAGATGGTCATTTTGATCACAGCTGCAGCACAGTAAACATTACCCTATGGGCTAGCAGATAAATAGCAGGCTATAATCTATTCTATGTTTTTTCTATAGGAAAGGTGTGCTGTTTACAGAAAGATGGGACATCGACAACAGTGTAGAAAGAACTGTTGAACACCATCCCAATTAAGCTACGCAATTTGAAAGGAAAAGTATGTGTGTGACACTTTTCCAGAATATTTTCTCCCTTCTCCTACTCCAGTACTTTCATAATTGTAAAGTTTGTTTCTGTGTAAGCCCATGAAACTCTTGACAGTTGTGCTTAATTAACTGTAAGTCAAAGCTTATTCAAAGTGGAGTCATAAACGTCAAAAAGCTAAAGGCTAACATGCCTACAGGTTCTTCTTCATTTCCATAATGAAAAAATGCACCAATAGGAAAGCAATGTGTCAGTGGACTTATCAAAAAAAAACATCTTCAACTTCAAAAATAATGACTATTTCACTAGCTGATTCTGAAACAGTAGATTTACCTAATTTGGATTTCAGATTTGTATTCAAACAGCAGCTATGTTGTGTTTGGTTACCTAAAGACCATGAAGTGCCATCATCAACCTAACCTCTGTAAGTTTCTCTTTTAAGTTCATAAGAAATTAAAGATCCACAAAGTTAAAAAAGACCTGCCCTCTCTTTACATATACATACTTCAGTGAAGCTATGGTTACCTATTTTAACTAAATTTTACAGAAAAAAATAGAACAGAATAGTGTTAACTTGTGACATTTAAAAACAGAGCTAACCTAGATTACCGATACTGTCCTTAACCAAGGTACAGAAAACATTTGCAATAAAAGTTTTAAGAATTAGCATCCTCCTGCAAACAATGCAATATTCTTCGTACTCCTTGGCTGAGGACAAATCATTTCACGTGACAAAGACATATGGAATCTGCCTGCAGTTTTGCAGTCCATGGTGTTTCTGCTGCCAGAGTAATATACAACCGGTAGACTAGGATACATTCAGAGTCCATACAGAATAAAAAACATACACACCTATCAGACTGATTAGTGGACGCATTAGTAATAGGAGATTTTTTTAATTGTTTGTTATTTTACTACTTTAACTATTGCCAATAAAATACCAGTGACCTTGTTTGACTGAAGTTTGATTTTCAGACTGATCTTTGAAAGACTCTGGAAGAACAGTCAGATAAAGATGACCTAAACTACAGGTAGAAAGACTTCAGGACAAAATCATGAAATTAAACAGAACAGGGCACAATTTTACACTGACATTGCTCCCAAAGGTCAAATAGATTCTCAGCACCACTCCACCAAATCTGTATGCAGACCTGAGCTGTGCAAGAATACTGGCACAAGAAAGATGTAGCTGACAAGCTTCATTATCTTCATAAATTTAACAGATGTTTACCATTTCATTAGCATTTTAATGATAGAGACAACTTACCATGTCAAACACAGATTGTTTTAACTACTTGTAAATCTTTGGCATAAATATAACAGATCTTCCTTGTAAATTAATTTGCTCATTTCAGCTTCATAATTTTTAAACAGTATTTTACCTTTGTAACTTTAATTTTGACTCCCACAGCAGGAGTTCTCTGTGTACTGGAGATGCAAGGAGCAGACAGTCTTTGCCAAAATGCACTGATCCTCACTGGCCCCTTTTACCTTTGCCCAAGAGAAGGAAAACAGGTTTTCATCTGAGGGGATGACCCAAAATGTCTCCTTTTATTAAGACTTTTTCCTCCTCCTACACATACGTATCTCAAAACCACATATGTATCCTTGTGTAACAGGCACTGTTCCTCTTTTACAACGTACATATGGCTTCTCACAACACACTAGGCCACTGACATTTTTGCAAAGCCTATGAAAGGTTGTCATCTTTACCCAAATTTGATCTGTCCCTAAGAAAAAAAGGCACATAATTAATAGATTGAGCAATGAAAGGGGTATTTTGGGGAAGCAAAAACCTTGTATCTGTCACTCCCATGTCAAGATGAGTCCCAGGGGTCAGTGAGGCATGCTTTACCCGGGAGCCAGAAAGAGGGCAGATGATATGGGGACTCAAGGAGGTTCTACCAATAACTCCACCCCCCCACCCCCCACCGCCCTCAGCTCTTTTGCAGCTTCATGGAAAAACTACAGAAGCCAAGACTGGCAGGATCACAGTTTTGGCAGAGGCAGTCACAGTTAACTTTGGCCATGGTTAACAGTCAGTGCTCATCTTTTTCAAATAAATGCAGTGTCAGGTTCAGTCAAGTCTAAGCACACAATTTCTCCCTTTGCACATTCCCGAAAACTATTTGTGAAAATATTTCTTCTATGATTTTCTCCCTAAGTGCTTTTCTTTACCCCTGAGAAACACAAAAAAGGGTTTAATGTCTGCACATTAATTCCTCTGAGTTGGGTCAATACTAGACCATTACACGAAAAACCCAATTCCATCACAAAACTTACTAATCTAAAACACATTTTATGAACAATTTCAGCGTATTTAAAGAAATTAATTACTTCCCAGACTTGAAAGCATGTTCTTCCAAATTCTTCATTAAAAGCAACTATAGAGAAATCTAAATCCATACTTAATTCTCTCCCTTTTTTGTATTACCTAAAGATGTCACTAAAACGTTTTAATCCTCTGATCCAAGGAAGCAGTCCACACTCAGAACAAAAGCATTGGAAGAGCAACTGAAGTGCTATTAGGACTGAATAAAAGTATCTAGTTGACAAATTTCTGTGAACTGGAAAATCAACATCCATCACAGGTTGCACGTGGTTGCCTTTGTTTTAACTTGTATTTAGGAAAACTTCAAAGGGACCTCATTTGAGCTACTCACACCCACCCCTACTCAGGCACTTACACTGAGAGTTTTCAGGTTATGGACAGGCTGTGCTGGCTTTTTCATCCCTGAATTGTTTGACCATTTTCAGCTATGAGGAACTTTTACTTTCTACCTCAATGCTGAGGAGTCTCATCTGGCCAGGGAACAGTAGCACTATAACTGATGGAATGGATCAGTTCTGGGCTTTCTCCTCCTTTGACATTTTAGCGCCGCATTTTTCAGACACTGCTTGAGCCAACAGTATCCCTTTAAGGGTGGATGACAAGTTGTCCCTTTTGTTTTGCCCACATTGGCTGAATTCATTATGGACTGAAGCAACACTATGCACAGCCACCCTGCCTTTAGACCTCACATTGTCATCTGCATTTACAGTGTCTTCCTTCGGAGCTCCAGAAGACGGAAGACCAGACAGGACATATTTGAAACAGCTCCCTGGAACGATTACGAGGTAATTCTGCATGAGTTTTTTCTGGGATCCTACAGCTTCAGTACAGCTTATTATTGTCAGTGGAAGTTCTGAACATTGTCAGAAATATGTGGCTCAAAAACAGTTTTATAAACAGGTTAGAGCAAGAGGTAATACCCAGGCTTTCATATTGAATAAAAATCTCTTCAGCTCTATTCTATGCCTTGCAAAAAACTAAAAGACCCAAAAAACCCACCACTGCCAAAAAAAACCAACACCCAACTTGCACAAGACTTTTTTATACTTGCTTATATGCAGCTTCATGGGAAGACTGGCACAATGAAATTATGTTTCAAAAAAACCCTCCCACCTAACTACAGAAATGCATACCTTAAAACAATAGCTTTCTTCCCTTATATCTGATGTCACTATTGCATCACACCCCAGGATCCATCTGCTTTCACTACCATTTTTTTCCCCATAAAAGACAGGTAAAAATCAATCACTTGCAAGCCATTACATTTTGTAGTTTAGGTACTCATATAACATTAGCCTCTGAGATCTCTCTCAATACTTTACATAAATATTAGTCTTTTTTCCTTCTCAGTATGATCAGTTTACAGGATCCAGAAATTTTCTAATTTTGTTTGTTTAGTTACAGCTATACACGGGTATTAGAGAATGTGATGTGTTTCTGTTTATGCCTAAGATAAACTGCTAAAACCAAGTTAAGTGCAAGTAAAATAATTCTGAGTTTCTGACAGCAAGTGTTGATATGAAAACACTTTAAAAAAAAGCTATTCTAGAAGTATTGCATTAATAACACTCATGGAGGTAAACCTTAAGATGTTCTCCCCTCTTAAATAAAAAGCAGTATGAATTAGCACAGCATTTTAGTAGATTATTGTTTTTGCAGGATTCACTTAGCAGAACAAACGTTTGTTCTTTATAATATGGTATTATGGTAAGTGAGACTTATGATACCCATAGGGACTCCAGTCTGTCAAAAGTAAAGTAGTCAAGGAGAGGCAAGACCATTACTTCAACAGATTTTCTCAAACAGCAAATCAACATGATCCTAAGAGATAGCTCACTATCCAGGTAACTTATTTTTAAAAATAACTTGAAGCAGCGTACATGAGACATGGCACAGCCCTGGGATGACAATAGGATAAACGCTAACAACTTCTGTGCCCCCAGGGCACCATACAAACTAACCCACTAATGAAAGAGGATGCAGCTCCTTTGGGAGTTGATATAATTACTGTCAGAGATACACACACATCCTTTAAAATTTGGAGAGTGCACTGAATTTATAGCTCTTAAACATTATTCAGATATCAATGAAGCCATCAGACCTTTCATTGACTTACTTAAGGATTTAAAAAGCACAAATTATACACGACCATCCATGTCTGGCAAATAAAAATGGGCAAATCTTCAAAAGATTTTTTTTTCCTTCCCCAGAAGCCACAAGGAAAGGCAGCAAGAACTGGTGTACAGCTTATGGCTATTCAACAGCACTAAGCAAGAACCGCTCTGTGTAACACTCATAAGACAGGTGATAAGAAAGTACTGGTCCAGGTCTAGCCTTCCATAGCAACATGGATAAAAAATGACATGCCAAATATTTTGCACTCTATTCTGAATTTATTTTTCCAGTAGATGTTTCAGCAAACCCAGAGACATCTGATGCAACTTCACTGCAACGTACAAATTATCTATATATTGTACAGTTTAAGCTCTTTGTGCTTAAGAATGACTTATCTAAAAAACATGTTAGATTATGAAAATAATTCACTCCCTACAAATTAAAACATGATTTTCAGTATGCTTGAGCATGAAGTTAGTATTTCCATTATTATCCATCTAGAAATAAATGTTCTATGAAGGCATATTCTCCTTTTGTATAAAATCAGATACCGTGAAATGAGGTATTTCTACATTGCAAATACATGTTGGATTCCACCAACTAGGTCAATACCAAAAATAAATTGAAATCTGGTGCTGCTGAAACGAATGGAAGCTCTGGCATTTAATCAATCCAAAATGTCAACCATCACTTACTTATCTAATTTTGATAATTATATATAGCTCATCTACAATCAGAAAAGAATTATAGCTATATATTGCATATATTTAACATAATAATTTTGAAATCAAAAACATAAACCTACTTGTACTTACAAGTAAGCAAATCTTCATTAGATCAGACCCTTCCTTATTGAAAATTAGGGGCTGACTTGGAATTACTGTAAATTCAATGAACTGCCAATATTCCTCTGCCTATCTAATTATTTTTCATCTCCAATGTCTTATGATCAAGGGATGTTTGTTTCAAAAAATAAAAACATAAACTATAGATGATAAATACTATGCATATAACTTGATATGAAACAATAATGGAAAAGCTGCCGTTGAAAACCACTATTATAATAATATTAGTATTCAAGTGAACTGTGTCAATAGTTATTTCCTTAATCTATACATTTATCAAAATTAATCAAAATCATGGAGTACCAATAATGATGTTGACCTGGTGGGGGCGGGGGTGTAGGTAGAGGCATTACAATAGGTAACTAGAATTTCAGTATTTTAGAGACAAATATATCAAAATATTAACCAAGAAAAATCTCATTCTCCCCATTCTCCTTGCAGTTGTACTGTGCTTCTAATAGTTCCCAATAAAAACATGAACCCCTGTAGTTTTTGTATAAAAGATACTAGAGCAGGTGGAGTGGGAAGAAAAGCCCAATAATTAGAAGTGGAACACATTATCTTGCATTTTCCTTAAATAACCACATTACAATTGCCTGACAATAACATTTGGAAGAGACCTGTCCCCTCTGGATTTGCAGAACGTCTGGCTCACACTCCTGTCCTCTTTCTCTTTTAGTTGCCACTCTGGTGTTCTTTTGGCTGAGAAAGGACTTGCACACCTGCACAATGTACAGCCCAGATTTTACAGCAATTGTGCTATACTGTTCCACACACTTTTTTGCAGTATTTATATTCCCAAGCCAAGTGAACTCCAGAAGTACTATACTAGTATCAAAGCATGTTAGTTAGCATTGGCTCCTTGTCAAGTCTAAGCAATTAAATAAATCACGGAACATCCTTCACCACATTTAGAAGAAACATGCTGGCTGCAGTACAATTGCCATTCGCTGTTATCCATAGGTAGTATGGAAATATTTTCCATTAGTTTCTTAAAACAGCTAAGTCTCTCTATTTCTAAAGCAACCAAGGCAATTTGTTTGACTGGAAAGCAGAGTGGCACATTATAGCTTAACACCATCAAGCTCAGAAAGTTAGATTTTATTCTAATTGAACAGTGACAACTATTAATAAATGCAATGTTCCTGCCTGCATTAAAGTCAGCTGGAGCTTTGCAGTCTATCCCAATTTCTTTTTCTCAGAATCTTATGGCTTGCTCAAGCTTCTCCCTCTGGTATCCACAGCCTGAGCAAACAGCTCTGCCCCCTCCTCTGTTCTTATCTGCTTCTAGGAAACGCTGCTTTGGAGTTGTTTTCGCTTTGAAGTTTTCCAAGTATGACAGAAAAAACAGCTGTGTCTTTTTTAGCTCTCTATTCTCTTGCCATCTGCACTAATGGAGATGTTTCTGAAATCCTAAGGATTCCTTTTCGTGATTTATTCAAACCAGCCCCCTCCTTGCCTTTTCCACTCTCCCAACACAAAGGCACAGTGAGAGAGGGTATTAGTTTGCTTTTCTGTTGTCACCCTTAACTAAAAGCACGACATCACCACATGCCTACTGAAGTCACACAATCTTGTGCAGAGCATGGTGCAACTTCCATGCCAGTCCCTGGTTTTTATCTCAGTGCATATTCTTAGGTGTGGGGCATAAAGCATGTGAATGATCCAGGACGAAGCACTGCACTCCACTTCCTCTTGGTTCAGGATCCTGATTTAACACAATGTTTCATTACAAACCGAAGCCTCCCTACTAAAGTACCAGAGCAAAAGAGCCTAATTTACATAACCTTAAAAGTTTCATAATTTGAGGGATGGGACTTGGTTGCACTGAGCTTTTTAGAGAGTCTGTTATCACTTCACTTCTCGTATAACCAGATGTTTCTCAAAATCCAACTCTTACCCTGAATTCTGTCACCACTGAGCTCACCACCTAACACTCAGTGAACCTCAACACAGACTTTCTTTCAGGAGGTACTGAGTAGTTATACACTAAAACCAAACAAGCCTATCACCAGGAATGCTTGCCGGGTGATCATTTTGTTATTAGTCGGTCAAAACCATTGTGCTTTAACCTTTGTATTCCGGGGGGTTTACATCTGCAGTGGGCTTCTTTCTCCTTATGAAATACTCCAACACACCAGCTCAACAACGCTGTGCACAAAAGTAATAGGGGTCTAGATCCATATGCATCCTCATAGATGTGTCTAATCACTTAACCACATTAGGCAACTTCCAACTCTCTTAAAAGTCATTATAGCGTAGAGAGTTTCATGTCTCATTTGCTTTCCCCACATATTAGACAATCACCTCTAGAAAATACAGTTACCTAAGTGGCTTCTTGTTTTCTTTTCCTAAGTTCTTCTATTGGTATTGCTCCCTAGATATCCTTCAGATAAAAGATTAGACAACCTAAATTAGCTGTTGCAAAGTTACTTCTTACTTCTCTAAGAACTGAAAACTCTATGCTTTTGTGGTTGCTATGCCCAAGACAGCCTCTATCACATCACCCACAAGTCCTTCTCTGTTCACAAACAACGGGTCCAGTGCGCTCCTTCCCTAGTTGGCTTAACATAGCAGCTGTGTCAGGAAGTTATCTTCCACACACTCCAGTAACCTCCTAGACTTGTTTCCTCTTTGCTGTACTGTATTTCCAGCAGACATCTGCTAAGTTGAAGTCCCCCACGAGAACAAGGGGTAGCGATTGTGAGACTTTTCCCAGCTACTTACAGAATATTTCATCTGCCTCTTCATCCTGGTTGGGTGGTGTATAACAGACTTCCACCATGATATCTGCCTTGTTGGCCTTCCCCCTGATTCTTACCCATAAACACTCAACCCTAACATCACCATCATTAAGCTCTAGACAATCAAAACATTCCCTAACACCACAACCTCTCCTTCCGTGCCTATCCCTTCTGAAAAGTTTATTGTCATCCACTGCAGTACTATAGTTGCGCGA
>JAOXNO010000078.1:33601074-33629211 GCA_028565335.1 Limnodromus scolopaceus | reverse complement strand
ACACCACAACCTCTCCTTCCGTGCCTATCCCTTCTGAAAAGTTTATTGTCATCCACTGCAGTACTATAGTTGCGCGAGTCATCCCACCATGTTTTTGTGATGGCAACCATATCATAGTTTTCCTGTTGCACAATAGCTTCCAGCTCCTCCTGTTTGGTGCCCACATTCAGGAGCCCACAGCTCATCTCCATAAGACTTCAAGTGTGCCACATTGTAGCCAGCACATCTCAGACCAACAGGCTGAGGGCTCTCACTTTTCTTTCCAACGAAAAATTTCAATTTTTCAGAGACTTCAAAAGAAGTTTGAACATCCAGTTCATCCCCTTTCTATCCAAAAAGTTGCAATTTCGTTCGCAATCTTCCCCTTAGTTGCTATGATTTCCATAGTTAAGTACATGTTTTTACAAGAACTGCTATCTTTCTGCTTAGAAATAAAAAACCAACAAGTCAGGGAAGGAAGGCAGATTTAAAAACCTTCATAACATTGTCCATGTAGCTTAGGTTTTACACTGAATTTAACTGTTCTGCTACATCATAGGGCATGCAGCATAGAAGCACACATCCAAAAGTGGGAAAACATAGAAAGGTAGCTGGCAGATTTATCATGCGTGCGGTTTAAATTAAGTCCCAAACTTTAATTCTTCCTGATGCTGTATCTGCTGCCCCTAACTACAGCAACAAGAACATCTTCATAGGATTTCCTGGAGATTTTCAGCTTTCTCCTAATCAGACTGCATATCACATCTCCTTTTCAGAGCCCACACTCATAAAAGTCACAGTCAGGGAAAAGTTAGAGCTTTGTTTCTCGAGCTTTACAAGTTACCAGTGCACCCTGTTGTGCTGTACCTGCAAACGTAAAAAGCACAGAGACCTCACCACGCTCAAGAAAGCAGGAGGCAGACTCCACACTCCTCTCACCTAAAAATACAAATAAAGGTACTTTAACCTGGCTGTGAAAAGAGCACAAGAGTTGCATTTCTGATCAAACTTCTTTAGGCCAGTTACAAATGGAAGACAGATACTACAAATTCACCAGTGCTTTACAACATGCAGAAGCTGCAGAGGTTTTTGCTGTAACCACACAACCATGAATCATTCTAGCAAAGCAAAAGCACATTAAAACATGACCATGTAGTCCCATGGAAGCTTCCCACTGTTAATTAGTGCCATGATGCTTACCTTAGTCCCTAAAGTTATAATCCACCCCCTCTGCAGCATTTAAACATACACACAGCATAAGACTCAGAGATAAATAATCCTTTCACTTCAACAGGGTGCTTTTGTGATGTTAGGTGCTATGAGACAGTGGGCAACCAGCAAGCCTGAACAAACCCAGGCTGTTGTAATTGTGTGCTTAGCTTTAATTACCCTTGAGGAGAGTGTTTACAACTTGACTCCAGAGGGAGGGTGGCCTGCTATTGACATCACCAGATCAAATATAAACTAAAAGACTGATAAACTGGACTTCAGTAGCATTTTCCCTGTTATTATTCTTGGAAGTAAACATAGAGGTTACTGTTTTAGATAGCTATCTGGTTGCTACAGAGCTCAATTTTAAATATCTTCTGGAAAAAAAGAAATGGTGTCTGCTTGAATTTTTTAAAAAGTTCATAAAGGGGGACCTTAAAGCACAAAGTTACAGACAGCATGGGGTCATGACATTCAGATGATCAAAGTCCACAAATCCTGACTCTCCTGAATTAAGGTGCAGTGCTTTACTTATTCTTAAGTCAGTATTGATGAATAAGTAAGAACTTCAGAACTTATAAAACTGCAGTACATGCTTATCTACCCTCTCTTACACAGGGAGGAATGAAGACAATAGATTTCCAATTAACGGATCTGTTAACACAGATCACCACACTAGTGATCTTATTGAACATTAATTAACCACTGCTATCTGACTAGAAACCTTATTCTGCTTTTTGGTGCAGAGTGCACCAGGCCTGCCAGGTCTGGACCATAAAGATTTTGGATACCGCTATGTTTTTCAAAGACTGCATGACATGAAGTTGGGCAACCCTACCCTCAGCTACATTCAGAAAGAGAGAGGCTCACACAAAAAAAGCAGTATATAACAGAATGCAGAATGTTTCTGTTAAATTAAATTGAGATTGTACCAAAGAAGATTTTTTTTTTTGACAAAACATTCAAATTAACTTTTAACAGGATGTCAGCTAGTGTAAGCCTTTCAAAACAAGTCACCTCTAATCTCCCAGAGAGTAACATAACTTTAATATGATTTATTTCATAAATTGAATTTAATTAATCAAACACTATACTGAAAATAAAGAGAAATAAACAGAAAGTGAGTATTAATGTAAAAAAAAAAAAAAGCATTAAAGCATTTTAATGAAATGTGTCATACAACCTGCATCACTTTCTGTGACCAGACTGACAGCAGACTGGGCAGCCCCACAGTCCCTCCATTCCTGACACTTCCCTTGAGACAGCACAGAGAGTCAGACCAGTTGGAAACAAACTGGCAACAAGCCAACAAAAGAGAATTTTCCTGAAATGGAGTGTACTGAGATGAAGGTGGCTGAAAAGAAAAATTTTGTGAGCGCTGATGCTTCTCGTTCTCATCCAGGCTCGCCTGAACTGGCCCTCATCTTTTCTTGCAGTGTAGCAGAGAAATTTCATGCCTGCCACACTATGTTTCTGGTTATATCTCTCAGGATGGTATCCGTCTTAGTTGATAATGCGGCAGTGTTAACTCCCGTCCAGCTTGTGAAACACAGCAATCCCTTCCTGCATTCAGAGAGTAGCTATTCCTGCTTATGTGCTGCATCGGTTATTACTCAGCTCCTGTTTTCCTCTGTATTACTTTGGCATAATTAATTTTTCCCTTTCTTCAAAGGGAAGGTAATCTATTAGTTTTTGAACTCAGTTTGTTCCTTTTTCTCTTTTAAAGATACTGTGATCCCACTGGTTCTCCTAGTGCTCTGGTACTTTGTCTTCTCCTCACAAGCGGTAACAGCAGCGAAATTTCCACAAGTATCCTTACATTGCATTTGTCAGAACCAGCATGTTGAAGATTCTAGTTCATCAAGACACTCTGACCTGTTCTTACAGGTTTTTATTATTGATATTGATGACTGTCGGGTTAACACAATTGATCTTTCTAATGAAAAATAATGTCAAAATGGCACCACAGAACCCAAGCTTCTTGTCTTCTTCTGACATTCACAGAATAAGAATCTGCCCTTTTCCTTTGATATTCTTGTAAGCACTGTAAATTCACTTACAGAAAGATTTCTTAAAGTTTGATGCTCATTTCAGTCTCAGTTTATTTTCTAATTTTTTCCTACATATTCATGTCCTTCTTTCTTCACCACCCTTAGTAATTTACTAAAATGATGGGGTAAGAAATTTAGTTTCCATTTGCTATCTATGCATACAGTTCGTGTGCTTGAGTCCATATAGAGTTTATAGCTTAATCAAATTATTCTTGCCTTACTTGCGATCTCAGGAGTTTGCAGCTGTGCTTTTATTAGGGTCTCTATAAAAGAAATTCCAAACCCTTACCCTATGCTTGATAAAAGAAATATCCTGATAAGGGTATCTTAAAGCAAAAAATCCACTCAATCCTCTTTTCAAAATTACTTTCACTGCTGGTTGTTTGGTGTACTACAATGTAGTAACACTTTGCTGCATAACTTAAAAATCAGGCAAGGTGGTTATTCTGTTATAATTTCTATTAAGAAGCACTTCTAACAAGTATCTCTAAATAAATAGCTCTATATTATCTAAAAACGTCATCCTCTTACTTCTAATGAATATCCTTTGCACTATCTAAAAATAACTGTAATATTTAACTCTGATTTTAAAAATAATAATCAATATTTAGTATTTAGTATCCTAAATGCTAGTTTAAAGACAGATATAAACAGCGTACAGGTTTCAGCCTGCCTCCTGGAAAAGGTAGATGTATTTCCTTCACCGTTTCACTTTCTAAATCCCTGGTTACATACCACAGTAAATAATTGAGCCTATCATTCTGAGAAGAACAAAGGGATGAATATTTTTTTTTTTTCCTCTGTTCTGACTCCTGTTTTAAGAATGAGCTTAAATTCCCAATCACAGGGCTTTAAATTCACATTTAAAAATTTTTCTTAATCGTCTCAAGAGTACCACACACATTTAACCTCACTTCATATTTAGCTGTTGGCAAGACCGGAGTAAGACAGAATTTTCTGACTAGGAGGCAACACACATTTTACAGAAAACATATGGTTTGAAATGTGGCTCTATATCTCTGAATTTCTCAAAACTTTACAATGAGAGATGAAACCACATAATTCAAAGAAAATAAGTTTTTTTGCGAGATGGGAAGAACTGGCAAATGGCACCAAGGTGGGAAAACACTGTTATTACAAAAGGCATGGCTTCCCCCTGCCCCACAATGTTTCTGACAGTTAGAATGCCACTTACTGCAAGAGAGAGACAGTAAAAATCCTGAAATGAAATCCAGATTACTGGAGAAAGAATTATTCACGTAAGATTTTGAAGTTACAGTTCAAGGCATTTTATAAGAGTATACTTTTAGACACCAAGAAATCTTAAAAAGATGGTATCTCTATGTATTGGGTTTGCGTGGCAAGGTTTTGGTAGTGGGGCAGCTACATGTGTGAGAAGCCACTAGAAACTTCCCCCCATGTCTGATAGAGCCAACGCCAGCTGACCCCAAGACAGACCTGCCACTGGCCAACGCCGAGCACATCAGTGATGGTAGTAGTGCCTCTGTGATAACATGCACTAATTAAGAAGTGGGGAAAAAAAAAAAACCAAACCAAAAAAAACTCCACAACACCAGCAGCAGTTGGAAGAGAGAGGAGTGAGAACATGTGAGAGAAACAACTCTGCAGACACCAAGGTCAGTGAAGAAGGAGGGGAAGGAGGTGCTCCAGGCCCCAGAGCAGAGGTTCTTCTGGAGCCCATGGTGAGGCAGGCTGTCCCCCTGCAGCCCACAGAAGTTAATGGTGGAGCAGATATCCACACTGGAACAGGTGGATGCCCGAAGGAAGCTGTGACCCTGTGGGAAGCCCACACTGAAACAGGTTCCTAGCATGCATGCTGTGCGATCCACAAAACTCCAGCAAATGGTCCAAACTTGGATCTGTTACCCTGGTGCAAATCTGTCATCATTCCTTTTAAGTCCACAGACTCACTAGGATTAGCAGCAGTACAAGTGTGAAATTTGGCTGATTAACTTCTGCAGGAGGAGCTCTGCATAGAAACAACAGCTGCCAGGTCAGAAGCTATAGCTGGCATTTCTCAGTGCAAAGGAATAGTAAGAGGAGGTACCATGGCATTTGTTAGCGTGGTTTCATGTTTTCATTTTGATACTACATGAACAGGAACTACTACACACTCTGATTTTGACTAACAGTTCTTAAATTGCTGCATAGAGAAACCCAGTGAAGACATGAAATATATGAACACCAAATGGAAAGGTCAAACAATTATGACTTTACACGGATAGCAGCATTTGTAGCAGAAAGGACCACAGCAAGCAAGTCATGCAGAATGACTTCAATCCAGGGGGAGGATCACAGCTTACCCACTCCTCTATTACCACATATTCTGGACTAAACACTGCAGCTCTCCCTCCAATTCTGGCAAATGTCCTGAATCATAACATCTCCTTGCATGAACAGTTGCTACAGTGGCATGTTAAATTCAGCAAGAGAAGTTGGCAAAGACAGAGATGAAAGACTGGCTCCTTAGTTAAGGTCAAGGCTTATACCTTCCTGTGGATACACCAGTAATGGTTTCACAGTTAAGTATGCATTCCAGAATGGGTTTAAAATATGCTATATATTTCTGCAATAGATACAGCCTTTCAGAGTGAAACCATACTCCAAAATACAGTCACTGCTGTATAACCTAAGGAATCTAACCAAAGTCCCTAATTCAGGACCTGAGTTTCCTTAAGCAGTGGTGATTAAGAAGTAGGCTCTGAACTTGGATTTTCAGAAGTACCCTCTGGAGTTCAATCATGTACAGAAGAAGCCTACACACTTTTAACGTGGTCACCTGCAACAGACAGCGTAAGCGATCTCCCTCCACCTCTACTGGCAGTACCTACACCCTTGGAATTTCTGTGTCATTTTTCAGAATTTTCAAAACTGTCCTCTGGAAGTATTTGATATTAGAGTCTGGGTGAAACTTGTCCATAACTATAGTATATGCCTGCCAGTACAGGAGAAGATCAGGCAACTGAACTTACCATTAACTTGTTCTAATGTGCTTTGATCAGGAAGATGCAGGATGGCCTTAAGCTGCTTCCAAAGGAAAAATTTTCTTAGGTATTTAAAAACGTGTAGTCAGAGAATAAAACAGGAAAGAGAAGAATAAGTCCATTTGCCAGTAGTAAAATACTTATATTTGAGAGAAAAATATATGTAAAGTATTCTAAATCCACCCCTTAAAGATGTGATGTATTAAGTTTTGTGTTTTTTTAATAAGGTCCATTTCACCACAAGTTCTGCAAAGACAGTTTTTATCTTACAACTTCCTGCCAACACAGAAATTCAGACTTCTACAATACCTTTTTCCCAGGACATGAAGTTCAAACATCTTCTATTAAACACTTCTGAAAGTTACACAAAAAAGATAATGCAAAGCAAAATTCATTCCTCAGATGCCTTTTCTATTACAGAAGAACAGAAATGTATGTCACATTTTAAACACTTTATGGACTGCACATTTGAATAAAGCACCATGACTGATATCTCAATTAAAAAAAAAAAAAAGATAGGTATGTCTTTAGACAACACCATAGCCAGAAAATAGCCATAAACGTTTTCTTTTTCCCAGATTTAACAGCATTGTTTGCAACAATGAACTCCAGAAGAGCCATCATTCTATGTGAAAAAAAAAATAAAATTGAGGAAATACGTCTCCAACACAAACTGAGAAGCAGTCATCCTACGGCATGAGATCTCACCTGCAGCACAGTATTTAATTCTTGGTATCCATGATGAAAGATAGGAAAAATTAACTTCAGATGGGAATAAGAAATCGTAAGAGCAGCTGGATTCCAGCATGGTAAGAATTAGAAAGCTTCAACTAGCTTTGAGATTGTAAACCTCTGTGCCTAAAAGAACAGAGGTTTGGACAAGATGAGCCTTGCCCAGTATTTCTATTTCTGTATGAGCATATTCAAACAGAACAGTGGAGAAAATCTGTAAAACAGTCTAAGACTACCTGGTCTTCATATGTTGGGCTAGGTATAGATTATAGATTGATAAATCAATCCATCAGGCAGCAGTGCAGAGTTAAAATAAGACTTAGGCAAAAACTACAGAAATTAAAAATATCTGGAAATTCTGTCTGTGAAGTTTTTTTAAAGATGACCTTGGTCATGCAGTGAGAAATATGAAAAAAATATATAAATAGTAAAAACAATTGATGTGTTTCCAAATAATATTTGAGTTGAAGGAGCAAGGGATTGACCTCCCAGTACCCTCTTCTGCATAAAACCATCATGCATGAAGCCCAATAACCTGGGCACAGCATGAGGCACAAACTCAAAGTATCAATGTATCCCTTACATGAAGCAAGGACTTACCAGTCCCTGTCTGATAATGCTTATTGTGTTGAGCAGCAGGTACTTTTAACTTGAAAAGGATTTACAAATTGAAAAGAGACTGAGGCAAAGCAATATAAGAAGCAAGCTCTGGGAAGTCTAGAAAATACAAATTGTTAAATATGGATACCCTAGGAACAATACACGACAGATGTAGAGGGAAGAGGGGCAATGGGGCATTTGAAAGACTTCTGAATTAAAGAGTTCTGAAAGGTTTGAAGAATAGAGAGAACTGAAATAAAAGGATGTAACCGAGAAAAACAGGTCTGAACATCAGACTGGAAATAATCTCCCAAGAGAATTAGGGAATCGCAACCATACATGCATTTCTATCAAGACTGAATGAAATGGTATCATATGCACAAGAGAAGCAATTCTACATTGACAAGGAGAGGATTAGATAACCAGCAACGGGTACTATGATTGCAGTCGTTAAAGACAAATGGCAATAAGGTATTTATAGCCAGTGTCAGACTTTCCTTTTATGAAGTACAAACAGGGTCTTGCTTGATTTCAAGGAGTCTGTCTTTCACAAATAGTTTTATCACAAGTTTGGGTCAAGAGATCAATAAAACAAAATCTAACAGAAGCAAACAAAAGCACACACATATGCTACAAGCTAACATCAATGATGCCCTCAGTGCAGTGTATTTTATTGCATACATTCTACAGCACAAAAGCAGGTCCTTCCTGCACATATAGGGTTGTCAAAAACCTTAACATCATAACATGGAAATACATAGAAATATCTCTGTATTTCTTTGTATGGAGAAAGCTTTAGCTTAATAAGAGACAAAAGCACTTATTTCTGTCTGAAATTTGCATTTGTATTTTATGGTACTTGAATTTTTTGCGTTTGAAATGGAGAGAACAATATAAACCCTAACAGAATCACTCTGATAGGAATTATGTACCTATTCCTGCAGACAAGTAAAGCAGAAAAACTTTTCACATTTATGTTTCTGTCAAATCTGGCTGTTGACAATCGAAGATTTCAGTAGTTCTCAATACAGTAGCAGTTGCAAATTCTGGGAAAAGAAGATTGCCAAGATTCCCTCTCACCCTGCAAGTGGAATTTTCCACTTTATATAAATACTATTTTTGTCAAAGACTCTTGTACAGTCCTGCTACCACTGCACATGAAATGGAAAGTTCCACAGCTGTAATGAAACTGGGAACTTTTGTTCATGGAACACTTTTATCCTCATATTAAGGATGAACATGCGTCATAGTCAAGAGCAGGGTTGCTTATTTTTGCAGTAAATAAAAGATTTACAATTGTATTCCTAAATATAAGTTGCATCTGATTTTAAATGTTAATTTTCCATAATGCATTTCTAGCAAAGTTCATGATAAAACACCCCCGAGCACAGCTGCTAGTTGCCACGTCCTTTACACCTACCATAAAAATTTGCTTGCATGCAAAGCACTGTGAGCTGAATCAACGAAAAGCAGATACAGCTTTCATTTAGGGACATTAAGATTTGTGCAATTTGCAACAAAGCAAGATGTCTATCAAAGAATTTATACTTACTTTTTCTAGAGTGATGGCAACTTTCAGCCATTATTACTAGATACATCAAAGCATTTTGCTTTAAAGCTGATTACTGAATCATGGAAAGTAGAGCTAGACAATCTCAAGTCATCCGATCTATCTGCATGAAATAAGAATTCTACCTTAAATCTACAGTGTCAGTTAAACTCCACATTATTTGAAAATCGCTTTACTATAAAAAGCACTAAGAACAGAGGGAAAAGAAGTAAAAGGTAAGTGAAAAGTTGGCAGGAGAAGAAAAAAAAGGAAAAAAAAAAGATGGCTGCTACTGGCTCCATGGAATCTGGTGCATTTTCTGTGCCCGGGTAGCTCAAAAAAATCAGATCTTTGAAACAGATCTTAGTGAACTGTAAAGAGGTATTCAGTAGAAACTACAAGAGTATGTGATATTTGCAGAGTAAACAGCAAATAATGACAAGAGTCAAGATCTTGCTCATAATCTGGACTTTAATTACTTGAGAGAATATGTAGAGGAAAAGAATTAGATAGATTAAAGTTGTTAATTACACAGATTAATTGATGGAATTATAGCAACTACTTCAGCATTTCAGAGTTCATCCTTCAATAGCAACTAGACAATTGAGAAATGTGTTCTGTCTAATACCAGTGAGAACGATATAGACAATACACTCTATTTTCCCTGAAGGTCTGGAATCCCTCTTCTCAAAGTTTTGCTTACACCAGAAAAGTTACAAAAGTATAAATACATATTTGGCTTGCAAAAAAAATTGTCATTGGTGATAAATCACAGCAAAAAAAAAAATATCTCATGCAATTCCCAGTTTTCAGAAGAGCTTATAGGGCTGGACTTAGGGGCAACAACAGCTTTGCTTATAGGTTGAGCAACTTAGGGAATTGGTGAGATTTAACACACACAGCATCTCAGAAGGAAAATGCTCCCCAAAAGATTCAAGCAAAGAGAAGAGGACTGAAATGGCATATATAATTTCACTGTAAGACAAGGTACAGAATCAAGTCTGAAAGGATACTAACTTAAGTGGGCACTGTTTGGCTTGAGGCCAGCCTGGAGTTACCTGGTAGTCTTCAGTTCCTCCTATGACAGAGGTACACTCACATTCGGCACTACCATATACGTAACTGTCTTTCTCAGGAGAACAAACTAGTACAGAGAAGCCTCTACTGCTTATGTTACAACCACTCTGCGAAAAGGAGTCTGTGTCTCAAGTGCTGCTGTTATCACTGAATCACAGAATGGTTAGAGTTGGAAGGCGCCTAAAGATGATCAAGTTCCAAACCCCTGCCCTGGGCAGGAACACCTTCCACTGGACCAGGTTGCTCAAAGCCCCATCCAGCCTGGTCTTGAACACTTCCAGGGATGGGGCATCCTGACTCTTATGAAAATAAAATTAATTTTATTAAGCAACCTGGGAACTACTGTCCCGCACTTCCATCAACTTGTATCAATTAATGTCATCGAGCATGTTTGCCCAGGTTTATTTCAGTCTCATTTAGATTCCCAGCATACTGTCACTTTTCTTTTGTTTTTTTAAGGATAGTTGAGTATACCTGACGAATGAATAGGTGGCAGCTCTTTATCCTGATGTCCACCTTCCAAAGGTTAAAAGTAAAAATGACAGAAATCTAGACATTTGTGAATTTCCTTGCAATGCCTTTCAGCTGACCATCAAGCATGTCCAGTTTTCTTAGTTGCTTGCCCTGACATCACACCAATGGGCAGAACTGGTAAGAATATGCAAGATGACTTATTCTGCCCCACCTGACCAGTAAGTCTCCTCAGCACCACATACCTACTGCTGTTGGTAGCTCTCACAGCACAGCAGGAGCCCCTACCTTGGCCTTCCAACCCCATCCCATCCAGGGTGGCTTGCTGTCCCAAGAGTCTGCTCCTGTAGACCATTCCACTTTTCATCATTGCAGCTTAACACAAAATAAGTTCAAACTTTGGAAGAGCTCCTTTGCAGAGAGCCTGTATCACTATTGACTACAAAGACAACTTCCTGAAGTGGCCCATATTTCAAAGGGTACCTGCCTACCTAAGCTTTTAGAATAAGTTAAAAAATATCCAAGACAAAACCTCCATTAGTTCATTCAAACTAATCCCAAACTTTTCATGAGAAAGTTACGGACCCGTTAACAACAAGGAATAAACAGTTCGTAACAGCGCTCTCCTTTGAAACCTGCAGTTCCTATGTTAACCACAGTAGTGGCTGTATCACTCCTTTAAGCAGACCTGGTCTCAAACTGCATGGTAGAAGAAGATATAAACAAACAAATGCATAATTTCTGTAAGATCTCATCTTAAGTTTTACATTCTCACATAACAGGTTGGCATATGAACAGTCAAGGCCTATGTAGGTTAGAGCTTCAGTTTAATTAAGAGGGTTAAAGAAGTCTAATATAACTTGGAGCTTCAAAAAATGTGCTATTTTATTTGAATTATGGGTATGCTTTGGGTTTACCTATGGACTTTCAAAACCAAAAGACTGCTCAGAAATCAGAGACGAATGAAAACATTTGTTTTGGGTGGGACAGGAGACACCAGCAGCCCTGAAAATCTTGTTTTACGAGCACTGCATGCCCCAAAAAGCAGGAAACATCCCCCTCCTCCCCCCCAAGGCAAGAAAACAGAGTTGGATGTGTTTCACAGTGAAAACAGGCTAAATTATTGAAGTAAATTAAAGAAAATATACTAATGTTGTCTTCATTTAGGAGGGACACAAACAGGTGTAACTGGAGTGTCAAGTAATCAAGGACCACATGAGTTCCAGACCACATGCCCAGTTCTCTGAAGTCTAAAACAGAAATCAGGTGGTATCTTGTGCTGTTGTCAGTGAATGAAGCTGTTCTGTTCATCTGCATTAAAAGAGGGTTCGTGTGATGCTGTCAAGGAAAACTCTGAATAACAGCTGGTTGCAATCTCCATCCCCCATCTTTCTCGCAGAGGAGAAAAGCCTTCTTTGATAATGGGTAACTCAAACACTCAGGAACCCCGAATTCAAGAAATGAGGTGACATTTTTACAAAACACAGAGCACAAACATGTTACATTAACTGGAGAAAGTAGGACTCAAAATTCAGCTAATTTAAAACTCCAAAAGGTGTCTTAGTACATGCTGCATTGACAGCATACATACATACTAAAAGGCGGAATTCCCACAGTATACCCAGCATCAACAGTCAAATATTGGATACAAATTACTTAATGTATTTTATTTTCAGTAACTCATCTGTCAATATTTTTGTTTTAGAATGGATTTCCTAATTTAGTATGTCACAACTACATAAAAACTACTTAATTCCTATTTGTTCTCCTCTCATAGCTGGTTCCCAACACTAGTCTCCGCAGTGTTCAGTCTGATTTTTTCAAGGCTTTTTTTTTTTTTTTTTTTCAATTTTACATGTCTGCCAAATATCCAAGCCCCAGGCACCATGGGGTTAAGATCAAAAATTGATGATAATTCCTCCCAAACCCCTTTTATTTTATTTTATTATTTGTAAGAAAAGCATTGGCTTTTCTTTTTTAATATGCTCCAGATCAACACAGAAGCCAAATGAGAACTTTAACTTTTATTCCCTCTAGGAACTGACCCCACTTTTTTAAACTGAGGCTTATTCTCTGTTCTACCAACAAACTAAGCAGAAAGCTTGAGATCCTCTCTCGAGGTGGCACATCTCATATATATATATATGAAGCTCTTTGCTTTTCATGCTACTCATTCCATTAAAGAAGGTTTCCCATTGAATTTTAAAATAGTACCTCATGGTTTTTTATAAAAACTGCAAATTGCATCAACCCATACTTTTTTTCTGGTATGTTTTCTGCTTTAAAATATCACATGCAATACTTCAGCCATAGGTGCAATATCTATTACTGGCCGTAAGTGACCCTGCACTGGCATCCATTTTGTTGCCATCAACAATCACTTGAGCATTACAGATTTTTTGGCTGACAACATCACCTACTGCTTTGTTGATACGTTTAAAGTTGCCATGGAGACAAAAGAACAGCTGAATAGCAATTTTAAAGCTTTAGAAATGCTTATTCTTTAGTAATAGGATGCTACTTGCCAGTATGGAGTCTTAGGGTTTAATGGAAGTTATTATAGACAGTAACTTTTGAATCAAAGCCTTGCTCAAAAAAAGACAAAATACAAAAAAGAGACTTGTATTTCTTCTTACCCACCCTAGTGCTACTGGTAATGAACAGAGGCAGAGAAGACCATCTCCCTTCTGTGGAACAAGAGATCAGCCCAGAAGAAGTTGCCTCCAGCCCCATATCCTGAAGGATACAACAGCTGCTGCACCAAGATGCTTACCTTATTTTCTCTCCAAGTGCCTCTAGGTTGCAAATAACCTCAAAGTGGAAAGGAATAAGGAATTTCCATGCTTCATCTTCCTCATCAACTCAGGTAAAGTGCTGCTCCATCCACAGAAACTTAACACAAACTAGGAAAAAAAATCAAGGATCTTTTCCTTGAATTTTTTCTTCTAGCCATACAGATCTGGTTTTTCTTTAGCACAACCCTTCCTACACAGAGTATGTGTAGAAGCTCAGACTAACAGCTGAATCCCTCTGCTCTCTGCTCATAATCCATTAACTCACATTACGGTACAACTCGCAACTGATGGGAATCAAGGGTGCTTGGCCTCGGGATACTTGGCGCCTTTCAGATTCCAGTCTAGATGTTTAATTCCTTCCATCTCACTGCAGCTCCTGAGCGGACAGAACACATGGGATCAAAATGAGTATCACCTAAAGACTCTTCTACCTTAAATCCTATTGGTGAGTCACAGAATGTATAAAGAACATTATAAATAGCAGATTATCTCTGGTTTGATACGGTGGATCAGAGGCAAAATGCAACAACGCAGAGTCTTGTCCCACGAAGCCAACCAGCAGGCAAAGCAAGCAGCTGTCAGGGACAGCTGAAGGAATATTTTCTTATGCAAGAGCCTGCCTTCCTCCTCCTTGCCCCAACTTGACATTCCTCTCCCAACACCTTAGTGGCAGCAAGTCAGGAGGAAATACTCTAGAAAGACTGCAAGTGGTAGAGGATAATGCACAAGAGGTGGAGGAAGACTGGGATAAAAATGATTGTTCCTCCTCCTCACCAGAAGACTCCTGCATGCCACAATTCAGTAAATGAAAAGTATTTACCCTCCCCACGGCCCTAACATGCCACTCACGGCCCATTTTACCCCTACAGAAGCCTCTTGCAAACCCACAGCTTTCAACAACCCAGCCTCTGTGCCAAAATACATTTTGTTGACACTTCAGAAAGAACACTTCACACTGAGGATTATGATCTTTTACTTGCGTCGGACAAAATCTGCTTTTGCTAAGAAGCCTTGAACTGACTTTGGAGCTCACAGAAGTAAAAATATTAAATGTTAATATATGAAAGAACAGGCAGGCTGTCACAGCGGAGGTCTGTTCCTCTAGCTTGGAAGTTTCCAGCTGAGTGAGAACATTCTATTGATAAGCTGAAATTAAACACACACATTGATCCTAGTTTTACAAATTCTCTGATCTACACCAAAGGTGCTTAAAGTGGAAATAAAATTCTGGAAGAACACTGCTTTTTTTGTTCTTTTGAGCAAATAATTTTCTATTACTTGAGGGAGAAGAGGATAGACGATGATGAAAGAAGTTTTTATTACAGTTATTTAATTTCAGCGTCTCAGTACTCATCTGGAATCCTAAGGTCTAAGAGACACGATACAAATGATCACAACAAAGAGGAGCACAACAAAGTAAGAGCAACTTCATCAAAAAGAGGGTAAGACAATATTTTAAATAAGCTTCTTGCCTACTCTCAGGAGTTTCATTATTCGAACCTCAGTTCTGCCTCAGCAGGTCCTGCTCTAGACTTGTCCAGTCACAGAGAGATTGCACAGCTGAAGCAAGCCCCCTGGGCAGATGCCCAGCAAGACAGGAGCTCATTCCAAAAAGAGAGTGTGCTTGCCAATTACGGCATCTTATTCAGAAGCGCCAATAGAGGCACCTGACAACAGCACGCAACCCCGCCTTTGGACGAGCATCCATCAGGGCCAGCAGAGGGCTGGGACTTGGGCCATCACCCCACCAACACTGCAGCAGCTGCTGGTTTCTGATGAGTCTGAGCCAACACGCTGTGGTCTTCGGCTACGGACAGAAAAGTGCAGTCTGGCACATCACTTCTGACAGGTTGCCAAGCCCAATTCCACATGTCTTTAGAAGTGAGGGATGAAGGGAGAAGATAAATCTGCTAACAAAACGATGATGTTTCTGATGCTTGTGCCCCTACAGCCAAGCTTGAATGGAAGGGGAAGAAGGCCACGCACCATGAAACTAGGTAAAACTCACAGGGAAAAGGAAAACAGCTGAGTGACAGCCTCAGCTCAGTCCCACTGGCATTTTTATCAAATATGTTTGGAATTGCTCCCACCTTGGGATAGAAAAATCTTCTCTGAAATACAATTTAAAGCAATGTGTGACGGGGCAGGAAATAAAGGCTTCAATTGAAAAGATTATATGGAAAAATCATTTTATAGTGGGAAGACGTTTGGAAAAGACTGTTCAATGAAAAAAATTCCAGATGGAACTCAAAAGGAAATAAAGGAAGAAACTGATAACGTCAAGGTCAGGTCGCATTTGAATATTAACATACATTCAGAAATTATGAAGAATATGAAAGGGTGTACATTTAAAGCTTAATAGCTATTCACACAAAACCCTTGTGAGGACACCTAAGAAAAACCCAAACATATAACTTCCTCAAAGTATGAGTCTGTCTTTCACATAACAACTATATTAAAAAAGAGAAAGTTAATGCCCTGAGATAATTATAGACGGTTGACTTGCAGCAGTAGAGGTTTTCCTTGGATTTCAGCTCCTGTGTTTCTGTTTAAAATATCTTAAATAAAGGACAGTCTCTGGGTAAACTAGGGGGTGAAGAAGTAGGGTACCCCAGACTACTCAAGGAATACTCAGTGCAAAGGAAGAAATGCATTTAAGGTGAAGAGTAAATACAGGTCAAACACAAAAAGTTTTAGAAGGGATCCAATCAAATTATGGAAATGAAGAATGATGCAGAAATGGGCAAACACATCCACAGATCATCTAGCAACTTTTAGCAATAAACACAAAACTCACAGTCTTAACTGGTATCTTGCTATATTAGCTTAGTACTTCCTTGCTGCATCTGAGTCAGTGAGATGAGGGGTTCCTTGGCGTGAAGGCACAGATGCAGGAAACCTTTTCCTCAAGAAGTCTGGCAGAGAGAAGCTGCATTGCTGCTCAGGGCAAGGGCTCCTGAGCAGAGTGTGGCAAAGCTGTTACAGCCACCATGCAATGTCCTTGCAACAGCACCAATTAAGAAACCTTGCTGCCCTTCCAGTGAATCTACCTTTCATCCTTTTGTCTCTTGTGGTGTGAACAATCGTTCCAGATACAATTTAGTAGGAGTTTGTGTATTTTCTCAGAGGTCAGTACCAGGTATTTCATTACTTATGTTCATGTTTCCTTATGGAAATCCTTAGGGTATCAGGGTTTTAAAATTCTGATGAAAGGTCTTAAAATTCCCCCTGGATTTGTATTCATAATCAACAGCATTACATAATTTTTAAGTACTGAATGACTCACAATTGAATATCAAATACTGACTTTGTAGAAACTTTGTTATGCTTCTTAATATTTCTTACACTTTCCTTGCTCTAAGGGTCTAGGATTTCAATCCCTGATGTTTGGATTTACAAGAAGCAATTCCTCTCTTTCAAGTAGAAGTCTTTCCTTTGTTTGATTTTAAAAAGCAAAGACGGTGCTGAAATCCTCATTTTTGGTAGACTTGCATAACAACATCTCAAAGTACGTCTCAAATAGCTGTAACAGAAGGATTTCCCAAATCTTACAACTAGCCCTCCAACTATGAGCAAAATAAATCCCTAGGTTTACAGACTCGGCATGTTAAATGTATCTGGATGAATCTTTCCTATTTAGACCAAGTAGTAGAAAGTTTTATTGTTTGTTCTGTAGTCAGTTTTTCTGTAAACAGCTTACCCTCCCAGTCCACAAAAGCTTCTAATTTCTTTTAACTCAGAAAGCTACTCAGATCCCGGTTCTTTGAAACATTAAGACTACTACTAGCTTCTGTTACTAGTACAGTAAGTCTTCATTTTTAATTTAATTGGATTCCGGTAGAGGATGAAAAAGCATTATTTACTTGTTTTTGTTTGCCTGTTTTACTATTATTAAGCTGTAATAGGATCCCATCCCTTTCATTATCTGATACTATTTCTCAACGACCAAAACTTGAACAGGGATTCAAAAAGTAAAATGATACTGTTCTTAATGTCCCAAGAGCAGACAGCTAAAACAGTAAGCTGATACCATTTACAGCTGCTAGAAGTAAGCATGTGGCTTAAAGACCTTTCACGAAATCTAACAAATGTTTCAAAGCACTGCATATGCACAGAGTATGCCACTGAAAGTAACTCCAAGGTTACTGCGCTCAGAGGAACAGCAATAACCAAACGGCAGAATACCAAATGTCACCTTTACGAACCTGGTGACTGGGACAGGAACCACAGACTAGTTCTGCCGCAGGGAAAGCACTATTCAATACGTGTCTGTGAGCTGATTGGATATAGACAATTTTGAAATAAATATTAAGACCCTTTAATGCAATCATGGAACACCATTACTACTGCTATTACCAGGACTAATTTAGAAGGAAAGTAGTATCTGTATCCCTCGCTCCACCTCAAATGTTTGAGGCGTAAATACTCTAAGCAAAGAATGTCCCTTAGTTTGATACAATGGTGTGTAATTAGGAATGATGGGGTGAAAGAAATTAATGGTATTTCTAAGGCTTAATATTGAGAAAGCCTATATCCAAAACAACCTATCCAATAAAGCAAAAGGAGAGTGTCCCATGGGAAACGTAGGAAAGCCAAATAGCTTGGGACTTCTAAAGCAAGATCAGAAAAAAATGAAATTAGTGAATGCAGCCTATTTTAGCCTATTTTCATGTATTTCGGTATCAGTTTCATTTGTGTTCCAATTATAAGTTTTAATATTAAAAATAAAAAATGTATTTTATATGTGATAATAAAGACTGAGCAAGCCAGCCACAAGCCACTTTCAGCTGAAGCCTACGCCCCATGACAGACTGACCTGCAACTGATAGGCAGTGGAGATGCCGATCAGCCTTTTGTTTTAAAGCATGTCAGAAACACAATCTACTACTTTAGAGACCAACTTCTGATTACACTGCAGTGAGCAGCAAAACTTCTAACAAAACAATTACAAGCTAACAATTTGAGGGTAAAGAGCAACATTCAGGGGGAATCTTGTAAAACCTGGACACCCAGTTTTATGGCCCGGCACATACCATAAACTATAAGAGCACTGGGAAAGAGAGTTGGACACCTTGCTCCTTTACCTCCAAGAATTCCCTGAACCTCTTACTGGATGATGTGCCATTGAAATCACATCAGCATAGAGATTACATTTTCAGTTAAACCATAGGATTGAATCTATCCTCATTCCTCAATCTCTTCAAAAGCTTCAAACACTTTGAATTACTCTCTTTTCATGTCTGTAGTGTCCTTAGTTTCCTACAGTTCTAAGCAAGCCTGGAGTAAAGTCTCTCTTCCCAATATTAGTGATATCCCTACTCTGATCTTGACTGTATCCTCTGTGGTTTGTTTTTTTTTTTTCTTTCCAGAAATGCCACTGCTTCCTTAATTCTCTACCACATGCTCTCCCTACCTGCTCTGATGTCGCTTCCTCCCTTCAGTTTCAGACAGCACATAAAAAGTAAAAAAGTTGCAAATACAGTTTTCCTTCTCAGCCCCACTCACACTTACCCATAACTTGAAGTTTTAAAATACATATCTCCAAAATGGCCTCTCTTTCCAGGCACCTTAACAAATCTTCTGTTTACAGAGAAGCACTTTACCGTTATATGTAGTTCTACAGATTTGAGACTACCTGAAAGAAAAGAGACTGGATTTTGGATTGCACTAAATGAAGCTTCTTGGTTTTGCAAGAACACAGGAAGGGAGAGAGCAGGAATCCAGGAAGATCTTTAGCTATCGACATTACCTTTCAGGACAAAATTAATGATTTCCTGTGAGGTTTTTTCTACTTATTAAAAATCTGAATAGATATGCAATATGTGTAGGGATGTTCAAATTAAGATCTTTGAACTATTGTTATTTCTTTAGCATTTGCAGCCCTCCTTTTGTAAGATTTAAAAGTTCGTAAGTGGATGTCCTATAGTTAGATTAATATTCAGCCCTCAAAAGGGACAAAAAAAATCTGCTTTCTAGCCAGCCATGACTTTTCTGTGATTTACTCATACATGCGGTACTTTGGTTCCGGGTCTCTGACGCACCTACAAGGCAGGGCTGCTTTCTTAGTCTGTTGTGCTACTACCTGTCATTTCAGAAAGTCGGCAGTAGCTTTTTAAAGAACTTTTCAGAACTATTTTTAGACTTACTATTGGCATTTCTACCCAAGTTTCAGCTGTGCCACGGTGACATGCTGACAGACATTAATATATGGTATCTCAAGTCACTAAAGAGCAGTTATTAATATCATCAAACTGATTAATTTTTACACAGGAGACAAAATAAATGAATCAATCTAAGAATAGCTCTGGAAACTATTGCCAAACACAATTTCTAATCTAAATAATCCTCTTAAATTCAATCTTAAAAAAGAGAGAACAAAATTTGGTTTTAGTTGCATGGAACCTCCCAAATATTTTTAAACTCTTTAAAGGTGGAATTCCAGGAAAAAATGCTTTAGGTGCTTTAGTTACTTTTCTGGGATTAAGAATTATCCAGTTTTTCAAAACCCTTCTAATTTGGTACCTACCCTTAAGACATGAGCTACCAATAAAAAAATTAAAAAAAAAAAAAAAAAACTAAGGAATGTAGAACAATACTATGTTTTCACATTTTTATTTTCAAGTAATCATCTGATGTTGCTTTTTAAATATATTGCACTTTGTAAAGGAAAAGCTGGCCTATAGGTGACTCATTAGCCTCTTCCTGTAACTATTTTATTCTGTCCTCCAAGTCTGGTTTCATGAAGGCCTCCTGATATATGTCAGCAAGAACTATTTTTGTAAGAATACTGTAGGACTCTATCCTTAAGTAATCATAAATAACATAAAAGTATTTTAAATCTCCAGAGTCTGCAATAGTTATAACTCTATTTTAACAATTACGTATTATACACAAGGATATATTATATTTTGGGTTATTTACAACAATTAACAAAAAGCATTCTAAACTGAACACAACTCTAGAAGTATATGGCAAGTTTAGGGTTTTTGGGGTGAGGTGTTTTGTTTCAGGGTTTTACTTTCATTAACCTTTTCTCAATCAATCAAAACAGCTATTCCATAGACTTAGGACAGACACGATGCAAGTTAAGCAATATAGTGGGTTTGTGTAATATGGTAGGAGGTATGACTGCATGCTTTCCTGAGAAAGAACAAGAAATACCAGTAACAAGGAGCAAGATATGGTGAGATGAACTTGAGTATTCTTTTGTGTCGAACAAATGTCTTGACATTTAACAACGCATTTATTGTTGTAGAATGACAGAGGAAGAGTTCAAAAAGAAATTTTCTTTCCTCCATTCTGAAAGCTCACTCTTTCTTCAGATTCCCCATAAAATCTAGACAGAACAAACTGATTCTTTAGTCATCAGCTTCAGTTTAGTACAAAGCACAGCATCACCAAAGACATGCATTTTAATTAGTCTAAATATCTGCTAAAACCAGGAAAAAAATAGAAATCACCTCAGAATATAATTTAGCTACACACGAAAGTCTCTTTTATTATTGTAGTACCACACAAGCACACCCAGACAAGCAGGATGCTAAATTAGAAAGCAATACTAAATGGAGCTCTGCATAGACATGAAGATCTATGTCAGCCAAAGGTGGGTTTTGCAAATAACACACAGGAAGTACCTTGTGAGATGTCTGGTGAGATGCCTCGTCACTTGTGAGTAACCACACTTATCACTGTTATATCAATCATTACCTCCTTAAATAAAGCAATCTGCTTTATCAGGGAACACTGGACATAGCTTTGGATCTATGCCCAAAGGATGTATATAAAAGTTCTTTGTGGAACATGCAAGTCTGAGATTCATTTCTCTTTGGTAATTACTGTTAATGAAATTTTCTAATAAAACAGAGATTTCAATCACAAAGATTAGAAAATTAAATTTGGCTTCATAGTATAAGCTGAACTTCACTATCTGGCTACTATTACAATAGGCAACACATCTAGAATAATATGAAGTTTGCACAATACTTTTTATTGCAAGACCATGTTTTTCAGTAGCTTATAATTTGTCAGTCTATTAGTTGAAGTTTTCCTTGCCTAGTTTAAATTTTTATTATTGTTTTAAACTTCAAATCACTTCTGAGAACAGCTATTATAAATAACTGGAGGGCGTATATGTTTGAACAAATAAAACCTGGTAGACATCACTCAATTAGAATTACCACTGTGAAGGATTCTTAAAATTTTGGGGGAACTTCTCACATTTCTGTTGACCACTGATATTTGGAAGAATCTCCTAAGCCTGTCCACCTAATCTTTGATTTACTGATGTACCTTCTGAAGTGTTAAAAATCATCATTTCCTACCCTTATCTTTCTGCCAGAGAGACTTCAACAACCTACCAAAACTGAACCAATCTCAGAAAGGACCATGCTACTTCATGGCTCATGCCATACCAATCTTCACACACTTGGTCCTCCTACAACCACTGGAGCAGTGAAAAAGACCACCAGGGTAAAAGAGCAAAACACCCACTCTCAAAGCTAAAATTTAGCAGTGTCTCAATACTCCAGCTACCTCCTCTCCTTCTGAAGGACAGGTGTCTTCCAGGGGTATGAGGACAGGCATTTCTCTCAACCATTCTTTGCAGGTACCACATGTGATGAGCAATCGGTCCTACCCACAGAACTTGAGGAACAACAACATTTTTCAGAATCCTCACAAGAAGGATGCTGGAAACAAGAAAACTAAGATGGGTTTAGCTCCTCTTCGGGGATTTAGCAACTTGCTTGTATTGAAAATTGCCACTTTTATTGTCAGATGATATTATTAGCCCCGTAGATCAAACAATAGCAAGAAATAATAAGTATACTGTTCCCTGTCCTGTCTTGTCCCTTTCTGGTTGCACTGAAATCAGTTGTGTTCTTGCTTCCCTTTGCCTATCTGCCTGCAGAAAGGCAGAACTTCTCCCTAAAAGCACACAGGACAGAAATAAACATCACAGCAAAAAATTACAGAAATATGTAAGTAATTTATACATAAAGAAAACCCTTATCTATGCCAAAGCAAGCTGTATCAGGATCAGATTTTTCCTCAGCTAATCTTCTTTGAAGTCTCACAAAAACGCTAATGAAAGACCTGATCAAAATCCCAGAAATTAAAGCAGGAGAAAACTGTTCCAAATATAACATACTTCTAAACAATCCCTTGTTTTAGTTGCACAACTCCGAATCTTGGCCAACAAGGTTCCGCAGAATGCAAGCCAAACCGATCCCCAACTGTACACGTCTCACGAAAAAGAAAGCTGCTGTTCAGATAGATCCTACCTTCTTTTACCAGTTAAACCAAGTTTTGTAGGAGAGAGTACTGCTTGTCTCTGTGTCCATTACCCTATTGATTGTTGTGTAAATATTGGGCTTCCTGCTTGTGGAGAAGCTACTGCAAAGTTTCTTTCAGTTCTGTTTGCACATTTAAAACTTGTGCGTGGTTTAGAACAAGGAAGTTTATGTAATGTTCCCGAGAAAGTGCAGTACATCATGGCTCATTTTAATTCAGGTATGAATACATGACACAGATGAATTCACAAAACACTCCTTTCATCTGAAATTTAAGTAGTAACCCTTTTTCCCCTGAAGGTTTAAGCAGCTTTAAGTGACAAAATGGATATATTTTTCTGTTTCTTTAAAGCAGTACTGGATAGAAACAGCTTAGGATGAATCTTTCCTGAATTTATTTAAATACGAATACACCATCAACTATAAGGATATTCAAATAAGTCATTCCAAAAGATCTCAATGTTCTCTGCAGCTATAGAGTATAATGATTTTAAACTTTGCTCAAAGCATTTTAGTATAATACATAAAAACATCTTTCCCCCAAAGGCCAAGTTTTCATGTACTGAACAAACCCAAATATCTGTACCAAGAAATCTGTACACGCATCTGGGATATTCAGCTATCTTAACACAAACTTTTGACATGAATTTTATTTGCACACTGCCCATCACTGCAATTCTTGCTTACCTGTAAAGCCAGTTTCATCTTTCCTACCAAGATAGCTTTTAAAATTACTTTTATTAGGAAATATCATTGGGAAAGGAGTGGTGGAATACTTCTGTGTTACCCTTCTTTACCCAGACACCTCCCACAAGTTCATAGTCCTGTTCAAATGCCCCCTTTCCAGGACCCTTTCTGACCCCCATTTCTGCCCCTTGCCCCTGTGACTCAGAGCCCTGTGTCTGCTTCCCCAAAAGAAGGGTCAGTGGTAGCCACTGCCACCAGCAAGGGTTATACATTTTGCCTCATCTGTCAGCATTTGCGTTGCTCAGCTCTTGCCAAAATCCGTATCATCTTTGGGGCGCAAGCTTCCAAGTTTTATTGGGTTTCCCCTCTCAACAGGATAACACCTTAACAGAGCGGCATGTTGTGCATAAAGCAGTTTTGATGAATTAACACTGGGGTTCTTTGGTTGGGTGGGTTTTGGGGTTTTGTTTGTTTGTTTGTTTTGGGGGGAAGTTGTTACTATTTTTTTTTTTTACACTTTCTAGACAGACAGAATTTTCTCTACTGTTTTCATCACATTGCAACTGTCCCCAAAGGCTTGACACCAATTTTGGGACTCTTACTTCTTTCCCTCAGTTTTCAAGCCATTTTGACAAGACAGCGTCAGCTTGGGCTTGCCATCCGCTGGCCAGGTGCAGCAGAAAGACGATGCCTGGCCAGCACGGACTGTCCATCACCTGTCTTGTCTCCCAGGAGTCAGGAACAGCCCAAGATTTTTGGTTGGTCTGCATTGCCCAGTAACTGCTTCCTGTGGACAATGCGCAACAGCCTGGCCCATCCTATGGGCTGTCAGATGAACCACACTGGAAAACCAAAGATAAATGTGAATCTAGACATTACTGTCATAATGGTAGCATCCTGAAGGAGACATGGAAGGTGTGGAAGGCTCCAACTTCAGAAATAATTAACACATTTCTATATACAAGATGCTGAAATCACATAAGTGAGCAACAGGAACAACCAAAGCACCAGATTCCTCTCAGATTTCTCCATTAAAACCCTCTACAACATCTATTTCCTTGCAACATGAGCAAATCCTTATCATGACTATATCAGAATACACAAAAGAGAGAAGCAAAGTTCTAGAAAAATCAGAGAGAATTTCCCTACCACAAAGAATTCAGCACCCAAACTGTAAAACTGTGATTATCAAACGAAACATAAATGCAATGTCACAGACACATATATGGAGAGAAGGAGAACAAGGGATAAATGCTTACAAAATATCTGTATTTGCAGTCCTGAAGCACCTACAAATATGCAACCTAATTTGCTGAAATCGGAACAATTTATCTAGACTAAGCTAAATACTGAATTAGTCCTAAATTCTGCCTAACAAAAACATCTCCCCATGTTTTTCATGCCTTTATAAAGTTAAAAGAAGGTGACAGTAACCAAGAATTATGGTCAATGGATACATATCATTTTCAGTAAAAAAAAAAAAAAAAAGACAAAACAAGTCTTTTTAAAAGCAGTGCAATCTTATGAAATGGAATTTGTGACAGCCTGAGGATGATCATACTTACACAGAGCAGAGGGTATTTATAACATTCAATTCACAGCAAATGAGAATTCTATTAGTATTTATTTTAACATCTGAAAAAACTACCAATGACATTCCTCTAGACAAGGTTGCCTTGTACGAAAAATACCCAACCAAGTAACTAAAAGTGTTTTCTACAAGCTAATCATCTAACTATAAACAGGACTTTAAGGACAGAAAGAGAGCATTTATGTTTTCAACCTAACAAGGCATCCTAAGAGGAACTTTCTGAATGTATCATGCACATTTTTAACATTGCAGCTAAGCAGTACAGTGTAATCTGCAACATATTAGCATTTCATAAGCTCAGTAAATTGAAGTATTTCTTTAAAATACACATGAAGGCATTCCCTATTTCAAATGCTATTACTATTTATGGTTATTGAAACTATTATATAACATAATATCAGTCAACAGGATTTAGCAGCATAATGCTAAAAGGAAATTTAAGACATAAAATAATCAAGCATTACATTTTTACAGTGAACCATCAGTATATGCTCGCAAATGAGAAACAAATTTATTTTAATATTTAAGAAATACATTCTTCCAATGGGCTTACTAACAAGAATTTTCATTTATAGCCTTCCTTCAGAAAATGTCACGATTACCATCTGAACAGGGGAAAAAAAAGATAAAGTTCAAATGCTGATTTTGGCATTTGTATTTCTCTGACGTAGTTTACCTAAAGATAAAAAGTACCTAAAAAAAAAAAAAAGATCATAGGCACCCACAGTGCTAATATTTCCTAATTCAACTACTCAGTTCTTAAACTACAGCAAACGAGTACAGCTTTCACTAATGGATTGCTATTAAAAATAAATCAGCAAAACAGTGCATGTATTTCTCCTTCCATACGTCTGGAGCAAGCATACAGCATTCTATTATGCAGCTAGTTGAAAGACAGATTTCAACCTCCACATGGAATTACTTACCCAAAAGCATGTTTCTCATCTACAGTTAGTTCAGCAGAATAGAAAGTTCTGCACAATAGATCTAGCAAAGGGAATGTTCTCACAAGGTCGTTTTTAACTTGGTGCAGGTTTTGAGTAGGGTTTGAACTCGAGCTGCTGAGAAATATGCCTTGCCCCATAAAGCTGCTGGGACACCTTACTTCACTCTCATTGGTGAATGACACCTCTTCAGACTAAGTAGAAGTATTGCAGAGACAAGCTGCAATAGCAGGGTAGCTGGTGCCACCCTAATTTCACGTAACAAAACCATAAAAGTAAAGAAAGTTGCCACTTCTGTAAAGTTTTAAAGTTATATATTTTAATATATCTGTCCTGCAATTGGTTTGAAACTAGTTGCCTATCTTTGACTGAGGGAAAAACTCCCTACAGAACTACAGTATTACTTAGAGTAATGCAGTGTATCAAGGAAAATCTAAATTATAGGCTAAATTCAAGTTTTGCAAAAGTGAATGTCCTCTCTTTCCATTGTGCTTGATTACATCGCAGCTGAATTTGTCTCTTCCGATACAAAAGACTTCCTTTAAAGAAGTATGAGCAGGGAGCTGGTTTGGGATTTTTTGTTTAACTCAAAAGTCACCTACAAGATTGATTTTAACATGGAATAAAAACATTTAGAATGCTGCTGCTACTGTGGCAAGTATCTACCGTCCACTAAAATCCACCAAATACCATTTTTGGACAATTAAAATTAACCTCTGCTATGAAGAGGAAAAAAGCCAACCCTCTTTCTACTATAAAAGCAGAAGGCATGTCATCTGAAAGCTAGGGTTCAAATCATAAATTTCTAACTGAAAGAGATGCCCATGCCCTGCATCCCCTTGCTTTGGGATGTGCTGTGTCAGTACACCACAACTGGGCGCTGTGCAGAACTTCTGACTCTTCAAAATATTTTCCCAAGAGCATCCCAGTAAGGATACTTGACAGAGTGAGTTTTATTTAAAAAAAAAAGTAATAAAAAAAATCCCAGAGCATTAGGGACAAATTTTTATCTGATGCAATTTGCAGTTGTAGTAATGTCAGATAATTCCTCAGGGAGGAACTGAAGATTATGGAAGAAAGCTTTTACATAACCCTTGCACTTCAGTGCTTTGCCTTAAATGTATTAAGATTTACTTAATTTCCTTGTTTGTTTTTTTTAACAAAAATGAAGGGATGGGAGAAGAAGACATTGAAAAGGAAACTACTTGGAACAAACTTCCACATACCTAGAAATACTAGTCAAAATTTTTGTGAACAGATCAATTTTTTACCCAGTCTTTAATAGAACATGTTGCTCCAGTGATGACACACTTCTTTAGGGTGTGACTACTGGTTACTCAAAACAGCACATATGAACCTTTAACTTAATCTGATTTTATTCTAGAACCTCTTACTGCTTGTTCCTTCTACTAAAAGGGGGGTTACTTCCATAATTACCTGCCAACATGACTTGGCAGCAATTACATGATTTTTTTTACGTGTCCTGAAATATTTGGTGTTCTTGTTAAAAGTGCCTTCCTTTTTTAAAAAAATAAGAAAAGGGGGAGGTGGTCATGGCTAGCAGTAACGATCACAGAAGAACAGTGGAAAAACTGAATCAGCTTTTACATAAAAAGGCAAATAAAAATGAAAACCAATTAAAAATAAACCTCTCTGATTTTTAAGCAAATCTTGTGATCTTGGAAGATGTGACTCATTCTCGTTGTGCACTTGGGATTGGCAACATCAAACCTCTGTGAAACTTCATGTGGGTTTTATATAGACTCAGATGACTTAGCAAGATGACCAGTATTCCCAAGTAAATACTACGTTCTCTCATGCTGACAATAATATTACTACTTCTATTTTCTGTGATGTTTGAAGGATTTTTTTTAATTTCACCGTTAACTGCAGAAGTGTCGCACATGTTCCATAAGCACATAGTATATTTATGCATTATAGCAAGACAAAATGGCAAGGACTGATCCCCTCCCTGAACTGGTAGACATGCTTCCCCCACTCCCTCCATTTGTTCAATGACAGGAATGCCTCTTTTTTGGTGATGTTTGATATCTCCTTGCTAAAGCTATTACAATGCTCTGTTTAGCCATGTAGCTGGTTCAATGCACTCCAGCTCCCTTCTATTTTCCTCTCCCTCTCAACAGCATCTAATATCCC
>JAOXNO010000078.1:33529686-33600974 GCA_028565335.1 Limnodromus scolopaceus | reverse complement strand
GTTTAGCCATGTAGCTGGTTCAATGCACTCCAGCTCCCTTCTATTTTCCTCTCCCTCTCAACAGCATCTAATATCCCATCTCACAAAAGACCACTCTTTGATTGTAGAGCAAGGTCTTAGGACTCACTAATCAGAGTCTTAATGTAATCTCCAGGACACAAGCATTTTTAACTACAGATGTCTCTTCTCCTCCTTTAAAGCAACTATTAACTCCCATCTACTCTACTAATGCCCACTGTCCCAAGATTTTGGAGATCCCTTGATTTTTCTTTTGTCCAAAAAGACCCCTTCAGAGATCCAGAATCAGTGCTGTTACAGAACTGGCAGCCCCTCCACACCGCGAGCCTGACGGCCTCTTTGGCTATGAGGGCATGCAATACGCTTGTGCAAGCACAATAGGTACAAGCACAACAGAGGTGATGTGGGTGAAGAGGAAAAGCAAGAGGACAGCACTTTCTTTTGAAACGCCAGTCTGAGGTGATCATGCAGCTATTGCATTACAGACAGTGCTAAAGAGCTAAAGAAGCAACAAGGGTAGGGATACTTGCTGGAAGAGAAAGAGGAGAAACAGTGGAATACAGAAGAGAAAGATATAAAAAAAGGGCCTTTTTTTCCAGCTAGCTATCAGATGCCGACCTTCCAGAAGACAAGGTGGTAGAACATTCACTGCAAGTGTGATACCTACTTCCACAAATCAAATCAAGGAGAAGAGAGAGAGCATGAGAGCATACACACTAGGACCACAGAGCAAGAAGAAAGGAAAGACCTCTTGAGCAGGTTATCTGAGGGCAAGTGCATTCAGGTCTCATTTACGAGCAGCTCCTGTAGTCAAAGAATGAAAAGCTGACATACAGCTCAACTAGTAAGATGCTCAGGTGGCGTCTTGTTTTTTTTTTTAAGAAAAAACAACAATGTAATGCTTTACATTTTTTCCCGTTTATTTTCCTAGCATATCTCTCTCATATGCGGAGACTGGAGAAGTGGCATTTTGAGCATTTGTAATAAATTACCTATTATCTCTGGCTAACAAGTTTTAATAACAAACAAAAGTCACCTAGAATCAATCAACATCTACACAAAACATGGTGTTTAGACTTCCATTCTTTCTACATCCATTCTCTGTCCCCAGATTGCTTTGATATAGATGCATCTCCCTAATAGACTGCAATATAACATACTTATATTTTGGCTGATGTTCAGAAACTTAGAGCATTGTACTGTCAGGTTATGATTGAAGAAAATCAGACAGTGTAAGTAGATGTGCTGTATTTTCAGCTTGAGCATGGAGCAAATCATCCTTCCAGAAGTCCAAAATTCAGCACTTTGGACTTCTGTAGAGATTAGTGTCAAACAGCAATAATAGCATCCTGTTGTTAAACCCATAAAAGGCTCCTCTGCGCCGCCTTACTTGGATTCTTTAGGTTTGGTCCTTTGCTTTTCATGCATGAACAACTCTTTAGGCTTGCTGTACCTGTTCTCAAGGTTATTTATGCAGTGCAGCATATACGAGTCACATACAGAAGTGTTGCAGAAGTTTTTCGCAAAAGGGCAGCTACGAAAAATTAACTATAGCCACTACATCTGGTAGTAACATAAAAGTTAAGAAAAAGACAAAATTCAGTAGTTAAAGTTTGACCATATTGTTACTGCACTACTCATCATGATTCTTAATCCTCAACTTTCTTCACCAAATATTTTGACGTGTATTTTGAGCAGAAGAGTGCTACTATTAAGGTCTCAGCTAAACTGAATATCATTAATATCTCAATGAATTTATAATGATGATACATACATGGACTATCACACTAATGAACTACAACCACTCTCCAGGGCCATTGACTTAAATCAATGGCTAGTATGTGAAAGAAAGTATATTTGTTCAATAAAAACCCCCAACTATCCTACCTCTTGTAACAAAGGATTCACACCAGTAATCCAAATTTTGCTAAGCATAGGAAGTGTCAAATCACCCATACTTTGCTTTTAAAATTCAAGGCAAGAATAAAAGCAAAGGCAAAGTAACTTTGTTAGGAGAATACTGAAGCCCTGTCAAACATGCTGGGGAATCTGCTGGTGACACTAGAGTGGTATTTTAATCTATCCCTAATTTAATACTATCCCTAAGAATCATCTTAGTTCGAGGGAGAAAAACAGAAGTCAGAAGAGAGTTAGAATAACCTGACCCTACCATACAGACACACAGGAACAGGCACAAGACATCATCAAGCACATATCCAGTGAGTAAATCCCTTTCTCACTAGATAAATTTCACAGGGCACAACAAACTCCCAAGGCTTCTCAGAACAGAAAGGTACAGAAACAAAGGAGCTCAATTATTCTTCTCTGAGTCTTCTTCCCACATCAGGTTAATCACAGTGAGGTGCTGTAGATGCAGACACAGATTCAAGCAGAAGCAAGCAACTGTATTCTCCTAAACTCTCAAATTATAACCCCCACCAAGTCGTACACACACCCAGTCATATACAAGTTACAGCTCTTCATTTTGCAGGCATACAGGGCACGGGATCCAGCCCTCACTAGAAGTTTTGTTCTAGGAGGATTTAGAAAAGCGTTTAAGTCTGCCCCAGTTTATGGATAAAACACCTCTCTCATAGTAAACACATACTTGGAATGCGTATGAAAGAACTATTAAAAACTAACAGTTCATGCTGCGTATCTTATTACTAGTGCTCACATGAAGTAAATTCTGTTTATATCTACTTGTCTGTGTACTACTTCACACAGATGCATCAAACTTGCACACATATATTCACATGTGCCTATACACGCCATTAAACTTAGCACTTTGTTGCATGCTAAATGAAATAATAAAGCAGTATTCCTGTTCCAGTTTATGGTATTCAGAAAAATACAATTATATCATTATGTTTCAGCTCCTTAGATCTTAATTTTGCCCTTTGGTATGACACTCTATCATGAGATGACCTACAGTGCACCCTCAAAGATGACATTTTACCTTCAACAACTCCTCCTAGGACACAGGTGAGATGAGAAATATATTCCCCTATGTTACCCTTTTATGGAACACAGAAGTCTTTCCATACCAAACATCCAGTTGTCATGTATTTAAGAAAGGCACCTTTGTCATGGCAAGGGATGAGGACCTAGTGTCAATTTGATTCTTACCCCTGAACAACGACCTTCATAGTCAAATTCTTAAATCTTTCTCCAACATCAAGGACTGTAAGGGGTCCAACAGGCATGCAGCCCTCCAGGCCCTAACAAATACTGATGAGAATATAAAAGGCATGCTGTTCCAGTTATAAATGCAAAGTAAAACAAAAATCACCATTGCCCCAACTCACTTGATATTTTGACCCAAGAATTTGTCATTATAAGATCTAGATGACAGCAAATGTTTTGAGCCATCCCAGTAAGTCATTACTTCACTGCAGTTAGTAGTATCAGACCCCCTTAATCCTCCCCTCTTTATCACAAGCACACATATTCTGAAAGATCACCTAAAGTTCTCAAACTGTTTGCACTGCACTTCTGTAGAACCTTCAGAAATACCTCAAATTGGAAAAAAATGGTATATTTGGAAACGGTAAAACTTTAACAGTCTCTTTCCCAGCTTTTGCTTCCAAAATTCAAATACATATACATTCATCATAATGTTAAGGATAAAGAATTCCTAATGATGCGAACAATGTGAAATCGCAGAGCTTAAGTAGCTGCAAGTTAGCCTAAAAATTCTATAAAACATCCCTTGATGATTTCTAACTATATGTATTACAGTAATACTGAGAGGTGTCAAATGACATCAAGCTCCACAGAACGAAGAGCTCTACACACACAAGTTAAGAAAGAATTCCTGACCTAAGAAATTACAGTTCAAGTAAGCAATACCAAAAAAAAGAGCCCAAAACGTGACAATTACATCAAGTTTTATGTATAATTAGTTAAAGCATCTGTGACTCTCCTCAAGTCAAAAAGAAAGTATGTGATATGTCCTACTTTATAATAACAAACCTTCTCTACTAAGCATGTTCTATTCTGATAATTTGCTTTAATTCAGACATCTTTAGTAGAGCTGGAAAATAGTTATCCCATCACAACAGCTAAATCCCAGTGACATTAATCCTGAAATATGTTTTCTTAGAAAGCATTGACACACCATTTAAAAAAAAATAAAATCAAACAACCAAAAAAAACCCACCACAAAGGCTTAACAGTCCAATGCTTTTAGCAAAGCACTTTGTCTCTGAGGAAGAAGCAACACCCCTGCTCTAGAGATTCCCAAATTGTGGTGCAAAGAATTGCACGGTCAGGCTAGGGAAGCCTTTATGCTTGAACAAAAGCACTTTCAGGGAGAAAGGGAAGAGGAAAAGGCAGCAGGGGACAGGGATTTGGGTTGCTAAAAGAACCTTCTACAGCTTGGGCAGAGGGAGCTTATAGTGGCATGTGTTGATACCAGCAAGAGCTGATTTCTAAGCAAAGTATTTGACTTCACTGTCATGAATACCTTGAAAGAAACTCTTTCACTATCTTGAAAGCTACCCCTGTGACACCAGAAATACAAAAATACAGTACAGGCTGTGGGAAAGAAGCAATAAAAAGTTCCATGCAGATATTATGTTTTTTAAGTCAGCATGCTTCTCTCCGTTGTTAAGGGATAATAGATGTTAGCAAACCAATCATTAATTCATATGACATAAATGGAAGCAGAGTAGGTCAAAGTCACAGAAATGTTAGATTCATGATAAAAAATGAGAAGCACATTTGCACTGACACGAAAAAATAAGTTTAAGACAGCCTTCTGAGCCATTATTTAGTTTGAACATACATTCAAATCCTTCCAATGACATTAAGAGTCTTGGAAATTATTTAAAAAAAAAACCAACAAAACAAAAAACCCACACACACTGTTTGCAAGGACTGATACGCCAAAAAGCCTGAACATATGCAGGAAATATCAAGACAATTTTACTGAGAGGATGAAACCACAAGAAATGAATGACACATCCAGGTATATTACAACACATGCTGACAGCTCAAACTGAATTAATCCCCAGTTTTAAGGACCATCTCATAACAATTATTAATTTAGCTTTTTCCCTCTCCCTGTAGTGTTTCAAAACAAAATTTTAAATTATAAGCAGCATAGCAAAGACAAAAAACATTTGATTAACTGGTTGTTTCATTTACATTTTTAAGGAGATAATGACACATTGATCAAAGCAGGTCTTATTTTTGGCAGGACAGTCTTTATTTGTAATACTCAGAGTTGATGACACTACTGAGCTTCTGACTCAAACCTGTCCTAGTAATGACCCCAAATTACCTTCTGATGTTTATGTGCTGGATTATTAAAAGAGCAGCATCCTGATGCAAGAAGAAACAGAACAAGAAATGAAACCATGTCAAGAAACACCCTCTCTGACTCACAGGTTCACTTATTAGGGGATCTTACTGGCAGACTTATCCAAGATATTAATATCTCATTCTGTTCAGATTTTAACTTTTTTTTTCCACTCCCTGAATGGACATTCTTGTTTAATGGCAGGGCACAATAGGAAGTTTCTCCAATGAAAATGCTTCTAATAAAATGCTGGGCTGGAAGGCTACACAGTATAGTCCTAACCCCAATGTTTCAACAGGACTCAAGTATGACACGGTGCAACTCTTAGTATTTGCGTTAATCCAGAGTTGTAAAACAGATGCTGAGGAAAGTCTGCTGCCTTCAGGGGCTTAGCTGCTTAACTGGCACAGTCTGAGAAACACAATTTCTACCCATACTCTCCAAATGTGAAGTGAGATATTTGTTTTTCTGTGGACTGTGTATTGGCTCCAGTCTTCTCCCACTCAGCCTCCCCAAGCTGGAGAGGAATTGCACATTCCCCAGGCTCCCTTCCCTTTAATCCTTCTTCGTTTGCCACTTTTCTCAGCTTTCCTTTTCTTGGTCTTTCCATCTATCCTTTTTCTACTTAATTCACACTCCACTGTGAACAACTATGATACTGGCCTCTCATCCATTGTTTTTCATTCTTGCACACCAAATTCTTTTTCTCTTTGGAGCTGCTTGAGTTAGCAGCTGTTTTGTTTTTGTGCCTGGGTTTGCGTAATATCTCATGCTGGAGCCTCGGTTCCAATATTTCTGTATTTCTGCAATACATGAGATCAACAGCACCTACTTCAGAGCGAGCTAGAAAGCAAGCACACTCTTACATCAGCACAGCTATGTTGCAGATCATGATGGGAAGGGAGAAAGTTGTAGGGAATGGAGCCACGCAGCGCGTAAGAATCCATGTCAGGATTATTTTGGACATGGAAGATGTGTGTGAGAAGATGACCAAGGGCTCTGCACTGCACAGGGAGATCATTTCTGGGGTCAGACAGCAGAATTCCAGTGTAGTAGGACACAGTCTTCTGTAATAAATTCCCTCTGAAGCAGATGGATGTCTGTTACTCTACAAAGAGACCGGTCTCTCAGTGCAGGGTGACATGCAGTAGCTCGTTATTATTTCAGCCTTATGTGTGAAAGCCAATTAAACAGCTTAACTGACACAAGACATGGAGTTAATTTTTCTTGGCAGCCAGACTTCTTTTTCTACAAAGTCATTGAATTGTGTGCATGGGCTTTGCAGAGATGGTATCTGTACAGACACATCAGAACGAGAAGCAGATTTACACCTGTTAAAATCCATCCCAAAAGGTTTGCAGGTTCACAGATGCACACAGTTGTTTCAATGTTTCTGAGACTCCATAAGCATTTATATCTACTGTGAATACAAGCATATGCTTCCAAAGCTGTGTATGAACAAGTGCAAGATATACAGAATATTGGCTGAAAATTTCCAGACTTTGGATGGAAGAAAAACAACCCTCCCCTCCCCAGTGCCAGGAACTGCGCTGCAGCAGTGGCTTCACTGTCAGACCTCCACCTACACCGTTTTGATGGAAAATTCCAGCATTTTGTTCTGCAGCTTCCAAAGCTAACACTTCTAAAAGTGTCACGTGAATTGTGTAGGGTATGCTGTTACTGCTCAAAAATCACAGCAACACCTCAGAGCAATTACTTCATCTTGAAATATCTCCGATTCACCCTGTATTCGATCAGCTTTCCTCATAGAAGGTTATTTGCAATGTATACGTAACATCCTCTCTTTCCAATCTGTATAAAATACTAATCTTGCAATTTTAACCCCTAAACTTCTTATTTGATAACTTAGCTGCCTTTTGTCACATGCATTCAGGTATGTATTTCTTCCAGGGCACCTGAGACGTACCAGTTTTATCGCTTTGGGACAACTTGCTCACATAGGATATCCTTTCTTTAACAGGGTACTCAGCTAAACCAAGTTCTCCAGAGACATTTAAAGCACTGATAGCATTAAGTAAGGTCATTCCAGACACATGCTATGAATTTTGAAGCAACCTAATTTAATTAATCACAGATTGAAGTCATTTGGATTTGCTCAATCAGCATAGCATGTATTTTCACTGATTTTCTTGCAACAAATCTGTATATTCTTCAACAGATTCATAGCACTGCAGTCTGCCACCTTTTTTTGCAACGTACCAACATACTGCAATGCATGACAGAATGCATACTTATGCCCATAAAAACAAAACTTGAGTTTTTAACTGTCATACAGAAAATGGATAAGCATCACATTATTTTTTTTAAATACAACAGACATGCATATGCATTTTTTCCAATAAAAATCTCATTCAAATTAGGTTATTTCAGTAGCATTATTATCTAAATAAAAGTGTCAGAAGTGTAAAGCCACTTGACTAATCTTTTACTAATCTGGTGATCATTCCTGAGGGCTATTTCACAATTATCTGCCACTCAACCTAGTTTCCAAAAGCACTGAGCCTCTAAAACTACACAGAAGCCAAAAGAAACTGTGTCCTTGGATAACTGGGCCAGCTGTCTTTCTGGGACTTTCAGTCCTTCGGCTTCACTTCAGTTTAAGTCTGAGCTCCCTTTAAAAGAAATCACAATCCAAGCTCTCTTTAAATGAATGGTACTGAACTATAACAATTGCCAGCACACCTGCTTATACAGTACTAATTTAAGCTCCTATCTTAGGCCAGTTTCCTAATAAAAATACGGGCAAGACTAACTAACATGGATGAGGTTTACATCTGGCCTACTTGTAAATGACACTAGGAGACACATTTTGCTGAGCAAGCCAGTTCGCTAGGGAAGTTGTATGCATTGCCACACAATGAAACACAAATAATAAAGAGTCAGAAACAGATGAACTAACAACAGCTAAATGTGATGGACTTCGCAGTATAGCCAGTATCTCCTTTAGCCACAGAGCACGTAAGCACCTAACAGCACTTAAACACAGTGTAATGGAAATTAGAGACAATTTACATTGTCTTTTAAACATGTAAACGTTTTTTAGACTCTTTTCTTGAAAAAGTATTCTGGATTTATCAAAACTTTGAATAAGTCTTGTCATCAGCTCTCTCTCTTTCCCGATGTGCCAAGTTATTCCCAAGTTCCTCACTTTTCCCAGTTATGTCCCTCTTGGGCTCAGGAAAAAAAGTGATGGAGATCACACAATATTTTCCAGTTTAATAAAATCATAATAGTGGTGTGCTTAAATAGAAAGCTTAAAGCTTAGAGGAGCAAGTTTTGACTTGAACTGAGGGCTACTTTCACTGAATGAGTCAGTTTTTAAAGTCTGCTCATTTTCACAGCTGTAAGTCTGTACCAAACACTCGGAAAAGGTAAGTTACATCATAATGATTATCAATATATGTAAAATAAGAATAAGCTACCTTCCACGTCTCCTCTCGCAACAAATTATATTAATTTATATTTGCATAATCAATTTTTTATTAAATTACATCCATGATATAATTACCTACCTTCCAGTTTTTAAATTTATTTTTATTATGGACAAATTCCCATATTGTTCTTATTAACTGCTCCAAAAATCCTCAGACCAGCATCAAGCATTTGATAGGATCACATCACAGAAAAATGCTTTTCTGTCAATCCCCAGTCCTCCAACGACAAATCAATTTGTGCACCAAGATCAAGATGCTAAAGAAATGAGACTACGGGACCTGTTAAAACCCTACCGGGGCAGCAGATGGAGCCAGCACCTACCTACAGAAATAACAGAGTGACATTAAAGCCCTTTCTTCACTTATCTTTACATTTTTCTTCAAGTCAGGCTAGTGAAGAAGCTAAGCATGCTTTAGCGTATGAATTTGGGATAGAAAAGTCACTTGCTTCTTGTTTCCCCAAACCTTTTTGCTGTTCTAATGACTACATAACGACATGAGCCCTGCTATTCTGTGATCTGCAGTCCTTTATAATAACTCCAGGTTGCTACTTTGGTGGTTTCTACTTACCTGGGGTGTTGCCGAGAGATGCAGACATGATGAGCATCTAGAAATGTGGCTGCACAGAGCAGTCTCCAAGGCTAGGTCACACTTTCTCGTTTTAAAGGGAGATGAATAACGGTGAAATGCATTTTTAACCTCATTCTCGTTTCTCCTGCAATATACAGAAATATCTGTATTGTTTGGGAATGGGTTAACTGGGTAGTTTGGGCTTGCTGTCTGCATTATAGTATCGCCAGTTAAAATAAGTACCTTAACAAGTGCTTTCACTTAGTGAAGGGACAGTGTGACAAGCTCACCCACTCCCAACCTATTTGCAATTATTTAAGCAGCAGGGATTATTTTACTATTTCTGTATTTTGCACATATTTCTAGGTCTCCATGCCCATTGCTTTACTGAGCATGTCAGGTATCTTCTTTCATTTCACCAAAGGAAAATTTAATGGGTACACAGTAGTTAAGCAGACTTAGAAGATGAGCAGAAATGGTTGATCTTAGGATAATTTAGCCTTAGATTTCCTCTTCTCAATTTCACATTCTTTAGATACAAATAACATCTTCCTTGAGTATTTTCTTCAAAACATTCACTCCTTAAAGAGAAACTTAATGAGTAAAACTGACTTTGGTTTCTTATTTTAAATACTAGACTTCTACAGAAAAAAAAAAAACACCAAACATCACACATACAGGTAAATGAGTGTTTAACTTGGCATCTCAAATAATTAAAAATATGTTGTGTAAGACAATAACTGCTTGAGAAAGAAGTACAGGTTTCAAGATTTTTATACACAAAGCAATAAGAAATGTATAAAAAAAAATTACTCGCAGAAAGGAAAAGCCTGAGTAATTAACTCAATGTCCTCAGATCATACAAGGCAAGAACTGTACGTTCTTCAAAACCAGTGGGAAGAAAGAATACAGTATCAGTCAGTCAGTATCAGAATCAGTCTTGTCCTAGAGCATATTCTCTCTTCAGTGGGCTATCCTGCAGAGGGCAACCGTTCTCAAATACATCACAAGAGAAGTGTGTACCTCCTGAACCTAGAAAGGGTCCCTTACAGAAAATTTTTGCTCTTTTGGAAATAGCTTGGACCTGCAGCCAAGCATTTGTCTCCTGTCAGTGTAAATAAACATGAAAGAAGAGCAGCAACAGAACTGTGAGATATGAATATTTCCATATTAAGAAATCAGCAAAAAAATAATTCAGTATTTTATTCTTGGATATCTCTGAACAGAGTCACATAAGCACTCTTCTCTCTATCCCTCCCAAACAGTTCACATTCACTTCTATCAGTCAGCATTACTGGCCCCTGACAAGAGGAAAACTGACTAATGAGACAAGTGTTGCTTCTGTACCAGAGCCAGATTTGGATCTAGACTGAAACCTGAGATGCAAAGAATAGCCAGAGCAGCTTTGCCTTAATCCTTCATATAACTTTTTATTTTCATATGGTAAGGCTCATCAGGAACACAGTTACACAAAGACTAGCACCAAAATACATCTCTTGCAATCTCACATTTATTTCTTGAGGAAGACCGATATCCTAGTTTTTTCTTACAGAGAAATAGACATAAGATCATATCAATAAGAATCATATCAATAAGAACCCACATATAAAGAACAGAATAAAATAGAAACCATGTCTAACATTACTGACTGCAAATCAAAAACCAGAGAGATTGCAGAATAGCATAACAAGCTCTGGTCATTTCTACCACTTTAAAAATTTCAGTATAAAACAAAAATATGTTTAATCTTTATTAATTAAGATTAATCTTTAATCCTGGATCCACAAAGGCTTTATAAGAAGAGATAGAGATGTGACCATCCCACTCAGTGCTTCTCAGGCTGCAGCTGGAGGACTGTGGACAGTTCTGCTCCCCACAAACCAAGACAGATGTGGACAGATTGGAGAGGTCCAAAGAAGGGCCTTGAAGATGATCAAAGGGCTGGAGAACATGCCCTGTGAGGAAAGACTGAAGGAGTTGGGTCTTATCTCCTTGGAAAAGAGAAGACTTTGGGGTACTTCATCACAGTATTATAGTACTTAAAAGGGCAGCTACAAAGAGGATGGAGGCTCTCTCTTCACAAGGAATCACATGGAGAAGACAAGGGGCAACAACTACAAGTTACACTGGGAGCGGTTTCATCTTAATATGAGAAAAAAAATGTATTTTTTTACAGTGAGATCAATCATTCACTGGAAAAACCTCACCAGGGACTTGCAGAAGTCCACATCACTGGAGGTTTTCAAGATGCAATTGGCAAGGGTGCTAGATAACCTCATCCAGGCTCCCCTTCCCAAGAAAGGTCAGACCAGATGGTCTTCTGAGGTCCCTTACAGACTAGGCTGTTCTCCAATAATCCAATTAACCTGTTTTGCAAGAATATGTCGTGATAAAGGTTATAAGTATAATATATATGATGAAGATTCCAAAAGACTTATAAAAAAAAAAAAAACGATGTAGTGAAAAAAATGTGTCACAAGAATGTTAAATTAGCATAAAAATATTATAAAAGAACTTACCTCTTCTTCACCCTTTTTCAAAACAGTTATTGAAACCCTGTGATGATTTCCACAATTCTGCTTGTACAGGGTTTCTTACTTAAGCAAGTTCCAAGTCACAGTCATTATCTACATCACAGTCCGTTGAAGATGAACAGTTTTATCTAGTAATAGATAGGATATCTATACATACAATTCTAAAGCATAAAAATAACATTTAAAAATCTCATTAAATTAACCTACAGTGAAAGCGGCCATCTATATTGCTAACAGCAACCTGACAAAATCCCTGTAGACTGTGTGAAATGATTGAGCCCATTCTGTGTACAGAAACCTGAGAGATGGAAAAACTATTGTTCTTATGACTAAATGATCACAACTCAAAATACTGTGACTTAATATTTTCAAGATATAAAACCTCCAAGAATGATCTAGCTGAGGCTTTTTAAAGATGTCTATTGCTCCATGTATTCTCTGAAGCTCCCAGTGTGAAAGTAACATAGGAAATCCACTTTTACATTAAAATAAAAAAAAATTACACATAATATCAGGGTTTGGAAGGGTGAATATGAAATGGCAACTTCATGTCTGCAACTTCAGTTGCTGAAACATGAGGGGAAACACATAACCCAGCCCCCCACTACAGTTTGTCAGGTTTTATTTTACTCATTATTATAATATTGACACAAAAGTGCTTGTTGATTATAACTAGCTGCAACAGCACTTAACATTCCATGCTCTGTGCTCCTCTTCCTCAGAGAATGCATTTTTTTGAAGCAGATAAGCATAGCCAGTCACTACTGACCTGGAAATGGGCTTATTATAATTTCACATAAGACTAGTGTTTTACTACAAAATGTATTCATTAGTTTTACAAACAGAAAGGTCAAATCCCAAATCCCTTACTTATCTCGTACCTCTTATTTTTTCTGTTGTCTATTCAGAAAAAAATTTAATTCACCAGAATAAAGCTGTAATAAATTTTCAGCATAAATACATTACTCTACCACAAGTTCTTTCCTCTTCTCCACCTTAATTGTGTAAACTTTTCAATTGCAATATTAGTTACTTTTTTTATTTAAACCTTTTCCTCTCTGTTACATGTGAAAATACAGCAACATCATAACAAGACCATAATAAAACGGCAGCTGATTCTCCCAAGACCTCTACAACAGGTTTTAACTGTTTTCTATGCAGGTGAGAGAGCTAGCACTAGCACTTAAATGAAGAAAAAAAAAAAAAAAAAAAAAGGCATAAAAGGCTAAATGATACCAGCTCAGGAAATGAAAGAGTGGCCGATTAATACAAGCATCTCTCCTCTGAAGACAGGCTGAGAGAGTTGGGGTTGTTCAGCCTGGACAAGAGAAAGCTCCAGGGAAACCTTATAATGGGCTTCCAGTACCTGAAGGGGGCCTACAGGAGAGATGGGGAGGGACTCTTTATCAGGAGGGTAGCAATAGGATGAGGGGTAATGGTTTTTAACTGAAAGAGAGTAGACTTAGATTAGATACTAGAAAAAAATTATTTACTTTGAGGGTGGTGAGGCACTGGAACAGGTTGCCCAGAGAAGTTGTGGATGCCCCATCCCTCGAAGTGTTCAAGACCAGGCTGGATGGAGCTTTGAGCAACCTGCTCTAGTGGGAAGTGTGCCTGCCCGTGGCAGGGGGGTAGAACTAGATGACTTTTAAGCTTCCTTCCAACTCTAACCATTCTATGATTCTACGAATCTCCCTTAAAATCTAGACAAAGCCTTCTGCTCAGATATCTTCAAGAAATGAACCAAACAAAGGTTGATAAGGCTCTTTCAAACCTCTCTACTACAGTAACATGTAAGAGGTCAAGTGTTTACTTGTCAATATTGTTAAAATGGAGCTTTAATACTGCTCATAGATGGAAGTTTTATGTAGAAGCCTCTACATACTGCTACTAAGCTCATTTGAACTAAAACAAAAATAACTGTAAGAATACCAGCTTTTTTTATTCCCTTTACACCTTCTATAAGTTTGTTGGGTACTTTTATTTTTGTTCCTTGCTTGTACAAAACAGAAGACATGCTTAAGCATGCTTAGCTGCCCTGCTGAAGAGGATACTAATATATCTGCTCATGGGAACTTGCATATTTACATAATTTAAATCCATAACAAATAAAGCTCAATGCTCAAACCTGATTTTATCTTTTTATATAATTTACATAAAAATATATTGTTACATAGTTTCTGATTTCTTCTCAACATTTTAGCAAGAACAAAACACTTCATGCTTTAACATAATTTCCTCTCATATCCATAGACCTGAGAAGACATCCATCAGGAAGGCCAAAAGAAAAGGTAATTAAATACAGTGAATACAACTCTGGTCCTTTTTGTCAGCTACAACTTTGGGAATCAGAAGTGCTTTTGCTTAATAAAGTAGCTGCTGAATTAAACTCCTGTTCATCTAACATCAAATCTTTTAAAGGGGTAAGGGTAAAATATTTAAGAAAGTTTTCCCATAATAGCCACTGGCAAAAATCTTAATTATGCTGAAACTATGAGATCTATTTTGTCTTATCGTGAATCTTCATTCTGAAACAGATAGAGTTGTTTGGAAAATTGCAATTACATTATCCCTTGATGCCTCTTGATCTTATGCAGGGTGCTCTGATACTTAACATTTACAAGACAGCAACAACCTCTTCATCTATAAAAGCCCAGCATCCAAGATTTAGCAACAACATTATGTATGAAGGTGAAATTCACTATGCCATGTGTCAAGTGAAAATTGGGATGTTGCTTAATATTAGCTACAGGAAATACTGCATACTCGCTTTTATGTCTGGATTTACAAAAGCTGTGACAATTTTAAAATCAATTAATGATCTGTCACAAAAGATCATTCCCTCTGATGATTCTGCAGCCCTACTTTCCCAAAAGTAGAGCAGCTTCCTCGCTAGATAAATGTATCCACAGATATGCATAAAAGTATTCTGCCTTTGAAGCCACACTATGAATGCCACAGTGAGAAATAGCCTGGCTTTTCAATCAGTAAGACCCCATTCCTTTTTTTCCCCTCCTCCTTAAAACACAGCTTCATCAAGAATTTCAATTAGGTAATAGTAAGTACACCTATTGTAGCTCCAGATGACTTCCAGGTTATTAAGAGAAATATGTTATTTAACACAGATGAACTACATTTCAGTCTCCTCTAGATTATATTAATACAATGCTTTCATTGATTCTACACCCGTGTAAATTAAAATATATATTAAACATTTAGAGAATGAAAAAAATCTTAAGAGTCTGTTTTTCAGCTCTACATTACTTTCCTTTCTCCTTGACTGGAGACAAACGGGACTGTCCTGCAAACTCTTAGAAACCATTAACTCAAACTACAAGGTCATCAAGATAAGAATAAAATCAATAGGATTGCCCTTCTGGGCTCTTTTCAGATACGGCTAATAAGTCTCTACAGCACATTCTTCTCCACACTGGCTCCTTTTTATTCAAATATTTACCCTGGTTGCAATTTAACTTATGGTTTGCTTTGTAAGGTGTCACAGTTCTGGTTTTGTCTATAGCACCATTTCTTGCATGTGGTGGGACCACACTGCTGCAAGGCTTTGCTCAGTACCCACAACATCCCAAGCAAGCCTGGGTAATGCACGGCTTGCTGAAGAAAATGGGAAAACGATGCTCAAATAACTGAAGACAGCATCTGGATGTTATAGTTATGAACACCATTATAAGCCAGAATGAAAGTCTACATTGGGTTTGATGTTAATTCATTAAACACAAGTGCAGAAGTTGGACTCTCTCAAAACACAGCTAATGATGACCTCTCTTGAACAAACCTACTGCACAGCCTGAAGGAGAGGGCTGGACTCAAGACAACCCCAAAATTTGCACGCATGAGCCCGTGGTGGGAGAGCTCTCATCAGACAGTGACAAGCACTAGCATAATTTATGTTTAGATGCTGAACAGTAACTTTTATGGTCCTTTGCTAAGCATCTCTGTCTAGCCCCCTCATGAATCCTTCCACTGGTAATGTAAGCGTCAACTCTTTCATTTCTCACAAGCAGGTCACTCCTTATGCCACCCTTGACACTCAACATTTCTGTCTAACGGTCATCCTGTTTGCCATCGTAGACCTTTTAATGGATTGTTTTGAAGAAAGTGTCACCACCTAGTAGCTAGGTAGATGATTCATGAGGGGATTTAACCTACTTGTACTGTACAGTTTGTGAAAAAGCAACAGCACTACATATCTCAGCTATCTAAACATCAGGTATTTTTTACATAATCTTCTTTATTTTGGCCTATAACCATGTTCCTTCCCTCTATCTGCAATCCCATACTTCCTGAGGCAGGTTTTAAAGCACGCTGTAAATCGGGAAATGAGTACTGTCTTATGCCCTCTACCACTGGGGATAGTGCTCTGTGGGATTGCAAACTCAATACCTTGCCAGATTAACTCCTTGCTGAAACCCAAACGTACGTCACTTTGTTCAACCATGAAGTTGTGATGCACAGGATGAACTATCATACAACCTTACCTTGAGTTTTCCTGGCTTGCTAATTTTAATATCCATATTGCTGATACAAATCTTCAAAGGGTTTTCAGTGAATACTTTTTTTACCCCAACAGTAACTTGAAGTACAGTTTTTAGAAAAAACCCAAATAAGTGCATTGCATGTTAACACATGAATAGAGGCTTGTATTATTATGCAAGAAACAAAAAGGGTTTTTAAACACAGACTGTAAGCCAACATGCCCCGTGGTATCACATATATCTGATTATCCTATTAGTAGTTTACTGTAGTTTATTGCAAATGAATATAGCTATTGATTCAGAAATTAGGACCGAGTGCAGCCATAATGTATAATTTCACATTATACAGGTTTCTGTCAATTTAATATTCATACACTAAGATAGCTTAATGTTTTTCACATGTGTTTGAAGACAGTCCAATCTGGCTAAAAGCAGAAGTTTCAAGCTCTTCAACTCAATTCCTTGTACACTACCATCTCAAATAGGGAAATCAGGAACACATTTTTGGAGTGGAAACTGTTTCAAGACTCCTACTGGATAAAACAAGTGAGCCACAGAAACCTTCCCAGAGGTGCGCTCATAGAAAGCAGCTTGGCAACAGACAATTTTACAAACCCCTCAGAAATCTCAGGGGCTGAAATGCAGAAATCTAGATGTGGGACATGGGGATTTGCACCTCCGTCTTAGAGAGACAGAATTTAGAAACTAATTGATGATGGCAGTCAGCATAATCTAATGATTGTTCCTGTGTAAAAGCTTAGCCACGCACAATACTTTAGAATGATAAACGTGGAGTGACTCAGCTTGAGTTTCATGAACTTGCAACTTGATGGCAGCTACACTGGAACATTTTATCACAGATCTAATTTTGCAAGTGGTAATTCTCCTTTGATCAGTTGCTAAGTTGAGAAGATAATTGAGGGACAGTGAATATCTGGAGGCAACTATTCAGGACAGCCTACCTAGCTTCTATTTTTAGCAATACAGTGCTCAACTGCTACATTTGGAAAGGACAAAAGGAAAAAAAAATCAATTTGTTTTTGTGAGCTATGCAGAATGTTAAAATACCAATTCAAAACGGACAATCTAGACAGAAAGTTTGACTCATGGCAGTGGGTAGAGATACAGGTCTTATTTGACAGCACGGAAAGAACAGAGTTTTCTAGACACAGGTCATTTCACATAAGGAGAGAAGCTCTGCAATCTCTTGCACTTGAAGAGATGCTGAAAAGCCTCTATCTAACAAACTAAATAAGGAAGCCAGCCCACTGCCTTTACAGATGCAGCTAAGGACCATCTTAGTCCTTCAGAGTACAAAGGCACCATGAAAATGTTCAGCAATATCCACTCCCTCAGCTGAAGCCACCTTTCTTCAGAAGGAATACAATCTGGAAGGAGTTTTCCTAATGGGATATATGAGTCTGAACCTCCTCCAGGATGCTGACAAACCTAGCCGAGTCATCATTCCCAACTGACAAATGTAGAAGTGACTTCAGTGGTTGATGGGGGCCATAAAGATTACTAGGCTGAAAAAGAATCCCAATTCAACCACAATGCCACAAGGAAAGATACAGACACACTCAAAGCCTGAACACACCACACACGCTAAAATATATCATACCTTTATGCATTTACTTCATAAGTCCTTCCTTGCAGTTTCCTCCTGTACAGAGGAAGGAAGAACTGCACACATAAAATGCTCAAAACATCTCAAAGTAATTCTAAGGGCATTCTGCATGATGGTGATAAGGAGTGTGTAACATCATGAATAGAATTTATTATAATGTTATGCACACTTGTTTAGCTTACATATCAGCAACGGAAACGTAACTAGCAAACCATTCTTCTTGGTTTGCCGACAAAAAAAATTGTAGTTTTATTTATGGTTACAACATACAATTGAGAAAAAAAACCTACTTATTTTGAGGTTAGCCTAGAAAAGCATCATTATCTTAGTTAGTCAGGCCCAAACTTTTGACTTTCAAAACACTTCCAGATGTTCCTCCAGGAAGATTTAGTTTTTAGTAGCTTATGTTAACGTTACAAAAAAAGCTTGCCATATTTTTGAATAGCTGCAATTAAGATACCGCAATATTTTACAAAACACATCTAGCTAATGCATATCTCACAGTGACTTCAACTAGAACGTCTTTTCCACTCTTGCTAGATTCTGTAGTCCTGAATTTGGTATATTCCCAAGCATATTTCCTTTGCTTAGGCATAACAAGAAATATACTCAAATGAGAACCAAATAATTTATGTTGTTATTATGAATACACATAATTCTAAATTAATTTCAATTCACTGAAATCATCTATCACTACTTACACATTACTAGTATAGCAGTTCTCTGCCCACCTCAGTTTTTTACTCTGAATTATCTTTAGTTACTTTTTAATTCTACATGTGCATATATTACATGTAAGCATATATATATCCCTATAAAAGATTATAAATTGAAAAACTGCTTATTTAACCCATTGGACAAAAGATTAATAAAAAAATCATTCTGAAAAATTGTTCAAGGCTTTGAACAATGGCTTTAGTAATAGATGAGGTCATTTCTTTATCTTTGAAAGCCCAGTTATGAAGAAATAGGCCTTGAATTAGTTCCACATGCCCATAAAACTGCATGCAGAACTCTATTTTTTATTTTTCAGTTCTTTAATAGTGTACTCTGCTTATTTCGAATATCTCCTTGGGATATGTTCTTGCACTCAGGTATTTCCTTGAGTTACGTTCACGTACTTTAAGTGTTTTCACTTTCAGACATTGCTTAGGACTTACTTCCCTTTTCTGTTTTTTTCATTATTGAAACAGTTAAGATAATTTCAGAAGTTTCCTGTGATACAATCTTTACCCCCTCCTATAAAAATAGCAGTTTTTCTTTATCCATGCCTTTTCTATACGAGCTCAATCTCCTAACATTTGAAAAAAAATGTGTTCTTCTTAGAACTGCTTAGATCTTATTTTCTTTTGGTGTATGAGATTTATTACCTGTGAAATATTTTATTGCCTTATTTACTGGCTTCAGCGTCCCTTTCTGGGAAAGTAGGCAGATCAGCTAAAGGCACCCCTAAAGACAACGATGTTAATGACTCCAGCTGATGTTCCCACTTTTGCAGCCAATGGAAATGTGAGTCCTGTTCCTGCAAGCAGCATGTTTCCTGAAGCACTGCCCCAGCTCACTCCAAGTGCTCACTACCTGGAGCGAAGCCAGACACATACCCTGGCCTGTTTCACAAAACTGCAGAAGACTACACACTCAGTCGCCAACCAGAGAAAAAGAAGTCATTTATATTTTCCATAAGCAGGACGACTCAATATAAAACCAGGTGAGTCATGAGAAGGAAAAAAACCAAAACCAACCAACCCTAAAGCTTATTCTCTCCAAGGAAAGGACTTAAGTCAAAGATAGTTCTGTAATGGGAAAATGAAAATCAGAATCGGTATATTTCTGTAAAACTTTTCATCTTTGATCTCCAAGTCATTTAAAGCCATTAATTCACTGAGCCTTTCAACATTTCTTTGTTCACGTAGCACTGAAAAATGAATGTGCAAGCTTTTGCTCACAAACTTGACATGCATAAAGCCAAGAAAATATATTTTAAAAAAATGAATGTTTTGGAAATGGTTCAGCAGCACACATCAGAAAACACCTTAACAAAGGTAAATTTCCTTCACCCAGCAATATGAAACTGGCCATTCAATTATCAAATAAATGACTGAAAAGAGAATTCGTGCAACAAATACCTATGACTAAGAAATTCAATTTTCCCCTTAAGCAGAGAAATAGGTGCCAAACTTGAAGGAAAATATCCTGCTACTAGCTCCCTCCAATTACTGTGCTATCCCAGATATGCCGTGTAGCCCTATCAGCAGTCATTCCAACTTCCTTGACAGTCTCTTGTAGATACTTACATTCTATTTATCTGTGATATATGGACCAAATGCTGAACACCATCCCAACATCTCCAGATCAAAAAAGAATTTAACAGCATACAAGGACACTGATTATGGTGGGCAGCTCACAAATCCATGTTAAAATACTCCAAATTTATGCAATTGCATATTTATATTTCTATTGAAATATAACAATTTTAAGATTCAGTAAGCATAAAATCTGGACTCTCTGCATTTAACATTGAGGACTTGGAACTGGGTTGCTGAAAACCTGGGCATGTGCAACATGCATCACAACCTGAGACAAGGAGACAGGAGGTCTCTGACCTCTTCGCAACTCATTCTTCATAGCCTGTTAGACTGTGGACTTGTCTGAGTGTGGTTCATTGATTCATTCTTCCTTTTCAAAAGCAAATGCCCTCATGGCTGAGTTTTACTTGCAAGGCATGAAAAGAAACAACTAGCAACGTGTATAAGGAAAAACATCAAATTTTTATAGCTGTCTCATTAATATCAGTTACACTGTGTTTAGCCCAATAAAAAAAAAAAAAAAAACACACAAAAACAAAAAAGCAACTCTGCCCAAGCCAAAGACTGTCCTACAGGAACACACAAATTTAATATGCAGCAAAACAGATTAATCTTCAGGACACTATTCTGCTTGTACTTGTTCATACATTAGCCATTTTTCTACTAAAATACAATGAAGTGTTGCCAAAACAAACATTCATAAGAATCAAGAAAATCACTTGACTTTAGCAGAGCGATTGTTCTCTTCATCCAATTTGCTCTACTGTTTTCACGCATTATGTTTCAAAACAGATTTTAAACTTTTGGGGATGACCCTTTCCCATGGTTCTGTACAAGTCTAGCATTATAAAGCTGCGGATCTTAAGACATGCCTGCAATACAAATAATCATTCAGATAATTACTATAACTTAAAACACAACAAGCTTTGAGCAAAACACCTCTCATTTGTAAAGATGATCATGACCAGTTCTATTCCAAGACAAGGCTGAAAATTTGTTTTAAAAACAACAGCAAAAAATACAGCATAATCTAGAATTTTGTTTAAAGTTTCTTTTTGCTACAAGGCTAAAGCTACATTGAACAATTACATTTTTTTTTAATCTTGATATCAAGACATACAGTACCTACATATGTAAGAGTCCCTTATTAGACATTCATTGGCAGGCAGGTATTTTTCATTATAATTCATTATATCAATTCTTTTTTTTTTTTTTTTTAAAAAGGCATTTTATTAAGCCTCCATGCTCCACATCCTCTCCAATTCTTATTACCATTTTCATAGCCTATGGTGAGGCTGACAAGAAGCAGTGTAGATTTGACAACCAGAAGCACAGGAATCTAGCAAGAAATTACTATGCAAATGTGTCTGGGAGAAGATAACATTAATAAATATTTGCTGATGGGTCTTTTGCTCCAGTAGGTGGCACATTTATAATGAAAACTTAACAGTAGTTTAAGCCAAAGATCAGAAGCCTCAGATGTACATGTGGCTGATGGATGACAAAAGAGGAAAAACACTTATATGCGTTGTCATCTTAGAGGAACCAAGCCAAGCTCAATACCTTAGATGAAAATATTTTTCTTCCAACTTCTCACATTCTAGAAATGTTATATTTACCAAAAAAAGAAGCCTTTTTGGTCAGCAACTTCCAAAACTGTTTCAAAATATTCACAAAATCTCAGAGTTGAAACATATAGCAGAACAGGCAAAATTAGGTTTGTCATAAAAAAAATAAATAAATAAAAAGAGGCAACCTGAACAGTTATTTATAACCAAAAAACCCCTGTATATATGTTAAACTTCAGTTAATTCTGCAGCTAAAGGAACAAAGAAAGCATACCATATTTTTACTTCATTGTAGAGAAAAATCAGTTATAAACTCTGACACTAAAAGAAAAATATAGAGAAGGGGAGAACATGCTACCATGTGATTACAAAAAAATTTCAATTTAGACTACAGGAATATAAAATGTTTCAGAAAAAAACAGTAACAAACCCAGGGTAACTATTTAACTACAGTAAGGGGAAGTAGACGGAGGGTTTGCACAGCAGAAAAAAAAGCAGGCAATTCAGGAGTAAGCAACCTTCCCAGACATTCAATGAGGTGCAGAAGAGTTGAATTCTACTTCTGTTTTCGTTTGAGTGTTTCCACTTTAGATACTGCTACAAAACAGCTTCCTTTTTTAATTCAAACCATGCTGTGATTTTCAGTTCTTAAAATACGAAATTGCAACATATATTTGTATTTATTCACGGACAGCACACTCAAATCCTGAATGCAGGTACACATATGGATCAGGGGTCGTCCTGACGCAGAAGTGAGAAGAGCTTAGATAAAGGTCAAGTCTGCAGATGATACAGAAATTGCAGAAATAAATTCCAGGCAATACTTAAATTCATAGAGCTTTTTCACTCCCAGTTCTGTAGGAGAAAGTTTGGTAAAAAATTTGGAAAAAAAAGCCACATTCTGGCAGCACACTCTTTGGAGTCAGAAATTCTGAACACCAGCTTGCAAGGTATTAGAAAGATTAGTATTAGGTATTACAGTCACAGGCTTAAGAGCAAGCCTGTTAACAGTGACATCTTGTCAAGACAGTTTTGTGCAACTAAACTGTAAGCATTTTACCTTATGTAAAACAGGAAGGAATATGTCATCCAAACAAATAAGTATGCTTATGCTGTGCTTCCACTCTTACCGCAAATTACAGAAAGAGATCTTTGTGGCTAGATGGATGTGGCTGATGAGGACATGCTCCAAAGGAGTTAAAGACATCCCAAGGATAACAGTCCAAACATAACACTGTATGATATTGTCTCTAAACATTCCCAGTGAAGTGGGAAAAGACAATGGCTAATAGGCATGCCTGTCAGGTACTTGTACTAGTGTACCAAAAGAAGATGAAGACTCAAGAAAATTATTTCCATGGTTAGATTACAGATATTCTTAGTTTCAAAGCTTCAGGAAAACACCTGATATAAAATATGTATTTGAAAATATTTCAAACCATAGGAAAATACCTGTCAGGGAAACCATGTATGCAGTGTCTTTACAAGCTGGTTAGGAAACAGACAGAATATTCTGTATTGCATTTCCTGTGTCTTCACTGAAGGTATGCTTTTGAAAGTAATACACAGAAAAATAGGTGAAATTATATATATAAATTATATAAAGGAAATCAGACTAAAACTACACCACCCCAATGCCCACAGTGATACTAAAAAAAAGTGAAACAATCAGTAAAGTAACTTTGGGTGACAAAGGTCCCTGCACACCCTAGATGGTATCAAGAAGTGGACACAGAGCTGCTGCATAGTTGCCTTTCAGTGTTTAACATACAGTTTGAGAAATGAAGGCCAAACTCTATAGAAGATCAAAACAAGCAGCGTATACCATAAGCAAGGGATTTGACCTGGAAAACAAAATGGCTGTCCTTTCACAAGTGTTCACTGAAGAAAGCTTGATCCTGACAGCTGAAAATTAACTGGAGGAAAGGAAGAGTCCAGAAAAATCTTGAAAACTTGATGCTAAGAAAGAGAGCTTTATGAACTCAGTTGTGGTTGAAAGAGTATTTGTTAGTGTTAAGAGTATGTTGTGCAGACTTTAAAAATCAGGACCCAACAGTCGACTATTATGGAGGCAAAATTGTCATTCTGATTCATCAGAGAGTCACTAAGACCACTGATGCAAACTTTGTTATTAAAAGAAAAAAGTAATACATACTCTTTTCAGGTGTTACATGATCTTTGTTTGTAATTGCACACTTAATACAAACAGCGCTGGACTTTTAATCAAGCTTCCTTGCCATTTTAAAAGGAGAATGTATCCAATAATAGGGGTTCTGTAATAATAGGGAAGAAAAGGCATCTCCTGGCTCATAATTAGAAAATTCAAATTGGCAGTAAGATGCAGTTCTTAACTGCAAAGGTAAAGGTTGTTTAAACATTTCAACAGTGTAGCAAGTAAATTCATCACATCCTGAAGTCCTTAAATTGAACTTGGATGTGTCTCTAAATAATGTGCTGTGGTTCAATTGCAGATTTATTGGACTTAACAGCAAGCACTGGCATGTTAGGGAAAGCAATTTCTTCTACTGAAGGAATTAATGCTTGAGATTATTTTTTCTGGTATTGTACAGGAGATAAGGCTTGGTGATTCCTTTGGTCCTCAGAGTCTATGAGCCCCAGTGGATGCACTGATTCTGATTTTGTTCGTACCAGAAGAGTCAGGCTAGACAATACATGGCTTACAAATTTGTTGACTTCCAAATTTCTTGGTAAGAAGTTCGCTTTGATTAGTCTAACAAGAAGATTTTTCTCATTATTTGTAGCTAATTGTTAGCTGTCCCTTCAGACTTGACTCTGGCAGCTGATTGCTCCACACCACAACAGTAAAGTTGTGTTCTACTTACATTCAGCAACAAGATCAAAGGTGTACTCCATTGTGTGCCTGCACTGTTATTGGTTGTTGCTCTAACAACTATATAACACCTGAAACCTTGAGTTTGCACTAAAATTTCTACTGACCCTTGAACTCCATTAAAGTTAGGCAATAAACAATATGTTCATGCAACAGATGGCCTCGAAAATAATATAGCGAGTAAAGGGCTTTCAATTTCAGGCTAGGTAGCGTATCTACAGTAGCACATCAGTTTCTTGCAGATTATCACAACTCAACTACCTGCTAAACCTGCTATTTTGACACATTTTAGGATATATCATTTCAAGCCATGTGTTTTTGACCACTCAAGACGGAATATAAATTGCCATTTTTTCACCCAGATTCCATGCGTGCTCCCTGTCTCATACATGGGCAGCACGTCATCCAGTCTTTCTAAAATCCTCATGTTTTTCCAGCAGAATGCCTTTGCAACAGGGAGATCGCTGTTGAACAAGAGAGGCACATCCTCTTTCAGAGGGGCTGGATGAGCTCCCTTCTGCACAGTGCGCAGCTGTCAGTTCTCAGAATGATAACCCCTCGTACAGGATGGATGAGACACCAAGCAGTCGAACAGCCTGCTAATCGGCAGCCAGCACAAAGAACACGTTCCTGCTCTCCACTCCATAGTTATTCAATTAATGTGTGACAATTTCTCTGATTAGGATTCTTATCTTAGTTATTTAAAGCAGTTAAAGTAAGTTTGATGCATTGCGTCAACCTTGCAAAGGGAAGACTTGAAGGAGCCAGGGTAGCGTGCTCAGTATCTATCAAAGTAACTCCAGGTTTTCAAATAAGGAATACACTACAAAGCAGAAATACTTTAAAAGAACAGATAGCTTTGTTTGCCCAATTCATCCACTGACTTACAGTCTGGATAATCATAACAAATATTTCTGAAGCAAAACTGCAGAAAGACAGAATAACTGCCTTTAGTCTAAGACAGAAAGTATGTTTCTGCCATTCCATCACCTCCCAAGGATTTTAGCAAAAAATAAGCACATTATGACTGTAAACATGGCCTGCCTTTGCCAGGGTAGATGTCCAGTGCAATAATGTGCAACAGATGGGATCATTATCCACTAAAACCTGCTCTTTCCTTCTGCCATTGGAGTCTTGATTAAAACGCAATTGAAATCTCTAACTTCAATTTCAAATAGGTCTTTAAATTTCAGCGATGCTTGGTATTCAACAAATTAACAACCCTTCAAATATATTTCTTGTCTATAAAGACTACCATGCAAAGAAACCTACATCAGCAATTAGAGAACTTGACAAAGCTTCTCTTCAAAAGAGGCTTCAGTAAAGGTGGCTGGAAGTTTAACTTGAAAGAATGATAATAAAATTTAACCATCTCACAAAAATATTGTTTATAAAGCTATCTTTAACCTTTTTGGTTTTTTTTTTAAATTTAATAACATGCTTATTATGCATAAAACGGACTTCTGGTGATAAAAACCAGTTTGATTATTAAATTGTGTTTCTGAACACAGGTAAAAATGTGAAGTACATCACATTTATTCCAACAGTAGTCTCTTGCTATAAAGCAACACAAAATCCTTACAAAATTAAAATGTTTGTGCATTTCTTCAGAATTATTTTTCTGATGAACTGTGCACGTCCCCCAAAGACATTTTCTCCACAAGAAGGTCTCCTAGAGTTTAAAAAATGTTTTAAATTAAAAACCAAACCAAACCCCCCAAAATACACCACAGAATTCATATTGCCTAGTCATTTGCCTCTTCAGCTACAATCACCTTCACTTTCAGTTTACAGGCACCATTGATGGAGGCAAAACCCATCAGCATTCCCCTCTTCTGGGGCTGAGTACTGCACCACTGTACACCTTGCATTAGCTTCACTTTCTGCAGGCAGAAAAATAAGGGAATTGATCCCTTATTATTACATAATTATCCCTTATATCCCTAATTATATAGCTGTACTTAGCAAATCACATATGAAATTATGTCAATTCAAAGATTTTTTTTTTGTAATTACTTTATAGCTTTGATACATATTTCTAACTAATCTTCCGTAAGTCACACTTTTTTCATTTTTTCCACTTGTTTGCTAGTGGGTATCCTGATATTGAGCAACAGACTGTTTCTGCCTCTTAACTGAACAATTGTTAGTCAACTATATGAAGCACTAAGTACCAAACACGGAGTATTTGCAATGAAAAAATCGAAAATTTAAGAATTTATCAAGTATTTAAGTAAATAGCACGTCACCTAGATATTCACGCGTAAGTATTTCCTGACAAAGTATAACCAGATTACAGACTTAATTCATTAGCTGCTGGTAAATTATTACTTTATTGATTTAGATTTTAAGCTTCGTTAATTGTCCAGTTGAGAAACATTACTTACAAAAGCATAGATACCACGCAATAACAATAACTTCCAGAGTAGAAGTCTAGTATACACTTAAGAGAACAATGTCAACTCCATTTTTTTTCCAGCAAAAGCAATCTGAAGTAATCTCTGAAACAAAGTCACTTGATTTTGCAGGAGGGAAAAAAAAAAAAAAAAAAAGATAAAAAAGATTTTTCTCTCAAAGGAGAAATAATTAGAGAGGTTAAATTATTAAAATGAGCAAATGTTTGCAAATGACAAACAAAATGAAGAAGGGACAACAATATTTTTACTTGTTTCTGCCAATTTTTTCCCTTGTTTCTGTCAACAGTTATTAACAAAAAATCTGGTACTATACCACTTCCATATAAACATTATTTATAATAATGTCTACAAAAAAACCTGATGATTTTCCATGATGATTTAATCCCCATCAAATAAACTTCTGGTGTTCCAGCTTTGGCTTCTCTGAAGGTTTGTGCCCTGCTCACCAGCCAAAGTGACTGAAAACCTTAAATCTTATTTTCAGAAGTAACCTGGGTACACAGGTGCCAAGTACTATTTATGTTTCCTTAAAAAGAGGTTGCTACAATGATTACCTAGAGGATGGATTTTTACTATTCAGAACGTTACCAGAGACGTATCAGGCTTCAATGGTACCACTAACAAAGCTGGCCACAATACACTAATTGCAATTCCTAACAATAACCTTCAGTTCCTTCCAACTAGTCTGCTTTTTCTTGATGAAGTGATTTCTGTGACTCTTTATCCAGATGTGCCACTCTAAAGCCTAGAAATCTTCCTCACCTCTTTATTTTCTCCATGTTTCATTTAAGTGTGTTCTGCTGATAAAAAAAAGACCTCCTTTTCTGTTCACATTTAAATGCTTAGTCCCAGAATTATAGTTTAATTCTACCTATTATGAAACAAAACATTTCAGGATGTGATTGTTGCAGACACCCTGTGCTGAGCAAGAAGAGATTGCACATATGTGAAAATTTTGAATCCAGTTTGAGCAGAAAGAAAATTTTAAGAACTTCCTTCATAGATTTCTTCCCTTCTTCTCTCTGCTTCCCCTACTACAAAGTATCCTAAGGAAAGAAAATGGAGGCCCCTGAGTAGAAGTCACAAACTTCCAGGCAACATGTTCTGATTTCTAATTATGTCATTAGAGAATGCTTGAAGAGAGCAAAAGGGAAAACAGCACACTAGAGATCATCTCTCCCTGTCTCTTTTACTAGCTTGGTAAAAGTATAAACATTACCTAACTGAACAGCTGAAGAAACAAACTAAAAGATCACACAGGTGATCTGAACACAGATCTCACACACCATCCAGAGCAACCACGTACACTAAGAAGTGGTATCACCAAACACATCATACCACAAATTCTTGTCCAGTCAGAAGTCTGACACTTTCACAAGTTGCCTACCAGGAAAAGTTTTGTCCACTGAGCTTTCAGAGTCATATCTTTTTCCTCAGGTAGCTCCTATAACACACTATATAAATTTGAAAATCTCAGTCCTCAAAGAAGCTGTATTTCTCTATTCACAGAACATTAAAAATACTTCCTCATCTCCTCCTAAGATCTGCACTGCTCAATCACAGACAAAAAACTTTTTTCAGGATAGGTCTTGGACCTACCCAGGGCTAAGGAACTTAGACTTTCATCTGTCCTGACTGCTGGTGTCAGTACAAAAGCACTCTCCTTACATGTGTACAGATCAAAAAGTACCCTGCCTTCCTCACTTCCAAAAAAAAAAAAAAAAAACTTAAAAAACTTTAAAAAAAATAATCCTTACAGGAACAAAAAAAGGGAAGTTGTTCAGCTCGTTTCCCTTCAAAGATATGTTATGAACACTGCTTAGAAACCTACAGAACAGAAAGCATATGAAAAAACGCACAATTTCTTGGCTGAACATTCTAGGTTAGACCTCCAGAACATCTCTGGCTCTTAAGCATGTAGACTGGGAAAAACATATATAAACTCCAGCTTCAGGAGTCGGGCTTCAACAGAGCTGCCACAGTGAACTACAGTTCTCAGTTTACTCCACTCCTCTGGCAGAAATCATCAGTGACCTTCACTAAAAAAGGCAAATTCAAGATTTCCAAGAAGAGCTTGGCGAGACTTGGGACCCAAAGTCAAGTGATCAACATGGAATTGCTCACAACCCTGTACCTCTTCCCCAATCATTTTTTCCTTTTAGTTTACAGTATCTCTTCTCCTTTCAGAATTTCCTTGTAAGTAACCTTGCAGTAGTGAAGTAGTGAATCCGCCAAACCCTCTCAAACTGCAAAAGATCACCATACATTAACTCTGTCGTCTTCTAAAATGGAAGAAATTAAAATTATGGTGCCATGTGATAATTGGCAATTAGATACAAAAATGGCTTTTGAAACAGGAGAGATTCCTACCGGGAAGCGAAGTAGTTTTGTCCGGTGTAACAAGCACACCAGATCTTCCTTCTCACTTTACCTACCAATGTGAAACGCCAAGAGGGGAAATACGCAGTAATAAAGACACCTGGAAGAGGATGCCAGATCTGTACAAAAAACATCATCTTGGAACAAAGGGCTAGCCAGCTTGAAACGTGACAAGCTTGTATTCATAGTGATAAAAAGCACGGATAAAAAGACTCCCAAAAAGAATAAAAGGATAAGGAACGCTAAGCTCAAGCACTTAAAGAAATGAAACAAGTTTTATATGTCATGGTAGTGACACGTCACACATTGTTTTCCAAATGTTCATAACATTTTCTGCCTGGTAGCCTTTAAACACATGCTGAAGAATAGCAAGTAAATTTATTCAAAGGTCCTAAAATGACAGAAATGTTTGGTTTTTTTAAAGCTGTATAAAAAACAAACTGTCAGTCTGCATCTATTTCGTGACTACAGGATGATCCAAACAACATGGCTTTGAGAAAGGAGCTTTGCTGAAGCGATACTCTGCCGTGCCTTTCAAGTGTCTTTGACAGAGCACAGTAGTCTCCATAGCTGCTGTTTCTCTTCCTCCTCCATGACGATGGAATGATAAAAAGTTGGTACACCAGCTTAGGTTTACTTCTCAAGTAAGCTTCTGGAAGCTACAGCCTCCAGCTTCTCTCCCAGGAAGGCATAAGGGTAGCCGATCAGAATCTCTTCCCAGAACGTAAGAGAAGAAACATTAATGGTTCTACAGCCCACTACATCTTCCACACAAAATGCATCAAATTTTGCCCCTTGCAGACAGCACTAAGCAAAGAAGCAAATATTGTATCATAAAAAAAAATGCTTATTGCAGGATCAACTCAGAATTATGGAGACCTATATTAAAAGCAACACAATTTAAAATCACCTAATATACAGCAGAGATTAATGTAAACTGGATAAAGTAACCCAAGTGAAGCCTAACAGCGCACAACATTAACCACCTTAGTCTTTCACTAAGGATAGCCGCTAGTGAGGGAATAGTTAGCAGAGTTAGAATGCCCTTTTCCAAGAACAAAACACAGGTAAAAAAGTTGGCTCATCGACTTATGAATTATATGTATTAAAGGAGGTTTTACAAAGGTATTTACTAACAACCTACTTTGACTCCTAAGGATTTCCAAAGAAAGAGCAAAGTTTGTAATGTGTTCTAAAGTTGCTTTCTCAAAAGCATGTCTCCTGAATATTTAGGGTGCTTCATATACATTTTTCAAGTGTATTTTGTCCTTGCTCATTAAATAAGCATACAGCGAAAATTAGCATCAAGGGATAGTGATTTCCCATGTCACAAAAAGCAGCTTATTGCAAAGCGATTATAAAACTCTGTATGAAGTGTAAGAAGGTGACAATGAATTTGGTAATGTTATGTCATGAATGACAAACGCATGCTTACAAATGTTATCTGAAAGACTACAACAAAATAATTCTAAAATGCTATCAGAATTGTGAGTTGTTAGGTCACTGGGGAGAATTTTCCTTTATTAGGGTCTCCCTAGGATCCACACCACAAACTGTATTTTTGTTGGTTTAGGTTTTATTTTTGGTGGGCTGTGTTGTTTTGGGTTTTGTTTGTTTGTTTTTATCTCCAAAGAACACCTTAGCAGAAGCTATCAGCTTTGACAGAACACCAAAACTCTGGCACTGAACCATAAATTGACCATTACCATAAAAAGAACTGCTAAATGAGAAACCATGTGCTCAGTATAAAACTAATTTCATGCTTTCAAAAGCACACAGTGGCTTCTAGCAAGATAGTGGCCCTGGGACTTGCAAAGACAGATTGGCTAATACAAATGGTGTGTGCTCCTGATGCAGTCTGCTTAGCCAAGCTTTACATGTACTGGCAGTAAATGGAAATTCTCGAATCTTCTGTCAAACAAATACACACTTATCTATAACTTTAGAGCTGAAAGCTATAAAACAGCTGCCTCATAAATATATTTAGCAGGAAAACACATGAGCTGTCCTAGTTCCTCATAAAAAAAAAACCCGCAGCAGTCTTTACATAGTAAACACTGAAATAGCAAGCAAGAAAAACATTTTAATAAGTCATTTTCAGCATCTTTCCTTCTTTTATTAAAAAAAATACTATCAGCAAAGGCAAATATAATCATAGCAGGTCTCACCACAAACTAAACATATTAGCAGAACAGCAATGCTTAATAAGTAACTCAGTTGAACTATTTCTTTGTGTTCTGCTGTAGGTGAAGTTCTCGATAAAAAAAACTTTTTTTTTTTTAAACACATAGGTACAAAGTCTATTTAGTTTGTGATAATGCTTCTTTTGAGCTTAAAGATTTACTACTAGAACTTCACAGGCTACCTTTAGCACACTACCTGTTTCCCTAAATAAAACTTGCTGCACTAAATCTCAAATTTAACTGGTTAGGGAGAAGCAACAGTAATTTTATACCCTTCTCAAAGCAAGCTGTCAGTGCAAATGAATTACTGGAAGCTATCCTGGGCATGACAGGTCATAACTTTTAATATTAACAATGACAGACATAAGCAAAATGTCAAATTCAGTATACAATTTATTTCATTCTTTACTTACTTGGTTTATCTAGAGAATCTGACAGCTCTTTTGTTTTATATACCATTGTAACTATAATTTGAGATTTAACAAACCAGAAAGCAAGCTCTGGTAAGAAGTATTTAGTCACACTGCTAATTAGCCTCTTTCTCTAACAATAATACAGCATCACTGACATATTCCAAAAACATTTAAAATGCATAGGAAGTCACCTACTGGAAAGATGCCCTCTGCAAACAGCAAGCAAGGAAAGGGAGCTTGCTACATATTTAGAGTTACTTTAAATACTGAAATAAGAAGAGAAGAAAAATATGCATTATATGCCCTGCCATTTTCTTACCCTTTCCACTGGAATAACTAAAAAACAAATGACACGCACACAAAAATAGTGCCAAACATGTAAGCATCCACTGTTAATATATCATATCACAAAGCAATTCAGTGAAGTTTAATAATAAAAATCATGCTCACCTCTGCTGGGAAGTCCACTCCACATTATGGCAATACTATTTCAGGAGCTTAAACAGCAACCAAGTTACATAAACAAAACTTCCAGTATGTGACCAATATGATCTACGGTGCTATAGTCTTGGCTCCAGCCCTGATCATCTGTGTGACAGTACACTGTTATACCAGTGCAGCCTCAAACCTTCCCAGATGCCGGCTTATTGCATTGCTCATTGAAAATCCTTCACACGCTGGCAACATTTTAGGGAAGGACAAGCACACTCTGAGTCATTTGTAAAGAAAGCAAAGCAATTTCAGTTCTGTATCTTCATGCGTACCGAAACACAGAGCACTGTCAAAGTAGAAGTCTGAGGTGAATTTATGCTGAGAAACAGGCAACCCAAGCCTTCATTATCGATGCATGGAATCAGCTACAGTGATCAAATTCAAACAAACCCATTAAAATAAAAAAAAAAAAAGATATGATTATGAAAGGCTCCACAGACTCAGCTCCAAACCACAGAGAACGAAGAATCATCTATCTAGACTGTGCAAATGTTAAAAATAGCTCTGTCTTTTCTACAATGAGCACGAGACAGAGGAGAATCGGTAGTCTGTATTCTGATGAGGTTCATTATTGAAAAAAATCCAGCAATAAAAATTAATGATTCCTTACAGCTTTTCTAAATAAGATTAATTTACAGTTATGCAAATGAACAAATAAGTACTTTTTAACCATATAACAAAGTCTATTATAAATAAATAGGATATGTATTAAACAGAAACATAAATATTTGGATGAAAAAATTTAAAATACTGACCCAGCAAAGATCTGTACAGTCCAGCAGATTAAGTATTTGTAAAAAAACAAACCCAACAAACATCAACAGCTTACATGACATTACGTGACCAATGCCTTCATCTTTCAAAACCAACAATAATTTTCAATGACTTACTATGAAAAATCTCCATGGCTTATTAAATTCATGCTCTTCCAACTCCCACACAGACTTCCCACTATGTAAATCTTTTGTCTTTTCAGGTACTTCATACGTTTTCTTTCCCAAAAAAGGTAAGAGGATATGTGTCGCTGTGCATACTCATACCCACAGAGATACACAGTATAATAAGAATCAGATGTAATCACGACTAGGTTAAGTTTGCAAAGAAATAGAAAAACACAGGAGTTTTTATTATAATACCTGTACAGTTATCCAAATATATTAATGTGTCATAAGACAACTATGAGAGAAATTTTGGCATGATCTGGTCCCAGATGAGGATATTTACTGTACAAGAAAGAGCATCTGAGTTACTTTTGCAAGATAAAAATAATAAACAAATCTGACTATTTTTTTTTCAGTCATTTTAATACAGAAATCACTGTTGGAAATAATGTACACTGAATAAAAATGATGACTCTGCATTTATAGCTCCCTTTTAATCTCAGCTGTCTGCACCTGTAAACTGTGGATCACATCCTTCAAAAAGACAGTGAAGAAGCCCTTGCAACAACACAAACTCAACTGATTTCAGTAGCTCTCCAGGCCATTGCCCAGGCTATTTAAGTGACACCTGAGCAGGTGTATCATCACCACTCCCGCAGCCATTCTCAACTTGAAATCATGGCTGGTGAGCAGCTGTATTTTTGGTCCTAGACTCTAGAACATCTGATGTCTTAAATGCTGGTTCTTTACCACAGCATAACTGCCCCAGAAGACAGGTCAGACTCTCCAAGAAGGAATTTTGCAGAGAGTTTTGATATAAAAATATATTTATGCAAGCTAGTGGCAAAGAGTGCCAACTTTGGTAGCCAATTTTAGTTTGAAACCCTAGCCTGCTCCACCCAAAGCATCACCCGCCATAAACTGCTTTTTTCCATACTAGCTACATAGTCCGTTTGTTTGCTTACAAATGTAATTCATGTGCTCCCCACCTCTAAGAGAATGAAGTCGAGGCTACAAATAAATAACCAGTCTGACAACCTTTACCAATATCAAAAAAGGTTGGTTTTTTTTTCCGTTAGGGAATTTTTGAATGTCTTGCTCTAATGCAACTTGACAGTTACTTCAAATCAATCAACCTCAATGAAACAGTAATTTTTTTTTACTTGAAGACTACCAGTAAGTATAAATATCATCTACTTATTATTTTTAGGAATTTTACCATTACTTTCACAGTGCAGCTACCCAAGCACAGAATAAATTATTATAGATACAGTTTGTAGTTATTAGCAAACAAGAAACCATCTTTAATGTCAGCTCTGTCCCTTGATATTAACTCTCATCATCAACATTATAAAATGTTGATGGAGCATCAAGTGCACCAAAACAATATAATAAAGACCCTTAATTTCAGAGCAGCCAATCATGACTGCTGTAAAAGAAAAATAGCAACCATTTAGCATAAATACATTTCATATTGTAAGAAAAATGTTAATTTATGTAACATTACATATTTCTTAAGTGAGTTGTGGAAGATACTCAAGTGATGGAAAGAATGTAGAACCAACTACCAAGTGCAATCTCTTTCAAAAGACCACTGAGTAAGAAAAGTCAACATACCCTATAGTAAGAAGTTAAATATTCATTTTCTCAGCAGCTCATAATCTAAGTTGCATTACAGGAATGTAACTTTTATTTATTTATTATGATATCGGGGAAAGATAATGGTTTTGCTTTTTACCAAAAGAGTCTAATCTTTTCCAAATAGACTAGCAATATAGGATAGCAAAACGGGGAACAACCTCCCTTTCACATGGAGGGCAGAGGAAGAAAGCCCCGAGTTGTTGCTCTACTTTGTGCCCCCACAGCAGCAGCTTTTTTCGAACTGCTTTCCGAAAGGTTGGGCTGTAGGCAGCAGTTACAGAAGGCAGAACAAGTACTGACCGTCTACAAGTCTAAAAAAGGCTTTGCCATAACACAAGAAAGAGTAAACTGACGGTGCTTTTTACCATCATCCTCCTCTTCTCTGTAGTCTTACACACCAATTCTACAGCTATGCATGCATACCTTTAGCAGGACTCAGCACACAAACTTTTTCAAGACACTTTTCATTACTGCTTAACATTCCTCTGCATACTTGGTAGAATAATTCATAAAGATCTTCTGTAATGAAAGTCAGATTATCCTTGTTCTTTTTTTAGAAAAATGAAAGACAAACATTGATAAGGAATTTGAGGACCTAGATCAAGAGGCTTAAAGTAAGCAAAAAATTCTGTTCTCCAGTAAGTTGGCACAAAGCAGTTTTAGATGGCAACTAAGCTACCTGTCAGAAAGCTAGTCTTGGCCCAGCTAAGGATTCAAACTTACATACAAAGACCTCCATTTAGGAGCAGATTCTTCTGACAATTAAAAGCCAAGGAAAAACTCCACTGAAATCCGAGTAATGCACTGCAGCTTCATTCTACTGTAACAGACCATCATTCAATCCTGCACTGATCTTGTCGCCTGGCAAGGTAAATTCTTTACAGTTTCATTTAAAAAATAATTTTAAAAAAATGCACATCATATGCATCAGGCCAAAAGGTGGGCATGTGGATTTAAGGCTAGCTGGAATATTTATGGAATAATTTCTCAGTGTCTACCAATAGTCAGTTTTCCTTTTTGAGAAAAAGAAAAAGTCAAATGCTTAGAAAATTTAATATTAATCAAAGTTAGATGTTTAAGAAGGTCCTTTTCATTTGACATAGCTGAAGACACTATTCACACTTCCTAACTCTAGACATTTTGCAAACTAATATGCAAGTTAGTTATATAGTCCATGGATCCTTTGAGGGATAAATCTGAGCACCCTAACTGTGAGCCACCCTGCCTCCATTAACTTGAAAGGATCTAGACTGCCAATGCAATATGGCATCGCACAAGAAGACAAAACAGTTCTAATCCCTATTGCCAAAAATGAAGAAAATTTACCTTCTCCGTACTCCATTTCTCTCTTCCCAAGATTGCTGTTTTATGCTCTCCCTTGCACTAGCATTATGAGGCCCTTTCTGCAACCTGATTTAAGTCATGAACACAACAGAAGTCTAGTCACTTATGTATTTATTTTGCTAGTTCAACAAATTCCTGGCTGTCACTGCTGTGAGCCAGTTCACAACAACTGTGTGTTGATAATCTCTCAGGAAATCATCCTGTCATTATTTCCTCAGTATGACAAGGGAACACATTAACTCAGAGGACTGTTTCCTACAAAGAGTCACAGCGTAAGGGCCCATAGCACTTCCAAAACTGTCCTAGTCCTGCAAAGTCAGAGATTTCAAGAGCAAACAGGCAAAGCTGCTACCAGAATATGCTGCCAGAGGACTGACCTCCCAATCTCAGTTCCAACCAAACCTACAGAAAGCTCTTCAAACAGGCATTAATGAGTGACATCTATACCCTAAAGCACATCTGCTGTTTAAACCACCCTAGTACCCAGGAAAAAAGTTATTCTGCTTTGCCCACTTCTAGAATTTGGGCACTTTATGTAACAAAAATGAAACTGCCCTACCATTTCTAGAGATCTGTAAAATTTGGACTTCGATAGGTATTTCTAGTAGATTCCGTCTTAAAACTGCAGTAACCATTCCTATGTTAGCACGGGGGCAAAGGAGAGAGAATCAGGAGATTCACCATCAGATACCACCCCAGTAACGAGAACGTGTGGAGCAAAATCACTGTCATCTCCAAATGAGAACCGGGAGGAATATAACAAAGTCGTCCACAAAACTGGCCACAGCATATATTAACAAACTACTCGCTGTTATCCCTACAGACAGCTTGCTTAATAAAAAAGGCTTAAGAAAATAATAGAGGCAGAACAAGCCAACAAACCCCGCAGCCGGGCTCGGTGGCTCAATGGCCCGGGCTGCAGCACCATCTCGTGGAAACCTTGCGAGCCCGCAGCCACGCTCCCCCTCCCGCCTGCGAAACGCTGCCCCCCTCCTTTCTTCATTTCCTAAACAATTAACTCACTAGCTATCTGTCAGCAGACAAGGAGGCAAGCAACCTTTAATTAGCCAGGGTCGTACCATGCTCTCAAAACTGGTTCCTCTCCCTTTGAAGGGCAGATACGTTAGCCTTGTTTTCGGGGTGGCAGGTGGGATTTCAGGTACCCCGAGCAGCTGAGACCTGACCCACAGCTATCGCCGCTGCAGGCTCCAGCAAGACATGCTGCTGAAAAGCTTTTAACAGGCTCAGTCCAAAACACATTTCACCAAAGCTGCAAGAAACTACCCTTTCTTTTCCTGCTTATAGGAAATAACTGAAATAATTTCCAATTCAAGCTGCTGAAGCAAATACACGCTTTCTTATTTTCCTGGAAATTCATTTATTTCCTTCTGGCAGAAGCCTGGCCGTACATCAGATATGCCTGGCACAAGGACAGGGATGGCCCTTGGGGATGGTATCACTGACAAACTCAGCCTGAGCTGCAGTAAGACAGGATGGGTAAAAATGGTAATGAGCAATCCCTAACAATCAGTAGCCAAGGCTCTACCATTGTATGCAATATGCTTTTCCAGTAGAATACTGTTTTCCTCACACACATAATTTTTAACACAAATCTAAAGAAACTGAGGAGTTCAATGAGTGGATCAAATCCCCAAAGCCTTCTAATTTAATCAATCAACTTACTGATTTAATCAATATAAAGAAAAGCAGCTGTAAACTTTATTTTATACACAATTTTACTTGCTGTAAAGTAACTGAAATTGCAGGTAGAGGTACAATAGCAAAATAGCTTCTAGACTTCAGTAATGGGGTGGAGGTGACAAAATAAACAAGAATCTACATAAACAGAGTAGGCTTTTTAGAAAAATATGTTGCTAAATACCTTTTAAAATTCTATGACAATCATACACTAAATATAAAGAAGTAACTTCAAAGTTATCTCTAAAAAAGATATTTAGACTTTAAATATATAAAACTCCTTCATCTATACATTGTAAAGTATTATTGCCAAGAACTGGAATTCCACAGTTACTGAATCTTAGTAAACTTTCCATTACCAATTACTGAAAGTTACATGCAACAAATTGAGGTTCTAGTCGTGAAACACAGTGGAATTCAACAATTAAAAGGATGCTTTATAACAACCTGAGGCCACCTTTCATAGAGAGGACCTCAGAAGAGGGCAAATATCAAAATATGTCTCATGACTCCTTTGTGTTCATCCCCATTTGGAAGAAAGTTCGCCAAGTGCCAAGGAGGCTGAAAGCAGTGATTGTGCACACATCAGTTCTGTCACACAGGATCAAGACAGTTCTGGCAAATCTGCAATCCTCATTTCTGTACTGTCAATGAATATGTATAGTCGTGTATTTTACAGTCACCTTATTTTCCAACAGGAATGTTATTAAGTTCATACTCATCCTATGGAAACAGAGGAAAACTCCAATCACAGATTAGCAAGAACCTTTGCAGAAAGCTTCCTCAGGTGTGCTGAACTGTTCACTACCTGGTTCATTAGAAGGGGATGCAGTTCTAACAGTGAAGCATAAGAGGGGCTATTTGCTTCCTTCACACGTGGAATAAAGTCTGTTCACTGGTGAGGTGAATATAATTGTTCTCTCACCATCTACACAATTAATTCTGCTTACAGTGTTAGCCAAAGAAATGGGAAAGGCAGACTTCCATTACAACGGGTAATAACACTCCAGAGGACATGGATTAAAGCTGAACCGGGATAATGTCAATTTATAAGAAAATTAATTTCTACTTATTTTTGGAAAGTGTTCTTTGAGAAGTACATTTCAGTAAATCTTGTTTTCATACTGGCTCTTAAGCAGTATATTAAATTGTCTATGCAATAATGATAATAAGCTGCCTATGCAGGGTATTTCTTTCTTTTAAATAATATGAAACCAATATCCTTCAGCTATGAAAACAGAATGCCTATTTCAACACGCATAACTAGTAAAAAACTAGGATATAATCTAATATAGATATCAGTGAACAGCAGAAAGAAACATGAATCTCTGCCCCCTCCCTGGCAGCATTCAAGGCCAGGCTGGATGGGCTTTGAGCAACCTGGTCTACTGGGAGGTGTCCCTGCCCATGGCAGGGGGGTGGGAACTGATGATCTTTAAGGTCCCTTCCAACTCTAACCATTCTATGACTCCACAAATTTTAACTCCTAAGCTATACAGTAACCCCAAAACATGTATTCCAGCAAACACAAAATATTCTCAGCATCAGAGCATTCTTTGAGCAATGGTGCCAGAGCATCAGCTGCAGACCCCAGGAATGACTGCAAAGACATCAGGTGCAGGGGTCCAGATAACAAAAAGCAAAAGAAAACACACAGTGCAAACGTTTCAAATTTGCAGAGGAATTTAAATTAACTTGCAATGTCTCATAGCTATTAAGTTATTCTAAGAATGCACACAATTGAGTCATTTATGTGTTATTCAGTAGGAATACAAATCTTTTGGACCACGAGTCTTACCCAAGTGATACCCTTACACTCCTTGGCTCTAAACAAAACAAAACAATACTTCAAGAAAAGTCAAATTCAGTTAACAGGAATTAACCCTTTAATGCAGTTTGTTTCTAAACAAAGACAAAAACACCAATGCAAACGCCGTCATGCGGCTACTAAAAAAAAAAATCTCTAATAAAATTAATAAAACTTTCTTTCATGAAAACTGAGATCTGTTACTTCATCAATACCAAGTGCTAATAAGCAGCAACTTTTGCTTGTTCTAGACAATAATTCCTTAAATCTGCAGCATTTTATTTATCTCAGAAGTAGAAAGGATTACTTGCTATACTTACTTGAGGTAAAGAGTACTTTTTAAGATGAACTTTGACTGTTTTGGATTCTACAGAATGTCAAACTCCCTTGAGTTTTCTTTAACAAAATACATAGAAAGGAAGATAGAAAGTATCTATTTCAACTATCAGCAAAAAACCACCCTTAAAGTGCTCTAACAAATTTTCTTCAATGTTGTTGGAACGTCACAGCAAAAGGATAATCCTGCAGCAAAATCCTTAAACTATGAACATCAAAACAAGAGACCATATGGCATACCAGGACGTCTTAAAAAAGGGAAGGAAAATCCGTATCCTTACAACCATACAAGATTGAATCATTTGTTCTATGTGTTGACTTTCTTATATGCGTAGAGAAGGAAATACTACCTTTTTTCAGAATAGGTGTGAGCTGAGTCTAACACTGAAAAAAAAAAAAACCTAACAGGAAAGCACGTTCTGCACTTTGCACCTTTACATTATACGTTAAATACATTTTGCCCAAGCATTTGGTACCTTTGTTTTGCCTAATAAGGAAAAAGTATTATTTCAAATTACTTCTCATTTGAATGAGAGTAATTAAAACCCAGACCACTGAAAGCAGAAACAATGAAAGGGCCAAGGCTCTAAATTCCAGCTCTCCTCTTCCTCTTCCCACCACTACACTTCTGTTCCCATAGCATCCCTTCAGAACTTTGTCTTGGGAACAAAAGCAGATGAAAAAATATATGACTATTTGAACCCACAACAGCTATTTTTAAAATAGACCTTGTCTCAACTATGCAAGGCCCAACACAGCCATTAATCATGCATTAATACAATATTGCGTTAATACAAGTTGGCTTCACAGAAAAATAAATACACCACTAGTTCTGAACGTGGCAAAATATTATTAACTACTAGTATTAATCTGTATTAAGTTTAATGGTTATGTTGGGTGGGGAAGGTAGAGCTTAAAAGCTTCTTCAGTTCTCTTGACCAAAATCCAACTTCTCATACTAATCATATACCTGTGCTTGTACTTGCAAACAAAGTGCCAGGAGCTGTACTTGTAGGGAGTTTTCCATTATTTAGCTGCTTTACTCTTTTCAGGTGAGACTTCCCGTTGTAATGAACTTGAGCTTGTGCTGCAGAGTTCAGCTGTATATTGCACACTTCACAGAAAGAAAACAGTATCTTCTTTTTTTCTTTGCTTAATTGATAATCCTGTCTGTCATTCCTCAGTCCTTTTTCTTCAAAGCCCCGTAGAACAGCTGGTTGATTCATAATCCCATCTTCAAAGACGTGGTCAGGACTTAATGGACGCTTCATACCTACAAAGCAAACAAAATTGTTACTAGAAGCCAACTAATAATGCTTACTACTAAATCAGCATTTTATTTTTTAAAATGCTATGCAACACAAACAAAAGACCAGTTACAACAAATAAGGTTCCAAATTGCAGAGGTGTTGCTTAATAAAGAAATACATGCATTTGTGACACACCGCAGAGCTCAGAAATAATAAGTTGGCAATACATCAGTCTGTGCACAACGACAACTCACAACAACTCATTATTTTGTTCTGCAAGCTCTCTATTTTAGAGCAGCTTTATTACTGCATCTCTAGCAGAGGTCAAGATTATTTTCAAATACATTTCCTCCACCTCACTAAACACTGGTTGCAGAGCTTTTCACTTTCCAATGCCCATAGTAGTACCCACTACCCCAAATACAATTATTCAACAAAAAGGATGCTAACAGAGATGTTACTGAAACTCTGGAAGACAGGAGACTGTTCAAGTGCGACTAATAAATACTTCCCATTTTCATATACACCCAAATTTTCAGCCTTCAAACAAGCATTAAGATGTTGTATAGAGTAGTCCATCAATACCTTTACAATTAAAACTATTATATAGAGAAATGCCAGCTATAAGTTAGTCTTGTGGGAGCTACCTAAATGCACAGTAAATTACAGTCCCTAGACAACAATCCAAGAGCCTGAAATAAGCACTTGTCCCTAGAGAATAAAAACCTCATGATAAATGAACCAAACTGCACAAAGAACAGTTTTATATATATGGGAGAGGAGGTGTGTAGGTGCATATTTTATTTAAGGTATACTGCTAAACCAGTAAAGAAGGGGAGAGCGTTCTTTATAAGGGTGAGAAGGGACTAAGGTAACTCAAATAGAAAATATTTCTGTTTTCTTGGCTAAAAAACTTGCTCCTTTACACTTCATTCATTCCCACCACCACCCAAATATTCTGGATCAGTCGAAGGCTGGCTCAGGGAGCTGTGCAAAAGAGCTCTTTCCAGGCAAGACTGCACCTATATTCAGCTTTTAGAAGCAAAGAGGCTTCAAATGCAAGGTCCCTTTTTCAGCCCAGGTACCACAGCAGCAGAGATCTTTGTCATCTAGTCGTAGTCATATATTTGTTTCATATAACTGACAGTTCTGTCATCAAATAAACAAAAAAAAATACATTAAGATATACATCACATCAAATATTAAAACAAAAAATAATTATGAAAAATAATTGTAGTATCCAGGAACCTAATCGCTTTTAAAAACAAAATACTAGTGATCCTGAAAACCTATAGTAGACACTGTCACACTAAATCATTTAAGCGTAAGTATCATATTTCAAGGCAACCAACCAAGATCCTCGACTCAGCTGAGCTTAGATGACATTTTCATCTGAAAATTTAATCTGCTTAGAGGTTTGGTATTTGTTACTTTTCAATGTATTTTTTAAACCATAAATAACTTCCCCTACTCCCTTTGTTTTCTGTATATTTTCATTTCAACAGCGCTGTTGCAGTTTTTGTTCCCTGAAGTAAAAGGTTTTGAAACCAGTGTTTTTATATTACATTGTTCCTGAAGTAAAAGGTTTTGAAACCAGTGTTTTTATATTACATTGTTCTAGATGCTATAAACATACAAATATAATTATTTAATAATAGAATTGATAACAGCCTAAAAATCCTGGCTTATCAGAAATCTCATAAGTTTGCTTGCAGAAAGCAAATAATAATTCCAAATGTAATTCAGTAATTATTTCAGTAATCTCTAAGATATTAATGAAACTCAGTTGGTTTGGATACGTTTAAAAGTGGCAGAGCCAAACATCTGCATCAGGAATCTCTATGGACCCAAAGGCAGACTGATGAAGCAGACAGCTGCTGCTGAGTACCTGCAACAGCACCAGCACCTTTCAAGGGGGTTTTATTTTGGAAAGCATCAACCTGGTACTGCATTAGCCCACTATCACTGAAACAAGAGATACATACACTCCTAGACTGCACATTTTTATTTACTTTCATCCAAAGGAACAAAACCTTTTGATTGATAAAGTCTGAGACTGCAGAAATATGAACCAAAGCAGCGTTAGTGGGAAAAATCAAAACACTTGCCTAAAAAGTGCGCTCCTGATGTGACCAAAAATGTTGTTAATGTGGACACACCCAGAAAGAAAAACTGAGCATAGCAAGGACTCAAAGACTGCACCTACACCCTAAGGCAGCATCCCAGCTGCCAGCCTAGAAAGAAAATTAGCATTCAGACAACCAAGAAGAATCCACTGTCCAAATTTAACTTTTGCATTTACAAACTGATAGTTTTAAATTCACTTTTACTACAAAGTACTGTCTCAGTTGCATTAACACAAGACAAATGTTTCCTTAGAGCAATCTCTTGCTACTAATTTAAGAATTAAAAATCACAATCTGAAATTTTAAAATAACCCTGATTGCCCAAAGGTCTGTATCTGAATTAAAAGGTGATCTGATTATAAGCAGCACTGACCTCCCAACTGCTGGGAGCAGCAGATGCAAAGCACTTCTGGAAAAAATACCTACATTGAGCATTTTAAACCTTGGCTTTAGGAGGCCATGCAGCAGCATACTCTGACTGGCCCGACCCTGGAGAGGACCTGTACTTGCAGCCAGAAATGAATGCAGACCCTTTGTTTAGAAGGCAATCACCATGCTTTACACTTATGAAACTCCTACATTCACATTAAATTATAATTGGGAAAAAAAAAAAAAAAAACCACAAACCAACCACAAACCAAAAAACTGGAGCAGTCTTCCTATTTTCTGCATTTCCTAGTCACTCAAATTTATGCAAGCATCTGGCAAGTGTCTTTTTCCTTCAAAAAGAGCTTTTCACTGCAGACAGATTTTGAAGAGTTCTGGATGGTACTTATTCTCACTCACCAGGAATCAGATATGAAATGGGGCCATTTTGTTCCTCAGGCTTACACATAGCTCAATAACATTATCACGTAACAGAAGCAGCTACTTGACACTATAGTTAGCAAACTGAGAATAAAGAGAAGTTACATGATCATTATATTCTGGGAAATAAAACAAATAATTTAGAGTCATAGTTATAGACGAGATTGTGAAGAGTAAGTGTTTTAGATGGGGTTGTGAAGTATTTAAAAGTAGGTTTAAGACTAAAAACAAGAGTATGATTTCATTAAAAGGGAGAAAGGATTGGAATTAGCATATGGGAAAATACAATACATCGATCCTGCGACCTCCTACTTTTGTATTACCTGGATACAGCACAGTATGTCAAGTCTCAGCAGAGGCTGATACGTAACAATATCCACAAATTAAAATATCCCATTCAAAAAGGACATGATCCCGTGAATCACACTGGAGTGACACACACATTACAAAGATAGTGCTATATCACTGTCGTTGTATTTATTAAATGACTTAGATGACTAGACCCAATTAAAAATTGAAAGATGAGACTCTGAAATCAAGAAAAAAAAAAAAAAGAGGAAACAAAGAAAAGCATTCAAATATGTTAGAAAACATCCAGCTGAAATGATCCGGTCTGTAAAGGGACTGTATACCATATTCACCTTTCATGGGTACTTGAAGTTCTGCATCAAACCACACATACTCATTTTTACTCTGATCAAAATCATAAGGGGAAGCAAGGCAAGCATAAGAGCTTTTCAGGTATTTGACATAAACTGTTACCAGACTGAACAAGTTGGCCCCCTGTCACGTTTCCTCCCCAGTACACAGAACTGTGATCTACCAGACTAGATTCTACAAGCAATACTGGAGCAAGAATAAATTAGTGATTTATGACACCACATTAAAATTCCTAGGTGTCATGAGATACTCTGTTAGGATTTCTGAAACCACATCTTCTCAGCCTCTTGCAGCTGGCAAAGAAATCTAAGCGTGGACATCCTTTGTACATGAAGCTCAAAGCAATTAGCCTTTCAGTTTAGCTAATTTACTTTTAAACAGAGTTGTGCTTTCAGAGGAGCTACAAAGGAGTATTATATATAGTACACTGCTGTAGGTGAGAATGTGCAAATCTTTACTCAAAGGAAATGAGCTTTGGTTATCCTAATGAATTAGTGATGGTTACATGAAGCATTCTTTTCCTGAGTGCTGGTCTAAACTTTTGCAATGCCCATTCCTAATTAGTTGATACTTCAAAGAACCACTATGCTGGAAATTTAATTAGACTGACATCCCTCCATGGATCTGTGCCAGGTAAGCAAAACAGAAAATGTATTTTAACAACTTACATATGGTCAAAGAGAATTTTCTCCTTTAGCCTTTGGAAATAGTCAAATGAATTACAGAAGACATGGGAACAAATAGAAAAATGAACTGGCTTTTGTTACATTTCCAAAAAGGTTCACTCAGACAACCGGGGCGGGGGGAAAGAGAGAAAGAGAGAGACCTAAGATAGAGCCTTGTGCTGTACACCTATCAAGCACCTCCTGCAGGGAAAAACTCTCCATACAGATGGACCAGTGAAGTCCGTGTGCATGCCTTAAGAGCTGCAGTCTTGCACTGGAGGAAGTATGATTCTATGGTTCCTCATCTCTGCCATAAAACACACACAAAAAAAAAAAAAAAAAAGAAAAAGAAAAAAGCAATCAACCAGCATGAATACCTCCAGAACATTATTTAAAGGAAACTCACTAGAGGCATTATTCAAAAGAAACTCCCTAGAGCTGCTTTTGAGAAGTCTCATGACCTTTCTTATATTTTTAGACAGTATTTCCCAAACATAGATAAACTATCGAGAGGCATATGGTTTGCACCATCTGGGCAACAAGTTCTATTGGGATACTGTGGTGAACAGCATATGCATAGTGCCTGGTGCACAGTATCCTACAGTGTTAAAAAAGCACGAGAGACTATTTTGAAGCCAACCTTGAAAAATCCCCCATATGTTTAAGGGACCAGTTTCCTTTCAGAAGATGTGTTCCTCTTTCTTTCAGTACAAATCAAAACAGAGAACTGCCATGTTTAATCTTCATCTTGTTCTGAAATTCCTGAAGGAGGCATCATACTCTGCAATGTTTCCACCTGTCAAACTACTTATTACCCATCCATACACATCTGATCAACTCTTTCTTATTTTTCATCTCTGCTCACAAAGCACATATTTTAATTCAAAGTAAAAACTAGATGGTTAAGAGAAGTAAATACATTTTTACTCCTTGTGACAAATAAAGAATAATCATGGCACACCGAGCAAACCAGGTTAAGTAATTTTTTAGCTTGTATTTTGATGCTGGAATCAGAGGAATAGGAAGTCAGCTTGCTATTCCTGTGCGTGAAAAGTTGTGAATGGTGTAGTATGACAAATGGCTGACAGCTTCTTCACGAACATATTTTAGAATATTTAACATTTTGAACAAGATTCTCTTTAAAAACAGATGGTTGTTTCACAACACAAACATTAGCTGTTCAGTACAAGGTAATTCAGAAAACTGAAAACATTCAAGTAGCTAGTATTTTGTTTTGTTCTACCAGCCTTGAAATTGTCTATGTTAAGGAAACCTAAAATTAGACCCATTGTACTAGCCTGTGAGCTCAGCTAAACCAGAGTAAATAAAATCATTCTCAACTTAGATCTGTAGTTGCATAGTGCTCATGTTTGCAGCTAGTTCTCATTATAAGGTTGATCCTTTCCTCTTTAGCCCCGTACTTATTGGTATCTGGCATGCTTAACATTAACAACAGGTTTACACATCAACTTATTTGACAAAGAGTCCTCACCTGGCATAACATATCTGACTGCTCCCAAGAAAGTTAATCAAGTTTGGAGTCCAGACAACTATCTTGGATTATGCTTCAAGAGGAACAGAACATTTTCCAGCATTATCATGACATCATTTTGCTTGATGAACCATTTGACAAGTTGGTGTCTTCTATTTGGAAATCTGTCATTAAGCCATTACTTACCTTCAGTTAACTTGCACTCTACTTTATTACTCTTATCTAATTGTAGAAAAACATCTAGACACGCAAAGTGTCCACCACATGGTAGTGTCATCTTAGACTTCTGTCCTCACCTACCACGTGCATAAGTCTATCAGAGAGAACAGACCTGCCAGGAAAATGGCTACTCAGCTCCCTTAACTTTCTCCATCACTAAATCTGTTGTATAAATCCATACAATATTTCTGATAACCACACTGCCACCCCTGGTGTGTTAACTGCAACGCATTCACCCAGGTCCAGTCTTTGTGTTTTAATGTCTTCATAAACAAAAAAGAGTCCACGATATACCAGACATCACCAATTGTCAGTATTGGGTCATATTTATATATTATTTCATCCACAAACTCTAGTTTTCTATCAAAGACCTAAACCCCAAATATTACAGAATACTAAAGCAACATCCAGGAAGGAGAAAAAAAAAACAAACTGCAAAAGTACAGACAGACTTAAATGAGTTCTTTGTTGGACAAAGCCAGGATTAAAACATATCACCTGCCAAAACGCGAAGCAGCCAGCAAAAACCAATGAAAAAGATAGGGGGGATGCATTTAAAAGGTTAAACATGAAAAGTACAAGTCATTTTAATAGCCTCAAAAAACAGACCAAAACTTAAAGAAAAAAAAAAGCGTAATTTTTCCAAGTCAAAATGAACAAAGTTTTTCTTAAGTGTATTCCCAGTTTTGTCCATGTTCACAATCTGCTTCCTTGAGAATAGAGAATTGTCTTATCAATTACTAATTTAATAAAATAAACTGAATGATACTGTCTCTAAGATTTCTAAGACTATTTCCTAAATCTCTAGACTTCTACAAAGTTGCTAGGTTGGATTCTTCACTCGCATCTTTCAAAGCATTGTATCCAAGTATTCTATTAAACCAAAGGACTCCTCTTGCATTCCTACATAGAAAAAAAAAAAACAAACATAAAACGCTAATTAAATTCATCTCCACCAGATTTTACAACTCAGAAGAGTTGAAAACAAACTTATAAAAGGAAAATGATGTGGAGTATATGGTTTGAACCTGCCTTGAACAATAAAAGGATCGCAAAAAATTAGGTTTGTTTTTTTTTTAAAGAGCAAACTATATGTTTTACAATCAACTCTTAAAACATATGATAACTTAATACCCACTGCAAAGAAAATGGCTTTTAACTAATTGGAGAAATGGTACAAGACATAAGGTACTTCTAGTAAAGCACCTATTTTAATTACAAGAAAAAGTTTTAGGCATGAACTTGTGTGAATAAAGATCAAAATCCATTCACATAGTGGGAGATTCCCACAGGGTATTTGTACCTGGCTGTTGCTTTATCTTGCTTGAGCATAATCACATTGAGGAGTACATAAAGCTTTGGTCTCAGGAAGCAGAAATCATTTCCTACCTTTCTTAAAAATATCAAGGATTCACCTGAGCATAAAAAGAAGCCACAACGGAAAGCCATGCAGAGTAGACAGCCTTCTTGTTCATATAGCACAAGCCTGACAATGTTGGAGCTGAATACGAGTTGCACTGGAAATCATTTATTCACAATAAAGCCTGGTAATGCTGCAAAAGAGCTCTTGGATACAAGAGCAAGAACTTCGAGGACTGTGTGAAAAGAATAACTGGGCATGAACAAAGAACAAGCTACATTCAGAAATAGCATGAGATTGAGACACATTGGCTTGCTTGACAGCACTAAGAATTCTAAAAGAAAACCCTGCTCAAAACTGCAAGCATAATCAGTGGCAGTGAATGTCAATCCCAACATGCTCCTAAAAAGATCATCCCCGATTAGTCAGCCATAAGAGACTGTGAATGTCCGTGTAAACTATTGATTCTCTCTTTTGGAAGAGAAAAAAACATTTAAAGCAATGTTCCCTTAGAGTACAAAGGTAAAGGGACATAACATATGCTTTGTCTTATAAACTACTTAAGATTTATGATCAAGTAATAGGAGAATTTTGCAACTGGCAGTGACAGATCAGAAGACCAGGCAAGCAGATCACCTAGTTTGAAGTCACCTGCAGGAACAGACAAGGTTAAAATTGACATTGCCTTGAATGTAACCCTTCACTTCCCCTTTTCCTTGTTTAAAGGAACAATGGCTAAGCATATTTTGTGCTAATATTGAACTGAGAGAGGCCTCTGGTGGAGTTGAAAATATGGCCACTCCCTAATTCCTGCTGCCCATCCACAGACTTGCACAGACCTCTCCTAAACTCAAGCTGCCAGTCAGCTCAGGCTTTAGCAACTGCTTTATGAAAAAAAATCCATTTTGAATACCCATCTAATTCCACATTAAAATACACACTTCCATTCATAAAGAATGAGGCAGCCTTTCACTGTTTTTGCTGACACTTCACACCCTGATCCAGAAATAGCACAGGCATGTACTTTCATGCTGCAGATAATCCGCGCTGCTCTCCCCTCAATTACAAGCCTGATAGAGTCTGAGCACATTTGCTTATACAAATCTGACAGACAAACCCTCCTCATTTCTTTGCATTCCAGCCAGTGCAACCATACTATTGCATTAATCATCTTTGGGTTTGATAAACTTTTGGATATACCTCTAACCTTTTCATTTTAAGTTAAAGGGTAGTACTTGAATTGGGAATTCATGTAGGGTTTAGTTTGGGTTTCTTCTCTTTTATTATTCATTTGTATAAAATCAGTATACTATTTGCATATCATACTTCAGAAGCAGAAACACCTGAAGAGACTCAGATAGTATATTTCCCCCTACCCCAAAACCTTCATACCAAAGAATCATTGGCAATTCCAACAGCAGCAAACCACATAAACATTTTAAGACCTGCACTCTTGTAGATATTCTGCACCAAGTATCCTGAAGGTACTGAGAAAAAGAACAGTCAAGTCAGCTATTTGATTCACTAAAGTAGATGCCATTTCATTAAACTGTTGTTTCACACCCATTTCAGCAGATACGCATACCAGCTAAGTGCGAATAAATCATGCTTAAACACAAATCAAAATAGATGTCTTAACTGCAGTATAAAGCAAATTGCATGACAGATGCATGATTCCTCTTCTTTATAATTGATACAAACCAGAGCTTCCTACCGGACTAGCTTTATTATCTAAAATGCTCTACTTAAAGAGCCTGTCACATGAATGACATCCGATCCTTCCAACCAAAACTGGTCTAAATAGTATTTATCAAAGCACATATGTCCAATAAAGAGGCTTAGTGCATAGAGTCAGGGACAGAGAAGATGAGGGAAGTGGCCTGTGGGTATTTGTGTTCATCGGGTATGATCAGATATGAGGCATCTAACCACCACCTCTGACACAGAACCTAAGAAACAAAAAAATTATTTTTATCACAAAAGCACTAACAAAGACTAAAGGTCTGCCAAAATAAGGGCTATTCAAGTTCACCATCAAAATGGACAAGCAATGGAAGAACCATCTTATACCCACCCATATTACAGAGATGGACCCGAAGCACACAATTCAGCTTTTGCTGATCACTGCATAAAGTGATCTTCTTGCAGTGCTGACTCCATACCAACTGCTGTGCTAACAAGCAGTGTCTTCCTTCGGACATTTACAAACATCAGAATGCTTATTCATGACAGTCCCACATATCATCTGCCATCCCAGATGGTGGCTGGTGGGATGCTGATTTTGTCCTAAGGCAGTTACCACCCACCAAGATAGTATATGCAGGGCTAAACAAAAAGCATGTGCCATCTGCTGTCAAGTTTATAAGACTTTTGGAGAGCTACTAGGTTAGTTTAAGTTTATTTTAGATCAGACAGGTCAGGAGGCTATAGCCCTCTAAATACCCAACAGAAAAAGGGTAAGTTGCACTGTAACAGACACGCAGTAAATCAAGAACTCGTTACAATGTGCTGCTGGTCCCACCACTAACACCCTGAGAACAGCAAAGGATTCTCGCTGTGATCAGTGAGTGGCAAAAGGCACATACAGCCCACAGGCTCAGATGGAACCACAGGGAACCTGCAACCAAGAGGCAAGGTGAAATTCTGCAGAACTTACTTATTTCTTTGACCTCGAGAAATTTCAGAAATTTTTTCTTGATGACAGGATGTTTCTTTCTGTTGCTTTTTCTTGCATCTCTCTACCATTATCATTTTGACAGCTGTTCTCCATCTTACGATTTCTCACCTAGCCCCATCTCTTTTCCTACCCGCATATCTCCGTTGACTCTTCTCCTCTTGCTCACGTGCTGCCATACTATACACACAGAGGAACCAGAAATCAGTTAAAAAGCAGAACAACTGTGACATCTTCTGCCTGCCTCACAAACTGCATAGACGTCCTCTTACTCACTTCATTTGCCATATCCATTTATAGAAGGTTAACAGAGAATATAGCAATTCCGCCAATCTGGGGCCATTAACCACTCAAACTATATAAGTCTACGTGTTCTTCTTAAATCATCTAATTTAATCTCTTTTTGTACATTGATAAAGATCTAAAGCAAGCAGAGAAAACTGGAAAACACATTCACTGGTGCATTTTTCCAAACATTTCTAAATCACCAGGTACATTAATACCTTTCACTGACACAAGGAATTAACCCTTGCACAAGTGTAAAGGTTACATCACTGTCTACACAGAAGAAAAAAAAAACGAAGTATTGCTTAAGCTTACGCCTTAAGAAGTGGATTTTCAAAACACGGCCAAATTGCCTTTAAATCATTAACATCAGAAAAACAGGACACAAAGGAGAAAGATCATAAGTGTCTGTACTGCACAGTAATGAGAGACAGTGGCTGCAAAGGTCTCTGCAGGGGCCCAACACTGTAAGAGCCCCTGGTGCTACAGCCCACGCCAACAGGGCTGCGTCACCAGAGATCCTCCTGGAAACATTGCAGCGGATGCTGAAGGAAGACGCTTCCAGCCAGCGTGAGCGCATCACCTCGTCCGGCATTCATACCATGTGGGGCAGAGGCAGGGCAGAAGAACAGAACACACCAGTCATCTCCAAATGACAACTTGGCTCGTACGAAAAAGTAGAGGTCATCTAATGAAAGAAAATCTGGAGAAATATGCTCAAAGAGAAAGGTTTGTCGTTCCTCTCCCTCAACACAAGCAACCAGAGGCAATAAGGGGCACAAGGTAGAGTTTCTCCATGCCGCCTAACAAAAAGTTTCCTTACTGTCCTTTAAGTGACTGTCAGTACCACCGTCAGTTGCTTTAAATCATCCCAGACTGTGCTGCCTACTGCAGAGACCACAAATACCAAACTATGCATCCTACTGCAGCTACATGCAGAACACATGGCTTTATTAAATGTCCATGTAAGCATAAATGTAATTAAAACTCAATATAAAATTAAAGTTATTTAACACAAAAAGATCTGACAAATAAAATTACACAAGTCACAGTTGGTCTTATACTGCCATCCTGCACAGAGTACAATTCTGGCATCTCCTTAGGGATATAAACATTTTTCCACCTTTATTTTACAACTGTGAATCTGAAGTCTTCACAGAAATTCATGCATACTGCTCCCATAAAAAGTAAAAACATCATTTTGCAAAGGGATAAACTTCTGAGGAAGCCAGTCACACTGAAAACTGGCTGTTAATCTCCTCTAAATAAATATAACCCCCAGAAAGATGGAGGTGTGAGCAGAATGTATATTTTTTGCACTTGAAAATGCTGAGATGCACAACAAGCAGCTTTTACTTTAGCATTTACAGCTGAAGATATCCTTCAGAAGCCCATTTTACTCATGAGATATTTCTCTCTGGTCATTCACTTTTCAAAGCCTTTTGCAACTTTAAGATTGCAGTAAAGCTGACTTCTATACTTTATTTCAGTAGATCTCTCTCCCTTGTCTGAGCTGTCACATTCCTTGAACACATTTGGCGTTTTTTCAACTTCCTAAATTTTTTATTAATTAATAAATAAAAAAATAATATTCTTTTTGCATGTCCCAGTTGACTTCATAATGCAAAATATTCTTTTGATAAACAATTTCTGTGATAGATCCCCTGACTAATGAAGGCCTTGCTCTCTCACACTAGCTTACCTAGTTGACCTGTGCTCATTATACATTGCTGAATAGCTGATAACTGAGCATAATTTCTGCTAAAAGACAGTTTTAAACAAATTTACTGGCTTAAAAGACCCAATGGATTGATCACGCCTCCCGTGTTAACATCACAAACATGGTTATTTGAAACATCAAACATTTAGAAAGGTTCACTTAAGAAATACTAATTTATCGATCTGATGTCTCTCTTGCTTATGACATTCCACTCATCAGTTCAGGGCTGCTGGCTCTCAGAATTATATCTTGCAGTATTAGGCATTTTCCTTAAGCCTGGCTCATGCAGTCATAAAAATCCCTAGGAACTCCAGCTTTTTAAACATCCCTCTAATCCTTGCAGAGACGACTGGAAATATGAACCCTAGAGGCTCAAAAACTAGAAGGAAATTAAAGAGAAACCAATTTCAGTTTTCATCTAGGACCCAACAAAATTTTTGAATGTTCAGAGCTGACAGTATTTCTGTCAGCCAGGCAGAAGCATTGATGTTCTCTCAGCCATGCACTTGATCAACTCCTGTATTGCTGCTATGCTTTATCACTGTAAAAAACACAAGACTTGCAAAAAAGACCTTCAAGTCCTGTCCTTGTGTACCTCAGCCAGGACAAAGCTCCAAAAATCAGACCTGTATTTGGCCATACATGGCTTTCCAGGGTGTTCTCCAGCCACCTGCTGTAGGCCAGTGCTGGCTGTTGGTTTAAAGATTCTCTTTTTCTGGTGTGTGCAGTCCATAAAGGCATCAGAAGGCAGGTGTTTCCTCTTCTTCTGTATTCCCACAACCTTCCCCTAGACTATTTTTTCCAAGACTAAGGAATTCTCCTCATAAAAAACCAGGATCTCCTTTTTCCCAGCCAGAAACCTTCTCTGCACCTGTCTCAGTCTGAACTCATCACGAGCAGTAATCAAACTGGTTCCCTGAACTCCAGATGGGGACTCATCAGTTTTGCAATTGCGATGTTAATGCTTCCTTATCCCTAAAAATCGGGAAGGTTAGGCATCACTAGTTCATTTAACAAAATACTTATAAATGATATACAAATAATTTTTTTTATTTGTTTAATCACATTTCATTAGGTATAGCAATTAAATAACTGGCAAGTATCAGTGAGAGTTCTCAGCTATTGTAATTCATTCAGCTTGTGCTAAATGGCAATTCAATCACCAACCCAAACTGTCAATTAAATGTCACTTTATTATTTTTAAATATTTATCAGTCCTTAGCTAAGATATGAACAAAGAAAGCCCATTTCAGCTGTCAGCAGAAACAGATTGTCATCTGCCACAGGAAACCACATGTGAAAGCAACTAGAATGTAGAGATCCCACAAGATATCCTTGCAAAGAAATGGGTATGAAGGACTTGGTTTCCAGAAGAAATTTTCAAATATATGCAGCTGCAAATTTTCCAATTACATTTTCTACTTTCCTTGGAAAGTCCTGTTTTGTAGAGAAAGTTTTCTCTACAAAATAATTTGTCAGAATGTTATTTTCAGAAATTGCATAGTAATTAAATAGCATCATGAGCACTGTCAACAAGGGTGACAAATGGAAAAAAATGAAAAATTCAAGAATTCTAAATCTTACAGAAGCAACTTTGAAAGGGTTTTTTTGTTTGTGTTTAACATTTAGGACTTTTCCCCAAACTTAGAGCAGGAAACAAAATTGACACTAAGAAGTTAAGTGAGGTAGCAGCTTTGTTTTCCTAACACTTTTAGCCAATGAGGTCTTTAATTTGGAGACCCTTCATGAACTAGACTGACGCTGTGAAAGCCTCCTCAATCCTGCTCATGTTTTGAACTGGGGCATGGTTCAGGTGGCAGTTGTAGCTCTGCTAGAGATGATCAACAAATATTTTACAGGAAATGGGGCTGTATCTTAATACCGCTTTCCCCCTTTGATATATGAAAAATCTCTTCCAAAAATAAGCGAAAAAAAAAACCTTGAAACAAAACAAGAAAATAGGCAATAGGGAGAAAGAAGAATCTTACGGGCTAACTCTGTAACTCAGTGCAACTGCAGACGCTACAGCAGAACCTTCAGCCACAGTATAACAATATCCTGGTATTCATCAGCCTGGAGCTCTTGACCTCTAAAGGTATTCAATTGGATCATGACAAATTCTCAGGAGAAAGTCATGGGACAGACATATTCATGAGTTTCTTATTGCATACTTGTGTCCCAGTCTTACATTCCTCACACTGCAAAAAATTCCCAAAGCTAACTGGAGCATACAAAGAACAGGAACAACCTCACACCAACCTTTGGGTTTGCCCAGCTTCATAAACCGCAATGACCAAAAAATTCACACAGCTGATCACCTATCAATTAGCCACATTCTAAAGGTCAAAACTTACAAGCCATGTTTTGTCTGTCAACACAAGAAACAAAATTTAACAGGTTACTCTATCCTATTGCCTATCCTATCCTCGCTTCGGGCAGACCAAAGTTCTTGCACAACTCCTTGAGCAAGCATGACACGTGACACCACTATGTTCCATCGCTACTGCTGGGCTATGCATACACACACACACATACATACATGTAAGACATATACAGTCGCCTTGTCAGATTCTCTCGCTTTACCCTTTCCATGAAGTAGTAGTAAAACAGACATTCTGTTAACCAAATGCAGAAACCAATGCTCAAATAGTACTCAAATAACTCTCAAGATAGCACCTGCAGTATACTTACCATTTATTGGAAGCCTGCTTTATCCAGCTTCTCAGTGAGAAAATTCCTGCATTTCAATAACTAAGTAGTATCTATTCCATTTATAAGAAAACAAATTAGAGTAAAAGACTCCATAAACTCCAAAACCAAGTAGAGGTAAGTCACAAGTTTTTGTCATGATTTTCTAAAGACATTTCATACTGCTCTAACATAACTGCATTCAAGGTCCCCTTTCAACATACACTGAACAATGTCCTCCCAGTTCTGCAAAGGTGTTCACCAATAACATGTGTACCGGGTAAAGTTTTCCTGACTGTATTTTGAATTACACTGTAAATATAAAGGACAAGATCCATACCTACTTATACTTGCTATAGCATTATGTGTGTCTACATCAAAAGGATAAAACATGACTTAGGTACTAATGACTCCATTTTTGCTCTCAAAACAATCTGTAGGTACAGTACGTAGGCTGATCTAATGCCTGCTCATGCCACGAGGGCATATCTTACCTAGATTATCTGAATAAATCCTGAATAACAATAGAGGAATGGTTTAATCATGCACATTTCATTTTCTAGATACAAAGACAGATAACATAAAACAGTATCATTATAAAGGACCTTAACTCATTTTCCTGTGTCTGACTGCTTGGACTGTAAATGATAACTTAAGACCACTTCATCTGTTCTCTTGCTGACGTTCCCAAACCAAATAGACAGATGCACCAGGGAAATACAAACTTAAACTACTTTTCTTTTGCAGCCATTCATCTAATTCCTTTAATTAACATGCATATTTCAGGGTAAGCACAAATTTTGGGGGGAAAATTTAAGAGAGAACCCGAAATTTAGTAAAGTTCTTATTGCAACAACCACCAAAGAAAAGAAGTATAGTCCTAACACTGAGGTCATTAATATATACAGCCTGCCTAAATGTTTCATTTCACACCCTAAACAATGTTACATGGTGCTCCTAAACAGCTGCCATTTTTCACTCTCGGGATATCACAAATTCACTGTTACATGATGCAATTCCCATTTAAAAAATACATATAGACCCTCTGGAATAAAGCAAACCACAAATTTATGTCATTTATTATCGGTGATAAGCACCCTTTTTTGTTTTTTAATACTCAGTGAGACTTCATACTCTGTTGATAAAAGACATGAACAAGGAAGAACAGAAGCTGATTTTCCTAAACCAAATCAGACTAACAATTTACCCTAGTATACCGCAGAACACTGAAATAAAAACACTGCAATTTCTCCAATGCACATAAAAATCATAGCGAACTCATTTACTGAAAATAGAATTGAAATCTAATCAAAGCAAGTTGTACAGAATAGCTATATTCTATATAGGATATTTCAAAATACTTCTTGTGCAAGAGAAATAGTTGGGAACAAATAAATCAGTGTCCTAAAACTCTGTCAGAGAGTGAACTCACTGGGGAACTACAGCTGTTGCACTTTAGAGATTTGGATTAAAATCCATCATTATCTTTCAGTTAATACTCTTTCATCGACCAATCAGCAGTCATATGGTGTTTACCAACCCTGGTCACTTAACCCACTTGAATGGCCTTTGTGCTATAATTTGTACTTCAATACAATCAGATTACTTCTAATCTAAATGATTTGTGTCCTTTATGGGACAGATAAACACTAATCCCAAGGTTTCTAAAACACAGCAAGCCTAAACAGTGCCAGTAAGGCATCCACAGTTTGCCATTTTAATAGACTATTTCATTCAAGTAGGGGAATATTTGATTTGATCATACTGACCCTGCCATTTCAAATTTCTTATATAGACAAAAAAAGAGAAAAATTTATCAGTAAACAACACCCCTCAGATGTACAAAATCAGCAGCAAATAATCAATATACTAATACTTAATACCACTTTTCGATCAAATTATTTCATAGGAAAAAATATTTATTCTTTAAAAGTAAACTAAGCAAGGAGGAACCTTTTAAAACTCCTTGTTCAGCAAGCAGTTACACATGGTAACAACCCAGTCCCCAGTTCTCAATTTAAAATGTCCACCTCTTCAGAATGGTTTTTCAAGGATTCAGCAGTTAAAGTGTCCTCAATCATTCCTGTTCTTCAGTTAATCTTGGGTGACGCTTGGAAGAAATTGCACTACAGTGTGAGTCTAACATCTAATTACATTTAGCAGTAATATGCTTAGGCTCTGATCTCACAAATGCTTCTGCACAGGTGGATCAGTGAGCATGCAACAATCTCCCTAGAAAAGGAGGGACCCATAGATGCAAATATATTTGCATGACTGGAGCCAGGTACATCAATGTATCTGTACCTTGAAAAATGCTGGAGTCAGGAACAAGAACAAGTGAATTATTCAGTAATAACCTCATGGTGACAACAAGTATACAAACACCTTCGTACATAAAGATATTATCAGTGTTACCCTATTATACTCACATACACCAACATAAATACTTCTTACCTAGAAAAATGTGTAACTAAAATCCCAAGTCCCTACAAAACTTATCACCTTGTAAAATATAACTGATCATATCAAAAAAAAAAAAAAAAAAAGGATGGACCTACAGGACAGATCACAACTCTTAGATGCGAGCCAGCAAAGGTTCTAGCTTTTGTGCTTCACAGATATAGGACTACACTCTAAATAAGGAATGGACACTTCCTGGAATATGCAGGAAATGCTTGCAGATCACAACAGATTCAGAATTAAATATGTGTATGTTTGTGTTCCATACAGATGCTAGAAACAGGTAGACCTGTAACGTTACTGCAGTCTTGGCAGAAGGTGGTGATAATTCTCAAACTTAGAGTATGCAGCTGCACAGCAGAAAATAAAGGATGTCTTATTCCAGTCCTGTATTTCAGATTGCTCCCCCCAGTGATTACTGAAAGCAGCTGCTCCAGATAGAAATCAAATAATTTCTGGAGGTCAAAACAAGGCTGAAGTCACTTCATTTCTGTGATATCCCTGATTTTTTTCCCCTCCCCAATCCAGAAGACACACTTAGACCACTTAAACTAATCTAATAACAATCCAGAATTAACTAATTTGAGTTTACAGTATTTTAGATAAGAATATGAGGATGACCTTATCAAAGATGTTATAAAGACAAATATTCTGAACCTAACAGATACATAACTAGAGAAAGGTCAGGTGTAAGAGTAATACAGCAAACAATTACCTCTTTCTTCAAAAATGTTACTTTAGCAGTCAAAGTAACCATTTTAAAAAAACCTCCCCAAAGCCCCATAGCTAACAAAAATCAGTTGGCCTGCTAAGAGTTTTCCACCTTGTTATTGGAATTAAATCATGCTGGAATAGTACTTCTATAGTATCAAGAAAAAGTTAGAGCTAGATTTTGAATATATGAAACAGCTGCACTAAACTAAGTTTGAGCAAGAGAGATTACATCTGCATTTCTATTCTTACCTGCTATTTTTATGCTTTATGGAAGAGCCACATTCCCTCCTCGCTCCACTGGATTGTGTATGTGACAAGGAAGCAAACAACCATAAGTCACGGCAACGCGGACTTTTACGTCCTTGCCCTAATAAATGAGAAGATGCTTACGGCTGCTTTCTTCTCCTCCAGCACTCCAGTCAGCTAGCTAGGGGAAACCATTAAACAACGAGAGGTGTGAACCCATTCCAGCTTTCTACTTCATTAAGTCATATATCATTTTTACATAGGAGTCATGGAGCTATAAATCATGTGAGACAGAATGAGAGCTAATTAAAGGGTCAGCTAAACATATAGTTTTGCATTGTTGCATATCTGAGTGCTTTAAAATCGGACATATTTTGTATAAAATATTGTCAACTATTAAAAGACATTTCAAGTAGATATGTATTTTCTTCTAAGAGGCGGGCATTACTGTCTGAAAGACATTGATATTTCATTTCCTAGCATGGAAGGCCCACAAAACCCTGAGTCAGCCTTTTTTTTTTTCTTTTTTAATAACAGACTTAACTCTGCCTGGCACATGTGTTGCAATACAGTCTTGTATACAGTCTTTAAACTTAATCAATTTTTTTCCAATTAGAGCAAACTCCTAGGCAAACTTCTGAAGACAGAAATTCACAACACAAGAAACCTCTATGCGCACTATGGCAAAGCATTAATCAAACGCACCTAAATCTAGCAGTTAAACTTAAGTGTGAGCACTGCAGGCTGTTTACAGGATTCCTTCGCCAATAAGGTATGGCCCACTTGAGAAATCACAATCTATTTCCTGATACCAGATTTCTCAGTCAATGCAATTATGTGGTAAAAGATCTTTGAAGGGTTAGAGGTAAATTTGATGCAGACATGTTAGCTGAAATATATATATCTCTCTCTCACAACCCAAGAGGGCTTTTAAGTGTGCATAATATTACTGCGACACCTAGAGCATCCGTTAGTAGGTGAGAAACCCATTATAGCAAGGCCATATAAAAATAAAGCTTGAGGATGAGCTTCTAATTCCAAGAGCTTTTTCTCTGAAGGGTTTTTATAGATATGGATATATGTTTTATTTTTATTCCTTCTTCACCTTCTTTTTAGTGACCTGGTAATTGTAGCTACTAAAACAATTCATCAAATGCAAGAGAATTAAATCTCAGAGTAATTATTAACTATATATATATATATATTTTAAAATATACATATTCATCAGCCTCAATATGTAACTGCAAGGAATAGCCAAGTGTTTATATGGCAGTCTTATACTGCATTTCAGTAACTTCAGTTTCCCATCAAATACCTTAAAATAAGGAAGAACAATGTTTTTCTACTCTGAATGTATGCAGAGGTTTGACACCTAGGCTTTAAAAATAAAGAGCGTTCTTCTACTGAAGGCAAAAAAATAGGCATATGAAATCTTTAAAAAAATACTATTTCAGGCTTGACTGACTGGAAAAGGGGCTCAAAAACATTTTTATTAAAAATGAGGCAGTATGCATCTTAAGATTCACATTTTACTTAGGTATCCCAAGTATCTCAGCAAGTTGCTAGCAACTCTTGCAATTTGTAGAGCTAGACTCTGATCAGGAAGGGGGACATGGATCAGAGACACAATGAGGTCAAATACTAAAGCTTACCAAGCCAACACAGGGGTCAAGAAATTAGAAAAGTCAAGAAATACAACTACTGAAGGAAAGGCCAAAGACCAAGGCATTAAGCTGCCTGAGGGAACAAGAAAGAGGCAGGAGTGGAGGATGATCAGGAGCACGGGGGCCAGGCAAGGCTGCCTGCCGTCAGCCCACAAAGCCACAGCTCACTCTCCCTCAACCTTCAAACTTGATGGATCCCAAGCACTCTCAAGGGAGTTTTCATCTTCATCCTACTAACTCTAAGAAGCATTTGGCAGTACTCTGATAAGTGAATTAAGTTCTGCCTATGTTTTTTTGGAAAAACATACTAGGATTTTCCTTGTAATAAGCATTCTGATGTGGCACTTCAGGGCATTCTCTAGTGCCTGAGATTGTTGGGTGTGGTGAGTGTTGTGGTGATGGGGTGTTGGTTTTGATGTGGTGTTTTTTTGTTATGGTTGGACTCGATGATCTCAAAGGTCCCTTCCAACCATGAAGATTCTGTGATTCTAGAGAGATTCTGACAATACTTAAAAACCAACTAGTATCCATTTTTAAAAACCGGCCCATTCAGAAATGCAAGATGAAACAGTCATTTTAAACAATGTAAAATACTTTCATGGCCCAATGCCAAATAGTTCAACCTTATAAATAATTTTGTAATATATCCAGTTTTTGCAACAAGTCATTGACATGAAAGGAATTTGAGGGTGTTCAGAAAACAGAAGAATCATCATGACAGTAGGAACATAACAATAAATGATAGGAACAGATTCAAAAATTATATATATAGTCAAAAATACATAATCAGAAACATTCAAATCTTTGATGCAGTGTCACGCAAAATGCAACCTTCAGCTCTGTAAAAACAAGAACCGCTCTACACAAAACATCATGTAAATATTACAAACACATTTATATGGTAGTAGTGTACAAAAGTAAGTCTGCCAAGACCCCCACGCTCAGCAGGAAACATGCTGTTGACTCCGAACTCCCCGTGACAGTTCCCATAGTTATCACAACCACATGGTAAAAAAACCGCTCTGATCAGCCACGTACAGCACATGAGGCAGGAAGGGGCCGTGGTGCTGCATGTAGAGATTACAAACCCCACACGCTCCGGTTGGCCACAGACTCCTTGCAGCCCTTCTGCGTCATGTCACTTGCGGTTTAACGCTAGCCTGTACCTTTTTTTTTTTTAAAAAACATTTGCCAAATCAGATTAGTGTAAATCTTTTCTTCTGAATGAGAAGGAAGTTCTCCTATCCTTGCTCAAGAGATCTAGATGCCCACTCTACAGATGGAGAAGAAAATTCAAATTCTTTCTTACAATACAGAAACTTAATCAATATTCTAATTTACAGTTAAGAAAGCAAGGTGAAAAGATTCTGAGAGCTACAGGTAACACATGAGGGGTCCATGAGATTCCTTCAGGGCAGAGGTTTTCCCAGCTCTTTTAAACTGGAACCACCAACAAACCACCACCAAGTTATACGCAGAAATATTGGCTAATGCAAACGCACTGAAACAAGCATTACAGCATTCCTGTTTTGTCTACCTCTCGCTTTCTCCTCCTGATCCTATTTGAGTTACATGATAAATTGTAATTATGAAGGGGACAATTAAGATTCATCAAATTTAGAGTTGAATGTCAACTATGTTGCAGTGCCATACATGCAAATATAGCATTGCATCATAGTTGACAATATAATCAAATTTTGACATAAGTTCTGTCAACATTTGTTATTACTGATTACCAATGCAATCTACTTTGATACTTGCTGAAGTTCGTAAAGCTCCATTGTCTGGTTTCTAAAGCCATTTTTGTAGCATTCTTGAGTTGGTGAGACTAACCCACGTGCTGAGGAAAGACAGCAGAACTTGACTTGAAATGTTTTCTCAAAGCTGTTTGAAAGAGAAATAGAATTCCAGCTCTTGCCTAGCGTTTCAGGAATATCACTTACTCCACAGCATCTGTCACCTGCCTGCAGTAGAGAAAGTGTCCCAGGTAGAGTAGATTTAGTTAAATTCAAACCTAGATCAGTAAAGCTACAGCAGTCTCAGGTAATTCTAAGAGGAGAGCGATTTCCATCTTCAAAATTTATTTTATACATTTGCAGAAATGTTAATATTAATATTAAGAATATTAATTTTGAGCAGTTTAATACTATATAGAATAGGGTAATAGCACCAAATATCTCTCTAGATATGTTAGAGCAGTTCATATTTTTCATATTGTCTATGGGGTCATAACTCCATTTTGGCTGCCCAAAACTGTCTATAATAAGGTTCCGTGGCTTCTCATGTCACCTGTCTAAAAGAATGTGCTGAAGTTCCCCAGGCTGGGATCTGACAATACCTGAGCAAATACTACTGAAATTCAGACAAACCACATCAAGCCTCTCATGCTGGTCCACATAGACATACAAAGTTAATTTCTTCAATCATTCCATAAGCTCCAGACCCAGGTTCTGGATCTACACATTTGAAAAGCATTGATGAACAACTCAAGATTTACCATGATTCTTTAGGAAAGAATTTACAGCTTGTATAGCTTGGTTTTGGGTTTGCTTTGGTTGGTTTTTGCTTTTTTTTTTTTTTTTTTTTTAAAATAGCTAATAGGCTCTTTAAATTACAAGATCATGTTTTCCCTCTCCTCACAGATTGGAGAATAATCAAGACAATGAGCATAAGTCATAAGAACAGCTACCTCCTGAAAAAAACTACCTTATTTGCTGTAGAACTTGGAAGAAAAGCAGGAAACTGCCAAGAGAAACAGATTCTCTCAAGGTTAAGGAACTTGAATGCTGCAGTGCAGAATCTATCTGTAGCCTGGGCTCTGCCACAGAGCTGCTAGTAATGCTAGGCAAGTTGCTTAAATCAATCCTCCCACAATCACTAATTGCACATGCCTTTTCTGGGAGCCCAACTTGATACCTGTGAGCTCTAGCTTATGGAAGTGCTGAATGCTTATGCTGCAGTTCAAGGCAACAGCAGCTCTGCTGTGAACACACACACTACATCATCCCAAGTGTTGACGCACCAGTCCCCACGACTCTGAAACTGAGCATCTAACATAGCTGAAGACCACTCTTCTGTGCTGAAGCTCCCCCTCTATGTTGGGAGAAGACCATTTGTTTATGTCATGGAAGTGTTGCAGAGATTATTTTTTTTTTCTTTTTGCTGTTCGTGAAGCACACAGCTACTATAGGCTGAGCACCAGTGAAAAGCCTGCATTTTCAGAATAACGTTCGAGTGACAAGCCATGCACCAAGAGATCCAGGAAAAGTCATTTGTCAGTAAGCAAGCATTAGCTATCCTGTGCACAAAACCTGATGAGAGTCCCACAGAAAAAAAAGAAAAAACAAAAGTGACTTGTGATTATTCACAACAACGGGCTCAGTTAAGGCTGGATAGACAACCTTAGACTTACAGACTTTCTGGCATTTCCTAATTTTCAATTAGTTAACCTTGCAACTTTTAAGTTGTCTTAATGCTGTTTGATGTCTATAATATGGGTATTCTTGTTTCTCTGATCAACAAGGAACTAAGTTAAGCATCAAACATAGTATTGACTATGCACAGGCCCCACGATCTACCAAATATGCAGCTTTCTGGCATAGACTGCACCTGCATTGCAGATAACAGACTGCAGGAACGGACAAAGGCAGAATCTTTTTCCGTAAAGCTTTGACACTGATTTATAAGGGGATTTCTTAATTAGTAACATGTATTGAATAACCTCATTTTAAAAGAAAGATGAAGTGCATCTAGGCACTTACATGCATTTGCAATTCCAAGCCAAAGATTCACTATCCAATTATTAGCAGGTGGCTAAAGGAAGAAAGATTAGACAATTTTTTTTTTTTTTTTTGGTCATATGCAGTCATGCAAAGATAGAGACTAGGTACTCCTCTGCTAGCCTGTATTAGCATTTCCGTTATAAAATCCCATTAAGAGGTTCCCATACCTTCTTTGGAAGTCACAGGGCAGGGTAAGAACTTTGAGAGTGTTTACTTAATATCTTACCCAAACTCATCTTCTCGGGGATACATCGTAATAATGAGTCTCTGTGCTCAAAGCACTGTTTTCCCTGGCTTCGGAAAATAAGCTCATTTTTAAAGTACAAAATTATGATACAGAAAAATAAACACTGTAAAGTGTAAACCAAGTTACATAAAAATCACATTATACTATTTTTTCCTGTCCTTTCATTTTGAAGCATACTGTAGTAATGCTTCCTCTCACATCACTAGTCCTTAAACTAATTAATCTTTGAAATTGTATCAAATTGTAATAGGACTAAGGAGACCTGATAGTCTACTGTATTTAAATGGGATGTATTGAGAAGTGTCAAATTAAAACTCAACAGCATGAGCTATTAAACAAAATCTCCTACCATATGTTTAACTTTCTGGTACCTGCACAAATATACACAGAGAACACAACGTGGCCTACAGCCATAACCACTTAGGCTTTAAATTCATCAGATCTTACAAGTTTAGTAATGCTGAGTAGTGTTAAAGATTCAGTAGGTGGCATCCTCGGCTGGGAATCAGCACTACACCAGCCCACCATTAAGTAAATCGATTATAAACCACTCAGCATGAGAAGATGCTGGTTGTAGAATGGCAGCATTTTGGCTGCCATGCTGCACCAAAATCTTCACAAACCATAAAAATACCAAGGCATATTTAACAACAACAACAAAAAAAAGTAGTATGTTTTAATGTCACAAAATAATTCAAGGTACACCTCAGTTAATTTTACTTTGCTCTCCTGACTTTAACCCTATCATTTCAGTCAGGTACATAATTGTTCTTCAGTGCCTGTAGTAAGCAGTTACAGAGTCTTCCTTTATCCACACGACTTCCTTTTAAAGACGAAGGTGATCCTTTTAAGGATCGCCGTCCCTGCCACACAGATGCAAGTAATGGGGTTATGATATTATCACAGAGTGGACTGGCTTTGAGCTTTGTAGTTTGTTTGCAAGGGGACACTTTGAGAGACACCTCTCAGTATGATTCAGTGAGCTGTAAGAGACAAGATTACCCTACTTCACACGTGGAATGAACAACTTAGTTGCAGGTGTGTCCCAAGTCCTCTGTACCTTCAGCACTGATGTGTCTGCACCAAACAGTTCACCAACAGAAAGCCAAGAGTAATGAAACGCTGTTCAGTGTATTCCAGAAAACCAGCATTTTACCAATACCACAACCCATCAACCTGTCATGCAGCAAAGTCACCATGAAAAGGTCTAGAAAACTGTGAACCAAGATGCATAATTATACAGATCCTGCATTCTGCCCCTGAAGAAATTGCATTTCACCTATTTGTAAACTGAAACCTATTTATGCAGTCTGTGTTCAAGGCAGACTCGCAGTACTTTAAAACGTATGAAACACTTAAACAGAGAAGGCTATGTAACTGAAAAGAATTTAGATATATAACCTGAGGTCAAAAGGACCTATTTATGCAGTCTGTGTTCAAAGCAGACTCGCAGTATTTTAAAACGTATGAAACACTTAAACAGAGAAAGCTATGTAACTGAAAATAATTTAGATATATAACCTGAGGTCAAAAGGACTATCTGTCTAAAGCTTCTATGTGTACTCATGTTTAGCTAAACCCTCCCTTGAATTCCTTATTATAAGTGTTTACCCCCAAGAAAAGTTGTTGTCAATAAACAAAGTGTTATTGGATAATTTCACTGAGGAATGAAGTATTAGCAATGTTTTCGTAACAGTCTAACTTGCTTATATCCAAATAATCATTAATAATGTAAACAGCACAGTTCTAATGTGCCTAGATGTGTATTAGCACCACCTGTCATTACAAGATCTGTCTGACAGTTCAACAGCAGCAAATTGGTAAGGTACCAATATTGATAAGCAAAGGACTGGAACTGCACTGATACAGTTAGATTGGTTTACAAGGCTTCTATTTTTACAAGCTTTGGCAGCTCAGGTTCTCTAATGAATTTTTAACATGTCAATTAATATGTTTATAGAAAGCAATGTCAGCTTTAGCTAATACATAAGAAAAATCACAGTTGTACGCAGAATGTACAACATAAGTGTTAAGATTCTACACATTACATTTGAGATATTCAGAAGAATTATTCCAGATGATGAAAACACTCATCTAGAAAAGAAACAATAAAATTGCAAAAGTTAATGAGCATGATTCACCACTCTTGGAAATACTAGCTCAACTTCATGAAACGTGATGTATGGCAGGCAATGAGAAAAAAAACCACTTTCTTTTTGGCAGAGTAACACCTTGACCTTCTCTTGATAAAAACCATATTATACCAAAATAAATTACCAAGTATTTTGTTATTTTTACAAACATAACATTGATACCATAAACTAAGCAATGTTTACTTAATAATAAATGCTTCCACTGAACATAACTGTATGAGAATACTAGCTACTGTTTTGCAACACTTTCTCCAGCAATGTAGAATGACATCAAATGATTGCACTGTACAGATACAATTTTTGTCATAATTCCCCAGCTTGCTCTGTGCATTACATAAAACCAGAAAACATTAATTTTATGAAAAATATTTTTAAAAATCCTTACGACATGAATTTTCAAAATGTTTTAGCTGTTTTGTTTTAAAAACGTTGTCATTTGTTAAATAATAAAAAATATAAACTTCTTGTAGAAAGATTATGCATGCTCTGTGAAGTTACAGTAAAAAGAAAAATTTTATATTTGAAAAGAAGTTGCACATTTTGCACTTGTGTGCAAGACAACAATAGAAAACAGCTCTTCAACAAACATTTTAACTGCATCCGTGAAGTTAGGCAAGCAGAGCATTCGGTTAAAATCTACCAACCTACGCAGCTAGAAGGATATTACAGTCACACAGGAGAGTGAAGTTCCTGTAATTCCTTCCATCAGCTTGAGGATAAAAGATCTAAGTGCCATCTATGGATTTGGGTAAATTTCCCTTTTGTTAACTGGCATATTATGGCATTTAACATCTGTCTACCTTTACTGCATCAGAGGTAATACATGATCATATAAGATATTCATGCTTACATCTTGATGGGTGACATATCTTAAGTACTACAATTTTCTGAATGAAGAGCAAAAGTTACAGGACTGAAATATTTATCTACTACAAATTAACATTCAAGGAATTTCAATGATTTTAAATCATATAACGAAGTGATAGCAGAATTTCAGAAAGCAAGCTATTCAGACTGCAAAGTCATCTCTTCTTCCTTCTGACAACAGGTGACCTAAGCTTTGCAGCGTATTTCACTACACCAGAGAGAACCTTGCACTCCAGTTCTGTACTGTTACATCCCAACACAGCCTGACAAATGTTTCAGGATTTGGGACTACTACAGCTGTACCATATGCTCTTTTTTAAAATAACACTAATGCCTCATTTCATAAATTATCAAACTCTTAAAGCAAATGTTCTGAAACCACAGTCCCTTGTGATAACCTGAAGAGCAAAGACGGTTAAGCATCTGTTATGTTTTATGCAGCAATCCTCATTGCTGTTTGAAATCCAAGGACTTGCAGAGCTAATTAACTAACAAGCCCACACTCCCCCAAAAGATTATCTTCCACAAGGCTTTTTCCTGCTTTTATACCACCACATCCCTGAGCAACTGTACTCCAGTAAGAAGACATCCTCTCAATTAAAACTTAGCTGAAGGAACCGAAAAAGAGGAAAAAAAGAAGAGATGCAGACAGTTCAGAACAGTCGGTTGAGAGAGACTGATGCTGGTGTGAGCACATCCATCCCGGGTGGGAGAGCGCAGACGGAGCCGGCGGGGGACGGACAGCTCCCGCCAGCGCGGGAAGAGGCAACACGGGACAATCTCCTGATACCTGCTAGTTTTTGTTAATAAAGTTTAACCAAGCATCCATTATATCATTCACTAGGGAAAAAAACCACAGGAACTCGGGAATTCAGCGAAGATACCACGCAAGAGGATTGTTTCCTTTCTAATTTCGTACTACCTTATGGATTATTTAATCAAACAACAGAAAAAGAAGTTAGTAGCATGACCGATTTCACAACTCCCAGTTTCCCTTCTGCCTTCAGGGTTCACGCGATCACATCAATCCCTGCTCACTGGGAAAGGTGTGAGGTACAGAAAACTCATCTGGTGAGATTGAACACCAGAAAAAAGTTTGCAGCCGTAGAGGAGCACCTCAGCAACCAAAAAGAATAAAGAAAAACCTTGTCCGTCCCTCCCTCCAAGCAGTTTACTGACCTGGTGAGTTGGAAGGAGTAGCAAGATTACTTATTTGGAAAAGGAGAAGCAGCATAACCCATTCAAACACGCCTAGCATCAGCTCTGGACTGTGCAAAGAGATAGCTTTTTCTCCTTTTCAGAACTCAAGTAACAGGGCAAGGGGAGGCTGAGCTGTGAGAGGCAGAAGCTGCAAAGAGCATGAACTCTCTGCATTCACCAGCCTGGGCATCTCACCGGTATCCTACCTCTCATTCTGGACAAGCAGTAGCCATGACTCATCTACATGTACTGCAATCACACAGACGCATCCTCATTCAACTTAAGGTTGTCACGCTACCGCTTCATATATTTCATTCAGGTAAGAAAACTTACATGTTCCTGGCAGCAATAGAGGGCTTGTTTTGCACCTCATTTTTATACTTTGTGAAAGACATCACCGAAGTTGCAGCAAAGAGGATGTAAAAAAACCCAACCTATCATCTCCCTCCTGTAGGTAGTAGTTAGCCATAGTTAAATGTTCACTTTGAAGATTTATTTAAACTTTTGAGTGCTCACAGTGCCACATTTCTTTAACTTTCTTATTTACAGACTTTTCCATTCAAACTTAACAATAAAGACCTAGTGCCCAGAAGACTTAAAACCCAGTAAGAGAGTTCCCTAGTTTGTTTAGGAGTCAAAAATCAACAGAAAACAAACTTGAGCATTCACACATGCATGAATATTCTGGTAATTCCTCTGAAACAAGGAAATTTCATGTGTGTACCCACAGAAAACACAGCTTTGCACCTATGTCTCCTTCACATGCTTTGAAACATTAGCGTCACCAGGACTTAAAGTTTCACATTTTAAGCATGCCACCACCGTCCACGGGCTTGTGATGAATAAGCTTGAGAAGCCAAGCACTTACACTTATCACGGGTAATTAGCTCATCAAGGATAACTCCTTCATGTAGGTTAATTCCTCCTTTGCTGAAGAAATTTACCTTTCCCAAAGTCGTCGTGATTTATAAAACAAGAAAGCCCACCTGGGCTCATGCAATTGTCTTTTTTTAAAAAGTCACTCGGTATGCAAGGAAAAGAGAGCTCCGTCTAGCCTGGAAGCCCAGGAAAGAAACCCCCGCACCTTTCCGAGATAAGGGAAATCGTTACGCAAATCTCATGCACTGCTGAAGACCCTGACCTATTTACAGGCGCGCCTCATCCGTTCTGCAAACAAACGCACAGGGGCGAGAGACAGCGAAAAACCCCTTCCTCCCCCGGGCTGAGGCAGGCGGCAACCCCGGGGAAACCCGCACCGCCGCCGCCCGGTACCTGCCGCTGCCCCCCGCTACCTGCGGCTCCGCTCCCCGCCGCTCGCCCCGCTCTACGCCCGCAGACAAGTTTGCCCGCCAGCGCGGAGCCGCCGGGATCAACCGGGGGAGGGCTCCGGCTCTGCCCGCCGCCGGGATGGGCATCCCCGGGGCGCAGAGCGCTCGCCCCAACTCCTCCTCGCAGTGACATTGACAAGGTCCCCGCCGGCACCTGCCGAGCCCCGGGCCACCGCCCGCCCCTTACCTCAGCGGCCGGCGAGAGAGGAGGAGGGAGGGAGGGAGGCGGCACGGCAGCCCCGCTCCAGCCAGACCGATGTCGAGCGAGTCCCAACTCCGCCGGACCCCGGCGGTCCGCCCGCTACCCTCCGTCCCGGCGCATGCGTCCGCCCGGCCCCGGCGGCCCTGCCCGGCCCCGCCGCC